>OU383791.1:7872163-8468077 GCA_910950805.1 Acrocephalus scirpaceus scirpaceus | reverse complement strand
TTATCAGTGTGATTTCACGCAGGACTTTTTAAGGAGGCTGGTGTCCCTGCAGAGCAGGGCTTGCTGCTGCCCAGATTGTGCAACCAGGATTCCAACATGCTTTGGGAACAGGCAGCTGCCTGCAATTATTTCCCAACTGACAAACGCCTCATGGGGGTTTATTGCCTGTGTCGGATATTTTGTGCTTCGCTCTCCAAACTCCAGGCCAGCCATCCCTGGTTAACTCTGAGTTCTCCATGTGCTTCCCAAACATTCCCTGGGTTAGGCAGGCAGCTGATGCAGCGTGACAGGCAGGACAGACCCAGGGTTAGGGGGTTCCACCACCAAGCACCAGCTCTGGGGGTCTCAGGGTTTAGGGGAGGAGATCACCTGTGCAGAGGTGTCAGCTTGGTGCTGGATCCCCAAAAATGCTGTGCCCTGGTCCGTGCAGCACACACCTGGCTGTGGGGTTAATCAGGATCCTTCTTTAGCACTATGTTTGTGCTCGGCCAGGCTGAGCTCAGTGCCTGGCACAGCCCAGCAGGAGCAGGGTCAGCACTGAGATCTGTCCTCCACACGTACCAGGCACCTTTTCTCTGGGTCAGGCTGTACCTGCTGAGCCAAACAGAGCTCAAACTCACCCCTTCCAGCTTCAAAATCCATTGAAATGCTCCCATTTCAGTCCTTAAGGCTCTTCCACCTCCCAGAGCATCATGAGGTGCTCAGAGCTGTTGTGATGCCTCTGTGTGTGCTGCTCCTCCCCAGGCACTGGCTGGCTGTGGAGTACATCTGGGTGCTGGTCCCCTACATGACCTATGACATCTATGTCATGTACCTCTGCCACTGGCACAAGAGCCAGGAGAAGGGGATCCTGGAGAAGAAGCACTCGCTGGCCAGCGTGTGGAGCTTCCTCCTGCAGGAGCGGCTGATGGTGACCCACCACCTCTTCATCCTCATCGTGCTCACCCCCATCACACAGGTAAGGGCTGCTGCAGGGGGCCAGGACCCCCTGGGCACGCTGGGTGTTGGCTCCTGGCCACCTCTCTGCAGGGCCCCGTGCTCAGTGCTGGCTTTCTTTACAGCACTTCAGGGGAGAGCTGGGGGATTTCTTTGTGGGCTGCATCTTCACAGCAGAGCTGAGCACGCCTTTTGTATCACTGGGCAAAATCCTTATGCAGGTAGGTGAGGTGGGACAGGGCTTGGGGCTGGGAAGCCCACAGCAGTTCCTCCCCTTTCCCTGGCTCCATCAGCTCCTCTCCTGGCTGAGCTGGGGGGTGTCTCAGAGAGGGGCAGCCCCACACCTGTATTCCAAATCTCCCCTGCAGTGCTGCCTTCTTCACAATGTCCAATCCTTTCCCCCAGTAACCAGCACGCCCAGTGGCATCCCAGAACTGGGGGCTGTACCATGGGCTGGTGCAGGAATCCCAGAACTGGGGGCTGTGCCATGGGCTGGAATCCCAGAACTGGGGGTTGTGCCGTGGGGTGGTGCTGGAATCCCAGAACTGGGGGCTGTGCTGTGGGCTGGAATCCCAGAACGGGGGGTTGTGCTGTGGGCTGGTGCTGGAATCCCAGAACTGGGGGCTGTGCTGTGGGGTGGTGCAGGAATCCCAGAACTGGGGGCTGTGCCGTGGGCTGGTGCTGCCCCCTCCTGCCTGTTCCTCCCCTGCTCCGCGTTCATTCCCACCCCTGCCCTCCTCCATCCCTTCCCGCTCCACCTTCCCACTCCCCTTCCTCCAGCCCTCCTGGATGCTCATCTCGTTGCTCCCAGCACCGCCAGTGCCCGGAGCGCTGGGGTGCTGCTCACCCCACATTCACCTCTTTCCTCCCCAGCTCAAAATGCAGGACACGCTCCTGCACAAGGTGAATGGGATCCTCATCCTGGTGACCTTCTTCCTGTGCCGCATCCTCCTCTTCCCCTTCATGTACGCGGCCTACGGCCGCCAGGTGGGGATCCCGGTGTACCTGGTGCCGTTCCGCATCCCCCTGCACTGCAACATCGCCAACGCCTCGCTCATCGCCCCGCAGCTCTACTGGTTCCGGCTCATCTGCCGCAAGGCCGCCCGCCTCTACGGCGGCTCTCCCGCCCACCGGAGCAGATAACGGAGCTGATAAGGGAGCTGGCACAGGGGCAGCCCCCGGCCCTTCCCTCGGGGACCAGCGCGGCGGGAGCAGCCTCGCACCTGCAGCGCCGTGCCAGGCAGCGCCAGCCTGGGCTAGGAAGGCTTTCCTCCTCCCACGCCGCTCCGGTGCCTCGTGTCCTCCCGCCGGGGTGGCAGCCGGCCTGGAAGCACGGCATTCCTTCTGGGACTGAGGGTTACACGAGCGGGGTTTGTTCCAGCCCCCCCCGGCGCGGCTCGCAGGGTGACACCGGACACCGGCATGGAGGAGCCTGCGGGGATGCTGGAGCGGGCCAGCCCCGGCAGCGGGGATGGGGAGCCTGTACCGGACCTGCCGCAGCCCCAGCCCGGCCTGGAGTTGCAGCACAGCTCTGCAGAGCCGTTCCTGACCTTTACTGACTTCAGCTCTACACTACAGCCCTGTTCGGCCTCTGACCTCCCACCTGCACCTCTCACCTCCTGCTGCTGCTGCTGGGCTCAAGCTCCACTTAACCCGACGGTGCTTTTCACTACAACTGTCTGACGGTCCTGGGGGCCCTCCTGTGCTCCAGCAGGGAGCTCATGCCACGACAGAGGAATGGTTCTGCTGTCTCAGGGCAGGATGGGGACAGGAACCTGCCAAGTCCTTGTCTCACCGACACACAGGGCACTACGCAGAGCCCTTCCTTGGCAGGGGGTGCAATTTCCCCCTCCCGTAACCACAGCTGCTTTTATCTGGCCTGCATCCCCTCAGCAGGTATTTAAAACCATCTGGCACACCCTGCTCTGCTCTGCCCTCCAGCTGGCACCACCACGCCCTGGAAACACCTGTACAGTCCATCCCTCCAGCCCCATGGCAGCCCCCATGAGGCTGCCAGGGACAGAACTGGGGCTGCACAGAAGGAACCAGAGCAGGATCCTGAGCTGGTCCTTCACCAGTTCAGTCCATTTCCTCTTTTAGTAACAGCAAAATGGGTCCAGGCTCCCCAGCTCTCCCTGCACCACAGGGCTCAGGAGCTCTGTGGGTGTGTGCAATCAGACCACAGCTGAGTTCATTCCCTGCAGCCAGCACCAGCTGGGGCAGCCACCTCCTCCTGCAGCTTCCTGTGCCTGCTCCAGGGCAGGGAACTGCACTGGCACAGCCCTGGCACAGCCCCCATGCCCAGAGACCTGTCACCACTCTGTGCCTTTCATTCTCTATGAAACCAGCAGCCAAGCTCTGGGAAACATGGATTTTTTGGGTGTTGGATCTCATCCCAACCACGGCTGCTGTTCTGGATAGAGTGTAAAAAAACAAAAAGGGCCTCTCCTGACCTGGGGTTGTTGTTGCAGAGAGGCTGCAGTCACAGTAACCACCGAGACCAGCTGATGTTACAAACCGCTTGCAACTCGTTACAGATGTTGTATCTCACTGTTTTCATTGCAAATAACGTGCCTTATGTAAGGACAAAAAAAAAACCCCAGCCAATGAGGCACCTCAGTTTGCACTAACACTGCCCTATTTACTATCAGGAGACCAATAAAGATTTCCTCTCTGAGTCACACCACTGGCTGGCTCTTCCACGTGCCGTTCATTGCTGGGTGGGGGTGTTACATGTGGGCTTACTGCTGCACCCCCACCTCCGGGCAGGAGCAGCACACACGGATTTCCAAAGGATCCTGCCTGTCCTGAACTCACCCAACTCGCTTCCCAGCCTCCAACTTGCTTCCCAGCCTCAGGCAGCACGTGGCAAAACCAGCAATTCTCCTGGGACTAAGAGAAGGGCTGGTGGCAAAGCAGCCAGAGGGAAGCGATTTCCTCGATGCTGGAGGCTGCTGTGTAAACCCAGAGTGGCAGCAGGAAAGGCTGCAGCCACAGAACTGGCAGCTTGGCTCAGCAATAGCTGTGCCCAGTTATTCCAATGGAAAACCAAAGTGGCTCCTCCTACCCAGTTATTCCTATGGAAAACCAAAGTGGCTCCTCTCACCCATCTTTATATGGGTACTTCCACCGCTCAGTGGTGGAAGGCAACAGCAGGGAGGGAATAAACTGCAAAGAGAAAAACCAAGGGGTTTATTACAGATCTTACAAGGTTTAGATCACTGCTCCCCCAGCTTGCTGAGCTTCTGCAGCAGGGTGCAGCGCAGCTCCTGGTGCCCCACATTGTCTGTGATGGACTCCAGGAAATGTCCCTCGTTGGCCCTGCGCAGCGCGGCGCAGGGCGAGGTGTCAGCCTTGCTGCACATCTCGTACTGCGACAGCACCTCCAGGGCCAGCACCAGCAGAGGCTCCCCACAGCCCTCAGCTGGCAGCATTGCAGCCACGTGCAGCAGGTGGCAGAACACCTGGATGCAGACAAAGGACACCTCCTGCTCGCAGGGCTGCGGCGAGGCGCCCGCCGCTGCCTTGATGGAGGCCAGCAGGTCGGTGAGGCTGGAGCAGTAGAGCTGCACCACGTGCAGCCAGGCCTCTGGGGGCAGCCAGGTGGAGCAGCTGGAGCTGCAGAGGAGCTGGAAGCCTCGAAGGAAAAGCACAGAGAGCTGGAGGTGGCAGGCGAAGGGGCGGAGGTTGAGCAGGGGCATGTGCTGCACGTACTCCAGCGTGTAGGGCACGTGCAGCACCTGCCTCTGCAGCAGTTCCTGCAGCACTGGTGCCAGCCTCTTCCACTCACCATGGCTGCACCAAGGCAGCACCTGGATGAGGGCCACCAGGAAGCCTTTGCTGAAGAGATTCACCTCTTGGGGGCTGTCCACGTTGACGGTGAGCAGTGCCAGCATGGTGTCCCTGAGCGCTGGGGACACACAGCAGCACTCCATCCACGCCAGCAGCCCGCTGCCCGGCCCGTAGGCTGGCCAGCACTGCGATGTCCACTCGTCCTCAGGGAGCCTGCAGATCTCAAACAGCGTGGCTGGCACCTCGTTCTTGAAGTGGTCCCCAAAAAGCTTCTTCAGGCGGAGCCCCACGGTCCAGTCCAGAGATGCCACCTTCCTGTGCAGCCAGGCCAGGGACTGCACCCACAGCTCTGAGGAGGGGACAGTCTCTGGTGTCACCAGCTCGCACAGCTGGCAGAGGATGTCCAGAATCAGATCTTTGGTCTCCAGGGAAGGGAAGAGTTGCTCCCTAGGCTGATGCCAGTACTTGGTGTAACCATCCAGAAGTTTGCAGAGGCTGAGGAGAAGTGGGAAAGGGTGGCAGGATTTGATCCAGTGCTCTTCTGAACAGGATGGTATTCCCAAAACCTTACTGAGGATCTGCAGGCTCAGCTCAATCTCAGGAGAGTCTGACTTCAAGTAGGGAAGGACAAAGGCTTTGGTCACTTCTGCAGGTGACACAAGTGGGGTGGCTGAGTCTGGCTGCATGAGAAAAGCCAGGAAGTGAAGGAATTGCTCCTCTTCCCTCGCTGTGGAAAGCTTCCCCCACACTGCCTCCTCCAGACACCTCACCACCAGGCTGCCTGGCCTGCCTGGATCCTCGTGGCTCTCCAGGAAGTTCAGTGCTGGGAAGGAGCAGAGGATTTGGGCAAGGAACTGGTGTGCTCCGAGGTTGACCACAGCAAGATGACAAACCTGCTTGACTGTGGCCTCGGGGGACAGCAGTGTCAGCCTGGCCACGGAAGCCACAGCCCTGCTCAGGCCTTCATCAGACACACTCTTTGTGATCTGGTTCAAAGTCACATTCAGGTCCTCCTGGAAGCCCTCTTTGACAACCTGCACCTTCTGGGACAGACCCGGGCCACCCCAGGATGCCAGGACACCCGAGATCACTTTGTTTTTGTCACTTAAGGAAAGCTCAGTGTAACACTCCACGATGGCTTTGGTCACTTGCACCTGCATCTCTCGGGCCTCCTTGTCATGGTGGGACGTGGCAAAGCTCACCAGAGTCTCCAGCAGTTTCAAAACTAGCTCAGGGTTCTGGAACAGAGCTTTGTTTTTCACCAGGCACTCGACCCAAGCTTTTGAAAAAGCCCAGGTCTTTTCAGATGCAAAAACAGAGCACGTGTCCACAAGTCGGTCCAGCCTTTGTATAATGATTGCCATGGCAACTGAAGACACAAGGCTGGTGTCCAAATCCTTCAGGACAGCACTGGTGTCCCTGAGGAAGTCCCTGGTGAGCTGTGTCAGCTCTAACACCACCTGTGTCTCACCTTCCCCGAGGTCTCTGGTCTCCAGGAGGAAATCCAGGTTCTTCCCCAGGGTGCTCAGAGTGTCCAGGAGCCGGTAGCTCTCCAAGCAGAGCTCCTCAGATCCCCTCAGAGCGTCCTGCAGCTCCTCTCCCCAGGCCTGCAGCAAGCTGCAGAGCAAGTCCAAGCCACCAAAGAGCTCCTCACGAGAAGGTTTGATCACAGACACAAGGCTCACACTTCTCTCTGCCTCCATCACCTTCTCTGCCAGCCCACAGGGGTGTTCCTGGCTGTCACTGTCACTGCCCCAGACGCTGACCATGGCACTGAGCTTGGCCAGGTACTCTGCGATGGGCAGGGGGCTGTGCTCCAGCCCCAGCCCTGCAGACAGGCTCAGCAGCTCAGCCAGGTTGGCCAGGGCGTAGCACCTCAGGCGGGGCTGGGCGATGCTGCCCTGGATCTGCTTTAACCCCTCCAGCAGCACCAGCGGCAGCCCGGGGGCAGCTGGGGCGCTCCCAGGATCCTCCTTGAACCTCTTTGGGGGCTGCAGACCATCCTCCAGCGAGGGCTCGGCCCCGTGCTGATGGATGAGAGCGCTGAACAGAGCCGCCGTCACATCCTCCAGCCCCTCCCTGTGCTTCATCACCTCCCACCACACGTCCAAGAAGAAGCTGATGTCCGACGCGGATGTCTCGCTGGAGATGTACTCCACCAAGCTCTGCAGCTGTCCCCGGCACACACCGGGAGGCAGCGCCAGCAGCAGCTGCACGAAGAGCCGGGGCGCGCCCAGCGCCTTGACCAGCTCGAAGAGGGCGGTGTGGTTAACATCGGGGATCATCGCGCCCACGGAGAAGAACCCGTAATCCTTCCAGCCCCACTCCAGCTCCGCGGCGGGGGGATCCGGCAGCAGAATCTTCGCCCACACCATGGCCACGGCCTCCTTCTTCCAGCCCAGCGGCGAGCGGCAGCGCTCGCCGATCTCCCGCAGCGCGTCGGTGATGGGCACCCCCGCGCGGGGCCAGTCAGATTTGCGCAGCTCCCGCAGCGGCCGCGGCTGCAGCAGGCGGGCGGCCAGCAGGAAGCCGCCGTGCAGGATCGCTGTCTCCTCACCCACGGCCCACGGCCCCGCGGGGCAGCCGGGCGCCATCGCGGCCCCGCGCTCCGCCGGCTCCATGGCGGCGGCGCCGCGCGCTGACGTCACGCCGTCGGCGCGCTGACGTCACGTCGCCCGTAGCCCCGCCCCTTCTCACGCCCGCAGCGCCCCCTGGCGACCCGGAGGTGTGCTGAAATAATTAATCACTCAACTAATTAATAAATCAATTAATTCCCGTGCTCCCATTCCAACATGTTTAATTTGACGAACAGGATTCAAAACCGCCCTTAAAACGGAATCTAGAAAAGCTCGGAAAAATCGCAGCGAGGAATCTTCCTGTCTCAGCTCACAACTGCCAACACTGCCTGATTTTCTCCACAAAACTCATTTCAGTTTCATGAGGAAAACCTTTAATTTTTAAATTAATTAATTAATTTAAAAATTAATTAATTACCGTGCTCCAATACCAACATGTTTAATTTGATGAACAGGATTCAAAACTGCCGTTAAAAAGGAATTTTAAAAAAGCTCGGACAAAATCGCAGCGAGGAATTTTCCTGTTTCAGCTCACAACTGCCAACACTGCCTGATCTTCTCCACAAAACTCATTTCAGTTTCATCAGGAAAACCTGATTTAAGGTATTTTATTTCAGGTTTTCGTCAAGAAAATGACAAGTCAGGCAGCATACCTGGCACAAGCAATGCCAGGAATGACTCCCTGCATTCCCAGCTTTTATTCCACCAGCGAAAGCAGAGTGACTTCATTCCAAAGGAATAAACCCTGAACTGTTATTTCCAAAGGCAGTTCCTCACCAAAAGCGAATTGCAAAACTTATTTCAAGCTGTCACCTCAGCAGACAGTGCAGCTAGAAACCCCAAAGCACAGCCTGGAATGCAGAAATCTCCTGGAGAAGGGGTGGAAATCACCCCACCAACAACAGGATCCCAGTGAGAAACACACCACGGGCTTCTCAAGTGAACACTTCACCTTGGAAACTGGGGAAACACCTTGGAATGAAAACAAGGACTGGAGTATTCACATGGTCTGGCAAGATCATTTCTTTGTTCCCAATAAAGGGATGCACTCCCTGCTCCAGCTCCTCACACCCCACTGGAGAGGGGGAGTAGCCACCTCAAAATCTCCTCTCTAGCCTGCAAATAAAGGACAGCTAAAGCAAATCAATCTGAAAATTAATTAATCAAAAAATAACGTAGCTATTTGACTTTCTTTCAAATATAACAACTCAGAAATGTGAGGTTTTCCTGACTGATGATCCTTGGTTTTGAAGCCAAGGGCTCAGCTGCTCCTTTGCTGCACAGCCCCATTTCTGTTTTTTTAAGGAGGAGATGTGATTTTCTGGAAGGCAGAGACCAGCAGCCCAGAAACATCAGCTTAAATCAACCCAAAAAAACACCACAGGACATCCCAGAACCTTCTGATTGAGAAGGCAGCACTTTAACCAGGATTGGCATTTTCTTGGCAGAACTCCAAGGCACAGAGGAGCAGCTCAGTCCGTTCCTGCAGCTAAGCTGAAACCTTCTTCATGTTGCGGTCAGCAAACCACTTGTCACTCTTGTCTGCAGCCATGGCCTGCACAAACACAAGTGTGGACATGCTCAGAATAGGAGGAAAGCTCTCTGGAGCTTTTATTTTTTTTTTTTTTTTCTTTTTAGCTAATTATTTTTTAGCCACTAGTAAGGAGAACTGACATTGAAAACTTAATGTTCTCTGCCACAGTAAATAATGTGGCCATGCCCCAGGAGTGAGGCTGGAAAACTCCACCCAGGGCACTAAAAACTGATTTAAAAACTGATTTATCTTCCTTACCAAGCCTGGGTAATTTGCTCCTAGGAAAAACTCATCATGGAATGAAAATTGGATTTTACAGATATCTCTAATGAGGAAGAAAATGAATGTGCAGCCACTTACATCATCCAACAGCTTTTCACCATTGGGGTCCACCTTGGACAGCTCTCTGAACGCTTCATCCCCCACAAAACAGATTTCATGGCCATCCTAGGAGGGAGCAGCTCAGTTACAACCAATGGCAAGGAGGAATTTAAACCCAGTTTAATCACAGTTTCCAGTTTTACTCACAGGATCTGCCAGAATAACCACTTGCACCGTGGCTTTGCCAGGTGTGTCCAAACTGACCAGAGGTGTCAGAATCTTCTGATTCTCCTTTTTCATCAGGGCTTCGATGTTTGGCAGCTGAAAACAGGAAACAAACTGAAATCATCCCAGTGAGATAAACAAACTATCTGCTCAGGGTTATTTTGTTAACAGTAAAAACTGCCTTCCCCAGCTGTGGGGTGAGGGAAGTGGGGCTGTTACCTCTTCCTTGGGACAGGAGAAGGCGATGCGTCCAAACGCTGTCCCGTGATCCACGGCCCCTCCAACAGCCTTCAGCTCCAGCTTGCACTGGAACAGGGAAAAACCCAGCCTGGCTTGCAGGGACACTGATCTCCAGGCTGCAGCATTTTCTTCAGGATGTGGGAGATTCCAAAATTCCAAAATCCCAAAATCCCCCATCCACGTCATTTCCCCACCAGCCAGAATCATCAGAGCAAACCACAGCTTTGCTTTTTTTTTAAAAACACAGCTGAGTGTATACAGCTTCAGTTAAAATGCTCATAATAAAAGGCAAAGTTGCTTTAATTAAGAACTTTTTTCCTTTTCAGATTTTGTTCCCAGGAAATGAGAAGTTTTTACGGTGAGTTTTCCAAGGACTGACCTGGTTATCAGCGTAGCCCAGCAAAGCCCTTTGTTTCTCCTCATCCTTCTCAAATATTTTCATCCCAAGCAAACCAGACCAGTAGCTCACAGACTTCTGCAGGTCTGAGACACCCAGGGTCACCTTCCACACGGGATCTTGAGGAGTGCAATAATTCCAAATTAGCTACAAACTTATTACAGTTTTAAATGCAGTTTTGCATTCTTGAGAACTAACAGGGAAATGAGAAAAAAGTGTTCTGTTTTATAAAATGCCATCAAAATAAACACACTCTGATACCCCACTGGTAAATCTCTGCTGAACACCACTAAGGGTAAATATTTCACCTTCCTTGAGCTGCTCCTTGTCTTCCAGGTAGAACTTGTATCCTCCTGGGGCTTCAGTTTCAAAGACACCAGAGGTGACCTCTTTGAGGGGCCACCCCATCTTCTTGGCATTGCTCACAGCCTGGCTGGACACCAGAGTGATGCCCTGGAGAGGAAAAATCCAACAAAATCCATGGGGTGGATGCAGAGACATCACCTGTTTTCACACAGGAAACACGAGTTCTCCATCTGCTGCCAGCCACTAAATCACAAAAGAGTGATTAATAATAAATATAAAAGTGTTTTCCTGCAGCAAGTCTTTCCTAGCTCTGCATTCCATGATCTGGCAGCAAGTACCAGCTGTCCTACACACAGAGCAGAGACAGAGCTCCAGAAATGTTTCCTGGACCTTAAGTGAGCACAAATCTGCTCTGGTTTCTGCTCTTGCAACTTGGAGACAACCACTGAGGTGTTTAAGGGACCAAACAGCATTTAAAAAGCAGCTGGTACAACCTAGGTGACAAACCAGCTTCTAATTATTAAAGTAAATCATCTTATCATGAGCAGGTTTGGCTGCCTGGAGTGGAACTCACCAGGAAGTCGTTGCCCAGGCGATATTCCCCAATGCCATAATTGTAAGTCAGCTCTGCCACAAAGTGATTGTCCTCTGGTCCATAGCCCACCATGGTCTTGCTCCATTTTCCATCATAAGGGCTGGAATGAAATATCCACATGTTCCATATTTTAATGTCATTACTTTTAAAAGTAACCACCAAGAAATGCAAGTACTTGTGTTTCAAGGAGGAATTGCACTTCTAGAGTGAAATCATGGAAGATTTGACCCCGGGCTGTCATTCATGGCCATGTGATAAAAGCAATTCTACCTCATTAACAGCTCAGGCTGCTCATTAGCTGCAATTGCATAATCACTTCCTTATTGCTAAGTAGGAAAGGGCACCAAAGTGTAAGATTCCTTCCATTTCAGAAAGAAATGCTTTCCTATTTCTTCTTTCTTTCTTTCATCCCTTTTTTTTTTACAAACGCTTTTGGGGCTACCAGGAGGGATTTTTAACTCAAGAACCTTGATAGTGCCACACCTACGTGAACAATCAGTGGAATTAGTTCCTGGTAAGCTTAGAAATAATTTGATACAGTTAAGTATCAATCTGTAGCTGTGGTATTTATGTACAATATAAGCACTGCACCTACACAGAACGGGGGGTTGTAGGTTCCAAGGGAAGCAATTTAACAAAAAACAACACAACCCCAACTTTACTGCCAAATGACAGCTGGTACTGGGTGTCCAGGGCAGGCAGGGCTCTCACTCACCCATTGCAGGTGGCCTTGCAGCCCTCCTCGAACTCCTCGTGCCGCAGCACCTGGAGAACCACAAAACGCAGGATCACCTCGTTCCAGCCCGGAATGAACTCCCTGGGCCCGGTGATGCGGGCGGGGACGGGGCCAGTGCAGGCAGGACGTGGCTCCATCCCCATTCCCCATCTTCATCCCTGTTCCCCAGCCTCATCCCCATCCCCATTCCCTAGCCCCATTTCCCATTCCCCAGCCTCATCCTCATCCCCATTTCCCAGCCCCATTTCCCATTCCCCAGCCCCATTCCCCAGCCTCATCCTCATCCCTGTCCCCATTTCCCACCCTCATCCTCATCCCCATTCCCCATTCCCCATCTTCATCCCTGTTCCCCATTCCTCATTCCCCAGCCTCATACCCATCCCCATTCCCCAGCCCCATTTCCCATTGCCCAGCCCCATTCCCCAGCCTCATCCCCATTCCCCAGCTTCATCCTCATCCCCATCCCCATTCCCCAGCCTCATCCTCATCCCTGTCCCCATTTCCCAGCCTCATCCTCATCCCCATTTCCATTTCCCAGCCTCATCCCCCTCCCCATTCCCCATTCCCCAACCCCGTTCCCCATTCCCCATTCCCCAGCTCCATTCCCCATTCCTGTTCCCATCCTCATCCCCGTTCCCCATTCCCCAGCCCCGTTCCCACCCCCAGGGCGGCACTCCGAGCACACGGAGGCCGCAGTTCCGCCGCTTCTCGGCCGCGCTCAGTCCCCCGGCGGGGCCGCCGCCGCCGCTCACCCTCATGCCGAGCAGCTCCCGGTAGAACCGCGCGGTCCGGGCCCGGTCTCCCACTTTGAAGACGAAGTGCAGCGCCCTGCGGGCGGCCATGGCGGCGGCGGCCGTGACGTCAGGCGGCGCGGCGGTGACGTCACGGCGCGATGGCGGCGCTGGGCCGGGCATGGCGGGCGCTGCTGAGGCCCCGCGGAGCGCGGGGGGACGCGGGCGGGCGGCGCGGGGTGCGGGCGCTGCGGCGGAGCCCCGTGAGGGTGCTGCAGCCGCAGAGCCCCCGGGAGAGCCCGCAGAGCCCCGCTGAGCGCCCGCAGCCGCCTCCGCCCGCCGTGGAGCGCGGCGCGGCCGCGCCGGGGCTGTGGTACGAGAAAGCGGCGCCCGGGGATCGCAGGCTGGGGTGAGCACGGGGAGCGGGGCCCGGCCGTGCTGCCCCTCAGAAGCCTCGCTGGAACGGGAGGGAAATTCCGCCCTGGGGAGGAAGGGGGAGAATGACACCCACTGCCAGGATGAAGGTACCGGGAGGGCTCCGTGGAACCGGGGAGTGGTTGGGTTGGAAGGGAGCTTAAAGCTCATCCCGTTCCACCCCTTTCCGTGGGCACGGACGCCTTCCGCCAGGCCAGGCTGCTCCGAGCCTTGGACACTTCCAGGGATGGGGCAGCCACAGCTTCTCTGGGCAACCTGTGCCAGGGCCTCACCGCCTTCCCAATATCCCATCTAATCCTGCCCTCTGGCAGTTGAAAGCAATTCCCCATTGTCCTGGCACTCCAGGCCCTTGTCGAAGTCCTTCACCAACTCTCTTTCAGGTACTGAAAGGTGCTTTAAGGTCACCCCAGAGCCAACTCGCTCAGCCTTTCCTCCTAGGACAGGTGCTCCATCCCTCAGATCATCTTTGTGATCTCTCAGAGAAGCTCTCAGGGGCTGCTGAAGGTCAGACTGAAGGTGCTGTGAGCATCACAGCCACATTCTCTTGAATAATTCCTCCACAGAAAAGTGGTGACTCTCGCCAAGTCAAAGAAGTTTCGGGATAATCACGGGAAGGTTCTGCTGGAGGGGCACAGGCTGATCAAAGATGCACTGGAGGCAGGAGCTGTGCCACAGACACTCTTCTTCAGCACCGTGGGGCACCTGAAGCTGCTGCCTGAGGCAGAGATTAAACGAGCCAGCTTGGTTAAGGTGAAATTTGAAGACATTAAGACCTGGTCTGACCTCGTAACTCCTCAGGGGCTTCTAGGTAAGTTACCTCTGAAACGGTTGCAACACTGCCCAAAGGGAAACTTTTCATATTTAGGATAATAGCTCTCTTAATAATCTTTCCTTAGATTGCTGGAAAATAAGTTTCCCTTGCCAAGTGACAAACTGCTCAAACTTCCTTTAGGTGGTGCTTTTCCTAACACATTCTCCAGCACATCTTTAGAGAGATTTGTGCCAACTCTCTCAGAGCAGTCCTCTCCTTGGGGTGGGTCAGTCATAAACCTGTCACTCTTCATTTCCTCAGGCATCTTCTCCAAGCCTGACCCTGCCAAGATGTCCTACCCTGCAGCTCAGATTGCCAGCTCCCTGCCACTGCTGCTCATCTGCGACAACATCCGAGATCCAGGAAACCTGGGCACTATTCTGAGATCTGCAGCAGGGGCAGGCTGTGAGAAAGTGCTGCTCACCAAAGGTAAGAGTAAAGTTTGAGTAGCCTGGGGGTAAGGCAGGGAAGGAGGTGCTTCCCCAGAGTTTTTAAGGAGTGGCTGGCATGGCTCACTGTGGCTGCTCAATCCCACCTTTGTGGGAATTCCTGCCCTGTCACTGTTTCTCCCATTCCTTCCCAGGCTGTGTGGACCCGTGGGAGCCCAAGGTGCTCCGTGCAGGCATGGGAGCTCATTTCCGTGTGCCCATCATCGCCAACCTGGACTGGGAATCTGTTCCCACCAACCTCCCTGCCGGCATCCAGGTCTGTGTGGCCGACAACGACCCCGCCGCTCCGGCCAGGACTGCATCCATGCCCAGAGGGGCTGGCAGGGCGGCCTCTGCTCCTGTGAAACCCAGCCCCAAGGCTGCTCCTGAGCACGAGGATGAGGAGGGAGCAGCAGGAATCCCAGAGCTGGCTGCACAGCATTACTACGAGGACTGGGCACGGGTTCCAGTGGCCGTGGTGATCGGAGGGGAGACCCACGGGCTGAGCGTGGCCGCGCTGCGGCTGGCGGCCAGCACGGGGGGCAAGAGACTGGTCATTCCCGTGGTGCCAGGCGTGGACAGCTTGAACTCTGCTATTGCTGCTGGCATTGTGCTCTTTGAGGGCAAGAGGCAGCTGCTGTGGAGGCACAAGCAGGAGGATGACAGGCAGAAGTTGCCTGTGCCAGGCTGAACTGCTGTGGTTTGGGTGCTGAAGGAGCACCTCTTGCCTTTGGGTTCCTTGGGAGTTAAATAAAAGAGCAGCTCGGGCTGTTGGGTTTGTAGTAAATGAGTATTTAAGGCTGGAGAGTGCTGGGATGAGTGTGTGGCTCCCAGTGGATGTGGTGGCCACACGGTGATGCTAGAGAGAAGGGAAGGGTGATCACAGTGAGAAGGGAAAGGCCGGGTAGCAGCCCTGGCCTCACCTCAGGCGGTTCCCCCTGCTCCAGCCCTTTCATCCAGCAGATCCATGGAGACCTCAGCTCCCTCATCTGTGCTGGCCCAACCAGGCTGCTGCTGACGGCGTGTGTCCTTCCCAGCCTGGCTGCTGGCTGTGGTTTGGGTCAGAAAGGCCAGACTGCTGCCACCTGAATGGATCCTGCCTGTGCTTACCCAAACCCTGTGCTCCAACAATCACTCCAACCCTGCCATGGGCCAGCCTGGCTGGGGGGGCTGTGGTGTGAGGTGTCCGAGCTCACACTCAGCACTCCTGACCACAGGAGTGGACCAGTGTCTGCTGCTGGGACAGCTGGGCTGCTCCTGGAACTGCTGCCCAGTCAGTTCATCACTGCTGAACACGGCAACCTCTGAAACGTGCAAAACACAGGCTGGGTTAATGCAGGCTGAGCTGGCGGCCGTTCCCAGCTCCTGGCAGGGTGGGAAGCTGCAGCAGGATAAAAGGGGAGGCCATAATCCTGCCATGGCTGACTAATGAGCTGAAAGGGAAAAGCAGTGGCTTGCACAACACGCGCTATTCAGGCTGGGACATCGGGCTGGAACGCCCCAGTGGCTGCCAAAGGGCTCCCTCCCTCCTGGGGGGCTCCAACCCACCCCAGCAAAGCAGGCACAGGCAGGGGCTGTGTGAGCCCGGGGGGGAGCACACAATCCCAGCAGCCACCCACCTATCCATGGGGTCAGGCTGTGGGCTCCTCTTCCCCCACACAGGCAGGACACAGCAATGGGGACAAGGTCATTGTAACAGTTTTATTACAAAGTTCCAATCACCATGTACAGTTTTTACAATGTCACTTTTCAAGGGCTCGGCTGTGCTGCTTGAGGAGTTAGGGAGGAGGGAGGGGATTTTTTCTTAAGGTTTGGAGGATTTTTTTTGGTTATATTTTTTTAAAGAACAGCACCATTAACGTTGAGTTTTGGGACACACCTACAAAAAACAGCTCAATCAACTAACACAGAGGGGAGAGGACAATTCATACCAGAGAGAGGGACAGGGAGAGCACAAGGGAAGAGAAGAAAGGTGAGGGCAGCCCGGTGGTGGATCCTCCTCCTGGCTCAGAGTGGGAGGGACAGAGGGAATACCCACCCATGGCAGGGGGATGGACCCTGACACGCACAGCCAGCGCTGCCTAAGGCTGTCGGTGCTTGGAGTAGGGGGTGGGAAACCCACAAGGGAAGGTCTCACCCCCAGGAGGAAGAGCTTGGCTGTGCCGTGGTCTTTCAGAGGTTGTCAGCAGTTAAGACTTTGTCTTGGCCTTGTCAGGGCACTTGTGTGGGAGAGAAAGGACTGGCCAGGGGCGATGGGGACAGTTTCCTTATTGCTTCCTGGAAGTCATTTAGTCAGCAGGGGTGGTGAGAAGGGAAAGAAGGGGGAGGAGGAGAAAGAAAAGAGCCCCAAGAACCCCACCCACTGCTTGATGCATACGTTGGGAAGAACACCATGCAAAAAGATTTGCCTGCTAGCTAGTGCCATGTATAAAATAACGATACTGTAACAGTTCTGGCCTGGTTATTAGAGAATATATCACCATGAAGCACAAGCGAAGTCTCCAAACGCCAACAACTCCCTGCTCAAAGTGCATCTCGAGGAGTTTGCTTAGGAGAAGGATTCACTGCGTAAAACAAGGCACCACAAGGAGGTTGGATACTGGGTCGGGCGTGAGGACACGCTGGAGAATCCACAAGCGGCGGAAGAGAGACCTGGTTTTAAATAACGTCTGTGGACACAGGGGCCCCTTAGATGGGCTCGGGTTTTAGCTTGTCTGCTAGAAAGTCGCTGACAAAAGCTTCCACGATTTCAGGCGTGATCTCCTCCACATCCATCACGTACTTGGCCCGGGCTGACATGTCCAGGATGGTGAGCAGGGGTGCAGCCTCGGGCAGGTTGGTGTAATCCCGCAGGGAGTCAGTCATGTCGTCCTGGAGGCCAAAAGGAGAAGGACAGAGGAGTCAGCAGGAGGGCCAGGACACCAGGAGCAGTTTGCTGCTGCCACAGTCCAGCCCACAGTGTATCCCAAGAGGTTGGACCTTGCACCAGCACTACCATGACCACAGCAGGCACCATTTATCTTGGTGCCTGCTCTGCTCGTGGCTTGTGTCAGAACCCAACAGGGTTGGTTTATCCCAGGCTGGAATGGGATGTACACTCCTCCAACTCAGAGGCACTGCTTCCAGACTGACCTGCTACCCCAGCCACCCCAGAGCCTCTGGGACAGCTACAGCTCAAGGAACTGGGGAGAAGTGCTAAATATGAGGGCTGCCAGTACAGCCATGGCCTCTCTGCTCGCCAAGGGTGGATACCAAAGGGACCCAAGCCCAGAACAAAGCAAAGAACAGGAATAGGATGAAGACTTGTGCTTTGAGCCAACAATGACACCCCACCAGCACTTCCCAGTGTCTGGGCACCCACAGGAGCAGCAGGATGCTTGCAGGGGGAGAGGGCACAGCTCAGCTCTGGCCAAAGGCAACGCTTTATCCATTCCCAAGGCTGTGGGATGCAAAAAGCCAGCGCTGGTGCGATTCACCAAGCCCACAAGGCCTGCAGCGGGGCGTTCCTGCGCGCCCCTTCCGAGGGGCAGGAATGGAATCCGTGCACCTGGTTGGCGGCCGGGGCTCTGCAGCGCGTGGCGGCAGCGCCGGGGAGCTCCGGTCGCGCCTCCCCTTCCTCTGCAGAGGTTTCTGGCGCAGCTGGACCACGTGGCTGCAAGGGCCAGCAGGGCTGGGCGCTCGTCGCCTCGGCCGCCCCCCACCCAGGTGTCGGGACGCTTCGTCCTTTTTATTTACAAAGGAGGAATATTTTTTAATCAATGCAAAATCGGTCCAGACGGTGCTGGGAGAGCAATGGGAGGCGCCTGCTCCGGCCAGGGCCGGGCTGCTTTGTGCGTGGGGGCCAGCGGAGCCCCGGGGCCAGCGCTGCCGGCTATTGAGGTGACGGATGAATGGGATGTGCCGGACGCTCCCCATTCTTCGGGCCGGCCGCCGCAGGGCCGTCGGGAGCTGCATGAATAGCAGCAATGTTTCAGCTACAGCCGGAGAGAGGGAGGAAAACGCTTTGCAGGCTCTAGGGGGAGGGGGGGAAGGTCCTGGACCCTCCCAAAATAGCCCTTTCCAACAAGGGACTTATTCAAGGGTGCAGGGCTGAGCTGGGATGCTCAGAGACCCGTTACGGTGGTGGGAGCGGGAGAGGCTGCACACAAGGGGCCAACGGGGCTGTGGGAGGTGGCAGTGGGGGGTCTGTGTGGCTGGGGGGGCCTGGGTGTGGCAGTGGGGACCCTTTTGTCGCAGGGCGGCTCCCGAGGGCTCCGCGCATGGAACACTGCGGCTGTGACGTGGGCGTGCAGGGACGGAGCAGGCGCAGCGGCTGCCACCTGCCCAGGCCCTGAGCACTGATGTGGGAGGGGAACTGCAGGCCTGGGGGTGCTGGGAGCTTTTTTGACCTGTACACAAAACCTTCGTTTGCCAGACTGCAGCAGGGCAAATTGTCTGTGCAGGGGAAAGGGAAGCCAGAAGTCCTCCAGTCTTCCCATTCCCCATTCTCTCCAGAAGATCTTTGACTCCAAGCACTGCAGCCTGCACATGCCTCAAATACCATCCCAGCCAAGAAAAACACGGTCAGCTCAGGGAAACAGCCGAAATTTCACTGGCTGGGCCAGGCTGAAACTCAAACCCTGCTCCTCTTTCCCTGCCCAGCCTGCACAGCCTCAGGGCTGAGCAGGCAGCAGCCCCAGCATGGCAATTCCACTCCCTCCCACTGCCCCACTCTGCTTATCCTTCTCCCACCTTCAGGCTTTTCCATCTCTGAGCAAACCCTTTGCTAGAAGTAATATCCAGCAAAGAGAGCACAGACTGAGCCAGGCCTCAAGTCTGGTTTTGCTCTGCTGCCTGACAGCTGCAGTAGCTCTGTGCCTCAGTTTACCCCCTGAACAACAACAACAGCGGTACCCAAGCCAGCTCAGCCCCCAATTCCCAGCAGGACACAGCCCTGTGCTCTCCTCTCACTTACCTCACCCGCCACAAAGAAGAGCAATGGTGCCTCCTCCTCTTTGGCTTTGTACTTGGCTATGATTTTTTCAGCTATGGGCTGAATCAGTTGTTTCGCCGCCTCCGACTCCCCGTCGTCCTCTGAATCTGTTGTGGAGACAAAACAAAAAGAGGCAAGGCAAAAAAAGGAGGTTAGGATCAAAGGATGCAAACGGGCTGGCAGCTCTGTCCCACGGCACCACCGTGCAGGAAGCCAGAGCCCGGATGTGCTGCACGGATTTCAAAGGCACACAGCTCCTGAGCAATCAGGGAGCAGCTGAAATGCACTACAGGGAAACACCCAACAGAAGTGCAACTCCTGCTCCCCAAATACTCCACTGCTCGCTCCCTGGTGTTGTTGGTGATATGCAGAGACAACAGGCACAAGGAAAGCTGCTTTGTGGTTTGAGCATGTTTTGAAGACCAAACAAAGGCGCTGATCTGAGGCTGCTGCCACCCTTGCCTGCCACCCACCATCCCTCTGCCTCAGGATGGCTGAGCTGCAGCTTTGCTGTTCCAGTCTCAGCACTGTGAAGGCAGCTTTGATTTGACAGAGGTAGGGCAGAAAGAGATGGCAGCATCAATCAAATGCCAGCCATCACTGAAGTTCAAATAGTGAGCTGGAAAAAGAGAGTCTGCATCCTTGGGAAGTGTGGAGATTAAAAGATTCCAGTTTGGGAACAACTTTTAGGCATTAAAGGAAAAAGGCAGCAGAGAGCCCCTGGTCTCCCCTCGTGGTCCCTGATGTAACCACCACGACAGGTCCAGCTCCCAGATGGGACAAGCCATGCCCATGCCAGGAAAACTCTCTGCCTTGCTCTAAACATCCCTGTCCTGCTCTCTGGCCTCTCCAAGCAAAGCAGGAGATTCCAGAGATGCTGCACGCTGGATTTCAGGGTCTGTCCTGCGTGCCTGGCAGTGATAAATACGCCGAGTTGTGGGGTGTCTGCAGGGATTGATTTTCCTACAAACACTGGCGGCTGGCGGCGCTCCAGGCAGTCCTGCACACTCTGGCTAACCCAGCCCTAACCCCTCTGGGGAAGGAGGCAGATCAGTCAGGATTTATTCAGCACCAGCACTTGCTAAGCTTGCCTTCTCCTGGGGGTGCTGCTGCCTGTGCAGTGCAGGCAGGTCTGCTGGGGGGTCTCCTGGCCAGGAACCCCCATTCCCAGTGTCTGCCTTGCTGCAGACATCTCTGCCCCAGCACATCACTGGTGGATTTCATGAGGACTCCAAAAGCACGGAGCAAGAGCCCCAGCTGTTCTCCTGATGAGCTGTTTGCAGCAAGGTGATAGAAAAACTTTGCTCAGAGCAAGATAAAAATAACTCTTTCCAGAGGCCTGCAGCGCCAGCCCCAATCCATCAGGCTTGGCGTGGCCAGCCGGTCCTTCCCGCGTGAGGAGAGGATTTTTGGCTCTGTGCTCACATCCCTTGCTGGGCTCTGCTGAATAAATAACCAGGGTCAAAAGGAAATCTGAAAGGGAAGAAGGAAAGGAGCGAGGGCTGTGTTATCAGTGCTGCAGAGGAGTGTGTGCTGCTCACAAAGGGCACACGAGGAAGTGGGACACGAGCCCTGCCCTGGGCCAGGCTCAACACCAGCAAGGCAAAGGGGGCTTCTTCAGCACACCCCAAAAACTCCACACAGCACACAGGGAACAGCTGCACCCCCTCAAGAGCCCAGGACCCCTCAATTCCCACCCTGGGATGCTGTGTGCACCCCAGGGTTCAGCCTGCAGCACAGCTCATCCCAGCCATGCCCTTTCCTGAGTTATTGTGTCCATTGTTGGCAGGGAAGCACTGAGGAATGAGCCATCCGTGCTTTGAGGGAGCTCTAGGCGTGTTTCTAACTGCAGGGAGGCTTCATGTGTGGGTTAGCAGTGAAAGGACAGGAACTTTGGGGAAAAACTTGTCCTGTCCTGCAGCCAGGGAAATCAGGGGAAAAAAAGGACCAGCAGAGCATGAAAGGCTGCTCTGACTGTCACAGCCCTGTTCAGCCCAGGGACTCGAGCCCTGAGCTGTGGTTTCAAGCACAGATCTATAATCCCTCACAGAGACACTTCCTCTGGCTCCTCTGTAACATCACGTGTGCCTCAAGTCCCTGCTCCAGAGAGGCTTTTCCCATCTCCACCACCAGCAGCTGTGACAGTGCATTTCTCATGCTCCCAACACCTCATCAGCATTCCTATCCACAGCCACCACCACACCTTTGTTATGGCAGCTCCTCTGTGCTGCCAATTGCTGCCTCACCACATCCCAGGGTGGTGTTTGGGAGCTGTAGGAGCTCTGGCAAACCCCTGTGAGCTGCTGTGGTACAGGAAAGGCTCCAAGTCTGTCCTAAGGGGCTTCCACAGGCAGCTCTCTCCCCTCACTGCTCTTTGTGTCAGCACACAGTGATGAAAACTGGAAATGGAAGTGATATCCTTTCCCAGAACACTGTCATCACCAGAGGCAGGTTCCCAGCCCCGTGGCCAGCTCTAGCCAAGCTGGCAGGTCACCCAGCCCCCCTCCCCAGGCTCTGCTGTCACAGCAGGGATGCTCCATCCATACCTACAAAGAGAACGAGGCAGGGGCCCTCATTGAGCTGCACGGCGTTGGAGTCTGTCAGCTCCAGCACGGGCTTGGGGTGCCAGGGGAACTCGCGGCACTCGATGTCGTTCAGCACCTCCACCCGGCCCTGCCGCGTGATCACATCGCCCTTGGAGTCCAGCACGATCAGAGTCGGGATGCCTGCGATGGAAAAATACAGGGAGGGGGATCAGCCAAAGCGTGAAGTGGCCAGAGACAGGGTGTGGGGAGAAAGGCCTTTTCCTATGGCCTCTGGCTCTGGCAGGAGCCCAGCGAGCCTCCTGCAGCTCACAGTGTGGGGATCAGGCTCCCTGGATCCTGTTTCTGTGCTAGCAGAGCACTGCAATTCAGGAAGCATTCAAGCTCTGGCATTGCCTGCCTCTCCCTGCCCAGCTGCAGGCAGGGATTGCTGCTGTCTGGTGCCCAGGGGTGCAAATCCCACCGTGCCACGCAGGGACCCTCCCTCTTGCACCACCATCCCAGTGCCTAGATGTGGCTGCCTCTGGAAGAGCCCAATTCCCTGGAACTCACAAACAAGGCCTGCAGACAGCAGTGGCCAGGAGCAGGGTGTGTTCCTTCCCTGAAGAACAACACGTTATTTTTGCCCCCACAACCCTCCAGCACTCTGCACTAATGGCCCAGCCATTTCCACAGCACATCCCTCTGGGGACTAACAAAGCTGTGCAGGAATGTCCAGGTCTACAGGAACCTGGCAGGATGTGGCTCAGGGGATATCCAGTGATGGTCTGGCCCTTGGGAAAAAGCAGAATTTTGCCCTGAGCTATGGGGGCTGAAAGGTTTTGTCATAAAGGACAAGCTTTGTACAGGAGGTGAACAGAATTGCAGCACAGACACAGCACAAGTCACCAACTCAAATGTCACTGGCAGTGAGGCAGGTTGGACACCAGCTGGTGGCCATCCCATCTGATAAAGCACCGGCTTTCCGGCCACAAAACAGCCACGGGTGGGTCAGCAGGAGCGGCTCACGTTGGTGATTTCATCTGGAAAGCACACCATTCCTCTGTCATCAGGGAGACAAAGAAACACCCCGCAAGGAAGGAAGAGGGGACAGCAGGATCAGGCCCCAAGGGACAAATGAAGTGACCAGTGTTAGTGCCAAGTGCTGCTGCCATTGCTCATCACCCGGGCTTTGACCTGCTCCCTACACAGCATCTCCTTCCCCCAGCAACACCCCTGGCAAGCTGAGGCACTTCCAACACTCCTGCCTTTCCCTCAAGGTTCATTTTAAAGCTCATTCCTCAGAAATACCCTGCAGAGCCCTTCCCTGAGCAGGGGGCTGGCAGCGTGCTTGCCCCTGCCGGGCTGCTGGCACTGCTCTCCCGTGTTTGTCCAACAGTGGGTTACTCACAAACCCTCTGAATTCGAGGCATTTCTCTAGGAAACACACGGGGCCATCTGTGTGTCCCAGCCTGCCTGCAGGTCCAGGCCAGCGGCCGCATTCCCGTCATTCCAGCCCGGCGCATTCCTGCCTGCGCTGGGGCTGGTGCTAAGCAGCAGTGCAGGAACCCGCCCAATGGCTGAGCTTGCAGATCCTTAGGGTACGCCAAGAAAACCATTTTGTATCACAAAAAGCCTTATTCATTACCTGCTGGTAATTCGACGTAGCCCCAGGGCAGGGATGGGTTAAACAGACTGGAAGGAATTGGGAAATCTCACGCTGGCCCTGTCCTCACAAAGTGCTACTGACACCAGGAGAAGCACTCAGGATTTGGATCTGGATCCTTTTATGATTGCCAACCCCACCCCAAACGCCTGCTTTTCCATCCATTATACATGAGGGACAGGCTTCTCAGGTCATCAGTCAGCCTGAGCAAGGCAGCACTCCCGTTTCAAATAAGCTTTGCTGATCTGGGAAAATTACGGGCCCAATTTAGGCACAGATCGCTGTGATTCTGCAGCTATCAAGGATTTCATCCACTATTCAAAGCATTCCTTTAGACGTCATCTAATTTGCATATGCAGATGACCCCCTTCTCCCCCCCCCCCAATACCCAGCCATTAAACCTCCAACTGCAAATACAAAACTGAATCAGAAAACAAAATATTTTTAAAGATAATTTACATCCCCATCCTCTGTGGTGACCTTTGTGACTACTTCCCTAAAAGACACACCCTGTTTTCAGGGGGACAGACCTGCAGGACCAGGGAAACCATCCTTAATGTTATTCACACCTGCTAACCCAAATAATTCCCCCTCCTGCCTCGTCCCAGCCACTATTTGTTATTTTAGTGACTTTTGGGGGATTTGGTAATTGCCTTAAGTCATAACACCAGAATTTACTTATCAAGAGGAATCAGCGATCAGACTCTGCAATGAATATTGTATAAGCTTGGATGAGAATTAGCATAGACAGCCTTGGTTGGATTTTATGCACTAGAAAATGGATTTGGCTCCCACGGGGCCAGCATTTTATGAAAACACAGGGGCCAAATGGTTTGTTACCGAACCTGGCAAGGCATTTACATATTTATATATTAAACCCCAGACCTAACATTGAAATTTCATCTGCATGAAGTCTCTGTTGGGTGAGTGATCACAATCTACGTGAAGCAAACCCCACACCAACCACAGCACAGGTGGTGCATTTCATTGCTGGTTTTTCACTTTTTCAGAAGAAAGCTCCTGAAATCTCTTGTAGCAGTGACCTCCAGGCTGTGAGGGTGACCTGTGGGTGTCTGGGCTAAAGCATGGGGAAGGGGACAAACAACAGATTTTGGAAGGAATTGCAAATCCCAAAGAGACACCACGGAATATTCCCCCACCAGGGGGAATGTTGGAGAACTCAGAGATCTCGTGACATACACAACAAGGGGTGATTCCTATCAAAGCATCAAGTTTATCACTGCTCCCCATCACTGGAAGGAGCAGGGATTTCACTCAAGGCAGGACTGGGAGCTGCCTGCACAAAGGGGAATTATTTCTAAGCAGCCACAACACAAGACATGACTCTTTCTCAGAACAGCACTGCACCCAGAAGCAATTTACTAGAGGTGGTTTGGTAGAGCCTCTGACTGCACATGAGTTATGAATAGAGGCATTCAAGTAAACCCAAATAAAGGCCTATAACTCAACTTGCATTTTATACTGAGTTTTTAAAAGTTGTAGGGGCCAACACAGACTAAAACAACAAGAGATTTGACTCTCTGCTTTCCACCACTCAGGAACTTAGAGCAGACAGGGAAAACAAACTCTTCTGTTGTTTCAGTACCCAGCCTTCAAAAAACAGAGGGAAACCTCCTCATGTTGTGCTCACAACCCAAGCACCACGATGGTAACCTGGACACTCTCACTGATCATAGGTGCAGCTCCAAAGAGCTTTCAGAGAGGCATCAGAACCAGGAATGTGGGGAAACGCAGAGGTAGTTACACAGATCTAATTTTTCATTTAGGTGGAATAACCACGTGTGGTGATGAGCAGAGCCCACGACATCCAGCTCTGTTTGCAGGAAGCTTTTGTCCCAACTGGTGTGAAAAGCCTGACTGCAATCAGGCAAAGTCTGCATGGAGCTGAGACTCAGGGATAACATGGGAGCTCCCTGGGCAGAGAGGGGATCCAGGGGAACAGCCAATATTGACATTTTCAGGTCGGCACACAACAAAGAGAGATTCCTTTAAGAAAGCAGCGGCTGGAGTTGGAGGGAAAACTGTTGTAACTGTTTCCCTGGCTACAGCATGCCTGGTGCTCAAGTATCCATGTCTGGACACCTTATTTACAGAAAGTCCCAGTGAAACTGGCAGCAGTCCTGCAGTGCTCAGCCGAAACCAGCACTGGAGAGGGTTGTGAGCGGGCTGGGGAAAAGACAGATGAATTTGGAAAGCTCTGGCCTCATGGGAAGGTCATTAAGCAGCAAACTGATGGCTATTTAAAGCAGGCAAATGGTTATTCTTGGGCTAAGGTCAGGGAGCAGGGCTGAGTGGCAGAACCTGAGCTCAGGCCAGAAGGGGTGTTTGGAGAGGACTCCAAGGAGGGATTTTTCTCCTGTCACTCCTCCTCCCTTGCAGATCACATTAACCTTCTGCCAGCCTGCACCCACCTGGACAACACAAAGCTGAGTCAGGGGAGGTTTAGGTTGGATATCAGGAAAAGTTTTTCACCCAGAGGCTTCCCAGGGAAGTGTTGACAGCACCAAACCTGGCTGAGTTCAAGCAGCATTGGGGCAAAGCTCTCAGGCACAGGGCTGGATTGTTGGGTGTCCTACACAGGGCCAGGAGTTGGATCTATGATCCTGATGGGTCCCTTCCAACTCAGCACATTCTCTGATTCTGTGACATCACACAGAAACAGATGAGGAACAGCCACATTGCAGCAAGGCCCTTTAACCACAAGGAGAAAATGTTTGTACATCCACAAGATCTCCTCAGCAGTCACCTTGCACACCTCTGTGCTGCAGTTTGTACCCTGCAGGAACAAGGTGCCAGCCCCCAGGAAGGCTGCTGTGAGCTTTTATCATCTTTGTGACTCTTTGAAGCCACACAGACACCCAGACTCTCTCCCAGCCCCTATGAGCAGCCAGGGCTGCTGGAATTCTGGCACTGGCATGTACAGTAAAAGCAAAGCCATGGTTTACATCAAACACTCTCTCCTTTGTAATTCATGTCACTAACATAAACCAGATGCCATCTTCCTCAGCCCCTGCACAGAACGATGGACTGCCTTTGCATTACAGAAACCAGTAAGAAAATGAAATTTAAACCTTCAAGAAACAGCAAAAAAAATAAATAAATCAGTAATTAGACAAAAAACATCCAAGCCAAAAACAGCTTCCAAGTTTCCAGGAAGAATTAGGTTGTTTATGGAAGTCCTGTTTCAACTAACAGCCTGCCTGGCAGGTGGTAGGAATGTGAGTTTGTGGAGAGCAGAAACATGAAGCTGCTCTGCCTGGGGCACTGTGCTTTGCTCTGCTGTTTTCTTGGTTTAGTTAAACAAGAGGAGACATTACAAATACTCAATAAAAGAGGGGGGGAAAGGAGATCTGTGCCTCAGTGTGGCCTTTCCTACCTTGGATGCCGTAGAGTCGGTTCAGGCGTGACCGTCTGGCCTCATCAGCGTAGGGCACGGCCACCCAGGGCATCTCACTGAAGTATTGCTTGAAGGAGTCCTCTGACCTGTGCAGGGAAACAGGGCATGGCACGCAGAGCCCTCCACTAGCCAGGCTCCTTCCTCATTAAAAACCTGGCCTGCAAAGCCTTTTATCCCTCCCACCAAGACCCATCAGCTGGGAGAGAGTTAGGCCAAATTTAAAGCCCCCAGTCTTTCATGAAGAAGTCCACGGTGTATTTTTCCCCAGTGAAATATTTCAGATTCTCCAGGGTATCTGAATGCCAACCCACAGTGACAGCAGCAGCTGGAGCATCCTACAGAGCCACGAGACACAAAGTGAAGCACAGACCTGCTCTTGCTGACCCCACTCTGCACTTTACTGGGCAGAGGGAAAGGACTCGGGCAGCATTTCTGATGCCAGAGCCAAGCTGCTCTGCCTGCAAGGGCTGTCAGTGCTGCCTCACCTGTCTGCACTAACAAAGAGGATCTCAAACTTCTGGCCTGCCTCCTTGATTTTCCGGTAGGACTCCACCAGCACCCTCGTGAGGCTTCGGCACGGCGGGCACTGCAAAACACGAGGACATTGGAGGACAAAATGAGCACAAGAACAAAACACAAGCATAAGGAGGACAAAATTACCACAAGAACAAAACACAAGCACAAGGAGGAAATAATTGTCTCCTCCTTAGGGCCAGACCCACACCCAGCAGTGCCAGGTGACCCAGTGACCATGAACTGGTGAGCTGATCTTTGCTGCAGGTCCTGAACATGGCTGGGTTAAGTTACCAACAAAACCTCTTCCATTTTTAAAATCTGACCACTCTCCCCTTACAGGACCAGCTGAGAATGACAGGCCACTGCAATGCTGGTGATCAAAGCATCTTAAATTCTTCAGCACCAACCAGCCCAGGGTCTTTACTCTCCCTGAGCCCACTCCAACTGCTCTGCACAGCACCTTCTACTCACCCAGTGTGCAGAGAAATAGACCCCAACATGAGAGCCCTCCAAGGCACTGCTGTCCAGTGTCTGCCCATTGTTCCTTAGCAAAGGCCCAGCAACAACTTCACTGAAGGGTTTTGGCCCCCAAGGGAACTCCAGACCTGAGGAGGGGTTGGGATAGGAACAGGAAGAAGACACAAGACATGTGCATGAGCTTTTACAGTTCCAGAAAGTTCCACTAGACAAAAAACATCCTATCTTCAGGATACAGGGGATCCTGTCTAAGGAACCCTGCTGAGGTTTATTCCCATCCAAAGGGGATGCAGAACACCTTAGCTGCCAGGCACCACCACAGTCCTGCCCTGAGGTGAGGAAGCCAAGCTCTGCACTGCAGCCAGGGTCACCTCTTTCTCTCAGGCACCTTCAGCACCTTCAGCTTGACAAAGCCTGCTCTGCTTCTGTGCCTGATGAGGCATCTTTTCCTTATCAACAGTGTTTATTTTAGCAAGACAGGGCAAGGTGGTACGTGCTCAGGAATGCAGTCAGTATCTGTCCCTTATGCTGAGACCAAGCATATATTTTTACACATATCCATACATGTCCTTATTTATAAACCTCAGCTATATATATGTAAAAGATGGTGTGTTTATATCCATGTATCTCTATATATATCTTACACTACCCTCTGCATCCCAAAGCAAGCTGTGTGTGTACACACAAACATGCTCTGAATCATCTGCTGCCAGCTCCCAGAGCAATCAATCCATGTGTTCATCCAGAGAGGAGAAAACATCACAGATGGCTCAGGCCACAACTTGTTCCTGCTCTACAGCTCCTGCCACTGAATTAAAGACTCTGTCAGTATTTACTGCACCATGAAACAATGAGCCAGTAATAAAAGAAATGGATGGACAACTACAGCAAGTGACTGATGAGTCTGCAGGGTCTGTGAGTAAGGACACATTTGGGTTGTTTGGGTTTTTTTCCAATTTAGCTCATTTGGGTTTTTTCCAAATTGGAGGAAGTTAGATTTAACACCAACTCCCAGCACAGCAAACCTCAGTGAGGGAGAATGGTAACATTTTTCTGTTTAATTTCTAAGTAATGGGAAATGCATTAACCTGAGTGTGATGTCAGTGCTAAAAGTCCCACTCAGTATTCTGGAAGGATTCTGCTCCCAAGGTATGGAAAGTCTGGGCCCTCATTCTGTCTGTCCATGTGCTTCCACTAGGGAAAAATCCAAACTTCATGTTTCAGTTAGCCTAACCTTTTCCTCATTAGCACTCCAGACGAAAATCCTGGAGGGAAATTCTTTGTTCTTTTCAGTAAGCAAAACCAAAACACAAGATCTGGCAGGAATGATGCAGAAAATTTTATGCTGAAAAAAGCACAGTGCTTTGAATAGTTAAGTATGACAATAGTTCTTTGTTCCCTCCCCCCCCCAGGCCATTCAGAATGAACTGAGATGAAAAGGCAGCTGTGTGTCCACTTTTCTGTGGCACAGGGGACTCCAGGTCTTACCTTCAGGGTCATCTCGGATGACCAGGAGGCCGTTCCTGCAAACCACCTTCCCAGTGGAGGCATCGATAAATATTAGGGAAGGAATGTTGGAGACTCTGTACTTGTTCCACAGCTTCAGCTGTAAAAGAGATTGCAAGGGGAGATAAGGGAAGTAAACTTGGCTGCGTGAAGAGGAAGATTTTGGAGCATTAGCATCTTGCAGAGCACAGGTCAGAGGTGAGCAAAGAAAGAGAGCTGGTGCTTCAGGGATGAGTGTGAAGGAATGTGAGGAGGAGCTGCTGGGCCAGTGCCCAGAGAAGAGAGACCCTCACCATCACCACCACCCCCTCAGCACCTCAGGTGAGACCCCTGTGAGTCTCACACCTGCTGTGAGCTTGGTGAGCACAGGAAAAGCTTCTCCTCCTCCTGCTTTTACTTCTTTGCAAGTAAAATGGGGATAATACTTGCCATTCTTTGAGCTCTTTGTTTAGAAGACATGGTAAGCACAAATACTTTTAATGCCACTGCTCTGAAGCAATTTGTAATGCTTCCCTGGCTGTTTCCTCCCCTCCCACTTCCATGTTCATTAAACAAACCAGCAACCTCTGCCAAGACACAGCCAGGCTGAGCACAAGGCCAACACACACAAAAAAATATTCTTCTGCAACTGGGGCTTCCCAGGTTTGTTCCCAGGAGCTGATGAAGGGCTTTGACATCAGCCTGGGGGCCCAGCTGATCCATCCTGCACTGCCAGCTTTGCAGGCTGATGGTCACTTTTTGGGGATCCCAGTCTGGGTGGGATTGTCTGCTGGTCACTGTGTTTTGCAGAGAGCTCAGCTCTGCACAACATCAATGACAGAGACTCTGGGTGTCACACACTCCTGGGCTCACGTTTCCCAGGATATGCTTCTGGCACAGGATAATTTAGGGTTTAATTCATGCACAGAAGCTGGTTGGGATGAGGAAGAACAGGACCACGACAGCTGTTGGCACAGCCCAGCTTGCAGGTGAGGGCTGGCAGAGCTGCTCTCCCCACCGTGCATGGAGGAGCTGCTGCCATCACCTCATTTTCCTCACATTTCTCCAAGCATTTCAACCCAAACAGCCCAGTGGTGAATTATCAAACTCTCAAACAAAAGCCAAACCATAACCAAGAGCCAAATGGGGACGGAAACAAATCTCCACCTTCCCCTAACATCAAGCTCTGCTCTGCAAAGCCCCTCAGGCTCTGTGTGTTTGCAACATGCTCCAGTTTGAAGAATAAAACCCAGGAAAAGCACAGAAGGGACCCACCAGTGTCAGCCAGTACAAGAGCCAGAGAAACCATCACACAACGTGCAGCTGCTTCCAGCAGTATCTCACAGAGAAACAGCAGTGAGAAACTCTGCAGATCACTGTCCCTGATTTGCAAAGAGAGGCAATCCCATTTCCCGAGATGGGAATGAAGCTGGGGATGTAGAGAGAGGCAAGGTTTTGTGTCCTACCCACCAGCCTTCCATTTCCAACAGGCATATTAATGGATTTGCAAACCAAATGGCCTTGGGCATGAAAAGAATAAAGAAACTGTACTCAGTGCAAACCAGCCCCCTCACAATGACGGTGTTCAAACCACAGAAGGTAAAATGCACTTCTGTGAAGTTTAAAGGTTGGGGGAAAGCTCTTTATAAGGATCACAGGCATTTAACAGGGTGCTGCAAACAATAAGGAAATTACAACTAGCAATCTGATCGTTCTCTTTAAATAGTTGCTTACATTACACTTCATTTTGCCAAGTCCTTTGTATACAGAAGCAGCTCCCCCGGGGCATCACGGTGGGTCCTGGCAGTTTTGCTTGGCTGGGGAAGCAGCAGGGTCTGCACTTCAGAGCCAAGAGGCTGCATGGACTCGCTGTGCTCAGAGGGATGGGGCTGCAACACCCCAGATAAGGGGATAACAGCAAACCAAACCTGCTCGAAGCACTGCAGCAAGCGTGGCATGGCTGGCTCCAGGCAGTCTACAAGGTCCAGCTCATGTGGCAACTCTTGCCAAGAGCTGGTCCTGGGTCTTCTCAGGATGTGTAAACCATGAGGCTCCACTGGACCCAAACTGCAGGCACTGCTATGGTTTCCCAGACATCGATGGCACAGGCAATCTGCAATCCAGACACTCTGTCCCCATGAAATCAGGAGCTGCCACTTCTCACTCATCAGTGAGGCTCCACAGGAGAACGCCTCAAGCAAGCATGAAGCCAGGTGTGTGTCAAAAGGGTCAAAAAGCATCAAAAGAGGTCAAAGTGACATCAGTTGCTCCTGGGAGAGCACGTCCATCACTGAGCTCTGAGACCTGAACCTAAAGAACATCATGTCATGCTCAGTCACACCTTGGGTGAATGAGAAAAAGCAATTCAAATGGAAAGGTTTTACCCTGCACCTGTGCAAAAGCTCCCAGACACAACCCACCAGACCAGACAACATCAAACCAAGTTTCAGAGCTTCATACAGCCTGAACAACACTATTTTTAACAGATTTGCTGCCTGGGTTATCACAGAAATGCATCACACAACACCAATGAACAAACACAACAATTGTATACAAAGCAACTGGAACTGGTTGCCACTTGAAGCCTACTATAAAAGCCTTGAATTGGAAGTTAGTGGTCTCGATGCACTAACCATATGAATTCCATCCAGGAATGTGCTGTTTAAAGTGGGAGCACTTTGGTTTGATGACTCCCCTGTGCGCCAGGAAAGCTGATGGGGAATGAGAAACGCACGTGCTGCAGGAGGAGTGCCAGGATCTACCACAATTCCCAGCACCCTGGCCCTCATCAGCCAGATTCCAGCCTTTCCAGAGCCTGTCAGACATTTGGGAAGGAAGCCTGATGGCTCCTTTTACTGCAGGTCTGACCTGAAAGAGCAGAACCTTGATAGGAAATGGGGTGGCTCATTTTAGCCAAGCTGAAGACAGCTCCCTGTGGGATTCCCACGCTGGAATTTTACACCTAAACTACAGCTTCCAGCAAGGACATCTGATCTCCACCTAAACCAGCCTGTCTTGTGGCAAACCATTGTGCTAGTTAGTTTTTCTCAGGCTAAAATGCCAAAGATTTCCACATGTGAAGGTTCTGCAAAGGGGACAAACTCAGCTTACACCCACTGGTTGTGGTCAATGCAGAAACGGAAATCCAGGACAAAAAAAGGCATCCCTGGTATGGGTACCTGCACAACCACACACTTCACAAAGGATTCTGTGTCAGGCTGGGTGTGGGATGCAGAAAGCAAATTACAACTTGCTGTGAGACCGCGGGCTGATGGGATGATAGCTCAGGCAGCAGGGCAGAGTGCTGCCTCAGCAACTCTGAAAAGCTGTTTTTCCTGCCGTGAAGAGGATGACATAGAAATAACATACTCCACACACTCTAAGGACTTGATCATCCATTTAAAGAGGGGATCTCTGCTCCGCTTCCCAACAGCTGTTGCAAATCTGTGGGATCAGGCCAAAGCTAACACAGATGTGGAAATAATCTACGGACTATTCAGCCTGAAAGCAGCTGATCCTCTCGCAGCGCCCTTCGCTCCTGCTTCAGGCCTGCTACAGTCACTGCTCACCCCAGGACACCCACTGGAGAAGGAGTGAGGAAATACAGCCCCTCACAAGACTCTGTGCAGGCTGAGCAGCCTTACAGAAACTTCCCTGGCTCCTGTGCAGGTGGTTTAGTGCAGCCATCCAGTGGAAAAACCAGAGTCACCAGATTCCTCTGGTAACTTTATCCCTGCACAAAAGCATCACCACGATGTCCTGGAAACCACAAACCCTGGGAGCTCCCTCCACGACTCCATCCACAGCCAGCTGTGAGAGGCATTCAGAGATCACTCCTGATCTTAGGGCTGAGCCATCCCCAGACATCCACCACGCAGCAGCACAAGGCTGCTCTCCCCACCAGTACCGGCTCCATTATTCCCCTCATCCTGATGACTGGGAATTCCTGGCTGAGAGGCTGGGGAGACATTTGCAGACAGCCACAGTAATTTTTCCAGATAAAGGTGTCAGACGAGAGGTCTCCCCAGCAGCCCACGGCTGTTTCTGTGCAGGGCTGGCACCCGGCCGGGGTGGATGAAATCCCCTCCTGCTCCGCTCATTCTGCTGGGGAAGGGATCCCCCACTTCCAACAGCTGCCGGGTGCTATTTTTGCTTGTGCTGATTGATTTATCAGTCCTGGTCGCATTCACTCGCTCACATAAATCCTGAGCTGCAGCGGTGAATGCTGGCAGAGATAAAGCACAACTGCCTGCAGCGCACTGAGCCCTGGCTGCTGGCAAAGTGGTCCTCCCAGCCTCCTTGGGGGCTGCATTTCTCTGCCTTTGTGTGAAACTGGACTATAAAAGCTCTCACACTTCCCTCTTCCATAGCATATGGAGCTGACTCTGCCCAGGGATGCAGAGCTCATCCTACAACCCACACCTCACCCTGACCGGCGACAGAAGACAAAGGCACTTTAAATATTCAAAGGCAGCAATAAAATTAACATATTCCTGCTGTGGATGGCTGCTGCTTTCTACTAAAACAAATGTAAAGCCACTTTTCTAAAAATTCTATCTTAGAGGCAATACCTTCAAGGCTCTGGAGAATTCTGGTGAGGCATTGGAAAGATCCCACCTTCCAACAGCCCTGTGAGTGACCATGTGAGAGCACAGAGGGGTTTCCATTACAGCATGGCCTCAGCTCTTGCTCTCATTCAAGAGCCACAGGCTGAAACACGAAGTCTGTCTGAGCAACAGCACTCAGGTGGAAAAGTGTCCTTGGTCCAGGGCTGCAGGGACCAGCAGAGCTCAATGCCCAGCTCTGCCACACAGAGCAGCTCCAGGCTGAGATATCCATGGCCATTCCCAGTGCTCCAGCGCTGCGGGAACCCCTCTGTCCTCTCTCACTGACAGTGTTAAACTGCAGCTTTTACATCGCGCCTTAAAGGGTTTACAAGCACCAGGGGCCACCCAGGCTCTGCAGACAACAGGCTGCTCCCTCTCCCTGTCGATTTAAATCTAGTTCACGCCTGTCCCTACGATTCAAGCTCAGCTTGGGCAAAAGCTCCTCTTCCAGCCCTCCCTCACTGCTCCTTTTCCTTCGTGCATCAGGGAACCCCCTGAGCAGAAGGGGAACACAGTGAGGGAACAACACACAGCCAAGTGTGGGGGGAGACCAGATGGTGCACGCCAAGGTCTGACCCTGTGACACGGAGGAGATCGAGCGAGGCTTGGGATAAATTAATGTCCATTGTGCTGCTGCTTCTCTCTGAAAGTAAATCAAAATCTAATTACAAAATACAATGGTGAGAGAGATGTCTGCTCTGGGAACGTTAATGAGCTGAGGAGGGAGGATTTGGAATTGTAATAAACAAGATTGATGTGAACAGCTGAGACAGACAGCACAGGGCACTGTGGGGTCCATACAGACCCCATCGCTCCCCTCCATGTGCACACTGCCTGCAATGGCTGAAAGCCCAGTTAAAACCAACTTTAGCACCAGTTTCCCCTGGCACTCAGCCTGGCAACACCTGCTGTGGACATTCCAGCAATACAACTTGGTGCAAGCAAAAAAATCAAAAAATCAACCCGAAAGTTCTGCTTGTCACTTCCATCCTCTCCTTGCTGCAGCTCCACAGCAGGAGATTGGCACAGCACGGTCCAGTCTGTGACTGCCCACATCACCCCACAGCTGCTGGGGGGACAGGGGAGACCCTGGGCTTTTGTTCCTCCTGACCAGGGAGCACAGCAGCAGAAGGTTTGGAGGCGAAGGGAAGGAAATCCTCTCCGCGGGTTTCTGGCACGGCGGCCGAGGGCTGCTCCTTGTTCCCCCTTTGCTCCACAGCCAAAGGCCTGGGATGAGGGACCTGGGGCCAGCCCAACCTCATGTCCTGGCCTTTCCTCCCATCTCCTTCCCTCACCACGCTGTTTCCCCAGTGCTGGCTGCTGCTCTTTGCAATTTCCCAGGCTGTGCCATCCAAGGGACTGCGAGCTGAGCGTTTTGTTTGAGGGCACAGAATGTGGCTGGCTCCCAGCACAAGCTGCCTCCTCTCCCCCTGACACACACACAGGCTGACAGGCTGGATCCTCCGCAGCCCACATCTGATAGGAAAACATTTAATTTGAGCAGAGCTGAAGAGCAGTTAACATGATGTATGGAGAGCAAAGCCCCAGGGCCTGCAGCAGACACGGGAGCTGGCCCGGTTGTTTTACATGTGCAGGTTTCAAAGAGGTGCAGGGATGGCAGCTTGATTTGATCTCAGGATCAGGAGGAAGCAGCATTTGACTAAACACACAGATAACAACACAGGCAGGAAATCAAGCAGGGAGGATGCCACCAGACAGGCTGGTCTATCAACACTGTGAGGATGTTTTCATAAACGTCTTTTTTTCCAAGTGTTTCTCAAATTGTATTCAATAGCCTAAAGATGATGTAGAACTTAAAGATGCAGGACTAGGAAATACATCTCCATGTATTTCCAATAAATGTTTTTTTTTCCTCCATGTGTACACCTTGCTTTACCTCTTAAAAGGGGGCTTGTACATGAGCAAGGTATTTAATAAACATTTTTTCTTTCTGCAAACACACAAAAAGCAGTGAGGGCAGTGGGAATTAAAGTGTATGTGGGAAAAATTTAAGACACATGTAGAAGTGCATCATCCATGGCCCCTATAAATTACGCCCCCAAATGACTAACACTGAGTAAGAAATAGCTATGTAAACACAAAGGCAATAAGAAAATATAATAATTTCTGCCTCTCTATGGGAAAAGGGTATTTTTCCATCTGTTTATAGGAAAGGCGAGGGGTGGGGTGGGAGTCTGGGATGTTGAATTGGAGTTCAGGGCCTCCCTTAGTCCCATGTCTCATCTGTCACTGGAAGTGGGACAGCTGCCAGGACATGGGTTTCCTACCCACTGCCTGTGCTGCTACTGTTCACTTGAGTGCTGGCATTAATCTCAAGGTCAAACACCTTGCAATCCCGGATCATTAAGAAACAAACACTTCTGAAAAGCCTTGAGTTTAGACAGAGTTCCCACCAAACACAAAAGCCTTTTAAATCAGCAGGGAAATCGGGATTTGTTTTTTTGTTTTGTTGAATGCACACAATGAGGTATTAGTGGGGTTTCTGTTTTGTTTTCAGTGGTTAATCCGAGAGGGAACCTTACACAATCGGACCAACAAAATCCTGGAAAACAATGGAGTATTTGTTAGCACTGTAACACACCCTGGGGAGTGAGGGCTCCAGGATGCCGCAGCCAGGAGCCTCCCAAGCACTGACAAGCCAGCACCAGGACATCCCCCAGACCAGCTACACAAAAGATTCCTGTAAAACTATCAAGACATCTCAGATACCCTCTTGTGCCCACTGTTGCTGAGGTACCTATGGGGTGGATGGGAAATTTCCTTTTCCACAGCACCTTTTGAAATGCAATAGCTCATCCATCACATCACTGTGATGCTCCTTTACAAAAACCTGCACTCAACAGAGCTCTTGCATCACTGCAACACTCAGGTTGTTTAAAAGCAGCCACTTTTCTCCAGCGGATCTCGGGAGAGGCTGCACTGCTTGGTCTGGTCCTCCCTACAGCTGCATCCATCTCGGTGTCTCAGACAGCATTGAATCTCATCTGGCAGCACTCCTGGTTTGCAACCCAAGGAGGATTTTCATGCAAAGGTTACACAGCTGCAGAGCTACAAAGGCCACAACCACAGCCCAGGCTGCGGGGGCAGCTCTGGGCTTTGCATGCAACAGGCTCCGCTCACAGCTCGGGAGGGCGGCACAGCTCAAGGGATTCACTCCGTAACCACAGATCAAAATATGCCAGCAACTAACCAGAGCCAGGTGCTCCCAAGCTCCAGCTGGAAAGAGCAAGCCCTGCCAGTGACAGCTCTGAGTTATCCTGCTCCTCCTCGGCTCTTGGGGTGGGAGGGTTCCCACAGCCTGTGCTGACCCAGAGCAGCTACAGCACTCATGGAGACTTCTCCTTTGGAGCCCCAAGTCCATCCTGAGCAAACGTCAACCCACCAAAACTGCTCTGGGCTATACCAGTGATGGTGATGTGTTTTCAGGGCCTCTGTGCCCTCCTATCACACTTCACCAGCACAGCTGAGCCCCAGAGCCCTGCTGGCCTGAGCCAGCACTGGGTACCCTGGGGGGAAGAGCATCTGAGAGAGGCATGACATGGGCAGGACTGATGTAACACAGGCTGCTGGAAAATGCTCTCCTGCTGAGCACTTCTATCCCTCCTGCTCCCCAAACTGACACTCAGCCCCTCGGCAGAAAAAACCTGCCCCACTCAATGATCTCTAAATGGGAAAACGCCACTGAGAGTCCCACGTTTGCAATTAATCACCTGCACACATTAAAAACCAGGGCACAACAAAGCTGCCCAGAGCTCAGATGCACCAACACCTCAGCAGGTGGGATGTTGGAGAAGCCATTTCTTCATCCACTCCTTTTGCAAAGCAGCTTTTCCATCACACTGTGCTCCAGCAAAGCTGGGGAACAGGGAAGGGAGGGACAGGGAAAGGAGCAGAGTTGTGATATGGGTTGGGCATAGAGGAAGGGGAGGGACAAGCAGCATGGGGCCAGCAGACAGGGCTGAGGGGTTTGTGACACACACACATGGTGGGCCAGGTGCAGGGCAAGCGAGGGAACCCGATCCGGCCCCGAAATCCAGCACCGAGCCACAGGAGGCCCCCAGCTCCAGAGCCACCGACCGGGGAGGAATGAGGCAGCAGCCTGCAATTCCCTCTGCTTCATTTAAGGCATCGTGCAACAGCCAAATCAGTTAAGAAGATGAGCACGGACAGTGAAAAATCAGTAGCAAGGTCAAAAGCTCCACTGATCAAAGTCAGAAAATAGAGTTTCCCAAAGAGCCAAGAGCCTGCAGTCAGCATATGGATGAAGGCAGGACACTGGTGAGCCTTGGCCACTGTGTCCCTCCTGCCACCCCGAGCATGGCACAGACAGCCGTGGAGGAACAAGGAGCTGCTGCCAGGAACTGATGAAACGTGAATCCCACGGGGGTGTTCAAAATGTCAGATAAGATGCAGCATATTAAATCCCTCTGCTGACAGCCAGCCCCAGCTGGAGGGGGAGGCTCGGAGACTGCAGGATTCAGAGAGCCAAGGATACCCAGCACCAGCTCTGTCACTGAGTCTTTGAGTCAACAGCAAATCAGGATGTGACACAGAGGGCTGGGTGGCAGGAGGGCTACCTCCTGTTTTTGCTGAGAATAAGGGAGATTCTGTGCAAAGAAAAAGCAAATTGTGTGTTCTTTTATAGGATGCCAAAAACTTCTGTGCGCTGGCAGCGACCCTCCTCAGATGGGGCTGTATTTCAGCTGTTGCTATATTCAGTTTATAAAATGCTCTGGGATGATAAAAATCACTCCAGAAACAGTTACTAAAACTGTTTCCAGGAAATAGATTCACAGAGTTGGAGAAAGCCTGGTGTTTTTACAAGAGCTTCAACTAGAGAAAGACCAAAGTTAAGGGGGAAGTTTTGCTTCCTTGTCTTTCCAGCAATAAAAAGGAGCTGCACTGGGGTTTATTCGATTCTGCAACATACAAAACACCATCAGTTGTTTCCTCAAGTAGCCTGACTTGAGATGGACAGGTAACACCCCTCAAGTCACCTGGAGTTGAAGGGTTCCTGCCTTAGTCAAGCTCTGGATTTGTCTGCTTGCATTCTTTGCTTTCCATGATTACTGAATTATGGAGAAGATGATCCCAGGGTAACTAAATCCATGCTGCAAAACCAGAGCTTTTATCCAGGAAAAGCACCGTGGGAGCATGGTCTATCTTCCCATCCCCACTCCAGCCTCAGTGCTAGGAAGTAAAATGTTTGGAGTTGGATGAGCCACAGGAAACGCAAGCAAATCATCCACTTGTGTCCAAGTGACTTTTTCCAAGGATCTGCCATGAAGTTTCAGGCTCAGTCACCCCTTCCCCACCCCTGGGTCACAACTGATTGAATGCAGCCACCGAGTCAAACTCCAACACACTCATCTCGTTTGGCAGCCCTGCGGTTCTGCTGCGAGCTCCAAGCTTTTCCCCTCCTCTCCCTCCCCTTGTTCAATTATCTTGCTTCATCTTTATTCTGTTTCCAGGAACACTTAGCAACAGGCTCTTGCAATCAGCCACCGGCAGGCAGGATCTGAGGAGGAGACTGCAGTTGCGATGACCTTTTGCTACACTCATGCAAATTTTAAAGAAAGTATGTGAACAATTTGCCTTTTAAGTATCCTCTGCTTACATTCACCGGGAGTTAATTCCCCTTCTCTCCTCAGAGGCATCAGAAGCACCAGATTTTCTGATTTTACACTAATGAGAACAAAACCTGCAGCTTAATTCCGGCTTACTTTGTGGGATTTTTTTTGCTGTATCTCACGCTGTGAGCAGAACCTGAACGGGTGAAAATTAACATGTGACACCTCAAGTCTGCTCAGACACCACGTGCTCCTGTCAGCAAAAGCCAAGGGTGGATTCAGGGTCCATCCCAGCAGCCAAACTCGTCCTGAGATGGACAAGATGCTGTTGCTCCTCTTGGTGAGCAGCTTTCACTGATCACCATCAGAGACTTTCATCCCAGGACGGCTCCAGGGTATGCCAGGAGCCAAACATTGCCTCAACCTCCCAAGGAACCCAGCTTTTGTCATCTCCATAATTAAAGCTCATCTGCCAAGGCAGCAGATAAAGGCTGGGACAGTGGTTCAGGATGTTCATTCCCGTGGGACTGCTGGAGCATTCCTGCCAAATCCAGGAATTTTTGCAAGTGACATCCTCGAAAACAACACACACCAACCACCACAGGGCTCTGGGAGGGCAACGCTGATGCTGGATGGATGGAAATGGGTAAATCACAAGCCTGGGTTTGGAAAACCACAGCAACAAACTCACAGCAGCCGTTTTTACAGCCACCCCAATGGGTGCTGGCAGAGGAGAACAGGCAGCAGCCTTGATTTTCATCAGATTTAAATCAAATCCCCAAAGCTTTCCAGCACTTTCTCTGTCACTCAGTGATTTTCCCACACACACAAACAAGTTTGGAGACAACCCAAAGTGCACACCAGGACAGCCAGTGCAGCTTGCAGGGCACAGGGGCATTACAGCATTTAAGTACTTTCTAATTGAAACAAATATTCTGTGTTTGGAATAAAAATCCTGTATTTCTTGCAGTGGGTAGAAGCTGAAGGGAGGGAATGGGTGAATACCAGGTACCAAGGCAGGCAGCTCACCTCCTGCTTTCTGAGTGGTGTTCATAACCAGGGAAAGAATTTGCAGGGCCCTGATCTTGGAAACAAACAAAACAAAAACTCCTCACAGATCTTTGATACTTCAGATGATCTTATAAAGTATAATCTACCTTTTTTATTCTTCCCTTTAAAAAATGAAAAGTCTAAATAAGCACGTCATTGATCTGATTGCTGAGAACAGCATCTGGAACATCAATCTCTGCCTGAGACTGCAGAAGCTGCAGGAGAGCTCAAAGCAGCCAAGGCTGCCCTTGAACCAGATGCTGCTCACTCTTACAGAAACGCCTGTGGATCTGTGTGAAAATGATTAAACAAAATTGCTCCCTCTTTTTTCAACTTCAGAACTCAAATCTGTTTTCTCTTAGAGGGCAGATGCTCATTACATATCCCACAGCACATCAAAGGGCAGGAAAAGAAGGAAGGCAGCCACCCTGCCATGCACCAGTGCCCAGGGTCCTGCCTGATCAGCACCCACCACCTCCCCTCCCCAAAACCCTTGGCTTGGGGTACAGAGGACAGAGGGTAAAAATGCCTCTTCACTTAGTGACAGCATCAAAGATGCCAACCAGAGCTGTCTGTTCCAACAGCAGCAAACAACAACCATGTGTTTTGTAGGGAATTCTCTTGGGGCTTTAAAAGCCCCAGCTACTGCAGCACCTCAGGGAGCCCCCAAACTTGGGTATTTCTCCAATATTCCTTCTCCATCTGTGCTTGAGCATTCAGAGCAGAACACAAGGGACCATCAGTCCAGTCCCAGATCCAACCAGTATCTTCTTCAGATGTTATTAACAAAATGAGAACTTCAAGAGAGAATTGCAGAGGGTGCCAGGGGCCTCCCAATCACCCATGAGAGGCTTAGCAGGATGTGACCTTAGGGGCACCAAACCACGTGCATTTAATGCCACACCTGATTCAAACCCCTGTGCTCAGAGGTGAAAGGCAAGTGACCGATGGGAGGCCTCCTTCCCAGAGCCCTTCTCATTTATTTAGTTCAAAGACCTCAGAAAACTCAAGGCAATCACTCACCAGCTCGGATATTTAAGGAGGAGCGTGGGGAAGTGCGCCTGGGAAGCAGGAAGCACAAAGTCAGCTTCATCCAAGATCCAAGAAAGAAGAGTCACAGCCAGGCTCTTACTTAACAGCTTCTTCCAGGCAACCCACTGCCTCATCCATCTTAATCTTTGACCGCTGAGAGATGAAAACAATTTATCCTCATTCCCTGCTCTTACTGAGAGGTTACAAGAAATAAAACTAAACCAAAGATCAGTGTTACACCTCTTCTCAGACAAACTCTGCCTGACCTGGACTTTCTCAGTATCCTTTTATCTAGAGGAGTGTTTTGGCTAAAGCTTTGCAGAGGAAAGCTGTGTGAGCAAGCCAGTTAAAAACCTGGTACTTTCATGTTTATACAGCCAGCTAAGCAGCACACTACAAAGGCTTTTATTCCAAGTCTCTCCTGACAAGCCAGCATCGATAAATTACATAATCTCCCAGGAATTATGATGCACAGGAGGAAAAAACTCCAATTCCCTAGGTAAGAACTAAGAGCTTAGAAACTGAGAACAGAAGGAAAAGTCTGTACAAAAATCATCCCAAGATTAGGAAGCAACTTTTTTGTACTAAAAGGAGACAGCAAAATCAGCTGTAGATGCAGATACACTCCTTCCCCACGGCTACCAAGAACTCACCAGGTCTACAGCTGAAGACAGAAATACCTCAAAAGTCTCTCTTCTCCCAAATATCCCTATTTCCATAAAAACCAATCTGAAACAAGCCCCTGTGTTTGACAAGCAATGCAAGTGGCTCCAAGCACGAGAAGAGACGAGCTTCCCAGTCTGAGAGGTGCAACAGAGCAATGAATCATAGAACAAAACCATGGAATATCCTGAGCTGGAAGGGACCCACTAGGATCATCAAAGCTGCTGTCAGTGGGGTGCATCCAAGTACAGCCTGAGTTCCCGGGTTGCATCAGGCTTCACACACTGACCGTGTACTGAGCTGTGTTGGTTTTACATGCTGTGTGTGCAAGAGCCAGAAAAAATCCATCTTCAATGTCATAACAAACCCTAAGGTAAACACAAAGGCAAGGCCATGAGTATTATTCAGTTAAACAGGCACATAAAGGAGAAGGCAGCCCTGGCCATGCGTTTGCTCCTGATTTTTGTTGTTTCTCAGTGAGCACACACAAAAATGGGCCACGTTAAGCCCTGCATGAAGCAGATGCTCCCTTCTCCAAGAACAAACCTGCTGCTCCTAATAAAAACCAAGAGTTTTGTAAAAGAAACCTGCACTTCACATTTTTGCACTGCTCTCCCACACCATTGAGTGAGAAAGGAGCACACCTTGGCCCCTTGCAGACACAACACCCCAGGGGCTGCCTGGGGTTGGGCAGCTGGGATAAACACCCAAACCCAGGGAAATTCCCAAACTCTGAGAAACCAAACCAGAGCCAGCTGGTCTGTAAGGCTGCAACCCTACAGAAAAGTTTTGTCTTCAAGTTATGAAGTTTATGGCATTGCCTCTGCACATTATAAATTACACACGTGGTTTTTAAGGTGGTGGGCAAAAGAAGGGGTGCCTGAGGGTCCAGGTGCCCAGTCAGGCCAGGAAGCAGCCAAAGGAAGAGGTCCACCTGCACAGAACCTTCTACAGTAGCTCTAACACAGCTGGATTGGGTCTTTGGTGCTTTCCCCAGGAAGGCTGAGCAGCTCCTTCCTCCACTGGGCAGAGCTGGAGCCTGACAGATTAAATTCTGGGCACAGAACTGGCGGCACTTTGAATTACTGACAACTTCAAAAGGACGAGAAAAACCCTTCTGGGCTAAGTTCTTGCTGCTCAGTTTGCTGAAGGGCGTCAGGACAGCCTGAGCCAGCAGCTTTGCTGAACATTCCCAGACTCCGTCTGGCAGCCTGGCACTCAGCCTGCTCCTCCTTTTCCGTGCCAACAGGGACACCCGGATACGCAGGACCCGCGTTGGTTACGGCAGCTCCGAAACCGAGGGGAAAGGATGAGCAACTTCTACAAGGAAGGTGCTTCCACAGATTGGTACAAAATTTTTTAAAAAGTTGCTTTTCAACTCTGTGCTTGCTTAGGAAAGATTTAAAGCTCCCAAGCCAGCCCATTTGTAAAAATAAATAAATAAATAAATAAATAAGCACGAGTCCCAGATTCTGTTCCGAATCCCAGGGAATCAGCAGGTGGCAGATGGTTAAAGCCAGAACAAGGTTATTTCAGATCTGCAAGCTGAAATATCCCCCTCTATCCCCCCTGCAAACCTACAGGAGGGCCACAGGGAAGATTTAGCACCTGCAGCTTTGGGTTGTTGTGGTTACCTTTTAGCGGGTTCAAAAGAATATTACAATGTATTCCCCAAGGGAGTCCATAAATAGCAAAGGATTCTGCTCTAATCCCCTATCTGCTCCTTTCTGCATAATATGGCATTTGGACAAGCACTGCCAAAACACAGATTTATGGCAAAGCTGAGAGTTTGCGTGGCCAACACATGCTCTAAAAACTCAGGGTTCCAAGGAATAAATAAAGCCTCTCCTAGGATATAGACAGCTCTTCAGTTATGGAAGCTTCATGCAGATACAAACCTGTTTGCAGGATTTCTGCTTCCCTCTCCCATACCAGGCAAAGACAAGTTTATACTGATTTTCCCCAACACCAAAATCAACTGTTCTCTCTGGGTGTTCTTGCTGATACCACCAGCACACAGTCACTTCCTATTTCTTTACTAATACTTTATAACATCTATCAGCTATTACCTATCCAACCAGCTTCAAACTTCTTTTCTGACAGTGACCAACATCAAAGGGAAAAGAACTAAGAAAAACTGCAGACTAAAGGAACTATAAAAAGTACAGCTGATGAGTGCTGCAGTTTCACTGCTTCACTGGAGACATGACGGAGCTGTGTGTTCTTAGAAGTTCCTCAGTGAATGGTGTATTAAAAATATATATATAACAAAAAAAACCCAAATAACAGCAACTTTGCAGACAACTCAGTGCTACTGCAAGTAGATTTTGTAATGGAAATGCTGAAAAGCACCTGGACAACAGAGCCAGTGTAACACACACGTGTAGCTGTGAGGGGCTCACCACAGCAGAACCAGTGGAGGCAGAAAATTCAACACCAAGTGCAAGCAAATATATTTTGCCCACCTGAAAAGTGGAGACACATTCACTTCCAGAGGCACCAGGCAGGATTGTTTCCTACTCCACACTCCCCAGGTGTGATTTTGAATTACTCACTGTTGGGGCTGTCACACCTCCCTTGGGTGCCTGCACCACAGCCCCATACAAAGGCACAAAAGAACAGCCAGCACACAGGGCTTCCCAGGGTCAGGGAAGTGCATGAGAGGATACAAAAAAAGAGAAAAATGCAGTCATTTTTGACAAAGGGAAAGTGCTGCATCCCTGCCGAATCTCTGTGGTTGCCTACACACCCTTTGGATCCTGGCTACTTGCAAGCCAAACATAAAACCAAGGATATTTGTTCAAAACCCACAGGCGGACACTGTGATTCTATTGAAGAAAAGAATACAACTGGCATTCATTCTAAAAACTTCCCACCACTGGGACTGGGATTCAAAACCAGCACTGGGCAGCGAGGCCAAAACATACTGAGAGCAGACGCCTGCAAAAGATTCCAAGGGAAATTAGTTATGTGGGTTTTAACAAAAATAAAATTAAATCCAATGTTTACAAAGGGAAAGAAAGGCAGCTTCCCTAGGAGACAGTGCTGCAAACACTCTTTGCAGATAAGTCAAGACCTGTCTGAGGCTTCCTTGGATTCCTCTGCCAGTGAGGTTTCCTCGGATTTCTGTGCCAGTGTGAGCAGTGAGGGGAAAGGCAAATGCTGAGCAGGCAGCAGCCGCCTCCTCCCATCCTCAGGGCTGGCAGGGAAGGGGCTGCCCTGCCCTCCTTCACAAGGCAGAGCCACGCCAGCTCCAGGGCTGAGCACTACTCTGAGGAACAGTGGAAAGGGAACTCTCCATCCATCCCTCCTCTTCTGTCAGCCTCAGAGAGCTGTGGCCAGGGCAGGACGAGCTCCTGGGCTTTCACTGCTCTGCTTGTCCCCTCTCATCTCTCTCCAGGAAAAGACAGGGTGGGCTAAAGCTGGACGAGCAAGTGGATTTACAGAAAGCCCCAGCTTCCCTTCTTGTGTGCTAAAGTCAGCCTAATTCTGTAAACTTTTCTTTTTCCCTTAAGTAATTTTTCTGCAGCTGAGTCACACACAGCTTCTGCCAGGAATTTTTATAATTACTGAATTAGAGCAAGGTTTTGCCTGTGCAGGCCTGACAACATCTGCTGATGGAAGCTAGCTCTGCTCAAACCCTTGCACAGCCCTGGAGGAGCAGGGCTGAGCGTTGCCCTTCCTCCCAACAGCACCTCTCATGGGGCTCTTCTTGCTGCTCCTCCTGCAGAGCTCCTAATCCACATTTTGGGAGGAAGGCAATAAGCTGGAACAAAGTCCAAAGGGTACTGAAGAAGGGGAGGAATGCTGGCTGCCTCTTGGCTCTCCAAGCCTCTTGCTGGAGCATCCCTGAGGCAGCATCCACAGTTATGTGCCTCTCCATCAGCTGCATAGCTGCAAAGCCATCGTGCGTCACATCTTCCTTGGAGACAGACAACGGTATAGAGTTCCATAAAACCACGGAAGAAAACAACTCCCTCCACCTCCCTCTTCAATGGACACAAGGAGTTATTCTGCAAGCGAGGCTCCAACACACAACACTGGTCCAGACTGAAGATCAAACACAATCCATGTTCAGATAAGCCAAAAGCAGACATCTGGCATTAGCAGCCTAAACTACACACTTCCTGGATGATCCAAAAACCTCCCACTTTATGCTACAGGTCAGAAAAGTAAAGGAATTACCATCTTCAGGACTGAGCTGTTCAGCCTCCTCCTTGTTACTGTTTGCTGGAGAGTGATGCCTGTACCCTCCTGCTTGGCCCAGTGCTGTAATTTATCCCATACTGCACCCGAAGGGCTGCATTAAGAAAACAGGAGAGTTGCCAAGCCCTGAAAAGCAAGGATGTGCTGGAAATATGCTGTCTCTGTAGCTTTAATCCAGTCCACTTGCAGGAGTTTTTAAAGCATGGCCACATACCATGTATGCACACAGTCCTGACGCAGTTAGAACCAAGAATAGATGCTCAACAAGAGAGGAATTACTCAATTCTGGGTTTAGGCTGGTTGTGCATGCACAGCACTCAGCTCTCTTCACTTCACACTTTTCACGTGCTGCTCCAAGGCAAAAATGAAGGCGTCTTGCCACTGCAGACTGGGATTCTTCTCAAAGGATTCTGAATTTATTTTCATAAAATCCTAGAGAACTACGTTCACAACACCTCGGGTTTAGAGACGAAGAAAAGAGTTACAGAGAAGCTCTGGGCATTCAGTTCCAGAACCAGCCTCCAGCTCCCTTTTAAAAAAATAAATAGCACGGAGCTGCATTTTAAATGTTTGACGTACAACTTCCCATGAGATCATCTGCAGCAGGAGCACTCGGCACTTCTGCAACTCAACCCTCACCCTGGGGACCTGGGAAATCAAGTCCCTCGTTGTGCATGGAAAGCAATTTACCCAGCACCATCCCCGAGCCCTGCAGCAGCAGCAGCAGAGCAGGAATTCCCATCTCCTTAACCAGCACTTTATCCTCTCTTTTTCCATCACTTGCCTCACTCCCTTCCCTCCAAGGCCATGAAGAACATGAAGAACACAGGGAAACCCATCCTCCACTGGGCTGCCTCAGCTGCCCTCCAGGAGCAGCAAGGGCAGGGCTGCCATGGAAAAAAACCCAAATGTGATCCCGTAATTAGAAACAGCATCATAATGTATACAGGGGGATGAATTAAGGTTGCAGAGGAATACTGTAAATTGGATGCACATTTCTTGTTCCATTTTACTGCTTTTTTTCTTTTTTTTTTTTTTTGCCCTCTCCCTTATTGGGCTTTGGCTGCGCTTCAGATTAAGCTCCTAATAAGGGCTGGAGTTGGATGAGATTTTTTCAGCCCATCAGATTGCAGCCTTCCAAGCCATTGAAATGAGATTCAAGCTGAACTTGAATTTTCAATAGTTTGGCCTAAAGGCGAGGGTGTTAACAACAGACCTGCCAACACCTTCTCCATGCAAAATGTCTGAAAACATGTCCACACATCAAATGCTGCTCAGGCTCTGCTAGACAAAAGCCACAAAGCCAACATCTCAAACCCACTGCTGACTTGCCTGGCTGGTTCTCCTGCCAGTGAAGCTCATACATCTTCTCTGAAAATCTGCTGAACCTCTGTATTCTCTCTAGGAAAAGGGGTTTTCCCCCAACAACCCAGCTGTTGTAGTTTTATTATGATAAGTCAAGGTGGGGCTAAGGAGTCATCAGGTAAATCAGGTGGACACACAGGAGGCAGTCACACCAGTTCACCCAACACAGTCTACTTAAATGATACATCCCCAAAATTAAAGATGCTCCAACGACATGCACAGGCTTTAATCAAGACCTCTACCAGTATTGTGAACACATTTTTAAATGCTGAAAACTATTTTCTTGAGGACACAAATGCCACCAAAATGATTTCCATTTCACATTTCCAGTATGGTTGGACTGGTGAACATCCATGGCTACTTCAGCCAGTGCTGCAGGGAGCAGAGCAGGGAAGGTGCTCCTCTCCTTTGATGAGAGACAATAAGAGAAAAGGAATGATGGCTTCTTGGACCGCATCCAAGGGAAAGTATGCCCTGCTGGAGTGCCTGGCAGGGCATCAACAGCAATGGAAATTTCAGCTTTCAAAGAAATAATACTCAAGGAGGGGGTGGGAATATCATGTAGGAGCTGAGGTGACACTAATCCCGTGGACTGTTCTACAAACTGCAACTTCTCCCCAGTGAAATTAAATCCTCTGCAGAAAAATCATCTGGCTCCAACACATCTTTTGGTAAGTAGAGCATAAACAGAATGAAAAAGAGCTCACAACTGAGCAGAAGATGGGCTCAGATGGGCTGCTAAAGGCAGGGGAGCAGAGGGACAGCAATCAGACCACTGGGAGTTTGCATTTTTCTTTGGATGGTCACTGCAGGATCTTTGAACCCCACCAAGGCAAAAAGGCTCTTCCAACACAGTGGGGGCCCTCTGCTCACTGTGAGGGGAAGGACAGCAGGGTGGGAAAAGAGCATGGCAACTCCTGCAAAAAGGACTGGACTTGATTATCAACTTATTTTCTTTAGTAACATTTAGCTAAGCAAGCGGGGAAGAACCCTGTGGTGTCCTTTAGTGGCTCTTACCAGGGAAGCTGGAATGAGGCTGTTCATTCACCCGAGGAGCTGAGCAGGCTCAGCGTGGCAGCAGGAGCTGCTCACACCAATATCCATTTCTCTGTCGGGAGCTGCTTTCACCAGCACAAACAAGAAACACTGAAAATGTGTGAGTAAATGGCACTTTGAAATCAGAAGGTGTCTGGCAGCTCTGTGTCAATGTGATGTACCCTCCAGGGCAATTACATACCGGTTCACATAGCTTGAAGCTCTGAACAAAGCAAATGCTGTGAGTAATGGTGGAGAAAAAAAAAACACAAAAAGGCATGAAAAGTGTTTGCCCAAGCTCATATCAGGCAGGACTTTTCTATCTCTGTGACACAATGTCCAATCTGCTCAGCTACAGAAGAAGTTTAATTTCATTTTACAAGGTTCATGTTCTCAGCATCGTTCTGGCCATGAACCCACAGCACCAACACTGATTCATCTTCAGCTACTGCATGGATGACTGGAATTATTTAACAGATGAAGGAAAACACAGGTACAGCTTCTTTGCCCTTCATTCTTATGTCACTAAGCAGCTGTAGGTGGACACAGGAAAAGCACTGACTTGTGCAGGAGCAGCTCAGAGCCAGGCATGGTCTCATTGACTGCAGAGGGTCAGAGCCAACATCCACATAGATCCTGATTGCCTTAAATTCACCAAATCCTCTCCAGGGCCAGCCTGTGCTTTTGCACAAGGCAGGTTTATCCTCAGGGCCAGCAAATGCCGTGCGAGAAGCGCACACAGAGCAGCAGAGGGATGACAAAATCTATAGCTGTGCTAATTGCTGGAGTAATTACAAAGTAAAATACCAAACTAAATACCACAAGTCTGAGAATGAGCACAGAATCCTTTTCCTTTCTGGGAGCTGCCTCCCACAAATGACTTTCCCCACCAAGAACCACCTCCATGGGCCCAGACAGACGTTTGAGCAGATGACTAAAAAATGTCAGGTATTTTTCTTTTCAATAGATTTTCATCCAGACAGGATGAAAAGCTCTTTCTCTTGAGCAATTGAGTTTTCCCCACAACAGACACGAGCTGGCATGTTCTGAGCATTTGGTATTTCAATCCCAATTAAGTAAAATAGTAATTGCTGCACCTAAGGGGTTCTCAGCTCCCTAAGAGGAAACACTTAATACATACACAGATTTTCCTAAGCTTTACCACTACATACTTAAGACATAGATTGAGGGATGAATCACAACTTCAAATTCTTCACTACTAAGCCTGGCAATCAACACTGCCACTTTCTGGCAAAGAAACCCTAAAAGCCTTCACCTGTGATGTCATCTGCTAACAGATTTATGTTCCATGGGGCGCTCCCATCCTGTGACTCCTTCGCTGAGGAGGCAGCTGGGTAACAGGATTTGTTCTGGATAATCCCTGCTCTGGCTCTCAGGAGGGGAGGAAACAGATGAAGATGCACTCAGCCAGAGATGGCAGCCATCACTTTGAAGGAACTTATTATGCCCCAGCCACCTGCCAGGTATAAATCCCATTTCTGGTTTCAAGCCTGGAGAAGGCAGCACCATAAAGACAGAAGGGAGGTGAGGGAAGTCTGCACTTCCTCTTCCAGATCCCAAACCTGTGTGTCCACAAGGCAGGAGGCATCAAGCCTGGCCTGTCACTGTGGGGGAGGCACACCTCTCATGGGGTGGGAGGTAACACACAGCCCTCCATAACCAGCTGTAGGGTAAGGACCATCTCCTTCAAATGCAGCTCTCTGAACAGAGCCCAGCACAGCAGACCCTGAGCCGCCAGCAGGGCCATAAGCTCTGCCTGGGGTTATTATTTTCATAATTAGAGGGATGGCCACAGACAGAGGTGGTATTTGGTGGCCTCTTAACCTAGAGACTTACTGGGGTTTATGCAGATGATTCCACTTTTTCAGCAGCAAAGCCTGCAGCAAATCCTCGTGGGGACAAACATCAAACCAGGATCTGGCTCAACACAAGGCCACTGCTCGGTCAGCCCGAGCCAAAGAACAACACAAAACATGCAAGGCTCAGAGGGAGCTTAATTTTTAAAATTGAGTAAACCCTGCAATTCAAATCTGGGCTGTCTGAAGCAAAGTGACTTTTCAGGTGAGGCATCACTCCTTCCTCCAGCCTGGTCCTCATGCCTCTCTCCCTCCATCCATCCCTCCCATCCACCTCCTTCTCCCACACTCACCACCCCTCTCCAAAACATCTCTTCCCAACCCAGGAGGCTCTTCCCAGCCTACCACATCCCCATCTTTCCACCTGAAGAGCCACTGGTCCCACACAGCAGCAGGCACATGCTGCAAGGAAAGGCAGGGACAGCCACCAGCTCTTCTTCACAACGTGGAAATTAACTGGTTTGAAAACTGCCTCTCTAGGCAAAAACTCATACCAGGAGCCACCAGAGTGACAAACATCGATTTTATGCATCACCTAAGAGATAAACACCAATCCAGGCCCTGGATGCTCCTGTCACACACAGTGATTAAACCATCAGTCGGGACACAGCGAATTCATGCAGACAGAGGGGGACAAAGGAATGAAATAGCTTCACTTGAATACTCACAGCTTAACAAAAGCAAAACCAGGTCAGACCTATTGAGGAAAAAAGCAAAAGATAGAAGAAATCTCATTTAACAGCTGCTTTTTCCAGAGAGAAAAGCAGAAAACTAAGCATGCAGCAAACCAGGATCAGGCTGGGATGAAGACAGGCACCCGCAGGAGCACACACAGGACACTCCTCTCTTGATCATCAAGAAAACACTGTAACAGAGGTGGTCTGCAGGTCTCTGAAGACAAGGAGGAGGCCAAATCCCTGGAACAGCAGCCCATAGCATTTTCCATTCCTTTAAGAAAGAAAGGAGTGGAAGCTGTGCCATACGTTAGCACTTAAGTAGTCCCTACCCTCAGTTTCCCACCATCTGTACTACTCTCTGAAACTCCCCTACTCATTTAATTTATTGCTGTGTGTCTCCGCCAAAATCAAAGACCTAAATATCAGCAATCTTGGTGGGAGGCATCCAGCTGCTCCAGCTCATTGTAAGAACAAACCCTATTTGTGCAAAGTTGCATTGAAAAAGCCGGGCAGCAAATCTCCCTAGGAACAACTTCCCATGCTTTCAGATTAGCAGATCAAGCTGCAGGCATTAAGACCTTTCCCCTTCTCTATCTGTGAAATCCAGCACTTTAGGACACAAAAATGGTCTTTTCTAACCCTGGAACGAAGCGATTTTGGAAGCACACGGCACAGCAGCAGCAGGGGGCAATGGCTGAGGGAGACAGAGCACAATTTCGGGGTTATGTTTGTGAGCTGTGTGAGATGGGGCTTTTCTGGGAGTTCTGGACCTAGAAATTGTGGCTGTGGCACCAGCACAGCCCCACTCTGGTCACTCATCCAGCCCCATCTCACCTCTGCTTCCCTGTCCATGGGGTGAAGCCAGCAGGATTTCCCTAAGCACGCAGCTATTTGCAAATTTCCAAGCAGAGATTACAGGGAAGAGCTCATTAGAAGCAGCCTGTAATGTAACACACACAGGGACCTCTGTTCTGCGGCCACAAACCTGAATCAAAAAGGGAGCATCCTAAAAAATCAGCTCACAGAGTCATCAGCCTCTCAGAAGCAAATAAGCACAGCTCCCTGCCCTCTTAAAACACCAGATATCAGCTGATAAAAGAGGAGCAATCCTGTGAGCCAAACACCCAGGCAGTACTTGCAAGGCAGGATTTGTAGCCTGGTGCCCTTTGATTTGCTCTGAGAGCGACAGAACAGTAGTCAGACAAACATGAAGGGGAAGAACATTTCTAATGTTCTGGTGACCTGTCTGATGCTGAAAATCCCACCAGACCCAAGACTGTGCACAAGGACCAGAGTGCTGCTGCTGTTCAGATCCTGAGCTGCACTTGGAAAAGCAGACAGAGGGACAGCAGTCCCTCAGTGGGGCTGGGGACACCTCAGACCCCAACAGCTCTTGGACTCACTTGGTTCTCAGGGGCTGAAACAGTCACACAAAGGAAGTTTCATCTGCTTCACAGCAGATCTGGAAATTGTCATCTCCTTCCCACGCCATCACACAGCTTGGTTCATTTGAAACCTGTTTTATCCTGGCTCAGTTCAGCTTCTTATTCCTGCACACAACAGCAGCAGCCAAGCAAGGAGTGGACAAACTGGGACCCCCAGCAAGGGCTGGGCAAGTGGATGCTGAACTGCAAACACCAGGGCACAGCCCACAACCAAAACACTCCACACACATCACCAGCCCAGCGTGCAACCTTTTCAACCAGCAGCGAGCACGAGGGGATGGAGCTGAGATCCCTGGCAACACTACTGAAATCCCCGTGTTTCTCCTTTATTTTGGGACAGGCAGAATAATCCTTTTGAACGCCCCAAGTGGGGGAGAACCAACATCTGTTCAGATTCAACAGCCTGGGTCTCACTGCCTCAGCCCCAACTCCTTCCCGGTGGCTGGGGAAGGTCTCTAGCTTTTATTCAAAGGCACTGCCCTCATGCAGGGCCTTTCAGCAGAGGCTTGCAGAGCACCTCACAGACATTTAATTAAATCCTACAGCTTGCCCCGGTGAGGAAGGGATTATAAACAGGCCCCCTGCTCCAGCAGCAGCTCAGCAGCACAAGCATCTCTTTCTCTGGTATGGCCAAGGCGTTCAGCTCAGTTGCAGGAGTGCAGCAGTTCCAGCTCCAGTTTGATGTGCTAAATTCACATCAAACAGTCCAGAGACTTTGAAGAGCCAGCAGAGTGACCAGCAGCATCCTCTGATGGGATGGGCAGGGGCCCCTCTCCACTGACAGAGCCACAGCAAAGAGATGGGTTTAGAGACAACAAATCTGTTTTGTTACCCCTCTGCAAATTAAACTATACATTTCCAAAGCATGGTATTCCTGGTGACCAATTCATCTACCCAACAGCCCTGGGAGCTTCATAAAATGGAAAAACACCTATTTGCCTTTTTTTTTCTCCCATGCTCACCTATGGAGTGAGATTTTTGCTGGCTGAATTACATCTATTTAAACAAAACTAAGTTCAGACATCTGCCTTTGCACAGTGTCAGCTGCGAGAAATGAGCTAACATCCAGATGCAGTGGCATGTCAGGATTAGCCCAGGCTAGGGCAGGAATGCTTCCATGTATGGAAAAATATTGGAGCAGTGAAACCATAAGCTTGGAGCTGAGTGAAGTGAGAGGCCCTGTCAATGAAGTTGCAGGCTCAGGTTTAGAGGATTTAGCAGCTCAGATCCGCCGTAAGATCCTCAGCGTGTATTACAATAAATTTCACACTTTTTCCAGAAGGGACTCCTACAGCAATGCTGGGAGTCATGAGAGTGAGATCCCACATCCCTCTGTTTGCTCTGGAAGCCAGGCTGGAACTGCTGGGTACCATTAATGCTCCCCACACCAGGCACAGGCTCGGGCATTGATGGAGACATTTGGCTACTACAAAGCTGCTGCTTGCCCATCCTTGGGCTGCTGCCTTCTGCCCAGCAGGATTTATCAAAGCCAGCTCAGAGCTGGAACAAAGGATGAAGCAGTGGCAGTTCAAAAGCAAATGCTGAGCTGGATCAGCTTGGCTGGGGAAGCGGTGCCTGCTTCTGCCACTGTCATGGCAAGGGCAGTGACTGCCAGGGCATGCACAGAGAGCCTGAGCAGTGTCAGTTTGACACAAATCAAACAGGCTCATTTGTCAGCATCCTGAGCTAACACTAATGAAGTCATAGCTATGACTTCATCTCTCCACTGGGAATCTCCTGGGAATGAGGGAGAACTAAAATTTCTCTCTCCAGCTCGCTCATGCAGTTGCAATTTGTTACAGTCGCCTTATATTCTCTTCTGCAAACATGACTTAATTCTCACACGGATTTTTAAATCCTTGCCTTGAAGACAAAATAATGTTCCCTTCTCAGCTGTCAAAGCCCAGCCTTGCTGAGATCCCTCCTGGTGGGATCTGACCCCTTGTGCCAGCTGCCACCCACTCCCTGGGGTCTCAGCCCAGAGAGGATGCCACCAGCTATTTTTTATACCTCAAACATGTAACTAATGACAAATTCATTTTAAATGGGGACTTTTGCACCTTTTCTCCATTAAAATATTTTAAAGTCAGGCTGGATTTAGCCACAGTTACAAAGACAGACAAAACTTTACTGGAGGACCCTTGGAGCTTCTCTCCTTGTCTGGACAGGACAGATTCCAACGCTGCAGAAACCACCCAGCAAAGAATGTCTCACACCACCCTGCTGCCACAGTGCCTTGAGATGCATCCAAGAATTGTCCCAGGGTAACCCTGCTGTGTTCCTCATCACAAACCTTCAGCTGTGGTGAGGGTTTGCTCCCCTCCCGTGCACCATTCCTGCTCTCCACTGCTGGAACAGCACCTATCACTAGGAATACATCTTTTAGGAACCAGATTCTCTGTGGTGTTTGGGCTCTCCCCACACAGGCAGGGATCCTGCACCCCCACACTGCCCCGTGCCTCATTGAGGGCTCCCATCCCTTTGTTTTTAGGCCAGAGGGGTTTGCTGAGCCCCAGCATGGGTTTGATCAGATTGCAGATGCTCAGCTACTGCCCTGATGCAACTGAGCAGTCACCCACTCACACTAAACAAAGACTGCAAATTCTTCACATATTAATTGTTGGTTGCAATTGTTCGCAGTGCTGAAAGACAGACGTGAGAATATGCAGACAACATTCCTACATCTTTTTAGTTCCACCCTTCCATTAGTTGTGTGTGCTCCCTGCCAAATCAATAAGACACTGCATTTTCCTTGGAAAACTGAGATGATGAAAACGTGATCAGCTATGAGACAAGGCATATAATTCACTTTCCCACGAGAGAATTTAACAGGTCTATCTGCTTCCTTGTCAACTCATCCCACTCCCAGTTCCTCCATTGACCCTGTCTTTAATTTACAACCTACAGATTTAACTCTGATTGTGTTTTTTTGCCTACAGAGCATCAGCTGAGAAGCAGCAGTTCCAGCCAGCACAGAGGAAGCTGCTCTGCAGAGGGATATCAAAGCAGTGCTGGAGAAAGCCTTCTCCCCAGAACAGCCCCGAGTCCCCCATCTGGGTTCCCACCTCAAGAACAGAGAGGAATTAATGTGCTCAAAGCCCAAGCTGTAACGATTCCAAGCACCCTCCCCAGGCTGGCAGTTCTCCCTCCTTTCCCAGCCGTTATTATCTGGAGATGGCACAAAGTGATCTGTCTACAAAACATTTCAAACCTATCGTGCATTACGCTGTGATGTGCCATGGAACCAGTTTAGAGAGCACACGCAGCTATAAAGTCCTGATTATTCAGTATTCAACCCAGCCTGAAAGCTCAGGAGTCAGCTTGTTATTTGCTGAAAGCGGGGGGCCTGAAATTATCCGTGAATAGTTCAAAGCTGCAGTTAATTCAACATCTCGACTTTCAAAAGCATAAAAATCACAGATTCCTGGAGCGTGTAAGCTTTTCAAAAATTACAAACTACTAACTGTCAAATCAAAGCAGCAAATAGAAATCCACATGGCTGATAAGACAAATAGTTGCATTTTAAAGAGTAATTAAATATCACTTTGGAATATTTTGCTTGGAACTTGTTTCCCTGATAAAAAAAATGGGGAGGGGAAGGAGGAGGATGCAATCCACACACACCAATGAGCTTCTCATCAAACAAATGCTCAGGCAAGCGCTGCTCAAATTTGTTTTGCTGAATTCAGAGCTCAGCCTGCTGTACCACAGCCTCCCATGCCCTCTGAGTTTCCCTAGATTCCTACATTTCACACCAAACTCTGGCAATAAGGAGGAGGCAATCACTATGTTGAATCTGGATTGTTGGGAAGGAGGGTTGGGACAAGAATCCCCATGGTGTGGTCACCAAAAACTGCAATATTTTCTGATTTGACTTAGATTAAAACCATGCCCCAACTTCCATGCTGGGAGCGTGGCTGAAAAAACCAGGAATGCAAAACAGAGAGCTCTACTCAGATGTAATTCAGAAGTGAAACCTTACTCCAGTCCCAAACACTCACCCCACCAAGCACTGCTTTGAAACACTAAAAGTTTGCCCATGAGAAAGGATCAAAAAACTCCAAACCATCCTGGACTCTTCCAAAACCTGAACCTGCCAGCCATGAACTCACCACGAATTTCACCCAAACTTTCTCAGACTAAGCAATACCTGTGGGCAACAATACAAAAGGATTGAGTAGTGAACAAGGAGACAGCTACTGCATTTCAAACTAAAATGTTATTAAATGTTCTTGAAGAAGCCACCATCCAAAGGCCACACAAACCTGATGTCAGTTTTTGGGATGGGATGTGTATAGAGCTCTGTTCAAGAACCAATCATGTGATCAGCAAACTGCTTGTCCCCACCCTGGAGCCAGGAGGATTTGATAATGGAAAGATGCCCAAGGACTTTCAGAGCAGGTCCTAAAACATGGGTAATTACCCACTGAAGGATGTAATAAACACCACAGCAGACTACACGTCAGCAAGACTTTTAAAATCCTAATTCTCCCCCAGGGAAAGCGCTCAGGCAGGCAACAGTTTGGATATGGGGGGAAATCCAACCTCCACAGACGTCAGGGGTGTTTTTGCAACTTTTGCAGGACCAGGACACAGTCCCCAGACTTGCAGCCTACTGATGTTTATGGGGATTTCACAGAAGGATTAGGGTCTTGGCATGAGAGAGGATTACTAATTGTATGGAGGGTGACTGCAAAGCTGTGTAAAACACACAGAGAAATAAGTTGGAAAAAAAAAGGCATCAACAACAACAACAAGAAGTCAAAATGTTTTGGCTTCGATGTCATTTGCACAATGTGGAAATACTGAATAGCTTATTCCTCACTCATAATTGGAGTTCACTGTTGAATGTCTCCAAAATTGCAGGGAAAAACGCTCCATTGTTCTGCACTTTCTTTTGTAAAGCTGTTACGTGTTCAGCCTCTAAAGAATGCATTTTTGGAGAAGAACTATGCACTGATTACTTTACAAAGTAAAGTTCCTTTGCTCGGTCCTGCAACCTGAGAGTAACGAATGAAATTGTCAACCGTGCATTTTTAAACGAATGTTTTCATTTCAACATCTGGATTAAGATGCCACAATGAAAAACAGCACACAGGCTTCCCTCTGCTCCCTTCATACATCTCCCATTCTTACATTTCAGAACCAGCAAAGTTTCAAAGCAAACAAAGAATCAGTCGGTGCTGCTAATGCCTTGCTTCTTACTCAATAGCCTGATGTCATGAAAAGACCATATTTTTCAAATCTACAGCTCCGTAAGCCAAAGATTTCATATACATTCCCATCCCAGAAATATAAAGTCAGGAATACAGCTGAAAGTGATTACTTGGATATTTTTATATGATGAAATTCAAAAGCTGCTTCAAGTGATTTACAAAATCTTCTGTAAGACAAATCCCACATCTGTGCTGACCACTTGCCTCCCAGATCTCAGCAGATGGCAGTTTCAAACAGAAAAGTTCAGAGTCCCTGAAAATCAGGGTGTATCTTAAGCTGTAATCAAGGGTTTGAAGATTTTTCCTACACAAAAAAAAAAAATTGTGGACAGTCTAATTTAATGACATTTCTATCTTTTCTCCATCATTTCTTGTACAAAGTCTACCTACAAAATTAGTACCTGGTGTCTTATTAGGAGAGGCTCCCATGGCAGATGATCTTTTCAGATAAAGGGAAAACACTCTGTCCCAACCAAAGGGAATTTACCAGTGTGAGCAAAGGGAGATCCTCAAATTGTTTTCAGATACTTGACTGAATAATCACAGAAAAACAATCAACATGTTTTGCATTTATTTAAATCCAGAACAGAAGCATCTCAGCCTTCCCAAGAAGAATCTGTACAACACTCAACCAGATGCACAAATACAGCAGAAAAACACAAGAGTGGCAAAGCACAGCCCCAGTGCCAGTGCAGCACTGTGTGGATGCACCAAGGAAGGGTCAGGAGAAAATTCAAGATTAAAAAGAATGAAGAATGAGGAAGAGGACTGGGCCAAGAAACTAACAAGTAAAAACAAAAGCAAAGGCAAATAAACAACAGTGAAAGATAAACTGCTGCTCTCTCACTCTAGAGCTTTTTCTCCTCCAGCACCCCAACTCTCTTTGTTCCCACTCCTATGTGGAACCATGTAAGAGGATCTACTCCATGGAGAATGTGGATGGTTTATCATTTTTTAGCAGAGATGAGCAAGATGTCCCACAGCAGCACAGCACTCCTCCAACAGCCTGTGTGCCATAAGGCCTTGAAAAGCCCCCAGATTCTGTGGCAGGGATGGTGTGGAGCTCATCAGGAGAAGTCTGGAATCCTTCTGACAGCAGGAAGGGTGAGACCTCACTGTGGGTGCTGGGGGACATCAGGACATGTAGGCAGATGGGGGCTGATTACACTCCTGAGGCTCTCAGCAGCAATCAGGAATTAAAGCTGTTATTAAATCAACCCTCCAGAACTTGAGCAGATGTCCATGCAAACAGACAACAACGGGGTGATGTTAAACCAAAATCACAACTAAAACAAAGACATGGAGCAACATCTTCTCCCCATTGCTCTGCTCAGCCACGCCAGGCACTATCAGCAAACAAATCAATTACCAAAACCTACCTGTGGCTGCCCAAATCTGGGGCTGAACAGCTAAACTGAGGGATGTGCACCACGAGTTAAAGGCCTCCAGTCTCATTTGGTGCGTTCTGGTTTTGCCCTTGAAAAAAACCCACCCAATAATAGGTCTGGCTGTGGCTCAGACGGAGGCACAATGCCATCCTCCTCATTAATCAAAGGCTTTCCCCAAGGCCAGATGTTTGCTGACTTGTACTGCTTTCTTTTATTACTGGTTTGGAGGCAAAAATTGCTGTGTGCTGAAGTTATTCCAATTGAACTGGTTGTCCCTGGTAACTGCACCCCAGCATTATTGAGTTACTGAGGCATTCAATGAAGAGTGGCTGTTTGCTTTGACAATTCCATCTACTTTCCCCAATAACCATCAGAGTAAGATGCTAATTTACTTTTAGGACTGTGGGAATTGTACTGCAAACCCAGAAAGGAGCCTGGGGTTTAAGATCTGTCAGTGTCTGGTGCCCAGGGTTTGGAAGAAGGAGAGATGTAGAAAAATACACCAGAGAAGGGCAATGATAGATGGACCTTAAAAGTCATATTTTCCAATAAAACTGAGCAACAAAAGTGATGTTTTTATATAGGATAGGAAGCCATCATCTCTCCACAAAACTTTAATGGCCTCAGTAGATAAAGTAACCAATCCACAATGGGAAGAGCTGGCTAGAAAGGATTTCTGGAGGTCTTTGAGCCTGGGCATCACCCACACTCGACCCTGCTGGGCAGAGCTTCTCCCAAACAAGCCCTGCAACCTGCAAGGATGGAGAGCTGAGAGCTCAGGGACAGAGCTCTCAGTGTTCCCACCTCTCTTGCTGTTTCTACCCTGCATCTATAATATCCCTTTCTTCCCATAAATCTATATAATTCGCTGGGGTTTAGGAGTATCCCTTAGTGCAAAGGAACCATAACTCAAAAGCACTGCCTACATTCCTCTAATGCTTTTGTTTTAAAACAAATTAAGCCCGTGGGGTACTGAACATATGCTCGACATCCCCAGCTCTCGCTGGCATGTTTTTGAAAAATAGAAAGTTTGTGCTTTTCTGGGGAGTCAGGTCATTAACCCGACTATTTAAAAAAATCAGCCTATTATACAAGGAAACTTCTAACTGCCTGAGCTACAGGTTATAAATCTCCTGTTTAGAAATCTGATATCCTGACATAATTGCCCTTACAACTTACAAATAGGTTCTCTGTTATCCGTAGATTAAGCTTCCTCCAAAGCCACATCACATCTGCTTAGTTTTGAAAATATACAGCATGAGCTTCAATTACTTTACACTCCACACAAAAATAATCCTGAATTTAACTCAGGGCTTCTTGGAATAAGAGTTTAAGACCCCATAATCTTTTTATTTCATGTTTTCGTGCAATCTAATAGATGGAAGCATTGGCCAGCATGTAAAATTAATGCTACCTTCCACTTCTATGATTTCCCAACCATTTAACTACATTGCAGTGGAATTTTTAAAGCAAATATGGCAAGCAAAAGTCCCACCATCTAAATAATCTGAAATGTTCTGTAGGGAAATGGTCAGCTACTAATTGGAACCACAGTGTTTTCACATCCCTGTAGGAAGAGGGTTTGGTTTAAAAGAAACCTGAGTTAAACTGCAGTTTCTCTGAAGGATGAAGCTTCTGTTGCAGCTCCTCTGAGCAATGAAACTGCTCAGATCCCGACCACTTGGGTGAGCTCCCAGTTAGAAGTGTCTGGACTTCAAAGGGGCAAACTGGGGGCCTTGGGCAGCACTATCATCCAGGTGTATAGCATTAAACTCGTGAGAGTTTTTGTAGAACTGGCGGCTTAGCAACAAAAACCGGCAGCAAATGAGGGGAAAAAAGGCAAATCTGTGTTTCAAAACGATATTTCTTCTCAGTAGCAGGGACATCACATGGCACTGCCAGACAACAGCCAACTTTTCCTTAAACTATTCCTTTACCTAAGGAACAGAACAGAGCTCAGAGACCCATCCTGGAAGATGTCATCCCTCTCATCCCAACACAGCCTGGGGTGCCCAGACACAGGGGATGAACCCTGAGGGGGCTCAGCCAGCCCCAGCCCTGCAGGTACCAGCGTTATCCCAACCCCAACCAAAGCTGAGCCAGAGTCTGCCCGCTGCTCCCACACCCGCTGCCTCAACCACTGGCCAGAAAGATGGTTAGAAACAGCACTGTGGGGCACCATCTTCTCAATTCTTACACAATTGCTTCCAGAGATTAGATTTGTAAAGAGGATTTTTTTTTCTTTTCAGCGTGGCAAGCTCGTTGGGAAGTGGAGGCTCAGCCTGTGCCTTCCTTTTCCTCACAGCCTGCCCCGTCTGGGTCTTTGCGTGCTTTCTGCCCATTATCTTTCAGATTAAACTCTACGGATGAGAGGCTGTAACTTGTAGAGAGTATCGAACACACACCAAACGAGAGGAACAAACCCCATCCCACAAACTGGCGGGGCAGCTCCGCCAGCAGCTCCCAGTCGAGCCGGGCTCGCTCGCTCCTCAAGCACCGCGTGTCCTCCCACGGCTGGCGGAGGCCACGGCTCCTTTCTGTGCCCAAACCACGCCGGAGAACACGGGCACCGTGTCCGCTGCCCATGCCAAGGTCTGGTTTCCTCAGGCGCCCACCCGAGTGACGCCGTGCCCGTGTCTGGGCTCGGAGGAGCTGCTCTCCTCACGCCTCACCTGCAGCCCCGCTGCCCTGCGGGGCCCGGCGAGGCCAGCGGCTCCGCACACACCGCGATGCCCAGCCCAGGGCTCCCCTCCCTGAGTGCCGCGGCTCCCAGGCCCCGCAGGAGCCGAGCGAGACGGCGAAGCCCCGCGGGACAGCAGCTGCCACCTCCCCGCCGCTTCCCCGGCTCCCCCGGGAACTTTCTGGAAGGCGCCCGGCCCCGGCCGAGCCCCGCGGCCCCCAGACAAAGCCCGGGGCGCGCCCCGCCGCCCCCCGCCGCCCCCCGCCCGGCCGCGGGTCTCACCTTGCGGTGCTTGTCGGCGAAGGGCAGCGCCAGCCAGGGCATGGCCCGCACCGCCTCCTGCCACTGCTGCTGCTCCTGCTCCGCCGACACGAAGACGATCTCGAGGCGCTGCCCGCCGGCCGCCGCCGCCTCCCCCCTGAAGCGCCCGTAGAAGGCGGCCAGGCTGGCGCCGAGCTGCGCGCAGGGGCCGCCGAGGCTGCAGCCGAAGTAGAGCCCCACCAGAGAGACCCCGCGGGCGGCCAGCGCCGACACGGCCACCTCCTCACCGTCGGCGCCCACCAGCACCTCTCCCAGCACGTCGGTGAGCGCGCCCGCCATCCCGCTCCGCTCCCGCTGCGCGCCCGCTCCGCTCCGCTCCGCGCCCGCCGGCCCCGCCCCGCCCCGCCAGGGGGCGCTGCCGCCCCGCGCGGCCCCGCGCCCGCCCCCGCCTCGGGCAGCGCCGCCCCGGCCCGGCCCCCCCCACCCCCTCAGAGCCGCGGCCGGCCGAGCCCGGGCACGGAGCGGTGGGTAAGGGCTCCACAGCAACCCCAGCGCACGGCTGGGTGGGGTTGTTGGGGAGAAATTCTTCTCGGAGAAGCTGTGGGTGTCCCGTCCCTGAAGTGTCCAAGGCTGGGAGCAAGGTTGGATGTGGCTGGGAGCAACTTACTCCAGTGGAAGATCTGCCAGCCTGTAGAAGACCTGTGATCACACACAGAGGATCACACACACACAGGATCACAAGGAACCAGCTAGGGTGAGAAAAAAGACATTTGAGGTCACGAGTCCGAGCTGTGGCAGAACACCGCTTTGTCACCCAGACCATGGCAATGAGTGCCACATCCAGCCTTTCCTTAAAAAACCCCAGGCATGGTGACTCCACCACCTCCCTGGGCAGCCCATTCCAGTGCCCGATCGCTTTTTCTGTGAAGAACTTCTTCCTAATGTCCAGCCTAAACCTCCCCTGGTGCAGTTTAGAACTGTCTTCTTGTCCTGTCGCTGTTGCCTGGGAGAAGAGTTTGCCCCTCATCTGGTTACAACCTCCTTTCAAGGAGTGGTAGAGAGTATCAAGGTCACCCCTGAGCCTCCTTTTCTCCTTTTCTCCTTCTTTTCATCCCCAATTCCCTCAACCACTCCTCCCAGGACTCCTTCCATAAGGTCCCTTCCAACCCAAACCATTCTGTGACTTCTCGCTGGCCCCATGAGGGTTGATCCAGCCTCCCCAAAGCCCACAGATTTGTTCCCTTCTTTGTCCCCAAAATCGAACACAAATACATATTTACCCCTATCAAATGCAGGCAGAAAAACCTGAAAGCCAATCTAGAAGCATAAACATAAATTGGGCTGCATTGAGTTACACCGTCTGTCTGGCTGGGATACAGAAAGGAAATAAAGCAGAGACACTGACATGCAAACCAGGCTGTAAAAAGTATTTGCTCTTTGTAATCAAAGTCTGCAATCTGCAAAGCCTGCAGAATTCACTGCAGGATCCTCAGCTGCTCCCGACTGATGTCCGTGTGTCCGTGCTGCAGAAGAGCTTCAAAACAGCACACTAAAATCTTACTATCTACTGCAATAAACACCTTCATTTTTAGAACCCTTCCTTATTTGGCTTCTCATTACTGTTGTTGCTTTCAATTGTATTTAAAATTGTGTAGCATCCAGAGCCATTAGGGGATGCTTTATAAATATAATTAATTATCATTATTATTATTATTACAGCTTTACAATCTCTCTTTTCTCTTGCCAAGACCTGCTCCCTAGAGGTGGTTCAAAGCAGGAGAAGTTTTGTCTTGTTTTTTATTTGTCTTGCCTTATCTGTCTTAATTAAGTATCTGGGTTCTTCAGGGCAGGGAAGCTGTTTTTTAAGTCTGCAACCCTGAACTCAACCAACCCATGCAGCAAGATAAATATTCTGCTGTAAAAATAATATTTATGGCTGCAGTTAATACGTCTGGCCCTGCTTTTAGTGAACAAAGCAGGAGGAAGACGCTCTGAAATACAGAACAAGCCAAAAGCATTTCTGTCTTAAGGAACAATAAAATAAAATGAGGAAACAACTGTTCTTAATGGAAAAAAAATTCACAAGGTGAGGTGTGACTGAACCGAAGTTACACCATGAGAGCGCTTAAAATGTGGTGGGTGAATGTTTGTCCGGGTGCTGGTTCTGCAGCAGAATCACAGATTCAGGATGCCCATTTGAAAATCAGCTCGAAACACTGCAATTAAAGAGTCAGGATAGCATCCCGAGGTTTTTAATAAGCAGTTTCTTGTCCATATAGAGCCAGTGCCTATCTGCGTTTTTCTAACTCCTATTTATTTTTTATAAATACTGAGGGGTTTTATATTGCACCCGGGTTGATTAGTACATACTATATTTTTCACTGAAGTATTTAGCAAGTTTCTTTTTTTCCCAAAGTATTTGCCAAATACTTGGCGTATATTTGGCAAATTATTCGGCACGCTTTGGGATTTCCCTGGCTGTTTAATAGACACCCGGTGCTCATTAGGGTCTTGAAAAATACAAACAGTGACGAAACGAGGCAGGGTTAAAAGTGCCGAGCCCGAGGGGTGGAACGGCTGGAAAAGGGGAAAAGGGGATCCGTGTTCCATCCCGGTGCTGCGGGAGCGCCTGGAGGCACCTCGGACCCGCGGGGCTCCGGTGCCATCTGCCGGGGACACCTCGCACGGCAAGCGGGGACCGCGACCGACACCGGGGAGGGAGCAGGGAGAGCCCCGCCAGGAAAAAAGGCGGCTCAAAGGGACCTTATGGCGCTCCACAACTCCCTGGAGAGATATTGTAGCCAGGTGTTGGTCAGTCTGTCCTCCCAGGTACCAAGCGATAGGACAAGAGGGAACGGCCTCGAGCTGCAGCAGGTTGGATATTTGGGAAGGATTCTTCACCAAAAGGTTGGCCGAGCTCTGGAAGAGGCTGCCCAGGGTAGTGGTGGAGTCATCACCCCTGGAAGTGTTCAAAAACCATCTGGATGTGGCACTTAAACAGCAGAGTTACCCACTGATGCCTCTGATCATCTGATCCTATGGCATGACATTTCCATAAAAACCAATTTGATTGCTAAAGGCTCTCCAATTATTAATTCAGCTGCATTCTGAATTCCACATTGCACTGGGGACAGTGGATTTTCCACGGCATTGTGGACAGCAGCCAGCAGCAAGGTCTCTTAAAGGAAAGGGACACACTTCAAACAGTTCAGTGTTTGACATCAATCCATTGTGTCCTTCTCCCTATTGGGCAGCTCTTAATCACAAGTACATTTGTGGGGTGCATTTTAGCAGCAAGATGTTGGCTGTGTTTCAGATTATGGACATCCATATCCAGAGAAAGCCCAGGGTAACCATCCTGCTGGGAACCTGCAGGGAAAACAAGGGCGAATTCTGCTCAGCACATGATGCAAGTCAACTGCAATCCTTCTCCTCTCATTTTTTTGTTCTGGAGTCACATCAGCATTGCTGACAACCACACAGTGTCCCAGCTGCTGAAACCAGCTCCAGCAGGGCAGGCCATCTGCCTGCTCTGGCTGGATTGTGGCTGGTCACACATTAACTCCTTTAAACAGGTCTGTGTTAAGGTATCAGCCTCCCAAAACGCTGCTGAGGATTCACCGGAGGTCTAAAACAACCGCACGGAATTTGACCCTTCAAATTCCTCCAGCCGGTGTTGCAATCCTGTTAATATCGGGATAGCTGAGGGTGACTGGTGGTACCTTTGACCCTCCTCATTGTCTGTGGCTCCAGGAGATGAGTCCTGCTGAATCCCATCGGGCAGCCGGCAAGGTCCTTGTCCCTGTCACAGAGGCAGTGCCAGGTCTGTTGTGCCAGTGATGGGGGAGGCCTCGCTCATCCAAGCAGGTCCTGGGGCACCCGTTCTGCTACTTTCCAGCAGGACTGGGATCCACGTGTAACCTCGGAAACATTAAACAGCGCCTCTGAAAGCAACCAGAGTTGATTTCAAACAACACCAGCAAAACACAAGAAAAGCGATTTCAATCACAGCCCTTCTGTGTGTATTTGGCTTTCTGGGGGCTAGTCGAGGACCTGGCTCCTGGGACTAGGAGGGAACTTTTCTCCCCAAGCTTGTAAAGATGGTTTTTTTTAATTTTCAAAGTCCTTTTCCCCCAGGTTTCTGCCCGATTCCCTCCCTGCTTTTCACCAGCCCAGGTTACTGATCTCAGCAGGGTCACCAGTAAGCTTCAAAGGGATTCACACTTGCACTGCTCGTTTAGGACCATCTGAGCCTTATCATTTCCCCTCTGCCTCCACGGGAGATAACAGCGCGGCAGGAACCCTCCGGCCATCTCGCAGCCAGGTTGGTGACAGTCACACCACCAGCAAGTTATCACCTTTTCCCACAACCATTTCTGCTTCTTCAGAGCTGCCCCTGCAACACCATCCTGCGCCCACCGGCCACAGGGGAGGCGGGAAAGATCACTGAGAGAAGTCTTTTGTCTGGTAATACCCTGATTTCATCAGGGCACATAAAATCAGATGACCGTGACTCACCACTACTACTCCACGATTTTTCATGATGTCACATCGTATTTGAAGGGACAAGGGGATAAGTGAAACATTAACCAGACATTACATTTCACGCTGGTGACACCACATCTATAAGGCACCAGGGCAGCATTTAAACAGCTGGAAAACCGAGACCCACTTTCCACTGTAATTTTCCGTGCCTTAGCAATAGGCTTGGTTACAGCTATTTGGTTACGAGTACCTGCACTTAGGTAAAATTTCACTCCTGTAACAACTCAGCCTCTGACCCAAACCAAATCTCCTTTTGTGAGGTGCTGGGCACACACAGCCATTCCAACCTCCTCACCCTGCCAGCTGCACCACTGGGCACCGGCCTGCTGGGCGGCAATCCACGGATCAGGGGCAATCCCTGGATCAGGGACAATCCCTGCTCGGGAGGTATGGGTGAGTGCATGGAGGAGAAGGGGAGGCTGCCCAGAGCCCTCCACTGTTTCCACGACGCTGATGGCAGAGGGGACAGATGTCCCGTTCCTTCCCTGTGTTAGGGAACCCACCCCACAGACAGCACCTAGGGCGTCCTAAACCATCATCCCACAAAGAGTTCCCCAGTCCATAACCACCACCTGGGGGTCTCTGGAGCTCTGGTGACCCCCTGATCAACACGTGTCTCCTCAGGGGATCCCCATCCCAGAGCTGAGGAGCAGGAGAGCTCCAGATGTCGGCGAACAAACAGGAGGATCCCCTGCTGTTTGCACAGCAGATCCCCAAACCACCAAAACACCAACAGGGGATCCCCAACCCCCAAAAACCCCGCGATGGGCTCTGACCAACACGTGTGTGCGGGGGATGCCCAGCCGCCGACACGCGGCCGGATCGCGGCCGTGGGGGTCCCGCACCCGCCCGGCGGAGAGTCCCAGCCCTGCCCCGGAGCACGGAGCTGCCCGTGCCGTGCCGAGCCGTTCCGTGCCGAGCCGTTCCGCTCCGCCCACAGCCCCGCGGCCCCGGGGGCGGAGGCGACCGTGCCGTGCCCATAAGGCGGGCGGAGGTGGCGCGGGCGGTGCGGGCGGCGATGGCGGCAGCGCGGTGCCTGCGGGGCGCCCGGCGCCTCCTGCCCGCGGGAGCACGGCGGGAGTGCTTCGAGCTGGCCCGGCTGGCGGGGCCCGTGGTGAGACGCTGGGCGGGCTGAGACGGGGAGGGACACGGGGGACACCCAGAGGACACGGTGCCCTCCCGCTGGAGGTGCGGGAGCGCGTCGCCGGGACGGGGATCGCGGCGGAGCTCGGCTGTCCGCAGCCGGGCAGCGCTCCCCGGGCGCTCCGGGATGCTGAGGAGGGAGATCTCTGGCTCTGCTGGTCCCGTGCTGCAGGGTTTCGGCTGCCTCCAGCCTCCGGGCACGGCTCTGCCACCGGGGATGTGCCTCCCGCCCGCGCCGGGGCCACAGCGCGGTCCCTCCGCCACTCTCCATGCCTGGATTGGCTCCCGGATCCTTATTCTTTGCCCCAGGCGCTGTTGCTGCTGCCCAGCGTGGTCCCGGCTTCCCTGCAGCACTGTGGAAGAGCAGTGGTGGGCTCGGGGAGGGGCTCTAAGCTGTTAAACTGCTCTGTGAAACCAGGCCTGAGCCCTGGCACTGCCACTGCCGCTGCCACTCACCCCTTGGGTGACAAGTGAGTCACTCTGCTTAGTGCCAGCTCCATAGCTGGCTCTTCCAGCGGGCTCTGGGTGTCCTGACTCGCTGTCCTGAAATCCTCCCTGCACTGGAACTGCTGTTTGCCGTTTGTCTGGACCCTCTGGAGGGAAATGGACCTTTGGCAGCTGGCACAGACAGTGCTGAGCACATTTTGCAGGGGCTTCCGCTGAGGGGAACCACGCACCACAGCCTTGGTCTTGGTCACTCGTGTGTGAAATATTGTGCTTTTAGTCTTCCTCTATATCTGGTAAATAAGTACCAACTGTTAAACTTCTCAGAGGCATCAAATCCCTGGCATCAAATCCCTGACCTGCCGTGTTCAGTCAGCAGAGGAAATCTAGACTAGTTTCAGTTTCTGTAAATGAACACATCGAGCCCTCTCAGCCCCCTCAGCTGTCCTGCCTGCAGCACAGCCATATTCAGCCTCAACCCCAAACCTACAGCTGCTGTTTAATGATCATTTCGTGATAAACGCTGTGCTGGAGGTACAGACCTCTCCTGTGGGCATTACTCACAGCACTAGGTCGAACATGCCTGGGCCTGGCAGCAGCACTGCATCTGCAGGCAGCAGTGGGAGGTCGGCAGAGGAGAAGGGATTGTTCTGCTCTTCCTCTGACCCCTCAGAGCTGCAGCTCTGAGCTCTCATCTTGCCAACTGCTGCGTGGGAAGGAGCATGAACAGCTCCTGGGCATGGTTTCCAGCTGTGCCCATCCCTCAGTGGGTATAAATGTCCCTGACTCCTACCATCTGTTTTGAGCTGTGCCACGACTCTGTGCCCTGGATGCCTGTAAGGGGAACATCCCCTTTCCAGGGGAAAATGAGGTCTGGAGTGCAATCTCTGCTGCAGCATTGTTAAACACTGCTGGCAAGGAACACACAGACTGGCCTTGGTGTCTCTCCAGGAGGAGAGGATGTTGTGGTTTTGGAGGATAGTTTTCCACAGATGCACGCAAATGTGGAAAAGCACTGGGATGTTTTATTTTTCCTGCTCTGTGCAGCCTTCATCCTGGGAAAGAGGATTTCTAGTGAAGCCCTTAAGCCTCTCTTAAACGGGGTCATCTGGCACATTGGCTGTGTAACACCAAAATACCACAGGGCAGGTAGATGTTGGCTTTGAAAGTCAAAACTACTGAGAGCCTGCTTGAGTCCTGGAGCTGCCTCCCCTGCCCAGCAGTGTTGGCAAGCAGGGACGGGTTCCCAGGACCTCAGCAGAGCCCTGGCCTCGAGGCATGGACAGAAACACAGAAACCTGGAGTGTTCATAGTCCATCTCCTGGGGGAGGGGTGGTGTTCCACAAGCCCTGACAGGTCCTCATCTCACCGTCTCCTTCTCCTCTCATCCCAGTTCTTTGCCCAGCTGCTGGGGTTCCTGATCAGCGTGGTCAGTTCCATCTTCTGTGGCCACCTGGGGAAAGCTGAGCTGGATGCTGTGACCCTGGCTGTGTCCGTACGTATTGCTCCAATTCCCCTTGGATTTAAAACATATTTTTATGTGTCATCAAAACAGAAGAACTAAAAACCCCAGACCTGTAGGAATGTATGAGGACAGGCAGGAGAGGGGAGCTGGGCAGTCAGTGCCTGTCAGTGCAAGGCCAGCACCTGAGAGCCTCTGGCCAGCTCCCTGAACCCATCAGACCTGGGCATGCAGCCAGGAGCAGCACTGCTGGTTGTGGTGCTTTAGATCTTCACCCCTTGCTAGAAGATCCTTTCCCCCACTATTTCGTTAACGAGACTGTGTTATTCTGAGAAACAGAGAAGGACTGGAAAACTTCCCAAAAACTTGTAGCAGAGCTGTCTCCCCACCCAGCTGGGAGGGAGGCAGTGCTGTGGGCCAGGTTCCCCTGTCTCTCCTCCAGGTTATCAACGTGACAGGAATCTCCATCGGTTCTGGCTTAGCCTCAGCATGTGACACTCTGATGACCCAGGTCAGTAGCAGCTCTCCCTTCCCTGTGCCTGGAGGTGTTTGCTGGTGGTCTCACCTCCTGTGCAGGGTGATCTGGGCACAAAGGGCAGGGCCTGGCAGCTGCCACACAGAACAGGGTTGCAAACACTCTGGCTGGAGCCTGCTCCCTCCCCAAGGAGCTCTGGGTTATGCCTGGTGCCAAAGGATTTGCAAATTACACCCAGCCAGCCTGGGATTTGCAGCTGCAGGGCGTGGGAAAGGCATTTCACTGTCCTGTTGTTGCCCTGAGCGTTTGCCCAGCCCCTTTGATGCCCACCTTGACCCTCTCTCCTGACCCAGACATACGGCAGCAAGAACCTGAAGCAGGTGGGCACCATCCTGCAGCGAGGCATCCTCATCCTGCTGCTGTTCTGCTTCCCTTGCTGGGCCCTCTTCATCAACACCGAGAGGATCCTCCTGCTCATCCGACAGGACCCCGAGGTCTCCAGGTCAGGGGTGAGATCCAGCCCTTCTGGATCAGACATCAGCCATGGAGTGTTGAAATCAAGGCTCTCTGGAGCTCGAGTGCAGCGCTGTTTGGCTTGGCTCTTGCTTTGCTGTATCATTAACTGGGGAAACAACTCTCTTTCCAGGTTAACTCAGCTCTACGTGATGATCTTTATTCCAGCACTTCCTGTAAGTCTCTGCTAAGGCTGTTAGAAGCTCTGTGTACCTTAGTGACACCAGGGAAAGGAGGGAGGGCCTTTGCTGTGTGCTCACAGGGCAGGTTTAGGGTTTTACAGCGTGCCCCTTGACCTTGAGAGGGGCTCTCTCATCTTCCTGTGCAAAGGCTTTTGCTGTGGCCACATAACTTGTGATAGACATCGGAATCAGGGCCTCCAGCCTCACTCTTAGCCCTGAGATAGAGGCTGGAGCTGTTCCCACACTCACAGCTGCTGGGCTCTGACCCCTCTGAGGCAGGGAGCAGTACCTCTGTGGGTTTATCCTTTCTTCCAAGCTTTCCCGGCTTTCTCACACTGGTGAGGAATCATTGGAGATTTCCCATTTATAGATTGATCTGTTTCCCCAATGGGAATGGGATGTGCTTTCTGTCACTCTTGGTTTTGGGTGCTGGCAGTGCCTCAGCTGGAGCACAGGGGTTTTGGAAGGAGGTGGAGGGGGGTTGATGTGGCAGTGATCAGTAGTCACTCAGCTGTTGAACCATGGTGTGGTGATGAACTGAATCCTGACTTTTGCAGGCGGCGTTTCTGTACCAGCTGCTGACGAGATATTTACTGAGTCAGGTATTGTAGAATTAGCCAGCTTCTGGCCATGGAGTAAAGGTATTCCCAGGAACATGGATACACTTGGGGATCTCAGATCACCCTGTTCTGGGGAGAGCTGGGCTGAGGAAGGTGTGATGAGCCAGCCCTGGCTGAGCTCGTGGGAACCACTCTTAGCTGGCTCCATTTCCTACTTCCCAACTCTGTGTTTTAGGGGTTGCACCAGCTCCTGAGCTCTGCTTGTCACCCCCTGCATGTCTCACACAGCCCATCCTCACCTGGAACATGAGCTGCCTTCTTGGCTTCCTCCTTGGGCATTGCTGGAGATCTCCCTTTTGTTCACTGGGTGGGGCTTGGGCTGCGTTTTGGGGAAGCAAACTCCAAAGTTCCTCCTTGGTTTCCAGGAGATCATTCTGCCCCAGGTGGTGACAGGGATTGCAGCCAACATCCTCAATGCAGCCATGAACGCCTTCCTCCTGTATGCTCTGAACCTGGGCATGGTGTAAGTGTGAGCAGAGCTGCTGACAGTCTCTCCCTGGCTGCAGGGCTTTGCTCAGGGCATGAGGGGGTTCCCTGGGTGCCCAGTTCTGCCAGCCCCTCCCTCCAGCCCCCAGTCTGCAAAGCTGAGGCTGGTGGGGTCTGTCCCATATCTGCAGCAAGGTTGCTGTGGGTGCCCTCAGGTCTGTCCTGCTGTGGCAAGGATGTCACTTGTACCCTGCCTGTCTCTCCCCAGGGGCTCTGCCTGGGCTAACATGATTTCTCAGTACACCGAGGTCATCCTCCTCATCCTTTACATGTGGTGGAAGAAGATCCACGTGAAGACCTGGGGAGGTACTGTTCTATCTTAACCCTTCAGAATACCAGTGTCTGGCCCTGTGAATTTGGCACTGTCACCAGCACGTGACAAAGGGATTGCCATCCCCTCACAGCAGGAAGATGCTGGAGCCATGTCCTCAAGGCCTTTACTGTAGCTCCAAACAATTTCTTGTCAAATATTCTGTCTCAGGAATGCAGCGTGGCACAGCAGCCATCCCAGGCTGGTGTCCTGTGAGCTGCAGGGGGAGTTGTCCTCAGAGAGTGGATGTGGCTCCCCTTTAGGGATAACACATTTTCATTCTGCTTCACCTCCTCCTGTCAGGCTGGAGCAGGGACTGCCTCGTGGACTGGGGTTCCTTCATCTGGCTGGCACTGCCTGGCATGGTCATGATGTGTATTGAGTGGTGGACCTTTGAGATTGGAAGCTTCTTGGCTGGTGAGTCCAAATCCTCTTTTCCCTGTTGTTCCTGGTGGCTGCTGCTTGAGTGTGTCCCCAGAGCCCCCCTGCCACCAGCAGCCTCCTCACCCACAGAGCTGGGTCTGCAGGACACTGCAGGTGTTCCCATCTATTCCATGGGATAGATGCCTCCTTTTCAGCCAACAAAGGAGGTGGCAAATCTTTTCCAGGGCTGATCAGTGTGGTGGAGCTGGGTGCACAATCTGTCATCTACGAGCTCGCCTGTGTCGCCTACATGGTAAGGGCTGGGGGTGTGAAACCCCAAAGAGCCTGGGAGGAACCCCAAAGAGCCTGGGAGGAACCCCAAAACTCTGTCCCCGTGGATCAGTGCTGAGATGGGAAGCAGGGGTTGGTAGCAGGCAGGTGATGCCTCTCAAGCCTGCAAATCCAGGGTTTGCTGCAGATGGAAAATCTCTTCATTGCTGCAATGCCAGTTTGCCCCAAATTCCCCATGGGGGAAGAAGAAAATCACTGCAGGCTCTGCTGTCCCTGCAGGCTCTGCTGTCCCTGCAGGCTCTGCTGTCCCTGCAGCTCTGCTGTCCCTGCAGGCTCTGCTGTCACTCACCTCCTCGTGTCTCCTGCTTCTCAGGTGCCTCTGGGCTTCAGTGTGGCTGCGAGTGTCAGAGTGGGGAATGCCTTGGGAGCAGGGGATGTGGAGCAAGCCAAGACCTCCTGCGTCACTGCCCTGCTGTGCACAGGTCAGTGCAGTCCTGCAGCGCAGAATAAAGGGAAATCATCAGCAAACGGTTCAGTTTCCCTCCCCGAAGGCTCCCTCCCAGAGGAACCCAGTCCCACTTGTTCAGACCCTTTGGGCAAGGCAAGATTCTGACTCACCTTTTCTGTTATGAGCCTGGTGCAAAGGCTTTGATAATTAAAAATGCAGCTTAGTGCTCTGTCCTCACACTCCAGAGGGTAGAGGGAGCATGTGGGGAGAGTGAGAGGAAAACAGACTTGTCCTCTGCTGCAGGGTCATTTGAGGGCAGCAAAGTCCAGTCCCCACCACATGGAGCCCCTGAGGTCTGGGCCTGGCTCAGGAGCAGGATGTGCTGCCCTTGAAGCAATTTGACTCTTCCTTTTTCTTTCAGGAGTTTTTGCTGTGGTGGTTGCGGCATTACTGGGGAGCCTGAGAGGCGTGGTGGGATACATCTTCACCAATGACATGTGGGTTAACAGCTTTCTTTTATGTATTACTGCCTTCTTGGAGGGTGTCATTTATCCCCCAGAAGCTTCTGACAGATAAGAGTTCATAAAACCCCATCTGGCAAATGTTCCTCAAAGGTTCCTCCCCATTTCCCAGCAGCAGCACTGCTGCTTCTAACACAGGGACACTGGGAACAGGGATCAGCCTTTGTGGTTGAACCAAGGACCAGGTGGTGCTGCTTCCCCTGATCAGTCCATCCATCTTCCCAACAGGGAGATTGTCAGCTTGGTGTCCAAAGTGATGCTCATCTTTGGTCCGTTCCACCTGCTGGATGCAACAGCAGTGAGTATTCCAGCACATGGAGTGATTCCTCTCTGCAGCTTGGGGTGCAAAACTGCCTGAAGCCCACTCTGGATCTGTTAAAATGATCCAGAGAAGCAAACTGAGAAACTGTCAAAGGATCTGCTTGTGTTACCTGTAAAACCTCTGTGCTTGTGGCTGCCCCTTGGCATTGCTGCAGACACCTCAGTTTTTCCTCCCTCTTTTCCCCTGGCCAAGGCTCCAGCTTTTCACTGCTTTATCAAAGCAACACAAGCGAGCAGCTGGGTCTCCAGAGATACCAGGTTCTCCCAGCACACTGGGACACTCAACAGACAATAATTTTGTCCTGTTTCCTCTTGTCATGTCCTGTGGGAGGCACCTGGGCACTGTGGGGAAGCTCTTTGGGATCTGCCGGGTGTCTGTTGGCGAGCCCCACACCACGTGGCTTTTCTCCCTTTTGACTTGGTGGGACAGTGCTGTGGGATTCCCTGTCCCCAGGGCTGTGCCATGCCTGAGGGCCAGCTGGCAGTGTCCCCTCTCTCCTCAGGCCACGTGTGGCGGGGTGCTGCGGGGCACGGGCAGGCAGAAGCTGGGCGCCATCGCCAACGCCGTCGGGTATTACACCATCGGCTTCCCCATCGGCATCTCCCTGATGTTTGCAGCCAAGATGGGGGTGTTGGGTACGTGTGCCCTCCAGCTGTGTTGGGCAAAGGCTCAGCCCTGGAATCTGTGCCTGGATCTTCCTTTGGGTGGTTGGGGTTGGATTGCACTCTGCTTGTGCTGTGCTATGTCCCGGTAAATCCAGGCTTACTCCCAGCTTCCCCAGGGGATGTTTCCTTGAAAGTTCTTGGGCTGAAATCGAAATCCTTGGGTGTTCTGGCAGTGGCTGGCAAAGGCAGGTTTTCCTCAAGCCCTCGCTGAAGTAACTTCCCCCTGCTGCAGGTCTGTGGGTTGGGATGATCATTTGCATCTCCGTGCAAGCCCTTTCCTTCTTGGCTTTTGTCATCCGGATGGATTGGAGGAAAGCTGCAGAGGAGGTGAGAATTGTGCTTTTCTCTGGTAATTCTTGAAAGGTGCTGAGTTAACTTTATGTTTCAGTACAACGCTACAGCTCTCTAGGAGGTGGCAGAAGTGAACTGAGCTCTGCCCTTCTGTAGCAGAGGAGCAATTTGGTACTCAGAATGCTTGTCTTGGGAGAGTGGAGGGTTTTTTGGGCTGGGCAGGACACTTCTGCCCTGAGAAGAGCAACTCTTCCCTGTGTTTTTAGGCTCAAGTCCGAGCTGGAATGAAAGAACAAGTGGAAGATGTGAACTCCAATGGCACAGCTGCTAACAAAACATCTGCTGTGGGTATGTAGCCGGGCCTGACATCAGGCAGGGAGCCCAAATTCTCCACCCAACCCCTTCCTTTCCTTCCCAATTGTATCAGCCATGTCTGTCCTGGAGGCTCAAATAGCTGGAAAGAGCACAGTGCCTGGTGCTGGCCCTGGGCCAGGGGCACTTCTCCTGCACTGAGTAATGGGGTACAAGATACAGCTTGAATCCCAGTGTCCCCAAGCCTTGGGAAAGGACCCTGAGGACCATCACAGGTGCTTGTGCAGCATCAGCCTCCCTGCAGCCCTCTCTGTCCCACAGGTTACACCTCCCTGGACACTGACACCAGGGACACCACGGTCCTGCCTGAGGGCATCGTGATGGGGGAGAGGCAGCCTGACCATGAGCTCAGCACTGCACAGGAGGAGCCTGTGGTTGTTGTTGTCCCTGTCCTGCCCCCTGTGGCCTGGAGGGCCGTGCTCCTCCGCCGTGGGCTGGCTGCTGCTGCTGCCATCGCTGTCCTGCTGGTGGGAATCCTGGTCCGGCTCCTGACTGGCAATGGCTAAAACCAGGGACCCTGGGGAACTGTGCACGGAGCAGGAGGGCTCAGGGCAAGGTCCCAGAGGATGGTGTGGGGAAGGAATTCCCCCTTTAGTGCCTTACCAAAAGTCCCTTTGCACGGTTTCTGGTTAACTCACAACGTTTCATCCCACCCACAGTGTTCTTAAAGGGGGTGAGGGTGTGGAAAAAAAGGTTTGAGAGCTGGTTCCTCTCCTGCACTGCACTGGGATGTCACTCCTGAGAGGTGGGAGTGTGACAGAGAAGGTGACAGGTCCTGGTGCTGCTGTCCTGCTCTCTGGGGACATTGGGCCGTGTCATTTGTTTATGGCAGAGGCTCCTGCTGCCCACATTCCCTCACACAGCAGCCTGTACCAGCACCTTGGGGTGGCAAATCCCACTTGCAGCTGCTGTGGCAGCGCAGAACAAAATGGATTTTGCTGGAAGATGTCAGACTCTGCTGCTGGGTGCTGGCCCTGACCCTGCTCTCCCTCTGCAGGACGGGCACGGGGCCTAAAGCAACTCTTCTTTGCACTTTTGTAAGGTGGGATTTTGATACAATAAAGTTTTCTGAGTAAATGTTCGGCTGTTTAATATGGTGTGAGCGTGACCCTGGTCATTGGCAGGACTGTGGGTCTGGCCCTGAGGTTTGGGGCTGGCTCCAGACAAAGTGTTATCACTCTTCCCCTTGGGTACAAAAGCAAGATTTGTTGTTGTCACGGTTGTTGAGCACCGTGGAAGAGAGAGCTTGTGTTGCTCAACCCTACAGAGCCATCAAAGAACTGCCCTATGTCACAATGCAGACACCCAGCTCTGAGTCCCCCTGGCCCTGTCCCGGGCTCTCACCTGCAGCTCAGTGACTGTGACGTGTCAGGTCCTGGGCCCTGGGAAGTCAATACCTCATACAGATGTGTGCCACCTCCCTGTCACCCCACGGCTCTCCTGTTGCTGATGGTCTGTGAATGAAAAATTGTGACACAAACGAGCTTGAAACCGCCACCATCCCCAGCAGCGGTGGGAGGACTCCGCCCTGCTCAGAACCCCGGTAGGTTTGGGATGGGAGTGAGGGGAGAGCAGGAAGGTTTCTCACTCTGTCCCCGTGAGTTATCCCAGCCCACCGCCCGCTCCGTGCAGGTGGGGTCTGCCCCGGGCAGCATCTCCCCTCCCCGCCGGGCCAAGGACGCTGCATTCGGCCCGGGGGAGCCGTGCCAGTGAAACCCGACACGGCGGGGCTGTGCCAGGGACAGCTGGAGCCAAGGGGGCCGGCTTGTCTTGGCCACTGTGATGGGATTGAGTGAGCCTCTGCCCCGCCACTGCCGGCAGCAGCTCACACAGCCGCACACACACCCAACAACCCTCCACCGCCGCTGGAAGAGCAGCACGACCCTCCAGCCCTCTGGCCGGCGGAGCTGTGGTGAAGCACGAGAGGTAGGAGCGCTCACAGGGTGGATTTAGGATGGCTCAGCCCCTAACCTGCCTCAGGACAGGCAGCAGCGCCTTGCAAGGTGCGGCCGGGCTCCTTTGCGCTGCCAGGACCCTCGCTGGGTTCCGCCGCTCCGTGCCCTGCCCTGCCCCAGTGCCCACGCTGCCCGTGGCCAGCCCAGCCCCGGGAACGCGTGGCCGGATGGATGGCCCGGCCCCGGCTGAAGTTCAGCCCGGTGTGGTTACACATTGCTCGCCCCAGCGGGGTTTAACAGAGCGCGGAGGAAGGGGCTGCTTCCACTCCCCCGCCAGGGCAGCATGAAGCCGGAGAACCTCCCCGAGGAGAATGGCATCGGGGACGGAAGGGCCGCTAGCCAGGGGGATGTCACACCCGAGAGCTGCCAGGAGAAACGCCGCTGGATTCCCGAGAACTTCTGGGAGGACGTGAGGCAGCTGCTGGTGCTGGCGGCACCGCTGGTAAGGAGCCGGGAGGAGAGACTCCCCCCAGCACGACCACCCCTGCTCACCTCCATCCCTAACCTTCAGCTCTCCTCCGTGCTCAGATCCTGATCCAGCTGCTGATCTTCATGATCCACCTCGTCAGCTCCATATTCTGTGGCCACCTGGGCAAGGTTGAGCTGGCCTCTGTCACGCTGGCCATCGCTGTAAGCATTCCCCAGGCCGGGCAGGGGGATGAGATACGGCAGGGGAAAAGGACAGAGGAGATTTCAGTCTCCCACTTTTCCTTTCAGCCCCTTGAAAGTCTTAAATGCTCACCTTCACTCCTTGTTTTTTAACTCCCAGGTTATAAATGTCACTGCCATCTCTGTAGGTTACGGTCTGACTTCAGCGTGTGACACCTTGATATCACAGGTGGGTAGGACACGCTGGCACTTGTCCTGGGGGTTTCCAGCATCAGCTGATGATGCCCAGGCACCACATGGATCCCTGGCTGCTCCTGCCAGCTGGGGAAGATTATCCCAGGCAGCAATCCCATAAAGAGGAGATCCACACTCCAAATCCTTCCCAGGAGGTTTCCAGGGTAGTCAGGGCTGCTCCATGCACTTCAGGGCCCCCTTCCCTCCAGCACCAGCTGATGAAATTTCACTCTCACCCTGCAGACCTATGGCAGCAAGAACCTGCTGCGTGTGGGGGTGATCCTGCAGCGTGCCACCATCATCATCCTCCTCTGCTGCTTCCCGTGCTGCGCCATCCTCATCAACGTCGAGCAGCTGATGCTGGTGATGCGGCAGGACCCCGAGGTGTCCAGGTTGGGTGGTGCCCTCATCCCTCCCCGCGTGGAGGGGCTGAGAGGAGGGTGGCCGTGGCCATGCCCCTCCCTGACCCCGCTCTGTGTGCCCCCAGGATGACCCAGAACTACGTGAATGCATTTCTGCCCGCCCTCCCGGTGAGTGCCCCCGGGCACCCTGGGTGCCACCTGCACGTGGGGACAGGCTGTCCCCACCCATCCTGCAGCTCAGCACTGGCTCATCTCAGCCAAAATTTCCTTTGCAGGCTGTTTTCCTGTATAACCTGGAGACAAGGTACCTGCAGAACCAGGTGGGTCCCAAAGTCCTCACACCCACCCTGGCTCAGAGTGCATCCAGGGTTTCCATGCTCACTTCCCTTCCACATTGCATCCAGGGTTTCCATGCTCACTTCCCTTCCACATTGCATCCAGGGTTTCCATGCTCACTGTTCCACAGTGCATCCAGGGTTTCCATGCTCTCTGTTCCCTTCCACAATTCATCCAGGGTTTCCATGCTCACTGTTCACTTTCACAGTGCATCCAGGATTTCCATGCTCTCTGTTCACTTCCACAGTGCATCCAGGGTTTCCATGCTCTCTCTTCCCTTCCACAATTCATCCAGGCTTTCCATGCTCACTGTTCCACAGTTCATCCAGGGTTTCCATGCTCTCTGTTCCCAGTGACAAGGTGCCCAGGTACCCCACAACAGCTCTGACCCTGTAGATCACCCCGTTCCACAGCCAGCTGTACCCATCCACCTCCCTTCTTACTTCCCCACTTCAGGGATTTACCTCCATCACACCCATTTTCCAAGCAGGCGACATCACTGGAAGTTTGGGGTTTTTTTTCTGGGAAAGGCACTGAGAGTAGGACTGGGGGAACCTTCATCCTCCCTCCCAAAATCCTTGTGAGGACCCCTCCATCTCCTCCTCTTTGCAGATGATCATGTGGCCTCTGGTGCTGAGTGGGGTCATCGGCAACATCGTCAATGTGGCTGCAAACTACGTCCTCCTCTACGTGTTCCAGCTGGGCGTCACGTGAGTGGCACCTGTATCCCCTGGGGAGGAAAGCAGGGCACCTGGCAATGGCAAGGGAACACTGAGCTCACAGGGGTACAGCAGCATGTCTTTTTCCACCCTGAGGAAAAGGTTGGGTGCCAATGACCTTTCTCACTTCCCCTCTGCAGCGGCTCTGCCTGGGCCAACACCACGGCTCAGTATTCACAAACCATTTTCTTGTTCCTGTACATCATCGGCAGGAAACTCCACGTGAACACCTGGGGAGGTAAGGGCATCTCCCCTGCTCCTTCTGCTTCACCCACAAGTGTCCCTAAAACTCCTATCAGGTGTTCTTGATAGAAGAGGAATTCTGCTCATCCTGATGGTGAAATATTAACCCCAGCCCGAGGTGCCCTGGGGACCACCAGTGCTGCTTCAGCGGCGACTCGTCACGCGCCAGCACTGCCAGAGCTGTGTGCTCAGCACTAAACATTAAAATGAAACTTTCTGCTCAGGCTTTGGAAGGTTCAGCCCCAAAGCTGGATGAGCACAGACGTAAGCAGGAGGTTGTCCTTGGACACTGCTCCAGGAGGGATGGGCTGAGGGTTGTGCTGCTCTGTGGCCCACGGGACAGCAGCAGAGAGGTTGGAGGTGGACACTGTGCTGCTGGAGATCCTGCTGGCTCTGAGAACAGCAATGGCACCTCCAGGTGCCCCAGGTGCTGTGCAGGATGTAACATGGGGTCAGTCTGGTCATCCATCAGGTGTCATTTCTCCTCTCAACAGGCTGGTCCAGCGAGTGCCTGCTGGAGTGGGACAGCTTCACCTCCCTGGCTATCCCCAGCATGCTCATGATGTGCATTGAGTGGTGGACCTATGAGATTGGGAGTTTCTTGATAGGTCAGTGGAGAGGGGAGCTGCCAGGACACGGCCAGGCTTGACCCAGAGCAGCACCCACAGCCAGCACTGACCCCTCCTGTCCCACAGGCCTGCTGAGCGTCGTCGAGCTCTCCGTCCAGTCCATCATCTATGAGGTGTCTGTTGTGGCTTTCATGGTAAGGGCTGGGTTATCACTGCAGACCAGGACCCTGTGGGGGCACACAGCAAAAATCAGCTCCAGCAAAACCCCATCTTCCCTCTCGGCACCTGAGTCTCTCCCTGCTCCTGCCTATCCCTCCTTACAGAGATGTTTTAAATCCAATCCTGAACTCCACCTTGCTCTCTGCGGGGTGGTTGTCCCCTTGTCAGTGTGACAACCCTGTTGTCAGACACACGTGGGCCCTGTGATTGCAGATCCCCCTGGGGCTGGGCACAGCTGCCAGTGTGCAGGTGGGCAACGCGCTGGGCGCCGGCAACGTCGAGGTGGCCAAGAGATCCTCCAACACCAGCCTGATCTGCACAGGTCAGTCCACAACAGCCTGGAAAGGCTCTTCCTGGCCTCCTTCCCATGGAGCAGGGAGTGTTTGCAGCCCTCTGCCTGCCTCTTCTCCCCCTGCTCTCCAGCCAGGCTGGGCTCAGCTCTGTGCTGTGTTTTCAGGGGTGTTCTCCGTAATCGTGGGATCCATCTTAGCCGCCACAAGGAACGTGCTGGGACACATCTTCACCAAGGACAAGTGAGTGCCCCCAGCTCCTGGCCTCAGTGTGTGCAGGTCAGGTCCCAAAAGTGATCCTTGGCTTTCCTCCATCCCCAGGGAAATCATTGACTTGGTGGCGTGGGTCATGCCTATCTACGTTGTCTCCACCTGTTTGAAGCCATGACTGTAAGTCCCAGGGAATGCTGCCATTTTCCATGGGGAACCTTGGTGTTCAGCAGCAGTGGAGGCTCCCTCAGGCTGCAGCTGAGCACCAGTGCCCACACCAGGACTCCACAGATCTCCTGGGATCATCCATTAAAAAACATGGAGAGCACAAAAAGATGGTGACCCACAGGACTGGGCAGGGACACAGAAATAACAGGCAGAGGCAGGGAGCTGGGTCATCTCCTGAATTTGTCCCAGGTGATGCTCCCTGCCCCAGCCCCTCTCCCTCTCCTGGCAGGGTGCCTGCAGTGGGGTGCTCAGAGGCATCGGGAAGCAGAAATTTGGTGCCATCCTCAACGCTGTGTGTTACTATGGTGTGGGCATGCCCCTGACAGCTGTGCTGCTCTTCGTGGCCAAAATCGGCGTCATCGGTACTGACCCCTGGCACTGCACCCCCAAACCCCCCACGGGGAGCTCTGGGGGCTCCCCACACCTTCGTGCCTAGCTCTGTCCCCTCTCTGACATGCCTGGCCACACTGGGATGGCTCCTGCAGCTGCTGGGAGATTTTACTGGGAAAAAGTAACCCCAAAACAGGCATCCATGACCACCCCGTGTCCCCACTCACCTGGGTGACGCCTCCTTTCTGGACCTGCTGTCCTGGGATGCTGGGTTGGCTCTGGCTGACGCTGTGTGCCCTCTGCAGGCCTGTGGCTCTCGATGCTCGCCAGTGTCTTCATCCTCTGCACCTGCTTCACCACCTACATCTACCGGCTGGACTGGGAGAAGGCAGCCAAGGAGGTAACCCGGGCTCATCCCTGCACTGGGAACACTCAGTGCCCTGCTGGGATGAGACAGGCTCAGCCTCGTGTCCAGTGCTGACCTGCAGTGCCCTGGAGCAAACCCAGCGCTCCCATGACATCCCTGTATTCAGCTTCCTCCTGCACAAACACTCCGTGGCCTCAAGGTTTCCCCCTGAGCCTTGTTTGGGGACACGAAGCCCGGAGCGGATGGGGTGACCCGGGCTACCTGAGCATCACCTTGTGCCTCACCAGCTCCAGGGAGACCCCAAGAGAGGCAGCACAGCTTTGCTGGGTGGGAATTCCCAACTAAAGCCAGCACATTCCCTCCCCAGGCTCAGAGCCGCGCAGGAGTGACCCAGCTGCCACCTCAGGAGCTGAGCCCCGAACCGTCCTGCAAGGACCTGGATGTGGGACCAGCCCCTCAGCCCCACACGTTCCTCCCTGCCAGGGTGGTGTTGGGGTCTGTCGGTACGGCAGGAGGCGGGCACGGCAGGCAGGGGAGGGTTTGGGGTCAGGGGGGGTCCCTAAGAGTTCCCATAACCAGGAACAACCCCACAAAACGGGGCAGAGTGTCGTGCTGGTGACACCGCCAGTGACCGGGAGAGCAGCAATTACAAGCGCGGGCTCGGGAGGGTGACAGAGGCTGGCAGAGGGACAACCTGGAGCAGTTCTTACCTTGCAGACACTGCTCCCACCTCTGGGGGCAGAACCCTGTTGAGATCTCCGGGCTGCTCCTGACGTGCACTCAGCCCTGGGACAAAACCCTCCCCAAAAAACCCCCTCAATCCCCATTCTCCTTACAGCGGGACTAGAAATACCGAGCGACGTTGTGCTCACGGGCATCATCACCAGGACGGAGGGACCCATGTACCAGGTGGAGCTGCGGGAAGCCACCTCTGCTCCGGCCACCCCTGCGGTCACCAAGCAGCTGATTGTCCGCCGTGGGCTGGCCGTGGCCGCGGCCGTGGCTGCGCTGGCCCTCGGCATCGCCATAAAGCTGATCACCGTAGACTGACTCGCACCAAAGGCTTTTGGGGACTTGTTTTTGGGGTGAAAAAGCCTTTCCTGAGGGACAGGCGTACCTACGCGCGGAGCAGCCGGCGAGAAGCGAGCACACACGCCTGTCCCGCAGGAGCTGAAGGGCTTCTGTCAGCGTTCAGCAGCGTTTGTGAAGGTTTTGTTCCCCCTCCCCAGGCTGCTCTGGGCTGCCTGAGTGTGTGGGGGACCCCCCACCCAGCCCACATTGTCAGCACCCACCGGAGCTGAGCGCAGCCCAGCTCCCTCTGCTGCTCCGTGACAAATGCCCAATAAAGAATAAACCCGGCTGGAATGGCTCCTTGGGCTGAGGGCAGGGCTGGGGACAGCACAGGGAACATCCACACACGGGTCTTGCCCTGCCCCAGGTGGCCTTTGCAGTAAAACAAAGGGTTTATTCAGCAAGGGTCAAGGTCAGCTCTCAGTTGCAAGTTTGGAGGTAAAAGATTATCCATAAATTAATAAACGCCTGAAATTCAGTTACAGAGGAGGTGGCTGTGGCTGCTCTGCCACTCTGGCCAAGGATACCCCAGACCTGGGACTCCAGTTGCAGCAGTGCCCCAAATACAGCAGCACAACAGTCCCTGGCACTTCTCAGGTCCTGGGGACAGCATGGCCACAGCTCAGGTGGCTTTTGCCACCACCTCGGGTGGCCTTTACACACCTTGGGTGGCTAAAGTTGGTTTCCCTGCAAGGAGCATCACCCATTCAGCCATGAGGCCCTTCAAGGAGGAGGTGCTGCAGGTTCTTTGAGGCTCCTTCCCTCTGCTCCGGGGACAGCCAGCCTGGATTATCCCCTGCAGTGAGACCCTCATTTCCCGGGCTTATCTCCCTGATGAGCAGCTTCCTCTGGGGATCAGGTGAGGTGTTACACAGATAACAGGCTCAGTAACGACCGGCTTTGTTTAGATACCCTTGTGACAAACACTCCCACGCTCCCAGGAGTTTTTAGAGGAGCTGCTGTTTACAAAGCAGGGTGGATGCTGTTTCCTTCTATCTGCCACTCACTGCTCAGGCATGACCCATGGCCCGGGTTGGGATAGATTCCTGTTCCAGCAGGAGCTGGAGCCTTTAACTTGGGGGAGAGCTCTGCTTTAGGTGCCTTTTTTTTTTTGGTCTTCTACCTCTTCAGTGCATTGTCTGCCTTGGAAGAAATGAAATTGCAGCAAAGAAAAGTTCAGCAGTAGGACTGCAGGCAGCGAGCAGCAGGTCCAAGGGCTGGCTGCCCATCACCCCTCCAGCCGGGGGCACAACACCTGGAAAAGCACAGAGACAGGGATGAGCCCTCCAGGGAGGGAGCAGAGCTCAAAGGAAGGGGGTGATGAAGGCTGAGGGCAGGTGGGGCTCAGGGCACAGAGCTGGAAGCACACACCCACGGGGACAGCAGAGACCCTGAGCTCACCTTTGCCACCAGGGCTTTCAGAGCTGCCAGCAGGGCTGAGATGAACTGTCCCACTCTGCTCTTGTTGCACTGCTTCAGCAGGAAGAGCTTGGCCAAATGCATCATCTCCATGCTGCCCGGTGGGTACCTCAGCTTGTTCAGAGCCTCCCACCTGAGGTCCTTGATCAGGCAGGCGCGGCGGTGCGAGAAGGTCTCGAAGCTGTACCGGCCGTGGTAGGCGCCCATGCCGCTGTTGCCTGAGGGACACAGCCAGGCAGGTCACACCAGGGACACCTGCGTTCCTCTAACTCAGTTTGGCAGCCCCCCAGGACAGAGGGAAAGCTTGGCCATGCTGCTTCTCAGGGCAGAGGAGCAAAGAGCTGCGTTTTTAATTTTGCAGAAATCAGTGAGGACCTGCTGGCTGCCTTGAGAGTGCTGCTTGTGTGAACCCACCCTTAAAATGACACCAATTCTCTCCTTCCAGGGCCAGCCTTGCTTTCCCCACAAAATTCTCACAGGGATCAGGGGCAGGAGGAGCTGGGATGATGATTTCAAGGAGTGGGACATGAGGAGGACCCTTAGCAACAGCCAAGGCCTCAGGCCTCTGCCCACAGCCACAGGAGCCTGACAGTGGCTGTGGAAACTCAGCCAGGCCATGGACAAATTCACCCCACACCCCAGCACAGGAGAACCAGAGCTCACTCATGTGCCAGGGGATTTTCCTCTCTCACTCTCTCTAACAACCAAAACACCAACGAGCCTTTTTACAAAGCAACCCACCCCAGAAAATGACATTAATGGGAAAATGCAGCTGGAAGTTCCTGAATTGCCAAATGGGCAGGACAGCTCCTGAGTCAGAGGCTGCTGATTGAGTGCAGGTGCAGGGCTGGAGCAGGACTCACCCACACCGCCGAAGGGCAGCCCTGGGACCACGGAGTGCATGATGACATCGTTGGCTGTCATGCCACCACTGGAGGTCTCTGCTATCACCCGTGTGATCAGCTGCCCACAATGGGAGAGGGCACAGAACAAATCAGGATGGGACACAACACCATGTACCAGAGCAGGGAGGGCTCAAGGTGATGCTTCCATCCCCCTTTGGGGGGCACAGGCTGTGCCTTGTTCCATGAGAGAGGCCAGTTTATACCACTGAAGCACAGGATCTGCCCAGCTGGAACAGCCACAAAGTGAAAAGGCTTCATGTCAGCCCAGGGTGCTCCTCAGCCCTCCCACCCAAACTGCCTGGGGCTGTTGTTGCAGGGCAAAGCCCTGACCTGAATTCCTGAGCTGGCATAACAGAGCCTGGAAATGGGGGCAGGAGACACGGCAGGAAGCAGCACCCACCTGTGTGGGTGGGAATGGACAAACCTAGAGCCCTTCAGCAGGATATTGGGAGCCTCCAGCAGCTCAGGGACTCTGATGGCTCCCAAACAATCCAATTTACATGGAAAAGGAAATGACACACACCCTGCAGCAGCTGTGTCTGGGATCAGCCATGCTCAAGATCCAGCTGAGATGTTCCATGAGGGAGCACAGCCCAGACCCACCTGTTGCTTGTTGGAGAAGACATACAGAGCAAGAGGCTTCTCTCGAATGTTGATGAACTCAATGGCTTCCTCCACACTCCTCACAGTCACAATGGGCAGCACTGGCCCAAAGATTTCCTCCTCCATCACCTTGGACTCCGGGGACACATCCGTGAGGATGGTTGGTGCTGCAGCAAATGGGACAATGGGAGAAATTAAACTGGGGGGCACGGGTTGTGCCTTGTTCCATGAGAGAGGCCAGTTTATACCACTAAAGCACAGGATCTGCCCAGCTGGAACAGCCACAAAGTGAAAAGGCTTCATGTCAGCCCAGGGTGCTCCTCAGCCCTCCCACCCAAACTGCCTGGGCACAGGGCACAGACCTGGCCCAGCACAGAACCTTGGTCTGCTCAACATAACCCAAATAAGGCACAGACACACGGACCCCAAAAAGCACCCACTGCCACCTTCCCTCCACAGCTGCTGCCAGGAGCACCTATGAAGCAGGAGGCCTCATCAGTCTCTCCACCAAGAGCAATTTTCTGCCCTTCCAGCAAGCCCAGGATCCTCTTGAAGTGACGCTGGTTGATGATCCTTCCGTAGTCTGGAGATGACTTCACATCTTCCCCATAGAATTCCTGGCAAAGGGAACAGAAACAAAAGTGCTCAGCACAGCTTCCAACAGCCACAGCTCCAGGAAATCACACCTGGGACAATTTCCACAGTACAAGGGACTCCTCCCTCACCTTCAGAGTGGCCCTGATGTTCTCCACCACCTTGCCCTGGATGGATGGGTCACACAGGATGTAGTCTGGGGCGATGCAGGTCTGCCCACAGTTCATGTACTTGCCCCACGTTATTCGCCTGTCATCAGGGAGAAAGGGACACACTTTCTCCATGCTCTCTTCCCCACCCCTCAGCCCAGCTGGCAGCACCTGAGCTGCTCAGAGATTTCCCCCTGCCCCACGTGGTTTTTGCCCCTGTGGGGCTGAGGGCCCATCAAGGGTGCAACAACCTGACCTGCAGGCGACAGCCAGGTCACAGTCCTTGTCGATGTAGCAGGGGCTCTTCCCCCCCAGCTCCAGGGTGACAGGGGTCAGGTGCTTGGCAGCTGCTTCCATCACAATTCTCCCCACTTTGGAATTTCCAGTGTAGAGGATGTGATCAAATCTCTGAGTCAGCAGCTCAGTTGTCTCAGGAACTCCTCCAGTGACCACAGCATACAGATCCTGCAGGGCAGGGGTGTCAAGGTCACCCCAACCCAGCTCATCACTGTGACACAGAGAAACCTGGGGGCCAACACGGGGCCACACTCACCTTGTCCAGGTACTGTGGCAGCAGCTCAGCCACCAGCCGAGCCGTGTTCTCGCTCACCTCTGACGGCTTCACCACCACGGCATTGCCTGCAGGGCACACCCAGCACGGACACTGAGCCCTCACATCCTCTCCCCCAGCCCCACACACCCCCCAACCCAGGCCGGGGCCCTGCTGGAGCCCCACCTGCTGCGATGGCCCCGATCAGGGGCTGCATGACCAGCACAAAGGGGTAGTTCCAGGCCCCGATGATCAGCACCACACCCAGGGGCTCGTAGTTGATGTAGGCCTTGTCTCTCAGGCTCAGCAGGTCCTTTTTCACATGATGAGGGGCTGCCCAGGATGGCAGCTTCTCCATGGCCAGGACCAGCTCCCTCAGAACACCCAGAATTTCGTGGCTGTAGGCGTTGGGCCCACTCTGTAACAACAGGGAGCTTGGGGAAGGGATGGCAAAGGCACCCACCTCCCACAGCCACTGTGGCACCCTGAAGAGTCAGAGTCACCCAGTTCCACGGTGGGGGACACGACAAAAACCATTTGTCACTGCAGAGGCAGCCCTTGGCCTCCCTGCTTTGCTGTCTGTGCACAGCAAAAGGGAGAGACACCCCTGACAACACAAACCTTGTTCAGATCTGCCTTGAGGGCTGCCAGGATCTCCTTGTCCTTCTCCTGCACCATCCTCTCCAGGGCCTTCAGCTGCTGGATCCTGAACTCCAGCGGGCGGCTCCGGCCTGAGTTGAAGGCGGCCCTGGCTCGCGCCACGATCTGCTGCATCCTCTCCATGGCTGCTCAGCCCTGAGGGGACACGGGTGACACACAGCTCACTGCAGGGCCACCAAGGGCTGCTCAGCCCTGAGGGCACATGGATGACACAGCTCACTGCAGGGCCACTGAGGGCTGCTCAGCCCTGAGGGGATGCAGGTGACACAGCTCACTGCAGGGCCACCAAGGGCTGCTCAGCCCTGAGGGGACACGGGTGACATTCAGCTCACTGCAGGGCCACTGAAGGCTGCTCAGCCCTGAGGGGACACGGGTGACACACAGCTCACTGCAGGGCCACTGAGGGCTGCTCAGCCCTGAGGGGACACGGGTGACATTCAGCTCACTGCAGGGTCACCAAGGGCTGCTCAGCCCTGGGAATGCCACCCCGAGGTGTCCCACCCCGAGCAAGGCTGGCAGTGTTGTCCCTCTTGGAGAGGAGCTCCCGCTCTCGAGCTGAGTGCTCACAGCATCCAAGCCCTGTTCCACCTGCACTGGGCACCTCTCAGAGCAATCTGGGGTTTGCTGATTGATTCTGTTCTGAGGGTGCTTTCTCCAAGCCTCAATCCCACCAGGCACACCACTCTCTGCTCACAGGGATGTTCCCCAAGAGCCCAAACACAGAGATGACTGTGGCCTGGGTGGGCAGCCAGCTGGAAGCAGAGCTGTGTGCCCACAGCCACCCTGCACCCATCTTCCCCATAACCCTGAGGGCCTCTCATGTCTGCCAAGAAACATGACAAAAACCTGCAGAGATTTCACCCTGCTTCCCAGGAGCAGCATTTCACTCTTTAGTCAGGACCAGAGACCTGGTCCCACATCCCTGCCCAACCAACCCGGACTCCAGGATCTCCTCACAAGGATTAAATCCTACCCCTCCCAACCCACCACCACAGCTGCGTGACACAGCCCAAGGAAACAAGTGACTCATTAAAAAATGAAGGAAAAAAAGCAAGTTACCTTCAGAGGAGCTTCTCTCTCCACCAGCCTCCTGTGGTGAGTGCAAACAGGCACAAGCCCTTCCCCTGCCATGGCTGGGGGCCATCCCTCCTCCCACAGCAGAGCTGGCCCTGGGCCAGGGCTCTTCCTGGGTACAGGATGCCCTTTACTCAGCTCTCTCCTGGGCTGTGGAGCCCTGGGTGGCTGCTCCCAGCCTGGGCAGTGACTCAGGCCCGTGTGGGATGGCACAGAGCACGTGGCTTTGCCCACACACCTTGCTCAGGCTGGGGATCTAAAAAACTCCAGCCAGGCAGGTGACAGGAAATCCAGGTGTGGATTTGAAAAGGGGAAAAACAGGGCCAGCTCCTCTGCTGGCTCATCCCACTCCCTGCCTGGCTCCAGGAGCATTTTTAGGCCCAACAGAGCTCTGGGGGACCTTCCCCAGGGTGCCAGGGACACCTCACACCACATTTGTGCCATTCAGCCATACCATGGCCAAAGCTGGGAACAGCAGGGCAGGATTCCTCTGGAGACTGCAAGGATTTACCACGCTGGGTTTATTATTTAAATTCTTAGTGTTTATTTAGTGTCTTGCAAAATGTATCATCAAAAAGGCTCAGCACACGGATTTTCACCAGACATGAAGAAATCCCACTTATTGCACAGTAAATATAATTTTCTACTCTATATATTAATTAGATTTAGTAATAATTTATCAATTACTTTAACATTAATAGCTCTAAGGCTCTTTCACTTTCAATTCCTTCAGCATCCTTTCCCCCAAGCTAGAACAAGCCCCACATTATCCCCCAGTGCAAGATTACAGCATCCTGAGAAGCTCAAACACGAAGGAGCACACACACTCTTCCAGTAATTGTTTTCCCTTGGAGGAATCTGACCAGGAACAGCTTTGTACTGGCTTTGGCTGGGATGAAGTTAATTTTCATAGTAGATATTAAGTTTCTTTGTAGAAGGATGGTGCTGTTTTGGATTTGTGACATTGGGAGTTCTGGTGTTTGTCTTCCCAAGCCACCAGCAGGTGTGATGATGCCCTGCTCTCATGGGGATGGCTGAACACCTGCCTGATGAGGGGAATTAATGAACAAGTTCCTTAATTTGCTTTGATCTGCCTGCAAGCCCAGTTCTCACTTCACCTATTAAACTATTTTTATCTCAACATACAAGCTTTCTCACTTTCTTCCAATTCTCTTCCCCATCCCACTGGGAAAAAGCAAGTGGGTGTGTGGGGCCGGGCTAAGCCAAAAGGTATTTGTCATTCCCACTTCTCTGAACAGACCTGAAAGTTCTTTTCCTCCAGCATGAGACACTCATCAGCACAAATCAGGCAGTGCAGGCATCACCTTTGGAATTTTCTAACTGCTAAATAACTGTTAAAGGCACATGATGAAACACAGAAGGCAGCAAGCAGCCCCTGACCAGCTGTGGATGATTCTGGTCTGCAGAAATGTGAGAATGTTTCACCTCAATTCAATGGCAGGGGGAACCTCTCTGGGTTTATTTACAACCATCCCTCCTGGCCAAATGCATCAGGCAGCACAGCCTGTCACCGAGAGGGTGGGTGTTCAAACCATCCCCAAAACTGCAGGGAAAACACAGTCAGTCAACCCAAGGATTGCTGAAACTGCAACTCCTGTTGGTCACTGCAGGAAGGTGAGAGGTTTGGTGCAGGACACTGTGTCCCTGGAAGCTCTGCATGGCATGGGGTGGAGGTAGGGACTGGAATTTCTTGCTCTGCAGTCCTCCTTCGGAGAGCTTGTCCCCAGTGGTCCCTCTGTTCCAGCATGGCTTTTAAGTAAACAGGAATCTGAGCCTTCTCGTAGCTAGTGCCTCTCTAAGGCTACTCTGTGGGCTCGACAGCTCACTGAAATCACCCAGAACAAAAGAAAAGAATGACTTCCCGGCTTAAGGAAACAGACACAAAGCCAGCACCCAGAGTATGACGTGCTGCCTTCTCCTCTCTTCATCAGTTAACCACCTGTGGAGGCAAAACACAACACCAACGTCCTGTGAAGGATCTGCTGAGACAAAACCAATTCCCTTTCTAGAACAGCCTGAAGCAAAGCCCCTCACTCAGGGGGCTCCCCAACGTGCAGCTCTCCTGCCCCTCAGCATGCACTGCTTATCTCAGATGCCAGGGACAGCATCGTGCTCTGGCTCAGCCCCACATTCACTCATCTACAAAGCTTTTCCCAATCTCAAGCTAGGTTCTAGACACAGGAGAAGAAAAAGGTTCCTACCTCACCGTGACAGCCACAGCAGTGCTCTGAAACCTGCTCCTCCTTACCACCCACTGGGCCAGCCCAGCCTCTGCACAGCCAGCACAACCATGAGGGCTTTTCTCTTCAGCACAGACTGGTGGCTCTGAGAAACCCAAATCATTTCAAGATACTGTGAGTTTCCCTCCCTCTCCTTCCCCTACACAGGGCCTGCCCCCCTGCCTGCTGCCTCAAGGCCTGAGCCAGTTCTTGGCTCTTACATCTCCTCCTGGATTACATGGGCAGGTTATTGCTTGGATGTTGGGCTCCTGAGTGCCTCCTTGCAGCAGCAACTACACAGACTGAAGGGCAGAGTCCTGATCCACCCTGCCACCTCCTGTGCCCTCAGGAGCTGCTCCCTTAAGCTCACTAAACCCCAGGGAGCATCAGTGAAGGCACATGCAGTGTCTGACATGGACAACCAACAGTGATCACGCTTAGAGATTCAGATCTTGCTCCTCCACCTCAGGAAGCCTCCTGAGCCTCCTGCAAGCCTCTGCCTCCTGCAGAGAGGAGAGGACATCCCACCCTTCCGCACTGCCCAGCTGGAAACAAGGGAGGAAACGGGAATAATTGAGCTGAGGTCAGACAGGGGCTGCAATGAGCAAGGAGGAACAAGAGGTTGTCACTGACTGTGGCTTTGGGACACAGTTTCCCTCCCCAGGGTGCCACGGCACACGCTGCAGCTCTCTAGGCTGTGAGGCAGCTCAAACGCTGCTGAAGGAAACCCTGGAATGGAAACCAATCCAAAACTACCAACCTCTGCCTCTGGAGGGAGCATCCCACGGGTGTCACCTACCAGGGAAGAGCAACAAGGAGTACAGCAGCCTGCGAGATCTCTCCGGGGATATTCCTATTCTACAGACTGCTTGCAAGAGTGAGAAGGTAAGAATTTAAGGTGGGAAAGGTATCATAAATGTCAAGATAGAAAAAGAATTCAGGCTTTATAAAAGGGCTGCAGTTGCAAAGAAGAGATCAGGTAAATTGCACACGCACTGCCACAGAGAGCAAAGACCCCAAACTCACCTTAATCATCACTGCTGCCATAACCCCCAGCAGGGCCAGGACAAAGAGCCCAATTCGGGCCTTGTTGAATCGCTTCAGGAGGAAGAACTTGGCCCAATCCACCTTCTTCTGGCTGGCAGGTGGGTACCTCATCTTGTTGGTGCTCTCCATCTTCAGGTCCTTGATCAGGCAGGCGCGGCGGTGCGAGAAGGTCTCAAAGCTGTGCTTGCCATGGTAGGCGCCCATGCCGCTGTTGCCTGAGGGACACAGCCAGGCAGGTCACTCCTGAGGCTCAGCCAAAGCTCTGTCCACCTGAGGACAACTGCCCCTGCAGCCCTTCTCAGTCTCTCTGTCAATCTGTACTCCAGCCCTCTTCATCCTCACCTCGTTTCCACCAATCACTCTGATTGCAGGTAATGGTTTTAATGCACCTTTCCCATCTGGCTGCACTAAATGCTTCAATCCTTCCAAAAATACACCCAAAGGTTTTTCCTTCCTGGCCCCTGTCCTAATGCACTCCCAGAACTCATCATTATTATCAAGCCCTGCTGCACAGAGACTCTTGGGCTGTTGGAGGGACAGGGATACCCAGACAGAAACCACGAGTTGTTGCTCCCTGGAACACACTGTGCAGTAAGTCCCAACTCTTAAGGAGCTCCAGTAACTTACCAACACCACCAAAAGGCAAAGTTGAGAGGAAGAAATGCATAATGACATCATTTCCAGTCACACCACCACTGGAGGTTTCTGAGATGACTCTCTTGATTAACTAGAAAAAGAAAAAAAAACCCAGAAGATTAAAAAGGGCTCAGAGAAGAGACCAGACCATGTAACTGAGGATACTGGGGAGGGAGCTACATGTTAACAATGTTCATCTCCTCTGGCACAGCCCAGGCCCACCTGCTTGTTGTTGGAGAAGACATACAGGGCAAGAGGCTTCTCCCGACGATTGATGAACTCAATGGCTTCCTCCACACTCCTCACAGTCACAATGGGCAGCACTGGCCCAAAGATTTCCTCCTCCATCACCTTGGACTCCGGGGACACATCCGTGAGGATGGTTGGTGCTGCAGCAAATGGGACAATGGGAGAACAGTATGAGCAGGGCACTGACCTGGCCCAGCACAGAACCTTGGTCTGTTCAACATAACCCAAATAAGGCACAGACACACGGACCCCAAAAAGCACCCACTGCCACCTCCCCTCCACAGCAGCTGCCACAAGCACCTATGAAGCAGGAGGCCTCATCAGTCTCTCCACCAAGAGCAATTTTCTGCCCTTCCAGCAGGCTCTTGACCCTCTTGAAGTGACGCTGGTTGATGATCCTTTCATAGTCTGGAGATGACTTCACATCTTCCCCATAGAATTCCTGGCAAAGGGAACAGCAGCAACAAAAGTGCTCAGCACAGCTTCCAACAGCCACAGCTCCAGGAAATCACACCTGGGACAATTTCCACAGTACAAGGGACTCCTCCCTCACCTTCAGAGTGGCCCTGATGTTCTCCACCACCTTGCCCTGGATGGATGGGTCACACAGGATGTAGTCTGGGGCGATGCAGGTTTGCCCACAGTTCATGTACTTGCCCCACGTTATCCGCCTGTCATCAGGGAGAAAGGGACACACTTTCTCCATGCTCTCTTCCCCACCCCTCAGCGCAGCTGGCAGCACCTGAGCTGGGGATGCTGGCTCAGAGATCTCCCCCTGCCCCACGTGGCTTTTGTCCCAGTGCTGAGGCCCCATCAAGGGTGCAACAACCTGACCTGCAGGCGACAGCCAGGTCACAGTCCTTGTCGATGTAGCAGGGGCTCTTCCCCCCCAGCTCCAGGGTGACAGGGGTCAGGTGCTTGGCAGCTGCTTCCATCACAATTTTGCCCACTGTGGAGTTGCCAGTGTAGAGGATGTGGTCAAATCTCTGGGTCAGCAGCTCGGTTGTCTCAGGAACTCCTCCAGTGACCACAGGGTACAGCTCCTGCAGGGCAAACATGAGCCTGAGAGTTACCTGGATTCAAAGCACTTACATCAAGGCAGCAGCCCTGCCTGTGGCAGAGGGCAGACTTATTTGTGGCCTACCTCATGACAGGGACAAAAAATAGTGATATCAGAGATATACTCTGCTCCTTCCCCTGAAATGAAGTTTTATTTTCCACTTTGTGCCACACAAACTAAAAGTAAATGGAGGCTGAGGCCAGGGCTGAGTCTGGCTGTGGAGCTGCTCCCACACAGTAAGAATCAGGGCACATATCACTGCCTGGCTCTCCCATGGGCTGCCTCCTTCCTCTGCTCCTGCCTCCCACTTACAGAAGACACAAAATCCCTGGAGGAAACTCCACAGGGCCCTGAGCAGTGAAAGCAACAGTCTGTCTCCATGACACAGTGCAAGGGATGACAGAGCTGCCAGGCAAGAGGAGGAGACACACAACACCTCCTCCTACGAGTGAGGTTCAGCAGGACATAAAAACCCAGGACATACTGCCATGGAACACACAGTGCCCAATTCTCAGGGAGAGGCAGGCACAGCCACCATCCTACACAACCTGTGTAGACCTAAGGGCATCCCCAGCACAGCTCCAAAAGAGCAGCTCCTGCAATGAGAAGCACATACACACCTCTCCATATGGTCATGGGTGTCAAAAAGGCTGTCACACTGCAGCAACGTTATCTAAGCTCATACACAAACACAGGGAGAATTTGTCAATGTACCTTTGGACTCTAACAGTAACTCAACCCTTCCTGTGCCTCCTGCTTATGCTCCTTTGAAAGGAGCAGGTAATGGATTTGGCTGAACCTGCAGGAGCCCTTTGGAAGCAGGACAAGCCAAGACAGTAGTGTCCAGGTACTCACCTTGTCCAGGTACTGTGGCAGCAGCTCAGCCACCAGCCGAGCCGTGTTCTCGCTCACCTCTGACGGCTTCACCACCACGGCATTGCCTGCAGGGCACACCCAGCACGGACACTGAGCCCTCACATCCTCTCCCCCAGCCCCACACACCCCCCAACCCAGGCCAGGCCCTGCTGGAGCCCCACCTGCTGCGATGGCCCCGATCAGGGGCTGCATGACCAGCACAAAGGGGTAGTTCCAGGCCCCGATGATCAGCACCACACCCAGGGGCTCGTAGTTGATGTAGGCCTCGTCCCTCATGGTCAGCAGGTTCTTCTTCACGGGCTGAGGGGCTGCCCAGGATGGCAGCTTCTCCATGGTCAGGGCCAGCTCGCCCAGCACGCCCAGAATTTCGTGGCTGTAGGCATTGGGCCCACACTGAAACAACAGGGAGCTTGGGGAAGGGATGGCAAAGGCACCCACCTCCCACAGGCACCATCACAGCCCTGCTGCTTCCAAGTGCTGTCACTGGTGGTGACAAAAGGATCCAAAGGTGGCCAGTCTGGGTGTGTGAGGCAGAACCCAATACCTGAACAGCCATGATTGCCTTTGCAGTCCTGCCTTGGACTAAACCCCTCAGAAAAGTGGCAGCAGATCTTTGCAGGCCACAGTGCAGCCAGGGCCAAGGGGGTTAAGAGCAAAAGCCATTTATCACAGCAAGGGCAGCCCCTGGCCTTGCCACGCTCCCTACAGGGCCAACCACTGTCCGAGCACGGCTGATGGGAGAAACTCCCCGCCCCAGACCTTGTTCAGATCCGCCTTGAGGGCTGCCAGGATCTCCTTCTCCTTCTCCTGCACCATCCTCTCCAGGGCCTTCAGCTGCTGGATCCTGAACTCCAGCGGGCGGCTCCGGCCCGAGTTGAAGGCGGCCCTGGCCCGCGCCACGATCTGCTGCATCCTCTCCATGGCTGCTCAGCGCTGAGGGGACACGGGTGACATTCAGCTCCCTGCTCCGCCCAGCCCGGCTTGTCCCCACCACCCCCGGGGCGCTCCCCGCCTCCGGCCGCACCCCCCGCCCCATCCCCGGGCAGCCACCGCGCCGCCGCTCGCTCCGCCGCATCTCCCCGAAGCCTCACGTAATTCCCGAGTTAGAAAAGTTTGCAAAGCGGCGCAGGGCGTTGGTGGCAATCGCGGCGATGTCACCGAGGCAGCCGCGGGCTGCTGCCGGCGGGGCGGGGCGCACCGCGGGGTCCGTGCGCGCTCCCCAGCGACACCCGGCCGGGACACGGCGGCATGGGGACCCCTCCCAAACCCCCGGGACCCCCGAGCGGCACCGGGGCTGAGGTGACAACCGTGTGGCAGAGGTTGCGGGAGAGCCGCCGGTTCTCCCTCCGGCCGCTGCCCTCCGCCCCGGGCAGGACCCTCCGCCCCCGCCGCCCACCGGGGTCGCCGCCGCGGCCGCCGCTTCCTTTTTCCGCTCACATGACGGAAGCGGAACGGGCGAGGCTGCGGGGCGGCCGCTTTCCCCCTCCTTGTCCCGGTGGGAGAGAGGAAAAGGAGGGAAAAGCAGAGCAGGGTGAAGGACGCGACCCCGCGGGTACCGCCGCTACCTTGCCCGCCGCGCTCGGGGATGCTCCTGCCGTGCTCGCAGCGCTCCGCGGGTGACAGCGGCTCTGGCACTGCCGGGCTGGTTTTGAAACGCTGCCGGGGCGTGGAGCTGCTCTGCGGGCGGAGGGCAGAGTCCCTGGGGAGCCTTATCGGGGCAGGGAGCTGGGAACGAACGGGGCAGCGGCGCCCTGCCCTGCCACGGAGCAAATCCGGGCAGGTGCGGTTTTTGGGGGGGAGGCAGGAAGAGCTCGGCAGGACGGTGGAATTAACCTTGATACAGTCGTGCCGTGGGAAGCGAACCGAAAATAAAGAACAAACCGCAGAGAAAGGAGCTCAGGCAAGGCTGGGCACATTCCGGTTAAAAATAGACCTGCCACAACTTGTTCTAGGAAAAGCACGGGGGTTACTTCAAAATTGCACGCAGGTTGTTACACGCTGCCTCTCGTGACACAATTTACCCAGGGCCTTTGCTGCTAAAGCTCCTTGGCTGCACCTGTACCCCATTAAATCCGTGCCTGCCACACCTCCTTGACTGGGCTGGCACCTGGGTGCTCCTGCCCAGGTGGTGGGGGCTCCTGGCACAGAGCACCCCCTCTCCTGCAAAGTTTAATTCCATTTTCCCACATCAACACGGCCCTCCAAAGCTGGGAATGCCCTTTGGTTCAGTTTGTGCAGAACCACAATTCCCCCCGAACACCAAGCTTGGCTTCTGTGGTCATTTGGCTTCACTAACTGAGCCTGGGCTATAGCTCAGCAGGAACATTTCACCAGCTGTTGCACAAATTTTGGCAGTAAACACCCTGCTCTGGAGAAGAGTGACACGAGCAACTGCTAAAACTTGTGTGCAGGAGGCAACATGAGAAGGAAAAACAGGCTGGGCTTGACAGGGCCCTTCCAGGTGGTGTATGGAGAAAAGCTGGGTTTGCATTGAAGAAAACATGGATAGAAACAGAAATGTTCCTCACAGCACCATTGCCTGATGCAAATGCTCCCCCTTATCCTGTCAGCATCCTTGCAGGCACAGCAGTTGGAGCTCTGTGCAGGCTGGAGGGAATTTGGGTGAGGGATTAATGGTACTGCAATCAGAGTAAAAGCCTGGGCTCAGCACGGAGCATTACATTGTGCCTGGGGAAATGGTGCTGCAAGGCAGCCACCCAGGCTGGCAGCAGGAGCAGGGAGGTGGAGGGATTCTCCAGAGCTTGTAAAATTGTCACCCGTCAGCCTGGAGGGTTTTTATGTCACAACAGCCCTGCTCACACTTGGCAGCACACACTGGAAGCAAATGTCTCAGCTCCCAGATACCCCAGTGGTCAGCAGGGATAACCCTCTGCAGAAATGAGGCAGCACCCTGAGAGAAAGTCCCTTCTGGTCCTTGTCAGGGACATCTTTTGGCCAGTTAGGGACAGGAAACAAGGCTGAGGGCTTTTTTAGCATTGCAGAGTCTCAGCTGGGTGAGGCACGTGGATTTGAGGGAAGTGTGGGATCTCGAGTGAGACAGAGGAATACCCCGTGCTCCCCACGCCTGGGAGCTGGCAGTGTTTTCTATTTTAATTCAATCACTAAGAAACAATAAAGGGAGCTATTTATGGGAGAGCAGTGGAACTCCAGAGGAACTGGGGGGTGAGCAGCGCTGCGGGGGGCTCCAATCTGTAGTTACAGCAGCAAGAGGTGTTTCATTGAGAAGCTGAGCCCAAGATTTCCCCCTACCCTCACTCCCTGAATCCCTCACTCCCCTCTTGGAGACAATTAACAGCAATGAACAGACTCCTGCCCTGCCCTGGGGAGCAGCTCTTTGTGCTTCCAAAACCACCCAGCAGAGCCTGGGGAAGGAGGACTTTGGTTTGGAAGATAAACTCTGCAGTATTTGGTTTCAAGAGTCCACCAAATAACACAGCTAATCAATAAATGCCCTTTTAGCTCACTGAACTTCAGGTTTTCAGCTACAATCCTCTGTCTCTGTTTAAATGTCTGCCTAATCTGAAATTCCAAGTGTTTTCTGGAAGTCACAAAACCCAGCCAGATCCAAACCCCAAACAGCACTCGACCATAAAAGCGAGTGCAGAAGATGAACAACAGGGAGAGGTTTTTAAGGAACCTACAGGAATCAATGCAGCTCAGTTCATTTATGGCATCACTTGTTTTGAAAGCTGTGGCTGATCTCACATTTGCAAGAAGGAGATACTGTGTCACACAGAGCCCCGGTCTGTGGGCTGCATTGTGGACAGAGTTCAGGCCACAGAAAATGTGAAAGGGACACAAAGAAACAATGGGAATGATTGGCAAAAGGACTGCAACAAGACTCAACAGCCCCACTGGCACTCGGTTGGCTTTCAGGCAGCGAGGAGGGGGGAGCCTGCCGTGCACAAAAGCCCATTGAAAAGGTGTTTGCCTCAAGGAGCAGTGCCAAGGCTTCCTTCAGCTGGGCTCCAGCTGACTTGGAGACCTCAGGAGAAGGGTTACCCTGATGGATTTCACTCCTCTGCAAAAAGGAGGAGCTGTGGGGACACTCTGGGAAAAGCCACAGCCAGGGCCATGGGGAAGTTCAGGATAAAAAGAGATTTGCTTAAAGACTTAAAAGGCATCCTGGACAGTCAAAAAAAGATAGTAGCAAGCAGAGTTTAGGGAAGACAAAGTCAAAGGATCAAAATTTAAATTAACTCTCCCCCCTAAAATAGGAGAGGAAGCAGGAATCAAACAGGAGGTGGGTCACAAGTCAGGTCACAAGCCAGCCTATCTGAATTTCAAAGCCTCAACAAGCTTTGGAAGCAGCAGGATCCAGCTTTCCCTGCTCCAGATGAAAAGCAAGTTTCCCTTTTTGGTGTAGCTGGGCACAGCACTGGGACATGGGTGAATCACAAGTTATTGCCTCTGAACCCCGAGGTGATGTGGTAACACAAGATAATAGCAAGAACTATGCAAAACCCAGGCAGTCCCAGGAACACCTCCCTCCTCAAAATGCACCTTGGAGTAACTTGCAGCATCTCAGTTGCAAGTTAAATTAACAGGATTTCCTCCTCTGTGTCAGAGGAAGGAAGGGCTGAGCGTTCAACTTCTTGCTGATGAAAAGCAGCAAATGTCAGAATCAAAATGTGTTTTAGATTCCACAGCTGACATTTTGTAAAATGGACAGAGCGGAGCAAGTGCAGAGCACTCAAGGAGATGCTGGAGAGCTGAGCTAGAAAAGCACATCAAATCTCTCCTTTCAGGTTCTATCTTTGAAAGGCTGGGGAAAAAAAAAAAAGTATTTGGTAAAAACAAGCACCTGCTGTTCAGCACAGAGAGCCAAAGACAGAGGACAGCTTCAGGATCTTTGTGGAATGAGTTTATGCAGAAAGACAGGCCATGAACATTGGTCTCCTCCTCCTGAAAACAGCCAGCAAGAATAGCCCTTTTCTTCTCCTCCTGTTTGTGCAGCTGTAGCCTTGCTGGCAAGAGGGGAAGGAGAATGAGCTTGAATCCTGAAAGGAAAGAAAGAAAACCAACAAAACCCAGTGAGTTCCTGAAAAAAAGCAGCCTATCTCCTAGACTTGTGCATTAAGGCTGTTGCTTTGTTCCTAGATTTGGGCTCAGACGTATCATTAGCATTCCCAGCTCACTCCTTCCTCATCCTCTTTATGTGCCACTCACAAGTGGAGGGGTTTTTAATAATAAATTTGGGAAAATTTAATAGTACAACTCAAAAATAAAATATCCACACAGCAGCTACCACAGCATACCTCAGCTGGGGAGAGGGTAGGAGCTGTGAGGTGAACAAAGCCCATTTTTTATCAACTTTGGATAGAAATTGTAACTTCCTGCCAGCTTTTGTCAATTAGCTCTGTATATGCTGTTCTGGCAGCCCAGACAGCTCCCCTTTGCTAGAGGCAACAAATAAGCACCTTGTTGAAAGATCATACAGCTGTTACCCAGGATCCTACTTAGCATTTTTATTTTTCAGTCCAAGTTAAAAAAAAAATGGAAAAAAAAAATTAAAAAAAAAAAGCAGGAGGGTAAATTGTCTTCTTAAAGCCAGGGAAAAACAAACTCAGGGACACTTTGTGCCAGAGCTGTCCAGAGATAATGAACTCAAGGATGCTGCCCCATCCTGTTCTGCTGGCAGGTCCAGCTGCTGAAGGGAATATTCAGCAACTTCTTTACCCAGGCAAGTAGAGAATTTTTCCTAAATTTAACACCTCTGGTCACAGAGACACAGAAACTCATTTGTACCATAGAAACACTTCTAGTGTCAGTATTTATTTTTACCTTAATATACATTTATACAGGCCATAATAAAAAGGCTATTACGCAACAGTTCAGTGAGTTATTACCTAGATCCAAGAATAATGCATGCAATTACAAAGGAGAGGTAGAAACACCGTATTAAAGACCTAAAAATACAAACATTATATAAACAAACACTTTCAAATTAACTGTTGGAATTTCATACAGATAAATAAGGTAAAAAGTACATTACTCTGTCAAAGTAAAGGAAACACATGGTTATCCCAACACTGAAACAATATTTTGATGTGTAAGCCCTGTACAACTTTGTCAAATAGTTCAGACCACTGTGTTTAAGAGGATTAAAATGATTTTTGTCCTGGAGAATGGTTTATTCAAGTATTCAAGCAGTTGAGTAACAAAAAAAGTCCCAAAAATAAAGTATAGGAACCATTTCCAGAGAAGCTGATCTGCCTAAATACTTTGCAAATCGCTGTCCTGATGATCTCATGGGATGCTTGAAATGACAATGCCTATAAGGCTAAATGAAGCTTCCCACCTCTCCCCCAAAATGCACACAGAATAATCCTGATTTTTCACACACTCTATATGTAGAGATTCTACATCATTTTTATCAGCATCTCAAACCACAACATTATTTTCTGGTTTGTTTTTTTATCTTTTTTTTTTTTTTTTGCATGGTTCCTTGCAGAACCTTTCAGTTTACAGTATTTATTGTAATACTGCCCAAGAAACAAACTACAGAGAACTGTCATTACACCCCTAAAGACTGCAGGCATTAATGCACATATTGCATGCACAACAAAAGATGCAACCAAATCTATAGAAAAAGCAAACAACCAGCAACTCAACATTGCTATTACTGAGAAAGTCCAGAGCAGTAGTTACTCAAGTATTAGACAAATAGGTATAAAATGGAAAGGTTCACATGAATATAAGTTTTTACACAGTTTGTTTGAAAGTCTTCTAGAAGCTACATTTGAAATTCTGAAAAGAATTTTATGTACACTGAAATGAAATTCAGCCAAGTCCATTGTGCCTTCTTTCTCTAGATTTTTTTTTTAATACAGTTCTTCAAAAATGAATATACAGTTGCTTTAGTAAATTAGTGCAAAACAAAATATTTTGGAAGAAGATCATCAAATTGTATCCACATCAGCTGAAAACCCCCTGGGGATTTTTCACAGATGGAGAGAATTTTTTCCATCCTCACTTTTCCCCTGGGGTAAGAGCGTGTTTGCCATCCCTTCATATGACAACCTGAGCCATGTGTACAATAGGTGAGCTCCCAGACAAGGCAGCTGAGCCCCAAAAAGCTTCAAGCAGCACTTGCACATGGTTAGGGTTTCCCAAATTCACTCAGCCACATTTTACTGAACAGCTTAAAAACTCTTGAGGGAAATCTTCTGAGGGAAATGTCTTTTTTTTTTTTTTGTACCTGATGCAGAAGGATCCGCTCTCTAAAAACCTCACGAGGGAAAAACAACAAACCCTGATCATTCGAGTTCAAAGCACACATATCAAGGATCAGTTTGAAATGTGAAGAGAGATTCTTTTAAATTCTGTTGCTAGGAAGGAAAAGGAGCTGCTGGATCGGTAAGGCAAGTGTACTTTTGGAATTTCTCCTCTTTGAATATGCTGCTGTTTCTTTGGTAGTCACCACAGAAATGTAAGAATCATCTTCCACATGGGGCAGAACAAGGACAACAATGAAGCTGTAGTGAAAAAAGTGCAGTATCACTGATGTGGTCCCTTCTGTTCACACCATCTGGTCCTCAGGATATTCCTACTGCTCATACACAGCCACTGTGCTGTAGCAGAGTGCAGAAAGCCTTCGCTCAATGCTGGATTTATCTGCAGAGAGAAGGCACAAGGCAGGTGATGACCAGAGCTATTTTACAACGTGTTAATTCCAAGTAATTTTCATTTATTCAGCTGAACTTACACTTGTGTACGTTTTCTATATCTGCAGGGTCTTGCAGTATTTTAGTCAGGCCCTCCAGCAGCAGGGCTGCCTTGTGGTATCGATATGTGATATCTTCAGTTTGCTGGAACATCTCATCCAGAGCTGCTGACTGCACCTGCAATCAGCCAGGACATTCAGAAACTCCATTAGGTAATGAGAAATTCAGAATTAATCACCTAAATGAGTCATTAAGAAACCATTTTTCAGCTTTGATTTAGCTGGTGTGTTGTTGTAACTAAGACAACAAAATGAAGGTGGAATTAGATGATCTTTGAAGTCCCTTCTAAACCATTCTGTGATTCTGAGAGGACACAGCACCTGTGCTGTGGTAACTGAGAATATTCTGCACAAAAAACCTATAAAAGCACTTTTTGATATGAATAAATATGATCATTCTTACACCTGCATTCTCTTGTAAAGAAACAAATTAATTGTGCACAACACCACCATTATCAGGGTTAAGCAGAACGTTTGCCAGAATCTTTTGTGTGACATGAGAATTCCCTCTCACCACTAAAGCAGTTAAATTTTCTTTTGTGGTCACTGAAAATACCAATTCTATTTTCTGGTTATGTAGAAGAGGTATGTGAGAGAAGGCAGCAATTGCTATAGCTGAGGAAGAGGAGGGACTTACCATTTCCACAGCACAGCTGTAGATGAGTTTCTCTGCAGTTACACTGTTGATTTCATCAATGAACCTTTGCTTGTCCGAAAAGAAACGATTCAGCTTTTCTGTCAATTTTTTGCACATTCCAATACAGAATTTGTATCTCTCATTGAGGCTTTTCACAACTGGGAGAAAGATAACAAGAATTTTAAAAAATCCCAAAACCCAAACAACAACTTAGCCTAAGTTCAGCTTTGCAAAGCAAACTTGTTTTAACTTGTAGTTTTAGTGTTTATTTACTCCACCACTTCCATGACTTGAGTATCTATCAAATAATTTCCATTTCAAGTTAATGAATACCCATTTCCTAACTGTTTCTGGCTGTTTACTATCACTGTTGTGCAACTGTACATATCTACAGTTCTGCACAGAAGAAAAAACAAAACAAATGTTGCAACCTAAACTTTATGAGTGATGTATCAGCAAAGAAAATTCACAAGCAAAGCAAATTAGATGATGTTGCATCTACCTTGCTTAACAGCAGTGGATGGGTTCAGTTTCCCAGATTTGACCTGTGCTTTGGCAAGATGCAGAGAAGATGCCAGTAACTGGGCAGCTTTCATATACAACACCAGCTGCTCCACTTGTCTAGGGAGAAGAGGAAAAAAAAAAAAGTAATTTATGCATCAAAATACCTTTTTTGAATGTATTCAAGCCGGGGCAGACACCACTTTTTAATCACAACACCCCACAGGATGCAGCAAGAGCAGAGAAGAAAGACAGATGTTTAAAATGCAGCTCCACCCCTCCCCTCCCTTCCCTTCACAAACACTCTGTCATGGGGTGAGGGGACATCTGCTCATTTAGGAGCTGCAGCAGCAAAGACAAACTGCTTTAAATGCAGACATTTGAAAAAGGAGCACTTATTTGTGGGGACTCTCTGCCCGAGGTCAATGTCTCACCACAAGTGACTGGGTGTACTTTTCATTTCCTACCCCTCTGGAACTCTCAGTTGTGAAAAGCAAACACTTTACAGGGGTTTTCTGTTGGGTTTTTATTACTTCAGGAAGAAGACAGGAAGTAGAACTGCCCTTTCCCACCACTTCAAATTTCTCCTATTTCACCTTGCTTTTGATGTTGTATTTAGGGCTGATTGACTCTTTTTTTCCAGTGAAACCAAATCTGGACACTTCTTTTCCCCTCCCAACCTCCACCTCAGTGCTTCAGTCAACAGGAAGGGATGAGGGCTCAGATCTGCCAGAGGCTGGTACACAAGTTTCCATGCTCAGAAATGCACTGCTGCACCTCAAGCCTGAACTCAACACTTTCCCCAGAAAAAAAAAAATTTTTGTCTTTGCTCTTTGAGCTGTCTTCAGTTGTTAAAAAAAAAATTCCTATAAAGATTCCCTACAGGAGAACAATCACCCCAGCAAAAAGGGCAGAGTTCCAATACATTTGTGATGTGTTGGATCTTCACTAATTCTCTTTTTGACTGCACACTCACCCCCATTCTTTGCTGAGCTGGCTGATCTGATCCACAACGATGCTCTCCTGGATCTGGTACAGTGACACAGCAGAAGTGCACAGGTCTGGGTTCCCTCCTCTCACTGCTGTCAGATCCAGAACACACTCTGTAAATGTCAGCATCATGTTTAGGTGACGCAGTGTGTCTGTGTGCTCTCTCTGTCAGAGGGAAAGATGACAGCAATTTAACCACTCTAAGCCATCAGCCACATTTTAAACTCTTGTTAATCATTTAAAGATTTCTTGGTATGTCAGCTCTGTGCAGGAGTCACATTGTGGTACAGGTGGCATTAGGGATGACAGAACCAAATGGGCCCCAACAGATCTGAACTTGTTCTTTTCTTTGTTAATGAATTCAAGGTATTGTAGCTTATACTTAAGAGTCTTTCAACAAAGCCAAAGGAATTGGTACATGGAGTTCTGTGTTGAAACCTGAGGAACTAAAGGAATCACAAGTGGGACAAATTACTTATTATCAGTGACAGAAAAGTATGCTTGGCACTTGTGTGAGGAGCCAGGAGGAACATTTGGCTTTTATTATGTACTAGACTTAATACCTACAAAAGAACTTATCTGCCTCACTCTGGAATTAAATTGTGTGAAAAGGTGGCTGTTAGCAAAGTTTACACTTTAGACTAAAAATTTCAATTGGAGTGAACAACTCACTCTGCTCTGTCAGTAAAACACACAATACACATGCAGAGTTTCTCCTCAAAAAGAAGCTTTCAAAACTAATCAAACACATCTTAGCAATGTTTGTAATATTTTCATTAATAATACAGGTCCAAATACATTTTAAACTCTGTCTGTGGGAAGAATACAGTGTACTGGTAAGCATTCATGTTGTAAGAGATATTCAATAGGGACCCAAACTCCTTCCAGCAAAATGTGAATGAGAAACCAGAACAGCAATCTGTCTTGAGAAATGTACACTCCAAGAATAGCATTCTGGTGAAAGACCACCCCAATTTGTGTTTTTAGTGTGTCACTCCCCCACACATTTTAAAAAATATAGGACAGTCTTCCCACAAGTAGGATTGAACGTCATTCCCTGACTGTGAGGAAGCAATGAAATGCCCAGAGGGGTTTTGTTACTGTCAGCACCCACATCCATTGGTATTAAACAGAGGCCTCTCTGGGAGGCTCTGGTGGACAAAAGCAGTCATGTTCCTTTGGTTACCTATTCAAACATATGAAATGCCAGCAATAACCACTAAAGAGAAACTGGCAACTACTGATACAGCAAGATTTTCAAGATTTTAAACAAAAAAAAACCCAACACATGAGACAGCCCAGAGGAAACTACAAAGCACACAGAGCAATCCTGCTTTTACCACATCTGTTTCAGCAACATCACACATTAGAAAACATGAAATGATTGTTTGTATACCTCCATTAAAGTTTCCTCAGGCAATTCAGGAGCTTCAAAAGTGATGAAGCCCTCTAGGCTGGGAGGGGAAGTACCATAAGGGATGTACTTCAGACTCGGAGCCGCCTCAGCCCCCGGAGGAGAGGAGCCCATGTAAATACCAGGAGGAGAGCCCATATAAACACGGCCACTAGTGGAGCACAGAGACCCTCCAGAACTGTTTGATCCCACTACAAGAAAAATAACACACACATTCAGTCTGATTCAGCACTGGGGTGACACAAGAGCAGCCAGCACGGAGTCCCCCATGGGGCTCTGCTCACTGCTCCTTGCATGGCTCTGCAGAGACAGCAAAGGCTGTTCTGTAACAAATGACAACTGCTAACAGATTCATGGCTGACAAGAACTTCAGGTTGTGCTGTGGTTCACCCTGCTCACCTGAAGCCCTTAACCTTGAGGTCTTTGATATCTGACAGCACAGCTGACTCTTGCCAAAATGCAGGCAGCTCCCACCCTTGGTGTGCTGCTTCTGGGACAATGCATGGCAGCAGGCAAAAATCAGAATTCTGACTTTTCCTCTCCACCTTTGCCAGAGAGATCACACTCTCAGTGAGGGAGTAAAGCTGTGTACACACTACTGGATTGTAAATCTGTGCCTCTGACCCTCTTTAGAGGGGGAAAAGGCAGCAACCATCTCTACTTTCTCTATTCTAGAGATATTAATCTCTATTTTCCAAAGCACTTTTACTGTAGGCCCTGTGCAAGGCAGCAAGCAGGCCCCAGAATTGGACAAACCCAAGTGCTGCCTTTGAGAAATGCCCACACAACTGCCAGGAAAGTCTTACCTGAGGTGGTTCTGGTTCTGAGGACCATGTGGGTGCAGGTGGGAGGGGTGGCACTGCTTGGAGGGGACCCCACAGTGAACATGACAGCCCGAGAACTCGCCCCACTTCCCATGGATGGAGTTGCCATTGCAATTCCATAGGCTCCTGCTGGAGCTGGGAGAGAACATTTCAGCAAGTTAGTCCCTATTCCACATAATCACACCAAGAAGTAATTATATGCAGCAAATTGGAGCACTGCAACACAACGTGCTTTGATGCAGATCCAAGCCCTGGACTGGTTAGAGGTTCTCATAGGAAATAAAAGAACAAAGAGTGGACATTCTTGGTGAGACAAAAACAGTCAAGGTGCAGCTTAATGTATCCTTTTCCTTTCAATATCTCAGTGTTCTACTCTCACCCAGAAAAGAGCAACAGAGACTCCCTGAAGATGTCAGTTTTGCAGCCAAAGATAGAGAAGAAAAATTCTAAAGGCAGATCATGACAGGTCTGGAGGCTAAAGACCAGCTCTGTCTGCAGAACTCCTTCCACTTGCCCAGAAGGGAGAAATTCTGGTGGCAAGGGACAAACTCAGGGAGGAAGAGAAAAAACCAAACCAAACACCCAGAAGTACATAAATTGACTTTCATATGAAATCAAGGTGGAATTAGAAAATGAAAAGCCACAAATGCTAAATTAAAAATAAAACCAAACCAGAAAATCCCAAACCCCTCCAGCCAGCATAGGCAGTCAAGATATTTCTGTGTTTAGCACAGAAATAAGTATTTTCCAGTCTTGGTTATTTTTAAAGCTATGCTAAAGAAATGGAACAGATCCCCTTAAAACATTAAAAAAAGCCTTCTGTGCTGAGGCTAAAAATTGTCAGAACCAATTCTCCAAGTTGGAAGCAGAACTGTGATCCAGCTGGCATTCCATAAAAACCCAGGCACAGGGAAATAGTTTGGAAGTATCAGCCTGATCCTTACCTGTATCCATTGGCCTCTCTGTGTTGAGACTGTCTGTACTGCCTTGGTATAACTGGCCCCCAAGGTTGGTCTTTACCTGTTGATCTGACAGCTTCCCAGTACTAACAGACCTGGACAGGAAAACACATGAATTCCAAAACAAAAAAAAAATTATTCAGGAATATCATCCAACTTGCAACTAATAATAATTAAGATTCTTAGTATTTACCAAGAAAATTTTCAAAAAAAATAGAGAAAGTATTGAAATCTTGCTTGTTATCATGGATCTTGTAAAATAGAGCCAACTATAAAAATAAAGAGAACCTTTTTCTCTTGAAAAATTTATATTGCAAATTTTGTCACAGATTTTCAAGCAAAAACTGAACAGGCTTTACAGAGGCAATGAAATTCCAGATTCAGCTAATCAAAACAAAAGGGAACTAGACAGCAACACAAAGTGCTCCAGGAAGTCTCTGCTATATTTATAGCCAGTACAAAATGTTTCTGTTGCACACATCAAACCTCAGCATCCCCTCAACAGCTTTTTCACCCTCTGAGAATTGCTGTGTGCAGTTCTGCTGCCCAGCTGCCTCCCCCAGGGATGTAAAGTTTCTCTTAAAGCAAATGGGAGAGCTCCAAGTTATCATTTAAACAGAGGACTTCAGGAAAATATCTCTTATAAACACTTCACCTACTCAAAGATACTCAAAGATACCCTTCCTCTTTTAAAATTAAGCCTGAAATTTGATGAAATGTTCTGTTCCTGGCAATGCTTACCTGCCAAAGGTGGTTTTGCTGTGCTGTTCTGCCTGCTTGTCAGCTGCCTGGCTGGAGTGGAAGTGTGTGAAGTCCCTTGGGTCAGTGATATCTTTAGGCTGCAGCGGGGTTTCAGCCAAGCCCTGGCGATTTGCCAGGGCCAGCAAGTTGGAGGACGCTTGAGTTTTAGGTATTTTGAAAGGAGCTGTGGCCTTTAAAAATCAAGAGCAAAAACATACAAAAAAAATCCAAGTTAGAACCCCCAAATATTCTCTGTTTCAGGCACTGTGTTACTGAGAATTGCAAATTTAACAAACCTTAGTGGGAGAGCCGATGATTGTTGGCAGTGGGGTTTTGAAGAGCCAGTCTGAGCTCCTGGGTGAGGATCCCATGTGCTTGGTAGGGGATGTTCCCAGGCTGCCTGGTCTGCTTGGCTGTGGAGAATGACTGCATCCATACCCAGCATAGGATGGGCAAACTGGGTCTGAGTGCTGCTTTCTGAGCTTCTGCTTGTTTTGGTAGATATCTGTCAGAGTAGGAGCACTCTGCAACCTCGCTCCCATCAGAAGTGACTGTGGAGACTGAGATGGTGGTATAGGAGAACCTGTGGAGATGACAAACAATAAGGTAAAATTCTACTTGCAGTGCTTGCAAAGTGTATTGATGAAGCCCAAAATTGCAGAGAACATTAAACTGCAAATATTGAGATGTGTTTGATCATTAGCTCACTAGATAGCAAGAAGAATGGATTTAGCCCATGGATTATTTGAACTATTGCTACACCACCCTGATGAGACCTCCAAGCTGCCAAATAGGCACAATTTCAGGCTGACAGCTGTCCTGGCAGCTGCAGTACATCTGGCAACCTGCACCAAGACAAATAAAGTGGTTGGATTCAGCAGGAATGGCACAACCAGCATTGAAATTCCAAGCTGAATAGAGGTTCTCAAAGGCTGGAATGATATTCTTGCAAACAAGAGCGTGAATGCGACATCGCATGTTAACGACTTGTTTTGTGTGTAATGACTTCATTTGCAGACACAAAGGCAGCTCATGTTCCTGCAAGAAAACTGGGTACTAAAAAGAACCAAATTATTCACATGGAACAGTTTGGGGACATTACTTTGAGCAGTTGTTTACTTTTTAGTCTGTCAGATTGAATCTTTTTTTCAAAAGCTGACAGAGGAAGTTCACACTTAGGTCCGAGTGGTTTCTCCTAAACCAAATGGGAGAGCTCCAAGTTATCATTTAAACAGAGGGCTTTGGGGAAATAACTCTTATAAACACCTCACCTACCCAAAGGTACCCTTCCTCTTTCAAAATTAGGCCTGAAATTTGATGAAATGTTCTGTTCTGGTGCATGTTTTTATGTCTCATGACAGGGAACTGTGCAAAGTTACAAACAGTACCTCAGACTTCAGCTTTATGGTCACAGCCTCCCAGAGAAAATGCCTCCAAGAACTGATACTAAAGTGAGTTTCACTCATGTTTTTCAAAAAAAAAAGGAGGGAAAAACTGAACCATAGAGCTAGAGAAGGTTTTTAAAAGCTGGCCATGAGAATCTTTTGAGAAAGGTTTCATTTCATAAATACCTGCTCAAAAAAAACCACCCCCAACTTCTTGCAGTTTGCTCAGTAAAGTGCCCAGCTGTTACAACACATCTTTCAGCCTTCTTAAGCCCATGTTTTTGCTAGTTGGATTTTGAATATGAGCTACTTCATCTTGATTTCATTCCACTCCATTAGGCAGTATGTTTCAGAACAGCCTGTCTGCCTGCAGCTCCAGCACAGGGATCAAGTCTATTTCTCATTAACTTCCCAGCCAAGAATTTCCTTGCCTGAAATCCCTCTGCTTGTCTGTCTCACAGCACTTGGAAGTCTTCACCTGTCCTTTTAGAATCAGTTTGAAATCTCACTGGTTACTGTTCCAGTGTTGCTGCCACCCCAGGGAAGGCTTCTGAATTAAAAGTGTGTCCTCTGCTGCCACTGGCAGCAAGAACAGCTCAATTAGTTCAGAAGCTACATTACGAAAGACATTTTCAGTCCTTAGAAAAATCTCAGCTCAGATGACCTCAGCTCACCCAAAGCAAAAAAACTGCTTCCCATGCCCATTTAAATGCTGAGAAACAGACTTGCAATTTGTGGTTTTGGACAAACAGAAATACTGCTGCAGTCATTTCAAATTAAGAAGTGAAACCAAGGAGAAAAAGAATGCAGAAAACATATGAAGAAATGAAACATTAAAACTCCTGCCAGCCAAAAAAACAATGCTGTGGTGCAAGTTAGTTTGATACTGGCAGAAGGCACTAAACCAACAGCCTGACAAAACCTTATCCAAAGAAATGTTGTAACAAAAAAAGCAAACACAGTGCTTTGTATTCTCTTCACACACACCCCTTTTCACTTTTTAAGAGACCATTTCATATCTAAGGATTCACTTGTTCCTTTTGTTGAGCTTGCCAATGGCACAGCAATTATAAAGGCAATTTTTGAGACACATCATAGAACTTATTTCATATGGATGAAATCATTCCCAGACATGGCCACTCCAAGAAGTGAAGGCTCTATCATGTCCAGATGGTTTGGGACAAGTGTTAAATAAGAGAAAAACTCACAATGCAGTTTCAATACCACATCTTAGAAAGTAAAAATAAGAAGTATAACTAGTAGTATAAAGTATTTAAAAATAAAAAGTATAACTAGTATTTTAGTAGAGAAGAAAATACACCCAAAATGTGCACAGAGCAGGAGAACAAGTTGCTGAATTGCATATTTTTATACCCAATCCTTCTGGCATTACAGTGCAATTCCATCTTTAACAGTCTCAGAACATCTTCAAGTCCTATTTCTTCCTTATCCTTTTTTTTTTTCCTGCTGGCATGCCATAATAATTTATGACTTGCAAAGCTTGCTGACTGCTTAGCAACAGTAACATCAGATCCCAGCTGATTTCCCAAGGGAATGAGGAAAACGTGTTGCACGCTGTGCACTGGCAGCTCTGCTTCCCTTTTCTGAGAACTGGCATGACTGAGCTGGTCTATCAAAACCAGATTCTGAGAAACATGTTACTACCATTCATTATAAACCAGCCCTGGCTTCATCAGAGTTGTTGTTCTATCTTGAGAATCAGAAATTTCAGTCGTTGTCTTATTGTGTAGGGATTTAGTTATGGGCAAAGGTGTCACCCAGGCCACAAATGGGCTGTTTCCACAAAAACTCAGTGTCTCCTATTAACCCATTCTGATGTGTGTTTGCTCTCCTACCCCATCACAAAATGCTCTAGAAGATCTATCAAAATAATGCTGATTGTCCAAAGTCACTCACCTGAGAAGTTTCTACTCCTTGATTCATGTCCTTGGAGTTGTCCACAACAACAGTGCCCAAGCTGCTCAGGTATGGTTCCAACTATGCAAACAAAACCAAAAAGTGGATTTACACTTTATACCTCACTTAAAAAGATAAAGCAAGTGAAAACCTAGTTAGTTTAGCTAGTTAGTTCTGTGAGCCATTTAACAGAAATTATTTCTGCACACATGGCCTGGCTGGGCAAGTTGTGATTAAGATTAATTTTGAGCAAGAATTAAGAGTTCTGAATGACTGCTCCAGATAAAGCTTTCCTAATTGCTAAGCATTTCAGTGCTTACCTAGTGGTGAAGGAGAATATGGTCTGGAAGATCCTGTGGACAGCCTGCGCCCAACGCCCTGGGCAGTGTCAGCTGGCACTGGGGAGCACGAGCCCATCTTCATGAACCCCATGGGGCTGGTGTTGGAGCGCCTCACAACCCCGGCTCTGCCAAGGGAAAACCATGGTCACACACACTGTGCTCCTTGAGAAAAGCTTCAAATCCCCCCTGAGGAGTCTGATCAGTTAAAGGAAATACTGGTGTTTCAAGAGAAAGTTAAGAATTTAAGCTAAGCTTTCCATATTGACAATAATCAAGATTTAATTCCCTTTGTTACCACAGATTTTTAAACTTTGAATGCTATAATGGTCTGTTAACTGGAGAACATTAAAAGAGACTTCCCTTCCTTCCCTACCCTTCATAAAACTGGATCATCAATTTTTTTTATTTCACAACCAAGTGTTGCTGTAAATGCCCATTTTTTAATCAGCAAAGATTCTGACAAAATTTTCATATTGGGTCTGGAATACAAATCAGATAACTAAAACCAGATTATTTAAGGGAAAGTCATTTCCCTGAATGTAGCAACTATAATCAAATCAGGGATCCTGGGAAAAGTATGCACAAAACCCTGGGTTTGGTTTTTGTAAAGATCTCCAGAGTTCTGAGTAGTCTGTTTATGAGTCTTTGACCTTCACCAGCCTGATCCTGTAGACCACAAGGCAGAGAATAAGCCTGGCTCACTAGAGCTTTGTAATGAGACAAGCTGGTTAACTGGCATGCCAAAAATTGTTTCCTTGATATTCTACAGAACAAAGCATTCATCTCATCACTACATGTGTGAAAACAAAACATAACTTATTACTGACATTTCAGTTCATGATGTAATGCCATGCAATACACAAAGAGCAGTAAAAAAGCAAGACTTCATCTTTTCACCTTCTTGGGTTGCATTTTGAGTGAAAGAACAAGCTCATTTTGTTTTCATGAAATATTTCAAGTGCCCATCCAACAATCTTGAGATTGTGAAGGGTTTTTATTTGTTATCATTGAAACGTCTCTTTAGCGTGGAAAAAAAATGACAACAGCAAGAAAGCAGGGACATCTGCCAGGGTCCAAACACTAACCAGACCCAAGAGAAAGGAGTTAAAAAGCCCAGCCTCACCTGGGTGATCCGTGGGGGTTTGACACGGGGCTGGCAGTGGAGAGGTTCTGCTCTATGCGCTGGTAATTCCGCAGCTGGGTGGGAACCGGGATCGGCGCCGTCTCGCTGCGGGGGGACACGGAAGGCTGACAGTGCCTGAAGTTGGAGGATGTGGAGACAGGAGATGGAGACAGGAGATGAATACAGGAGGCAAGTCTCACTCTCTTGGAGTTGTACTGTAGGAATTTGGAGAAAATCTAGGAAACAGGCAAATAAACTTCTTCTGTGCTCCCTGGGTGTGCTGTGATCTCGGCTTGTCCCAACCCAATAGTGCACAGGGAGGATCAGGAACTGCTCAGGACTCCTTGCCTTCCCTGCACTGGCTGGGATCACATGGAGCTGGGAGTCAGCCCTTGGTCACACATCACTGAGATCTCCAGATCCCTCTGACTCCCTGCCAAGCTGCCTGCTGTGTTTACCACACTTGAAAATAGCGTTCTAGGAAAACCCAGAGCGCCTGGGACAGGAAGTTCAGAGCAGGGCTGGAATGTGGACAAAAGCCACCGAAGCACAGGCAGAGATATCCCCAGAGACACTGTGAACTTGCAGGAGGGAAAACATGTTATGTAATGCAATAACCAACCCCTGAGAGGAGCAGCCAAACCGCACACCTGAACATTAATCCACAGATTCCAACTGTAGATTGCCCAAGTTCAGCTGCAGTGTCAGTGACCTGCCTCGCCTCAGTGTGGCTCCAGATAAGGGACTCAAAGCACTGCATGTAATCAGTAACCAACACTTTTAAAGGAAAACAAAATTCAACGGAAAGAATTCCAAACAAATGAGTTGTTAGGAAGATAATTGTTTTACTACCTGGTCCTTTATTGACCATGTCTTTAAAGAAAGATTACAAATTCTTAGAAGAAATGTCATAAAAATTCTCTAGAAGACAGGCAGTTACAAGACTCACTTGCCTGTCTCCAGCTAAACAGAAATCTGGTGTTTTTTACTGTAATTGTCCTATTCTCTTTGCTACCAATTAGAATGAAATATTACTTCCTAATAGGCACAGAACTTCCTTAGCAGAAGAAAGTAAGTTTGTCCTGCTGTTGCCACCCAGTTTCTGGATCCCACAGAGTAATTTAGAAGTTAGCTGTGGGCACACAATCAGCAGAAATCCTGAAAACTTCCAGGCAAGGAGAAGGACTCCCAAGTGGAAACCACAGGAAGGCTGTGGGCAGCCTGCCATGACTACACAGCACACTCAGGGAGCACAGGGAGCCTCTCCCCAGGAGAGGGAAGCAGATGTTATTTAAACTGTGGCAGTGAGACTCAGGAGACCATGAAGGCACTTCAACTTTTAAAGAACTCAGCACAGAAAATGCCTTTTCCTGCTCTCTCACAGCCCTGCAGGTAAGTCCAGGCAAGCTCTTGAGCTGTGAGCTAACAGGAGGCAGCAGTGCTGGGTGAGTGGGGTGCAGAGGCACAGCCCCAAAGGGGATCCCCAGCTCAGGCCCAAAGCTGAGCTTTGGCCAGGCATCCTCCAGTCCAATGTGGTTTGTTACCAGTCACAGGAAATGCAACACAGATGTGTGCAGAGCTCATGCAAATCTTGTTTCTCTGAAATCCAGAGGATAAAACTGGTAATAAACCACAGGAGACTGAACTACCTTGACCTAATCTGCCCATTCTAGCTGGAGACTGTCTGTGAAGACACACAACACAAAGCAGTGTAACTACGGGCACAATTAATTCAGTTTCATCAGCTAATCAGAAAGATTCACTAGTTTTTTTGTGTAAAACACCAAAAAACTAAAAGAAACAAATGAAAGAATATTTTTCAGGAAATAAAAAACGAAACCCCAAACCCAGAATCTTGCAGAATACCAGACACACACTCTGCTTTCTTCAGACCATACCCCATGCAGCCCCAAATGCAGTGACTGAATTAACTCAGCCAGAAATTAAATCAAACTATTATAGTACAAACAGAGTGTGAACAGTAGGCACCTGTTTCTGACCATGTGATCATTTAGTTCTTAGCAATGTACAGATAACACAACTGGCATTTTTCATATAATTTCTAACTCTAAAAACTCTGCCTGACATAACTTAAAAAAGGAAAGAACAGTGTATTTACACTACATTGTACCTGGCCAATTCAGAGCAAATGGATCTCTACAGACAAACCATCCCTATTATCTGCCCTTAAACATAAAACATGAGGCTAAAAGCTGTATCGACAGCCCCTGTCAGCAGATTTCACCAACTGCACAAAGATCAGCACAAAGTAACAAACTTTCCTTGTGACAAGCATTTCTAAACAAATAATGCTGACTTGCAGCCCTCTAGCACTGGCCAAAAATGCACCCAACATTAATAGCTTTATTCCCCAGTTAGCCACTCATCCTCTTACTGTTTGTACTGAAAACATCATGAAATTCAGCACTCGACCAAATTCTGTTTAGATATTCTGTGAGTAGTTATACACCATAATTAAGCTTTATATTTTCCAATGTAACACAGGAAAGATTTCAGGCCCCACTGATGAAAATCAATTTTAAACCAGCAAAAACTGAAGCCTTCAGCCATATGTGGAAGAAAGGGGACTAATTACCAGTCCTGCTGGTGGAAAACCTGCAATACATGTTTAGCTCCTTCATGTGACTTTGGCATCTTGTGAGACACGACCATGAAATTCACAATAATCATTTGCACAAAAGCCACACCCAATGACCAGACAAACCAAGCCAGCCACGAGACACAAATCCACAGCAATCTGAGCTTTCAAAGTTCCTCTTCTCTCACAACCACTTCTTAAAATGTATCTGCATTCAATATCTTGACTCACTATATGAAGGCTGTGCTGTGCTTCCCAACACCAAAAAAGACAAGTCAGTTATGTCCATCAATTTCTGCTTTTAAACAGTTCAAAGTTTAAACAGACAAAGAATGCTCTCAACTCCTTAAGGAAATCTTTTGGGGATGCACCAGAGAAGGAATGAAGGGTAGAGAGACCGGAGAAAAGAGGTCTGGCTTCTATTTTAGTCCAGTTTCACAATTAAAAAAAAAATAAATAAAGCTAAAACCATAAAATGGCAGAGAATCTCAGGCCACATCACACACCTGTTAGCTGTACCAGAAGCAGCACTTCGAGAAGAGGCTGAGGATGGTTTCTGTACAGTTCCTGAGCTTCCAGAAATAGTTAATGGTGACTGCCTGTGAAAACAAAAACCACTGTCAAAAGACAGGTCCTCACACCAGAGAAACTCTCTGCTTGGCAAAACTTCCTGAATTCAAGCTGTTTAGATACTCAAATTAAATTCTTGTTAATCTTTCAGGAAGTCCACAGAGCTGTGACAACTCAGTGCCCAAAGCCCAGATCTCCCTTCTGCAGCTGCAGCATCATTTTTAGAAGAAGAGGTTTCTTCTGGAAGAAGCTCAGCACACCTACCCTCCACACATCAAGAACTCGCTGGAAGCCCGCCTGCCAGCTGCTCCCAAAGGCATATCATCTGCAGGAGGGAACACATGGAAAACCCACGTCAGCAAGCAGAATCATACAAAAAATTACATTTCCAATATTGCTATTGCAGGAAAAAACACCTCTGTGAACATACTAAAAGGTTTTGTGTAGGAAAATATCTCAAATGTGACCCCCAACAAAAATTGAACTGGGGAATGGAGTTCTTTAACAAGTTATTTTGCTGTTTGTTTGTGGGTTGTTGCCTTTTTAATTTTGAAATAAATTCCATTGTTTAAGGAGTACAAGGTATCAGCACTGAGATGTTTACAACAATGGATGGAAGAAACCCTTCAGGCAATCATTTAGTCAAATGTTTACCACAAGTTGGTGGCATCATCCAGAAATCAGCTGACTTTGAGCAATTCAGGTTGGGACCATGTCATAAATGTGCTACGTGCAAGTTTTTCTTTATATAAACCAGGCTGATGTTTTACCTTTCATGTTAGAAGTGTTTTATGTTTTTACCTACACCTGTTATTTAAAGCTCTAGAGCATGAGCTATAAATGTTCAGTGAGTCTGGAGGAAACAAACTGCCTGCTTCCACAAAGAATTCCAAGAGAGTCCTTGGGTCTTTTATCAGCAGTTGTTTACAACTGAATCTCTTCTACTGCCAAGCCCCACTATTTTCCATGACTTTAAACCACCCCTATTGCGTATCTGGCTGCTCAATTGAAGATAAAAATGTCCCAGATGGATGTGCAGTACCAAGAGTTTCCTTCCAAAAAGGAATCAAACTACATAAATTAATTTCAATTTGAATCCAGACACATTTAGAGCAAAGAGAGCCAAAAAAACAACAGGAGGTAGAAGTGTGTTATGAATAAAAATTGGTTTGAGATGTAAAAATAAGAAAGGTTCTTACATGAGTGGTCTGAAGAGATATTGTGTGGGACAAGAACAAAGTCATCTGTGTCACAAGAGGAGTTCTTGCTACTGGTACTGGCAGAGTCTTTAGAGACTTGAAGATAGTTGGGAGGACCCAGTGGAGGGGAAGACAGATTTTCTTCTTGAATGTGCTGCATGTCTGGCAGAGACTGGAGGGGGGTGGTGGAAAAAGCAAGTTAAAAAAGCCCACTGTAAATTCAGTGATTCAGAAAGTAGAAATGCTTTTGAACCATGACATTTCAAATACTGGATAGCCTTGTAGTGTCAGTTTAGACAGTTCTATACTGATTAGGCTGTGAGTTTGAACAAGTGTGATTTATTCAATCATTCCTGGTGATACAGATGTACCCTTTCCAAATGTCACATAAAACTGGTTTGTAGTAAGGGGCCTTAACCAAAAGGGCCAATTCAAAATTTATCTGTAACAGCCATTACATTGCAAACCATATCAGAATATCTAAAGATTTGCTGCTCTAGCATTTGATATTTGTATGTATTTTTTTACCTTAACCAAAAAGAACAACAAAAACCCCACAAGATACAACACAAGGAGCACGAGAGCACCGAACTGTTAATGGTATTTAAGGAAAAGACAAGGGTGTTCCTTGCTCTTTGCTCCTAAACACGACAGTTTACAGTGCTCAAGTATTAAAAGATTTTAAAAATTCATGAATTCTTGGCTAAACATTACAGATAGTATTTTTTCAGAGGTTGTTGTGTAACACAGAACTTACTGGAGGAGAAGCAAAGCGACAAGGAGAGCTACCACAGGAACTGCCAGAGACTGAGCCTGGGTATGTGGGCACTGGTACAGGACAAGCTAGAAGAGAAAAACCCAGAGGGGAGGAAAAAAAAGGAAGGAAGACTTCAAAAGGTTTGAATTTCAAACAAATTTCCTCATTGCTTCTCATTCATAAGCCTTTACACAGCTTATAAGAACAGCACATCCTCAATCACACAAGGGTATTTAAGTTCAGTGCAAACGTCAAAAGAACAAGTAAATAAGTATCACATTTCAGTCTGGCATAATACAAGAAAGGATTCAACACTCAGGCTCATAATAGAGCACAACAACAGGCAGACTGAGGAAAATGTCTCATAAACACTTGGTGTGATATTTGGCAGATCTTTCCCCCTCCCAGCCCTCAACATTCATCACTCACACAAATAAGTGAAAAGAAAAAAAAAAAAAAAACCAACCAACCAACTACTTACATTTTTTCACTGTTGAAACGTGATCCAGGAAAGGGTGGTTGAAAAATGCTTCTGTAGAACAAGAAACAACCACCATTGTGAGTTGGATGTACAAATGACAAGAATTTACAGACTGTATTGCAGATGGTGATAAATGGGTGCCTTCCCAGAATCAACAGTGCAGAGCCAGAGGGTGAAGAGCTTATAAAAGATTAAAGTTTTCTATGCTATGAGCTGCTATAGAGTTTGGAAAGGAAACAAGAATCAATTGGATAACTTCAAACATCAGTCAGCAAGGCAAATCAGACTGAATCACTAGAAGACATCTTGTGACTGCACTTAAAGCCATGTACACAAGAAACCTCCCTATACTGCTGAGGAAATTATGTTCTCTGTGGTAGTAATTCAGTTTCAGTCTGTTCTTCAAAACAGCGAGCATTTTTCACATCAGACACTGAAAGTATTTTCAGCTCTGCTTTTCCCAAGGATTGACATTTATTTTTGAAGCCATTAATGCTACACCTTAGGTGGCAAAAGAAGAAGAAAATCACAGCACAGCCATTCTCCTTTCCACTTCCCAACAGCAGAACATGACCTGTGCAGCCAGTTCAAGGCATAAAGCAAAATTAGACACCATTCCTTTAAAAATTTCCTCAGTGAACTCGCTGCTGTTACATTAAAATACTTTGCTTTTATTGTAAATGGATATGCTGAGGCACTTTTAATTGAGCATAACCAGTTGGCCACCGGGTTACATGGAAAGTTTTGTTCTGCAAGGAGCAGTGTTCAGCTGGTTCAGGGAATTTGAGGGTTGGTGGGAGCCAGCTGCTGAGCTGGGTGAACTTTAATGTCCTAACACTGGAGGAAAAACAATGCTGTGCCTCAGACATAAGCAAATAACAAGGAGAAAAAAAAAAAAAGAGAAAGAATCTGAGGCCTGCAGTATCTCCCTTCCTTCAGCAACACTTTTCTCCATGGCCCGATAAGGGAAGGAATCCAGCTGTAATGCCTGAACAATGTAATTATTAACTTGAACACAGGGATCAGGTGCTCTCCAGCTTTTGTACAACACCTGCTGTTCTACTTTATATTGCTGGAAGATCAACAACATTTCCAGGGCTATTTTTACCTTAACAACAGGCGACTGGGCCCTGCTATAAACTCTCCCTTTCACTCCCTTTGCTAAGCACATTCCAGAGCAGCCCCTTTGAGGCCCTTTAAGTGGCTCAGCCAAGGAAAACATGACTTTCATCACTGCCATTCTGCTTTCTATTTTTCTTTCGAAGCACAAATGCTTTCTCCCACCACCACAAGTGATACAGTGAATTTCCCATGTTTGAATAAACTGTGGGGATCAGCACACCCAGAGTGCAGAGTGGAATCAATTACTCACAGTCCATGTTTGTGATGTATTATTTCTCCTACTTGTAGAGATTTATACACAGACCTGTGGACACTGTAATATAATTTGTGACATTCTACCCCATTATCACAAGCTTTTTCTGGATCTGAACTAAAATTTTAAGATTAACACTTCCTGGCAGCTATAATAAAACTGCATTAACAAGTAGTGCTATAAAATTTAAATAAGCAGCATGAATATCATGACATATAAGATGCAGCTAAGAAGAATTAATCAAGATGTAACTTTTCAATAGTGTGTTTCCAAAGTGGGTTTTTCCAGTACATGGAGATCAGAAATGTTTGCTCCCAGTCTGATGCCAAAACACCAGTTAAAGTAACAGAGATAAGACTTCAACATGAAATTTAAGGTATAGCAGTAAACCCTTGAAGGAAAGGGCAAAATTGAAGGAATTAAACTGATTTATATTTCACTACTCAAAACCAAAGTCATGATTTATGTGCATCACTTGATACTGACAGTGTTATCCAGTGATTTGTTTTAGTAACTCTGCCTTCCTTATGAAAACAGAGAAGCAAAAAACCACTTCATTTCTCATGTAATTGGCTGTGGACAACAGGTCAAGATAATTATTCTGGTCACATGAACACAACTAACAAGGAAAGTCAAAACAATAAGAGGGAAAAAGAAATACATACCAAAGTCCATTCTATCCTTTTGGTTTCTCTGAAGCAAACCCAACAGCAGGTCAGCCAGGTAAGCTGATGTTTCCCTAGGAATGCTGCACACAAGAGGAAGTAAAACATGCATTAAATGTAATGCATGCATTGAATAATGCATAGCACATTGAATTTCAGGGAATCAGCATTCTGCCACGGCCCTAAGTCATCACTATCTGTGCTTTACAGCCTCAGGACATTTAGTTTCAGCTAGGTACAATGAAGGCAAGATGCAACATGATTCACTGGTATCACACTACATCCTTGCAAAGATAGCAACAGCAAATATTTTTATGAATCCCAGGCATTCCCCAAGATGAAAAAGTGTTCAATCAACAAGTGTAAGTGACAGGAAAGGCCATGGTGACATACCTAGGAATCAAATTCCTGTTCTTTTCATAAAACATTCTCAAATCTTGAGGACTATTGGCCTGTCAAATAAAAATGTACATTAATTAAAAGCTCGGTTTCATGGAGGAAATAGCTTTTGTACCTAAGCACACATACACAAAAAGGAGATTTTGCATATGGGCATTAAAGGAGAAAACACCAAGCAGAGCAGTGACTTCAGCACTGAGGATCCTTATTTATGTATTTCCTCTGGATTGAACACACTCATCATGCAGACTAAGCACAAACAACTTCTCCCTTGGTATCCTCACGCCTTTGCAGCACCAACACTCAGACATCACTTGCTTCTGCTTTCCTGACTAGAAGCAAGAGCCCCAGGAATGTCCTTCAGACTGAGAAGAGGGAAAAAGGATAGAAGGTGTTACCTGAAAAGGTGGTTTTCCAACAAGACACTGATAAATCACAGTTCCTATGCTCCACAGGTCTGCTTTAGCATCATAGTGTTGGGACATAATCACTTCAGGGGCCTGGAAAGAACAGCAAAGTCTCAGAAGGGAAAACAAAAAAAAGGAAAGCCACAGCAATTTGAATCTACTGTGAGAGCAGTATTAACAGAGACCACTTTATTGTAAGAGAAAATAAACATTTTCATGTGCATCATTGGCTTGAGAGGTACCAGCTCCATCGAAAATGAAAGCTGTGTTTCAAAACCACAAAAAAAACTAGAAATGCTGATGTTCTGAGGAAAGCATCCAGCATTTGGCATGTTTGAGAAGAAGAGGGAAGTGTTATTTACTTGGCTTCTGCAGTTCTTCTTCTGGACAAAGAACCACTAAGAAATGTTTGATGTCTCTCTGATTTTAACAATCATAATCTCCAAATCCCAAGGAGAAAAAAAAAAAGGTAGTAAAACTATGGAAAGGGGAACTGCACTCTGTCCCTGATCCCTGTAAAGCAACATGAGGCATTTGCCAATCTGCAAGCAGTCAATTATTTTGTTCTGGCAGAAGAATGTTTTGAGATAAGCAAGATAATGTGAAATATCCCTTACCATGTACATAGGGGAACCACACAGAGTTGCAGCCATCATGTTGCTGTGCAGATAACGAGCAAACCCAAAGTCAGCTGTGCAAAGAACAACCTTGGTCAGTGAAGAGAAAGATCATTTTCGAATTTTTACAGTGTATAAATCACCTGTCTCTGACTGAAATCTGCTACAATTAACAGTGAGATTGAAAAAAAGACAGGTTTAATATCCAGCCAGCGACATGGAATAGTAGAATATTTGTCATGCTGAAAGAATAATGTATTATCTTTCAAATGAGCAAGCCAAGAAGCAGCAGTGACATCATTTGCACAAACTGCTGCTCAGGCACCTCCCCAGCTGCAGAACAGCCTGTCTGGCGTCAGCAGGAAAGGATTAAAGTCACTGGCTAAATATAAATGGCTCATTAAGAGTGATGAATATACAATCTGCCTGCAGTGAAATCACACCAGGTACAAGTTGAAGAAGTCAAGTTTCAGGTGCCTGAATTTTCCATGCAGGCAAAAGCATCTGAAGCTATCAAGTAAGGACAGCAAGGGAAGAAGTTTTGTCTTTCCTGTGCAGTTTTTGAGCAGAAGCACAGAAAAGAACTTGTTAAAAACAAGGTCATTTTAAATAGAAACTTAACAGACAAGGAGTGATTAAAACTCCTGAAGTGGCCTCTGCAGAGGAGTTTGGTAGTATCCTGAATATTTGACATCTCTCCCATGTTACAAGGCCAAACCTCCCTTCTGCCATGCCAAAAAGAGGTCATAACCCTCATTTCTAAACCTCTCAAATAACCCTTAGGAGGATCTACCACTAAAAAAGAAAACAGCTGGAACTGCAATTGAAGTCTTGCATACACAGTTCTGAAATGGGTTAAAGGCTACTTCAGGTTTTAAAAGTTAGATTTATGCCTAACTAAAACAGTTTAGTACTAGAAACATCAGCTAAATAGATTTGTCCTGCAGATTTAATCAAAAAGGTCTTCATGATTTCGATCTTTTTTTATCCTGAGAACGCAGCACAGCACGAAGCTCATCACTCTTGACTTGCTGTCTGATTTGCATCCATTGAATACACTCCATCTCCAGCACTTGAACTAGAGAGACATTTCTGAGGAGGGGAAACAACCCCAACAGTGCTGCTTTAACCCTTCCAGTGAGGGGAAATGTACCTATTTTGATGCGTATGCCACTGACGCTGGATTTGCGGCGGCTGGCGTAGGACAGCAGAATGTTCTGGGGTTTGAGGTCCCTGTGGATGATGCCTTTGCTGTGCAGGATTCGCATGGCTGCTGCAATCTGCTGCAGGAACACTCGGATGGTGTCCTCACTCAGAGTCCCCTTAGCTGGAAGTGACACACACAGGAGCAGGGGGGAGAATAAATATCAGTATCTTTAGGTAAAAGCAATAAACTTCACAGTGGTCAGCTGAAAATATAGAGAATTATAACCCAATTGTCATGAATTACATTCAGAATGAGCCAGTCTCCAGTGGTTTTTTACAAATGGAGATATTCTCAACAATATAGACATCATCACAGTTTTAGAGCAGCTACAGAACTCTGAATCATCTGTTTTTCCAGTAATTTATTCAACTTGGTAGCATCATAATTATAAAACTTCTCAATCGCCATTAAATCCTAAACTGGCTTAAAAAGCAAAGAAGGCAAGAAAATAAAAGAACTTCACATTAAGTGCATCCAAAAATCATGGTAAAAGCTGAAGCCATAAAATTTGTTCTTTAAACAAATGATTATGGGGATGCTGAGAACCACTCTGCTCAGAAATTTCATCCATAAAAGTTGTTGTTTAAACAAATGATTATGGGGATGCTGAGAACCACTCTGCTCAGAAATTTCATCCATGGTAAAACTTATTTTGAAAGGGAAAAAAAATGAGATGTACTTTTGAAAGTCTCTTCTGAAGGTATTATCTCATTCTGCAGCCTGAAAAAGCACTGAACACAGGAGCTGGATTTCACTGAGTCTTTCCAAAGGTTTTAATGGCAAGTGAATTAGGCTTTTAATACACACAGTTACCATAACAATAGCTGTGCACAAAAAAGATTCCTTCAACACACCGAGATACAAGGGCAAGTAGAATATTTTAATCATGAAAAAGATGAAGATTAATATCTCTGCTCAAAATTTTGGTTGGAATAAGAATCCATTTGTCACGATTCTGTAAATTCTGTCCTCACTTTGGGCAAAGCCATGGAAAATCTCTCCTAAGTCAGCACTGCCTCTTCCTGCAGAGCATTATTATGTAAGTAAATCAGTGTTTTTAAGTTCACAGCTCAGAAAAGAAAAACAGGTGGAATCAAAACACTGGGAGCAGCCCCCAAAATGCAGTTTTAGAAATAGAAACCCACACATTTATTCAGCATGCTACTTATGGTTAACTACAGCTTCTCCCTCATTGACAAATAAGGGAATGTTACATTCAGCTGTGGGGGGAAAAAAAGGCATTTTCTGTCTGTGTATTATCACATTCACCCTCATTCACCCATATTCAAAGCACAAGCAAAAAAATCTCATAGAAACACCAAAATAATAGGGAAATACAGTCATCAATTACCTTGTAAGTAATCTGCCAAGTCCCCACCATTGCAGTACTGTTAAAAACAAAAGGTTTTATTCAAAATACAAGCACTGAAACACCTGCTACATCATTCTACCTTATAAGTTTTTAATGAAAATTAGATCCCTTCCAGCTGTTTGCCTTAAAATTGTTTTGTTAATTATTTGTAATTAATAATTTGAGGAGTCACATTTCATCAATATTTACAGTATCATAACATGAAACTGAGTAATTTATGAAACAGTGCTGATAAATTTAGTGGGGCATAGGAAATTCATAATTTACTTTTCAAAATTGTTTGTTTTAGCAAGCCATGGTTAGTTTGCAGCTGTGCAAAGGAATTATTTTGTCTAAAAGTCTTTAGAATCCACCAGAACATACATGTTAACACATACCTCCATGACCAAAAAGACAGAATTGGGCATTTCCTAAGAAAAAGAAGAAAAGCAATTTAAGAATGTGGGAAGACAAAGTCTGTACCGGCATTAACCAAATGTAACATGGGATTTTTCAATCATTGAGACACCTTAATGTAAAATCACTGTTTCAGAGCATAGCAAAAGTGTAGATTGCCCACTATGAGATATTTTACATTTCCAAAAATATTTTCATATGCAAAAACATAAAACACTTCCATGAAGTGTCTCCCTGAGTGAGCCCTTGGCAGAAGCACATCCCTGCCATGCTCCTCATGGCAGAGCTGGGAGCTGTGTCCATCCTCCTCAGATTTTCCAAAGCACTGACTGACCTCCCATGACCTGGCTGCAACCTGAATTCCCTTCTCTTGTAATTGGGGAAAAGTTCCTGAAAGACAGATTGCCTAACTTCTACTGTAAATTATCTACACACTCCACAAATTCAGTTAAAAAAAATAAACCTGTGCTTAAACCTGACTGTAACAAAAACATTCATCCTTTTCCCAAATATTTATTTTGTGTGAGGGAAGAAAGGCCTGACCTGTCTGTGCTAATAATCAACATTGTTTTCCACAGTCTCCTGCATAAGACAGCTCTGTTGGGCCTACAAAGTTAAAGATTTGGAGAGTTTTTATAAATTAAAAGGTTTTTTTTTCTCCCTCTGAGCTGATTAAGATTGAAAGGCAAGAACACAAAATAGATCTGGAAGGAAACTAAGGGAAGTGTACTGTAAACAGGATGATGCTTTTAGTTACAGAGTGTGTTACCTCCCTTTCCCTTTAAAAATAAACTTAAACAAGGGCTGACAGATTGAGGGAAAATATGTTTTTTAAGACAGTTGAAGGAAAAAAGCGAGATGGCACCAGACAAGGCCAGGCACATGCCCCAGTGGGAAGTGGGACTGCAGACAGCCTGACTAAATTCTGCTAAACAGTGTGACAAGAAAGTCAAAAGGGACATTGCACAGCAAAATAAATGCTGTGAACTCAGCCACCTTTCTCTGTGCTTGCACTGAAACTTCAGCAGATGTTCAATTTGACCACTCTGGCAAGAATTACCACCAGGGTGCCATTGTCAAGGGCTCACTAACAGCTTATGTCAGAAAGCTTGAAAAAGAGAAATAAAAGCAAAAATGGGCCATGGGCCCAGGCTGGAGAAACCAACAACCCTGAATACCACACACAGCACAGAGCTCAGGGATGGCACAACCCATCACAGACACCCAGACAATGCTAATAATTACAGTTTAAGATGAACTGGCTGGTTTAAGGTTAATTCAAGACTGTATTAGCCTGCTTCACTTTTGGGAAGCATTTAGTCACTCATGTCTGTGTTACAGAAATGCATCTGAGGTTCTTTCCAGCCCAAAACATCAAGCACGTTTTGCAGATTTGTTTACATTTGAAAATTAGCTTCAAAGAAAGCAAGTTTCTAGGAACATGAGTCAAATCTGTTGGGAAAGGCAGGAAAACTCTAACCAATTCAGAATATTAAAGCAGCAGCAGATCACATTTCAGGAAGTCCCAATTGTTCAGTGTTTCTTCAATTGCTGTGACCAACATGAACCATAATTTACATTCCTATAAACACCTCAAAACCTCAATGCATACAGCAAAACAAAAAAACCCAGCAGTAATTACTTGCTTTGCAAATTACTGAAAATATATAATTATTCCTTTCTGCATTGTTCCTTTGCAACAACGCCTTCCAAGACAGAAACTGTCTTTCAGGAATCCCAAAGATGCCAAACAGCAACTCTGAGATCCCAATTTATCAAACTGAAAATTCTGCCAACAGAGGATCACTTCACTTAAAGGACAGCTGTGGCTTGGAAAAGAACAACCCAGCTAAGAGGCACGGAAAGTCCATTCTCCAGAAAGCAGCTCAGCTCCTGGATTTCCACCCCAGCATTGCAATCCCATGAATCACAAAGATGTTCCACGGCGTCAGAGCCTCCACTGCACAAAACCAGCAGCTTATGGCAGCACGTAATGCTCAGCTCATGACAGACATTTATTCATCACAGAACTAAGAGGATGTGTTTGCTGGATTTCCTTGGAAACAAAGTGTTCTCAAATGAACTGCTCTCTGCAGAAACTTAGAGCTGATGATTTGCACTGTTGTACCAGCCCTCACCTGTTTAGGAAGTCATTTCTGCAGACCATACTGCATTGCTCTCAAACAGAACTAATCACCTTTTTTTAAAATTGATATTCCTGATGAAAAACAACAAATCAAGTCACCAAGTAAAGTCACAGTGAGAAGTAGAGCATGTTTCCTTAATGTAGCTTAGAAAATCCTTTTTTAATAAATCAGCAGAGCAGATTAAAGATTCCACAAAGATGTTTTCCCAGACTCAAAAGTTCTCACCAACTCATATTGAGGAAGTAATAGTTTGCACAGAACTGATACCAACCTCACCAGCCACAACTTGTCCCAACTTGAACTCTTAACCAAACACCTTTCAATATCCCACCAACACAAGCTGTAGTTCAAAACAGCTGAACTTGTCCAACCCCTCAGAATTGCTCAAATTTTGCCTTACAGTTCTTGGCCAGCCTGACTGGGAATGTGATCTCCATTTTGGGAATACATTCAGAACAGACAAGCCAGTTCTAGAGACACATTTTGCCCTTCTAAATTATTTTTGCTGAACAATAAAGCTCTCACTATCAACATTCCCCAGACTTGTGATTTCTGTTGACTTGCTAAGCAGAGCAAAGTGCTCAAAATGGAAAGATTAGAAAACCAGCATGTTTCAGATCTAACATTCAGGGATAAAGCTGATCTAGCAAGTTATTTAAAACTTCCTCTTGAAACAGATAACAAAGCTTTCAACAATTTGCATTGATGTACAGATCACAAAATTAGTGCAGCTGGAGTCGTTCTGACCTACACTTCTACCTAGATAAATAAGCAAACAAATATCTGCTGTGTCGCAACAATTACCAGTTTTGCCCAGAAACCCTTGTTTGGCTGCTGAAAGTTTTCTTGGCAAAAACCTACTTTTGCACCTTTTTATTCTGAATCTAAGTTTTACTTGCAAGCAAAGGTTAACAGGAAACCAATTTACAATTCTGAAAGGTAAACAGATAAACCTAAGAGAAAGAGGTTAAGAGGCAACATATTTGCCAAACCTTGCTATGTTTTTATCCAAGGCTTCCAGCAGTTGTCTTGGGGGATGTAAAGTTCCAACTTGAATCACAGTCTCAGCACAGTAGTTCCATTTAAAAAAAAATTAATTGAAAAAGAAGTCAAAACATCCATGGTTACTTCCAAGAGCTGTTGCTAAATCTCTGGAGTACTGGCAGAAACATTCCCTAGATTTCATTTTGGTTCACAAGTCCTCCTTTAGAACAAGCTGAAGGTCTGCAAGGAGCTTAGTGAGCTCCCAAAGCAGAAACTGTGGCAAATAGTTACTCTCTTTTTGCTTTGAGTCTGTAGATTTTATTTCATTGCAGTTCATGATGGGAGTCCCCAAAGCAGGAGAGTTAACCTGACAGCTTGTGCACTGCTATTATCTGATTAATTTTCTGCTGTGTTCATTTGTGCTATATTGGATGTAATTTTTTGGCCAGGAATGCACCTTTTTTTTTGAGCTTTAAATACACTTGGCAAAAAACCTAATAATGTAGTAAGAAAGGACAGGTCTAGATTTTTTAAAAGGCTATTTCCTTCTGTATTACAGAGATTCTTGGTTTACTTTGTGAGTGCAACCAGCAGCAACTTCTGTGTTCAACTCCTATCACCTAAAGGGCTGAACGTTTTGTTAATTCTGACAAAATGTTAAATCTCAGATTAAATGTCACTTGACAGGTGCCTGTAGCATTCAAACAGGGTGCATGCTGCCAATTATTCACATAAAAGAGTCATCAGCCATGGAGAAATGCACCACAAGAACTGGATCATCCATTTGCTGTTGGTGAAATGCTGTATTTAACCAATACATGGGCAGTGGGGAAAGGGGCTGCTCTGCTGCCCAGCACCAAGGAAAGGCACAGCTGCTCTCAGCATAAAGGTTCAGCACACTTGTGTACTAAAAAACCGTGTGAAACAGTTCTGAAATTCAAATTACAGCATCCAGGCACAGCAGGTAAGCAAAAGACTGTAGGAATTCTTTAGAAATTCAAATTAGAGGATCTAAGCACAGCAGGTAAGCTAAGGCCTGTGTAGTAACTCAAACTCTCTGGTTCTGGGCCACAACAAATTCTAATCCTGGTTGTCCTCAACCTCCAACATCTACTCTGGCATCATTCCTACACTGTCATAACCAACTTTTCAGCTGGCATCAGCTGCCAGGTAGTGTTTCAAAACCTTTACAGTTGCTACAGGGCAGGATTTTTCTTTTTATCTGAACAGCATGTTCTCATATGCTTACTTCCACACAGACACAGAGGATGGATATTGACAAACACAAAGGCCTTAAGCAAGGAGCTGAGGGGACAAAAATAAAAATATTGAGACATCCCCTGCTCTGCTGGGAGTGTGGAGGCAATGAAAGCTGTGAGACACCGAGATCAGGAGCACACACAATGCCTGGAGCAAATATCTCAAGAAACAAATGCAATAGTACCAGAACAACTGGAGTCCTTGGGTAAACCAGAGGTATTTAAATCCTGCTGCTAAAACAACAGTTCCTCCCCTCAGCACCCTTAGTAAGAACTCCTGGGCTCTGTGTACAAGCAAAGTTGAGTTGTAGGTCCCAGAAGGATCTCAGGCTCCATCCCCACTGGCTTTCTCTGCTTCCAAAGACAGCAGAAGCAGCTGCAGGTTTTTTGTCTGCTCTGTACCAGCAAGCTAAGACAAGAAACAGTTTTTATCCAGATACTGTTTCTCCATTACCACTCTAGAAATTAGTTCTCCCTAAACTACTGTTCAAATAGCAAACTTCAGACTCCATACAGTGAGGACATTAATTCACTCTCCTAAAATGCTATCTGCAAGATACATTACAGGCTTTCATTCTGAGGGCTGACATTCTAGAGAGGTTTTGAATTAAATTATTTGCTAAAACAGGCACTGTCTAGCACTGTGTAAGAGATTAGCTCTACTCAGCACACACTTGGGATCATCAACTGCACAAAACTGTAAATTCATGCCCTAAATATAGAACATTCCAAATAACTTACTGATACCTTCATACTTCAGTGGAATACTTTATCCAAGGATCTCAGTGTATTTTATGCTGGTAGGTTAGAGGCTATTTTAGACTCCTTTTGCTTTTGAGAAAGAGTGGCTCCACTTCCCCAATTAATAGCATCCAAGATTGATTTTCTTTGTTTTGCAGGATGAATGACATCCCACAGCACCACCACAGGAAAAGAGTTGCATCCTTAAACCATTTCAGAGATTTGGGAGGTTTTTTATTCTTGAACGACAAACAATCAAACACTTGCCCAAGAAGATAAGTGAAAAATGATCTTGATATCCATCTATTGTATCTGAGTTGTTTTAAGCATTTCACAAAAAAATTCATTTTACTTTTGGAGGTGAGCTACTTTCCAGAGCCCTACTGCTGAAAAACATTTGTCTCTCATAGATGGAGGTTTTTTATTTAAAAATCTCTACAAGTTCCTTCAACCTTAGCACCATGGCTTCCACACCCTGATGTGTGCAGCTCCCCAGCCCTGTGAGGTGGCACCAACAGCAGTGGAGTGCCCTGCTTACATAAAATGCTTATCTGCAGCTCAAACCTGCCAGAGCTGCACGTCCACCTCACAGAAATCAAGGGCAATTATCCTGCTGGCTGTAGAACAAAACATTTTTATGCCCCCATTAACACACACCAGTTCACTGGGGTGTGGCTCCAGATGAATGGGCACTTCTAGTAATTGAACTCCAGACACACTAATAACATATCAAAATGGTATTCACAGGAGATGAAGGATCAGCAGTAGAGAAGGTCTGAAAATGTTCATGCACAATCAGCAGAATGGCCCACAACTTCTTCTTGGATTTAATTAAAGCCTTCATGGTGTATCTGTCTTTATTATGCTGACTTGTGTGAGTGGTCATGCAACAGGAACACAACCATAAATGAGGAGACATGAAGGAGAAGGAACCTAACCACTTCCTGAATATCAATCCAAATGAAGCTTTTTGCAATATATAAAATAATAACTGTACATTCATTCTTTAAAGATACACTCTAAATTGCTGTGCAGGGATACAGCTTTAATCTCAAAGTACTGCCATTAATTTAATATTATGAGATGTGAAAATATTTATCCTTGATCACAACCAATTTACACTTTTTCACTTAGTTTTGCCACTTTCATTGCACACATCTTTTCTATATGAAAACTCAGAGCAACAATCAGCTCTTGACTTATTCAGCTACACGATCTGTCAAACTGCATCTGAAACAGGAGCATTTTCTTATTTCAAACTGTCTAAGGTTAAGAAAAGTTTCAGCCCAACAGAACTACAAAAATAAAACAGACTCCCATTCACACTGAGAACTTCCTACTGTGACACAGACTCCACTGGCTCCAGCACTGAGGACAAAAAATAGCTTCTGTAAACTTAGAAATAGCTTGAAATCCTGAAGTCTTATCTGCTGGACTGTATCATTGTGTTCACAATAGCCTGGCAAACAAAAAGGGCAGCACATGCTAGAACATGAAATGCTAAAGAAAATTAGTAGGTGTAACAGCCTACTAGACATGTGAATGCCTTGCATAGTGCTCATTCTTGCTGGGCTATAAATTAATGTAATCTCAGAAGTTAATGATGTCTGCCACTTCACAAACACAGCAGAAAGGGAAAGGTTTATTTGTGCAAGTGGCACACTCTTTATACCATATCTTGTGAAGCAATTCCTTCTGTAGAAGCAGCATCCTGCTGCCAAGCTTTGTGTTTGCTATGAATGTATTTGAAATATATCAAGGTACAGGACACAGGCTTGCCCTTCTCTTTGCTTTAACTGCTCATTTTATTTAAACACAATAGCTGGGGACAAGCAGCAACATCCCCTTCTCAAATGGAGCAGCACTGATCAAGAAGTCCTGTCATCCTTTCCTGGGCCAGAACAGAAAAGCCTAAAAGTTGTGTTTATAAAAACCCTTTAGGTAAAGAAACCATAGACAACTGTAGGACTCTGTAGTCTCTTTCCTTGTGCATAAATTAAAGAACAAGAGTCTCTCCAAAGCTCAGATGTTAAATCATCCAAATACCTAACTAGTCCACTACCCCCAGGTTGAGCTGCAGAGCTGACTAAGGAACCTTCACATATAAAGAACTGTAAATGACAAATCTAAAATTCAGCAGCTTACTCACACACCAACACCCTCAGTCAACAATTCCAGTTTCTTTCGAGATGTCTGGTTGTACTAAATTTAGGATGCTGAGAGATTATTTCCACTTAGCAATACTCAGGAAAACCTGGTCTCCTCAAGAAGCACAACAGACAATACTTTCCCTCTCAGAGCAGATAATAACACTCAAAATGAAGAATTTTGAAGTCAAGATCCAGGAAAAAGAGAGTCTGTAGATTGAACCTAGAAGTTTTGAAGCATGGTCAGTTGCTACATGAACATCACAGCTTTGTACCAAAAGTGTGCTACAGACCTAGAAAACCTGAGCCCACCTAATTTATGTCAGATGAACACAGATTTTTACAGCAGAAGTTACACATCCACACAAACTAAAAGCTTTTAGCACGTGAATGTGTAAAGACAGGAAAGTTTGAATGTCACAATCTCTATTTCTTGTTGCTTTGACTGTGCAATGCCCCAAAGGTGCTTCTCAGTCATTTTTTTTCATCAGTGTAACTCTATTTAAAATCAGAACTGAGCCCAGGAGATGAATGTATAGTTCTTATTTAAGCAGAACAAATGGCTGCATGAGCTACCTCATTTCTTATTTAGCTTTGCTCAACACTGGCAGGCCTTAGGATACAAAAATGTACTTCCTAAGCAGAATACCCTCCCCTAGACAGGCTGCAGAGTAACTCCTCCACCTTCTCAGGCAGGACCCTGGCAATAAAAAGAGGAAGACAATCTAAAGCAATTCTAATTGAAAATATACAGCTGTCTGCTTGGTTTTTTTCACTCTATCCTGTCCTTCTGAACACACAGGCAACAGATGCATGGCATTGTGGTTTTCTACTTCCTTCAGTTCCTCCTCACTGTGACACAGGGCTGAACATCACATTTCTCTGACAGATCCCCAAGATGCTGCTCTTGCTGACACTTGTTTTTGCTAAATTCCAAACTGATGACAGCAACAAAGTAGATTAATTCCAAACAAACTCAGAATAAATCCATTCAAAATCTTCTATTTGGTATATATTATATTTATTAATTATAATTTCATAAATTCATTTTAATTCAAAAAAGAAATCAAAATATATTTTACCTGGACATCATAAAGAGCTACAATGTTCTCGTGCTGAAGTTCCTGTAAAACAAAATATTTGAATTATGGAAAAAGGTTATTAGTATTACTACTGCTATTATTATTATTAATTGAATTTGCTGATAACGCTGACTTAGTGATAATCAAAGAGAATCTTTTTAAGATGATCAGATAGAATTTGGAAGAAATTCCAGCTGTTTAGATAATATTTACAGGATAAGGAAGTTAGGCAATATCTTGAGAGGTCATAAAAACATTTGGTTCCAGAACTTAATGTCTGTGACTTGTTACAGAAAGTACCAGAGCACAAGATCCTCTAATGAGCACTGAAAGCTGACAAGATTTAATTTTCTACTCTTACACAATTTCTTGCTTAGTGAAGTAACCATCTAGACCATGTTCAAATCAACTTCACTTTTATAATACAAAGAAAATCAAACCAAATAACATTAAATAAAACTCATGGGACAGCTCATTAATTATTTGTAGCTGCTCAAAAAAACTTTTGTTTGTTAAGCACTTGAAGCACACTAATACACCCAACACTAATTCTGGTATATAATAAATAAATGAGAATATAATATGTATATTATAGTATATAAAGTAGTGATGTATCTCAGGAAGCTCAGAAACACAGGAAGAAAGCAGAAGTCATTATTACTGTGTGAAATGAGATGTGAAATTCAGAGAGCAGGGAATGCTAAATGACCACCCAAGGAGATGTTTCCATAAAATAATACTGAAAAACTGAAAGATGCTCCATTACATTTCCTCTGTTAGAGCCACACTCCACGTTTTAAGGCAATTATCCCAAGTCAGAAGTGGGCAGCTGCTTCAGGTGTTAAAGTCAGCTCACTGATTTCAGCTTTCAGGGCAGCTTTGAGCAAAAAAGATGAAGAAAGATCAAAGACTGGTGCTTCACCCTCAGCTATGATCTGCTGGGAAAAGGTGCCACATTGGCCATCCTGAGGGACAAAGTCTTCCACAGGTGCAATAAGCAAAGCATAACGTTGTGGTTCCACAAAAATTTGCTACTTTTAACTGCAAAAGCATGCTCACAACTTGTTCTGAGACATTTCCAGAACTAAAGATGTACTTTTTTCTGTTTTTCTTAGTATTTTTATTTCTGGATCCCTAACAAAGAAACAGCACAACAGCAACTACTCTGATACCACGCATGACCTGGAATGAACTAGGTCAGGAGTCTCTTTTCCTCTTCAAGTAAAGCAGCTTTAAAAATCACTGCAAATTAACATACCTTTAAGATTTTTATTTCTTTTCCAAGCAGGATTTGTGACTTTGACAAGTTCTTTTTGTTAATACTCTTTATGGCTACTTCCCAATCAGTTTTCTGGAAGCAAACAAAAAAAGCATTGTCAGTTTACTCTTTTTTTTTTTAACTTTATCCTCTAACAACTATCTAGGAAAACACTGAGAAAAAAGTTGCAAGATCACCCCTCCCTCTTCCATCCACCAGTTATTACCACATCACGTGGCACCATCAAGAACTATTTAATTCCACAATAGCTTGGACAGCTATTAAAATCCAGCTTCGGCTACACTGCATTTTAATGGATTCTGAAGCATTTAAAACAAACAAACAAAGAAAAAGCCAACAAGTAATCATATAGCATTTATTTTTTGGTAGCAGTGCTATGTGTCTGCTTCTTTAGACCTCTCACAATGATCAAGTTACTTTTACTGTCCTTCAAGGACTTCTCATTTTCAGCCTTTTTATACTCTGCAGATGAAAACTGCACAAAACCCTCTCTGTTTTAAGCAAGCTCATATATTGGCTATTTATATATTATCCAAAAATAAACTATTTATTTGTGAGGTGGGAGTACCTCCGTTGGCCTTTAAAGTTTCCGTTTCCCTTTCTTCCTTTTTTTTTTTTTTTAACCCCAAAATCACTGCACCGTGCCTCTCCAAGCCGTGAGCGCTGCCTTAATCCTCCAAAATGCTAAATCTGAAGGGCTGTTTTCTGGAAAGCAAAGCTCTTTAGGCACCAGAATAAACTCACAGCATGAAGAAACCATAACGTAACTATGAATATCCGGGGCGATTAGCAAGTCACGCCAGGAAACCAGACACCTCTGAATTTAAGAAATCTTCAGCCAATCCCAAAGGAGACAATTTTCCATTAGATCCCTCGTTATCCAGCGAGATAAACATGACCCTCCCGACAAACAAAGGGCTCAGCCTCCCCTACAGCTGCAACTCTCCCCTCGCCGCTATGGCAGGGAGCTGCCAACAGCGGGGAGGAGCGGTGGAACCGCGGACAGGCCGGTGGGGCTGAGGGAAGTGAAAAAATAAAGGGTTTAGAGATGCCGGGGCCGGATCCCCGCTCAGGGCCGCGGGGCAGCCGCGGGCCTCAGCCCAGCCCGCACCTCCCTTCTTTTTTCTCCCCGAAAAACCACGTCAAAACTCCCCAGAGGACACAACATCCCCTCCCCACCACCGCAGCTGTCACCCACCCGAGGGGCTTCTATCGTCCCCGGGTTGTGTAACCAGCCCCGCTCCGGCTGCGGGCGAAGCCCGTCGCTATTTACCTTGCGGTGGCGACCTTTGAAGACCACAGCAAAGGCTCCGTGTCCTATCAGGTCCTTCTTGCTGTACTCAAAGTCCCCCACCACCTCCATCATCCCTCAGCGGGGGGCATGAAGCCCCCGGGAAGGACGAAGGGAAAACAAAGGGGTTCTTCCTCCAGCTACAGCCGCCTCACGGCAGCCGGCGGCGGGGTGGGAGCCTGCCCCGGTCCTGGCTGCCCCCGGCGGCGGGGGCAGCTCCTCTCATACCGCCGCAGACCCCCGGGCCGGCGGGGCTGCTGCAGGGCGTCACCGAGGCGAGGGGCTCCGTCGGGCATGGGGAGGGGAAAGAGGGGAATCTCAGGGGCCGGGTGTGAGGGGACAGCGCGGCATGGGCGCCGGGACGAGGGGCCTTCTCAGCGGGGAAGGGAGCTCCGTGCCTTGCCGCTGCCCGGCCCCATGGCCCCGCCACAGCGGGGGCTGCCGGCGCCGCGGCCCCGCTCAGGGACCGAACCCCAGAGCATCCAGCGACGCGGGGGGAGGCGCGGCCCACGGCTCCGGGGGTGGCTATCGCTGTCGCCGCCGCAGCCCTCGCGAGAGAGGAGGACGCAATGAGGGTGCGGACGGGGGTCTCTCAGGCCGCCAGCGCCTCCCGGGGCTCCTGCCGCTCCACCAGTTCCGCCACTGAGACCCGCACTCGGCAAGCCCCAGCTGCGAGTGCCCGGCCCTCCGCACCGCCCCGCGGCTCTTATAGGCCGCAGTGCGCAGGCCCGAGCGCTCGGGTGCTTCCGCCGGCGGCCAAAGAGTGCCTCACCCCGGGTAACCTGCGGTTCCTCCGCCGCCGGCGCCTCAGACCGGGGCCGGAGTGGGGCCGTTACCCCCAGACCGCCGAGCGCTCTCCGGCCCCGCACCTGTCCCGGCAGGGCTCCGGGGACGCGGTCGGGTCGTCTCCTCAGAGAGGACGGTGACCCTGGGCCCACCCTTGTCCTCACCCCGTAGTCGGGGCAGAGAGGCCAAACTCAGCCCGCCACGCCCGGCCATCACTTCAGGCCTTTCCTCAGCCGCCTCAGGCGCACCCGCCAGTGAGGACAAAGCTGAGGGGCCACCGGGGGAAGAGAGAGGACCGGAGTTGCACAGGACAAGAGCTGGGACAGTCAGCAGCCAGAGTGTGAAGGCAGGTATTGGATCATCCCAGGTTTCTAAGGCAGTGGCACTGCTTACATAGAACCTCCAGGTCACACACTCTCAGCCCTGTCCCTGCTCCAGGTCACACACTCTCAGCCCTGTCCCTGCTCCAGGTCACACACTCTCAGCCCTGTCCCTGCTCCAGGTCACACACTCTCAGCCCTGTCTCTGCTCCAGTAGTGAGCAAGACCCTCCCTCAAACCTGAAACAAGGAATTTCAATGAATGGAGAGCCAATGGAGGAACAGGCATACAAAGTGTGGTGAGCCAAAGACACTTGGGAGTTGTTTGCTCCCTTTATAAGGAGAACAACGCCTGTAATTTACAGCCCCTGCCTCCCAGCACTTTTAGATCATCCTGGGGCTGTTTACAGCACGTACAAACATAAAAAAAAACCCCAACCAGCCACCAAACAACAGTCACATGGAGCCTTTGACCTTCACCTCCGGGTTTACATAGTTATGCTCCTTTCCTCTGCTCCCCATTCCCCATTGCTCTCTGCCCCGTCTCCACCCATGTTCTCCATCGCACCACCTGCACATCCCAGTTTCAGAGCCTTTCAGGCTTCCCCAATATCCCCAGTGGATGCAGGGTGTGACCCCTCTGACCCCACATGGCTGTGCTGTGCCTTCCCTGACGTGACACAGACTCTGCTTTCAGTGTCACCAGATCAAAATAGAGACTGAGCAAAGAGTTGTGCACTTGGGCCTCTGCCCATTCCTCACTTATCTCCCTTGGCTTTCCAGCACTCAAAAGCAGGCACTACTGAAGCTGTGTGCCATGTCAGGACCTCCTCAGCTAAAGATTTCTCCACAGACAATGCACTTAGATTAAAAAAATAGCAAGAGATTCTTAAGGAAAGATTGACAGCTTTATGAAAGACATTTTAAGCTATCAGAGGAATCCTAAGAAATCTGTTTTGTGCCAAAGGGAACCAAGGGGCTTTAAACCCCCTCAAAACTGTGTCCCCCGATTTTTTTGGTGAAGTTTTGAGCTCGCACCCAAAATGCACCCATGGCAATACCCTAACAAATAACACCGAGAAAGTGGAGTTGACCAATAATTTCAACAGCTCAGAACACTTCTGTGCAAAGAATAAATGAGATGTAAAAATATTCCAAGTTAATCATAAATTAAAATGCTGGTAGTAACAGACACTTTGTGATACGCTTCACAGTGCCCCTTTAAACCAGGAAAAAGCCCACCAGCTTCCATGTGTTAAATATTCTGATTCATAAAAATAATTTCCCTCAGAACCGGTTGTTTATTGCCATCCACCAATTCTCACTTCAGTATTAATCCTCTCAGCATCACCGCGTATCCTCACCCCAAAATCAATGTCAAGCTACATTTTAGAGAAGCTGGAAAAAAAAAAAACCCTCCCCATTCAGAAGATGCCTTTTGAGCAGATAAAAGTCACAACAGCCATTACTAAACCACCCATTCTGCATCACACTTGCGAACCGAGACACATTTCCCGACACATTTCCCTTCGGCAGCAGCACTGCCTGTTGTCCTTTTGTCCTCGTAATGGGGCTGGAGCCCTGGAGCAGGTTTGTTTCAGCACAGCAAGGACAAACAGCCAGGAGCGGCGGCGAGGTTTGACCGGAATAACTAAACACCCTGCGCTGGGATCCGAGCGGCACCCGAGGGCTCCAACAGCGCTCGCTGGAGGCTGCGGGATTTGCATGCGGGTCACTCCTCCCAGCTGGATCCTTGACTTGCGGCTGGGCGTCGGTAACTCCAGCATCCAGACTACAAAGAACCCACCAACAGCACCTTCACTTGCTTTTGTTGAGTTCAGAGGCAGAACGGGCTGGATTCACCTTTCTCAAAGGGAGCCTCGGTGCTGGAGATGTTGGGAGAGCGATGTAGGATAGTCCCGTGGGGCTCATGCTGCTCCTACACATGAATTTAGCTTTTTATCCTGCAGCACCCGCGGGGATGCTCTGCTCTAACCATGCAGCAGGACACTAAAACACCCAGTGCACCTGCCTGATTGACCTTCAAAGTGATCCTTCAAAAACATGGAGTGTCCTGAGTTGGTTCATTTTTAACATCAAGCTCTGCAGGAGCTGCAGCCCACTGAGAGACCACCAGCAACCCACAGTTCTGCAACCACCATTCACAGAGTGAAGAAAACAGAACAGCAGTACTGGAGATGGCTCTGGGGCTCCTTCCCAGCTGCACTACTTTGCCTCAGACAAATTAGTCCCTCAGTTGTGAGCCAGGACTTATCACAGGAGAAACACATTTAGGAAGGAATTAGGAACTTCCAGGTTGCTTGTCTGAGTGCAGAGAAGGATGCTTTCATCTGGTAGCAGCTCCAAAGAACACAGACATCACTGGCCTGAGTTTTCTTAACACCTTTCATCCTCAAAAGAACTAATGGACTTCACAGCAAGCCCTTCTCTGCCACACCACACCACCAAAATGCAGCCCTGAGGTAGAAACATCACCTGAACAGAGCCTGGGCTGACCCAATTAAAAAGCTGAACAAGGCTGCTTTTCCTACTTTTCATGCAGAACAATGAATGAAGTTCATTTTCTTCCTATTCATTGAAGGATTTTTCTTCTCTCTCCCCAGGCTATAAACTTGCACATGGAAATTAAATTACAGATCTGGGAAAATATTCAAGAGATCATCTGAGTCGAACAGGACAGGAACATGTGGCTCCAAGGACCCAGGGAACACAACACACACTCCACTTGCATGGATAAGCAGGACACAGCCCCAAGAAGAGTTTTCACATGGATTTGAAGGCCTCACTCATCTAAATCAGCTCCCAAAGGTAGGTCTGACAGCACCCTGCTCACCTCAGAGCTATCAACTTCATTCCAGGTGTTGTTACCACATCCTTCCTTCCCTCCGTCCATCACAACCAGGATTTCATTACACAGGTAAACCTTCCTCAGAGGACTGGCATGCTTCCCAGTCCTTATCACCACTGTCCTCCCATTGGGATTTGTAACAAAATTAATGGCGGTATCAGCTGAGCTTTTAAAGGAGAAAGTGTCACAGGGCTCTGTAGGACGGTTTCTGGCTATGTTTAAAATTATTCTTGTTTTACCAGTGAAAAATAACGCCCTTGTGGTAAGAAAACCTGTGTAGGATGCTCAATGAGTAACTCAGGAGGAACTGGACTGAAACATGGATGCAGATCCCAGGATTCCCATCAAACAGCACTGGAAAAGCTCGGGCATTTCCATAGGTTTTCTGTAAGGTTGCTGCTGCTGATCCCAGAGAAGCAATCAAAAAGCTCCAGCCTACCTCCTAGATTTGTCCTTTAACACAAAGCAACATCTTCCCCATTAGTAACGCCATCAACCCAAATTTGCATCTGCAATTGCCCGAATTAGCTAATTAAAGCTCCCATCCCCGGCGCCGCGGAGCGAGGGAGGTCACGCGCTCGCTGCGGCTCCTGCCAAGCAGGAGCCAGCTCTGGAGGGAAGGGCAGCAGCTCTTCCTTCCCCAGTGCCTGAGCAGGCAGGAGACTGCAGCCAGACCCGGGAAATGCCGCATTCAAATAAAACTGGGAGGGAGGAGTGTCAGGGAATTGCTTAGGAATACAGCTGGAGCGGGGCCAGCACTTAGTATGCACGGAGGCTGGTGCTGTATGAATGGTAAAAATAGCAGCAGATGCTTAGATAAGAAAATACAATTTGGTTTACATGCAAAGCCATCACAGAGCGTGGTTCAAAAATCTACCCACTATCAGATCACAGGAAGATTAAGGCTGAGAGCCTAATTTGCTGTAAACTTAGTTGCTAGGCCCTCTCTTTCTTCAAGAGGTCTCACTTTCCTTTGGAAAACCTTTCTGCTCCAGCATTAGAAAGGTGGGTTTTAATCAGGCTTTATGTCACAGAAGCAGAGTCTGAAGGGATGGCAGGAGCACGGTCAGAGGGCACAGTGATTGCTTTGGTTTGGAAATCAGTGGGCAAGGTACACTGATATTTTAGGTACACCTACACACATGCACAGCCAAGCCAAGTTCCCACAGGCAGGATTGCTTCCCTGAGCTCTGATACACCCCTGCCTCCAACACAAAGCTCACAGATTGACAAGGCACAGTGACCCTGAGCAGCCCTCCAGAGGAGGGAGCAGAGAATGATGATTTTTGACTCAGGAACAGCCAGGAGCTGCTGCTTGCAGCAAGTGAGACTTGGGGACAGAGAGCTGAACTCCCAAGGGTGGGTCATTTCCTTTCGCACAAGCACCCCAAAAAACTTGGAAACCAGGCAGCCTTCTTGGCTGTTACCAGTGACCTGCTCCTCTTCTTCCCAAGGGCAGACTTATCAGCTGGTTTTAAACCACCCTGTCCCACATTTACCTCAGTGAATTACAAAAGTTTTGTTTATGCAGATGGACACAACGTGGCCTTCACTGTCAGCAAGAACCAGCTGGAGGAAGCACCCTAATGAAAGAGCAGGTATGGGATTCTGAGCTCTTCCCAAAAGATCCCAGAGATAGATCCCTGCTGACTTGGCTGGCAGAAGGAGATACTAACAGCAACAGGAACCACAAATTGTCTTCTCAGTCATATTAAAGATTTAACCCTTTGTTCCAGCTGTTGGCTCACCTGAACACCTGCAGACAAGCAAAAGGCCATTACTGGACAATCTTAATTCTCCAAAGCAATCCTGCCAGCAGGGATAAAGTCTCAAAATGCATTTTCTGCAGCTGGGAAGCATCTGAGACCCAAACTCCTATTCTGAGTTGTAGTAATCACTACATATGAGGGCTATGGAGAATGTTTTGACCTTCATGCTAACCTGCTGCAACTAAATCTGACATTGTAGTTTCTGCTCCTTATTAATCACATCTTGATTTTCTCTATTTTATAAGCATCCTGGAAATAAATACTTAGTCCAGGTCTATTCATCCCATGATGGCTGGAAACCTGAATTGACTGATAAAAAGGCTCATAAGCAAACTTACAAAAACCCAGCTGACAGTGTGAATCCCTCTCACCTACTGGGCAAGTAAATGCATTGAGAAATTCCAGAAGGAGCCAGCTCTGTGCAATGGAAGTATTGCCATTTTCTGTGTCGTTCCCAGCCCTGCTGTCAGCACGTATCCAGGGCAAGGGACAAGTGCCACACAAAATTCCTGCTCCATTCTCCCCCTTCCCCACCCTATCCTTCCTTCCCTCTGAGCCAGTGGTGCATGGGAAATGGACACTCTCTCCCTTGTTCAGAGTCTCATTTCCCCATTCCCAAGAGCTGTTGAAACCTGAAAATTCAGCACAGCTCCAGCAATCATTTGAAGTCCATGCCTGCTGCACCCCGAACAGATTAGCACAGGAGTTATCTGCTGTGGATGCAGAGGATCACTGGCAGATAATGCTCAGCACAGCCCACAGGGAAATGGGGTTGTGTGGAAAGGCAAAACCTTATTGGAATTATGAGAAGCCCCAAGTCCTTATTCTCAGCAGATCTTTGGCCCAGACATACAGCCAAGCACAGTTCTGCAATGTAATGATGTGCTGAATTTTCCCACTTCTCCCCCTCTGAAGGCCACTCAAGGATAACCCTCTCTGTTCCCACTAAAACCCTCTTCTCCACAGAGCAGGAAAGGGCACAAGCAGTCTCCACCCTTTGCTTGCCCCTTTCAGGACAATTGCTACTGTGAGGCTGAAATTCCAATAAAAAGCCAGTTGAGATGGAGGCAGACGAGATATCCCTCCTGTGATGTTCAGAGGAAATCATCCTGCAATGCACAGCTCTTAGTAAGAACTAAAATTAAAATTTCCTTAAATAAATATAAGGAAAAAGTCCATGAGGGGGAGTTGCCAACAGGAACACGGAGCTGTGTTTGGGTCAATCTCTTCGTCCATCTCATCCTTGGAGATCTCCCAGGATTGTGCTGAGGGCAGGACCAGCAGCTCCATGTCACTGTTCCTATCGACGCCATCTGGAAAGGGAAAGAGCTGCTGTGTCCCTGTGCTGGGGCACCAGCACCACGGGGACCTGGGGTCACCAGCCACAGTCAAATGGCAGCCAGCTCCCAGGAATTTGTCTGCATAATTGGGACAGAGAAGAAGGTCAGAAAGGAAGACCTGACCAGCTGGTGCAACTATTCTTTCCCCTCTCCAGGAGTCAAAATATCTGAGTCAAATTTCATCCTGACTGCTCAGCTGGAGGGGCTCTGCTTTCTAGTTATCTCCCAGCAACAGTTGCTGCCCTGAGAGAGGTCAGGTCTCCAAGCTGGAATTTGACCCAGTGCTGTGTTCTCTGGAAGGAGATCATGCCCTAACCACACAGGTCTCTGCAGGGGCACCGTGGCTCTGAGGGACACGTGGGGCAGCTACAACATCCTCGTGGACAAACAGGTTACTCACATCCGCAAACACTTGTCCTTCCCTCCGCTCGCTACCCTCTGTCCGTCCGGGCTCCAATCCACTGCGTACACCTGGTGTGATGGAAACCAGTCACCTCTGCTGGGAGGAGGGGTCACTCCTGCCTCCCAAACACCTCAGCTCCAGCAGGCAGCTCACTCACCTCATCGGCATGGCCAGGCAGATCGATGGCCAGTTTCTTTGTCTTGGCATCCCAGACCTTGAGGGTGCTGTCGCTGCTGCCACTCACCAGCAAGCGGCTGTCGGCTGACCAGGCGATCTGGTACACGGCCGAGACGTGGCCCCTCAGTGATGTCAGGTACCTGGGGACAAGGACAGGCTGTTAGAGCAGCAGGCTTTGTTCCAAACTTGCCATTGCCTTCATGTTTCTTCTCCACCAGCACAGTCACAGGATGCCCAGCACACCCCAGGCAGTCAATTGCTAGATAGAGTCCATCCAAAAACCCTCCCAAGTGGGCTCAGAACCTTCTAGATGATGTCTCTTCACCTCACCCCCTCTGCCAAGAAACCCTTACCCAGCAGGCAACACTTCAGCTTCACTGCACAGGTGTGTCCTTCCCTCTCTGGCTGAGCAACCCAGATTTAGAAGGACCTTTAAAATCGCTGCCATGAAAGCCAAGCTCATGAGCATTAAGGTTGGTTTTGCTTAAAAAAGGAGGACTGCTGCCTCCAAGAGCTCACCAGTACTGCAGCTGAAAGTTAAAAGCTGGATTACAGGAGCATCCAAATACCAACAGCACTACTTGTAACTACAAGAATTTGCATCATCCAGAACAAGCTGTTCTCTGGCACAAGAACTATTTAAACTGGGTCAGCCTCCAGTTCCCAACACACACATCTTCAGGAGATCAGTGGAGTGGAACATCCCATCCCACCACAGCTGCAGAACCGACCCTGCAGCAACAGGGTGTGCACACAGGTGCCAGGCAGTGCTGTGGCTGAGTCACAGTGGGGCTGCACACACACAGCCAAGCACAGACACCCTGACACAAGAAAAGCCAGACAAGAGACTTCCAGGGCAGAAAAAGGTAGAGGCAGCAGAGTGACTTTGTATGAGTTGAGGCTGCAGAGATGCTGAACACATTAGGGAGCTGCTGGTAAAGAACTGGGGCCCAGCTCTGTGTGCCCTGAGCATTACATACAGACTCCACTCCAGCAGCACCTCTAACACAACAAACCAACTCACTTTCCTGTCCTGCCATCCCAGAGCTTTATGGACTTGTCAAAGGAAGCACTAGCAATTATCCGAGTGTCTGGGGAGAAGAGGACTTGGTTAATCAATGCCTGGTGGCCTGTCATTCTCTCCAGTGGCTTCTTGTCTTCTGCTGGTCTCCAAAGAAACAGGGTGAAATCATCTGACCCCGAGACGAGCCGTTCTGGTTCCTGGCCCTGAAAAAGGGATGAAAGAGCCCAAGTTTTGTACAAGCCAGGTGTGGAGAGCATGGAAGCACACCAGTGTTGGGGTGTCCACTGCTTTCACCAGTGACAGTGTTAGAAGTGACAGGAGGGACAAAAAGGACTTACCCGGACTTGGTTGTACCTCTGCAGTGCCCTGTCTTTCAGTTCTGACACTGAAAAAGGGAAAAGGAGAGTGAAAGAGAGATTGGCAATTCTTAAATGAAAAGAAACTTTATAACCATGCCAATTCCAATCTGGGTTCAGCAGGAGCATTTGTGACTGCTCAATTTGCCAAAGGCAATTCGGGAGCAAAAGCCCTAGAAAACAGAGTGACCTCCCAGACTGCTCCACCCTGGCATGGGCAAGAAAAATCTTGACTTCCAGCACAACCAGTCCTCCCCAAGCCTCCCACATGGGTGCTGCACTCACAGGAGCCTCTGACATCCTGGGGGTTGATGGTGGCCTCGGCCGGCTCGAAGGCGCCGGTGCGGAGAACGTAGTCAGTGCTCAGGGCCATGGTGTTCACCCAGTGAGCGTGGCCCTGCAGGGTGCGGCACAGGACCCCCTGGGGACAGAGCCACCCTCAGACAGGGACAGGACAGGCAGGACACAGCCAGGCTGCACAGCACCCACCAGGCTGCAGGGAACAACCCCAAACTTGTCCCAGCTGCAGGCAGGCTAAGCAGGGAAGACACAACACTGTTGAGCTTCAGGAATCGGTTTCCCTTGCACAACACCCATCAGCTCAGGTTGCTCCAGAGGTGTTCCCAGCTTTTAGCCCCATTTCATGCTCTTAATGATGAAAACATCACACAACAGCTACCAAATGGTACCAAGCAACAGGTCAAGAAGATACAGCAGCTCTGTTTTTCAGGGCACAAGCTGTGCCAGGAAGAGCAGACAAAGCCACCCCACATTGTGCCCAGCCCCCTTTGCCAGCAGCCCAAGGGCAGTTCCCTCACTTACATCCTGGCTCCTCCAGACTTTGATGGTCCTGTCCTGGGAGGAGGAGTAGAGCAAGCCATCGCCCCCCCACTTGACACAGGTCACCGACTGCGTGTGGCTTGTGAGGATTTTGTCACACCTGCCCATCAGCGTGTCCCAGATGCGGATGCTGCCGTCCTTGGAGGCACTGGCCAGGTAACGGCACTCTGGGTTTCTGGGTAAAGAGATCAAATCCATTTGTGCAGCTCCCCTGAGCTCCTTCCCCACCAGCCCCAGAGGATTCAAGGGTCCAGCAGGCAATAAAATGCAACTTTCTTTTAGCTTAAGATCAGAGAGAGGCCAGACAGGCAGAGTACTGAGCTACAAGAACAAGGTCTCACAAGGCAGGGGAGAGGCACACAAATGCTTCCTCCAAACCAACTCTTGGGCTGCACATTGGAAAAATCAATCCAGGGTAAACCTGGCAGCTGAGGCCTTGGCAGTGACCTTGTTTCCACAGCTTTAACCTGCTGGCTAACAAGATCACCACAAACTGGCACCTTCCCTGGGCACAGGCTGGAGAGAGCCCTGGGCAGGGGATCAGCCTCACACTGGGAGCACAGATCCATGGCATTGGGAATGTGTTGGATGTTCCCCTGCCTCTGCCATGCTTCATCTCCAGCCCATGGACAGAGTGCTGTTGTGTTGACAGGGCTGAAAGGAGCAATATCCATCCACATCCATTGTGCCTCAGGGGACAAATTGAACACATCTGGAAGCAGCTGGCCACAACCCAGCAAGGACAGGGCAGCCACATCCCTCTGTCCTTGGCACATCTTTACCATTCTGCATGGTGGCACCAGCAGTGAGGAAGAGCACAGCCCCTCCCATTGCACTGGAACTGGCTGAAGAAAGAGAACTGCAGCCTTGGCAGGGTCATGTCTCTCCTCTCCATTTCCTCATCTTTCTTACAATAATTTTTTTGCTAATCCAGTTAATTGTCTGCAAATAGCTGGAGCTTCCTACTGGCAAATTGAATTTGCAGGGCTCTGCTCTGAAGGGGTCCTTTTTCTTTCTTTTTTATTTATTTCTGTAACATCTTGGATTAATGGCTACAACTGTCCCCCCTCCACCCACCTCTCCCAGAGGGAGCTTTAGCTGATTGAAGGGATAAGGGGATTGTACAGTTAATCATTCCTCATAATAAACAAGCGGGATGACAGAGGCCAGCAGGATCAGAAAAGAATGCTCTGCCCTTAGACACCACCAGGCTTCCCTGTTCCCATCTCAGCATCGTGGAGCAGCACATGAGTGTTTGTCCAGCACCACAAAAGCAGTGTTTTCCACAGGCAGGTGTGTCTTTTTCCCAGGGGAAAAGAGACACAGCCTGGCAGTGATTCCCCAGCAACTCACAGGGACTGTGAGCAGCAGCTGGGACTCCTGGCCCACAGCTGCACACATTTTTCCCAGCTCACCTTGAGAGCTGTTCTACACCAGCTTTTTCCCGTAAGAGGAGAAAGGCAAACAGGAGCAATGCCCTTCAGGTCAGGCTGCTCTTTTCCATAGGAGCAAAGGGGAAGGGCTGAGCTGGCCCCTTCACTTACATGTGGAGCGGTTCCCAGCACAGACATGTGATCCATTTGGAGTGGCCAGAGAGCACCCGGCCGATCTGGCTGCCAGTGGCTGGGTCCCAGAGAAAGATCTGTCCAAGAGAAGCAGCACGAGGGTCGCGTCAGGCCACAGACATCATGTGAATCCCAGAGACGTTGCAGCTCCATTTAGAAAGCAGAGGTGTCCTTGGGATCGTGTTTGCACTCACAGGAGCAGCAGGGGAAAGGGGCTGGATGCCTTTCCAAATCCCTGCAGCAATCAGCTGACACCCAAAAGAATGAAACCCTACTGCCCTCCTGTCTGACTACAACGCTGCTGCTCCAAAGTTATCTGACTCAACTCAAAAAGGATACAGGTCCCCAAAAAGCCACCCCGTGCCAGAGACTGAGTGAGTGTTTGCAGAGAGCAGTGAAAGCCACAGCGTGCTAAACGCTGCTGATTATCGGATGCTGTGGGTGGGACACATGCTGGTTTTCTCTTGTTGATTCTCTCTCTACATAAATGTTCATCTTAAGAGCCAAGACATTAGTCATCTCCTACTTAAGAACCTGGGAAAAATAGGGAAAAGGAGGACAACCAGCTCTCTGGGTTCAATTAAAGGCAGACCAGCAGCAAACCATGGCTGAACCACTCTGGCCCAGGACATTTCCTTGGGATTGGCATCACAACTTTGGCAGTCTGTGAGTGCTGTCATTGCTCCCAGGCCATTCAAAGGTCAGAGAGAGCAGCTGCCCCACAGCAGCTCAGCTCCTATTTAACCACACACTCCTGCTTCCCCATGCATTTCTGCACTTCAAGCACACAAACCTTGCCCCACAGTGAGGGCTGAACTTTCACGTTCCTGCAAGAGGGAATTTGGCCGTGTCTGTGTGGGAACACTGTGACCAGGCTGCTGCTGCACGGCTGGATCACGCTAACAGCAGCCCTGACCTATCCTCACTCCAGACACCTCCCTCGTGATGGAGCCGCCTGCCAACGACCACATCCAAAGCCTGGACTATTTCCTGTACAGAGGGAAAAGCATCTGCCACAAGAGCAGCAAGAGCTCTGGTTCTAAAACCTCAGGGGTTTGATGCCAGAGCACTGCCTGGCACGGTGACAATGCCAAGGTGATAATGCCAGAGCACTGCCTGGCACAGTGACAGTGCCAAGGTGACAATGCCAGAGCACTGCCTGGCACAGAGATGCTTCTCACAATACTGTGACACATCCACACACAAAGCTCCTCTGGAGAATGGGAATCCTGCTCGAAACAATGGCATACACCCCTCACACCCCTGAAGAAACAAGCCTTCACCCCTAATCCCCCACAGCCCCATGCTGAGGGAGCCCACGTGTACCTGGCTGTTCTTGCAGCCCGAGGCCAGTTTCTTGCCATCAGGTGACCAAGCAATGCTGAGCACCCAGTGCCGGTGACCTGGCAGAGAGAGCATGAGTTGGTGTCAGTGCAGAGCTGTGACTGTCCCTGGTGTCCCAGCAGGAAGCCACTCTCTGTTCCTCCTGGCCAGTCCCTTTTTCCCCTTTGCCAAAGAGAGCTGCTCCCTCCCCAAGCTACAGGCCCAGCCTGGATGGCTCAAACAGCACCAGGCTCTGTTCTGCTTGTCCCCCCCAGGCAGGCAGGGGGTCCATGAGGGAGGGGGTCACAAGTTGCTCTCCTGGCACACCCCAGCACCCACCCTTGGCCGTGAACTGCGGCGTTTCCGTGCTGAGGTCCCAGAAGCGGACTGTGGTGTCTCCAGAGCCACTCGCCAGGTACCTGGGAAAGGAGGAACAGCTCAGCACAGTGTCCCCAGGACAGGACAATGGTACCCTGATCCCTGCCCGCAGCCAGACTCTCGTACTTTCCCGTGGGGCTGAAAGCCACGGAGATGACGGCCTCGGTGTGTCCCTCCAGGGAGCTGGTGCAGCGTGTCACCGCCCGCACCCTGAACACCGCCTGCGGCTGGTAGATGATGTCCAGGACCTTCTCTGTCTCCACACTCTGCCCTGCCAGGGTCTTCTCCAGCGACGCCACGATCTCGGCATCGTGGACGAAGAAGGCCAGAGGCACCGGCTCATCCTGCGGGAGAAGGAGCAGGTGAGATAGCGAGGGGCGGCGCCGGGTCGGGCTGGGGGTGCCGGGGAGTTCGGGAGGGGCCTCACCTTCTGTAGGAGGGCGTTGCAGACCAGCTGCAGCTTGTCCGGAGTGATGGTGACCGGGACGTCGAAGGGGGAGCCCAGACACTCCCCTGCCTCATCGCGGAACTGGATCAGGAGCCGCTGCACATCCTCCTCGTCCGGCGACATGTTCTGCGGGACAGCGGGCTCAGCACCGGGAATCCCACGGGGCAGCGGACACAGCCCTCCACCCCGGCAGCGACACCCGCCCGGGGAGAAGGAACCTCCACAGGGGGACCCCGCGTAGGGCCCGTGGGAGGGAGAAACACCCCGCACTGAGCAGGACCCGGTGCGGGATGGGGTCAGCGGGAACCGCGCCGGGGAACCCCAGGGGAGGGTGAGAAAACCCCGGAGCGCCTCAGCACTCCCACCCCTGCAGCTTCCAGGTGCTGCCCATCCCGCTCCCGGCCATCCCGGTCCCGCTCCCGGTCCCGCTCACCGCGGCCATGTGCGCCCGCGCCCCACGTGGGCCGGAAGCGGCGGGAGCGCCCGAGCGCGGCGCTGCTGCCCCCTGGCGGCCGGCGGTCAGCGCCGCGCTCGCCCCGGGGCCGCGGGTTCGAGGCCGCGCAGGGACAACTCCCGCGGGGCCCACGCGCGGAGAGGTCACGGCGCTTTTAAAACCTCAGGGGTTTGATGCCAAAACGACTCAAGACAGGCCGAGCCTCTCACACTCCAAGCGGCCCACAGTTTAAGGAAACGCAGCCCTGAGCAATAACCATGGCCAAATCTGGGATCTGTAATCCCTGAACACACCCAGCATTAGTCGGGATCCTGCCCAGGGGGGAAACGGAGGCAGGGGTGCACTGAAGTAGGCAAGAATTTAGTGCAGTTCAATACTTCAACCCCTGTCCCTTTACACCTTTCCCAGCCCAACTTCTGCCATGTCCTGTGATTAAACACCTTATTTACTATTTAAGTAAGAATTAATCTTATTCACCACACTGCCATTAACATAATCCATTAAGAAATGTAGGCAAAATTACCCCTAAAACTCACATTAAAAAAAAAATCCCATGTAACTCCAAACCCCATGAAAACAGAAAATCGGCACAAATTTTAATATTTATATATTTTAAATCAAAACACAATTAAATATAGTATGTTTTAAGTACATGAATGCTTGGGTATGAGAGAAATAAGAGGTGGTACATAGTACCAAAAACCTATACACAGCCTTTTTTGCTTTTTCATAACAATACAGTGTGTCTCTATACAATCAAATATTGCAACAGAATAACACTTTCTAGTCAATCAAGATATTCTCAACATTGGAAATGATTTGAGTTCTTCGCATAGTGATTTCTTTGCACAAGTCTGAGGAAAAAAGCAATCATTAGAGTTAAAAAAAAAGACCCAAAATAAAAGTGTTGTATACTAAAAATGCAGCAGTAACATAACAGTGAGACACTGAGTGCTTCTGCTACCCTGCAAAATCGATTTGCTGGGGAAAAAAAGAGAGGTGCTGTGTAACATGGTAAGTGTTGACAGTGTCAGGAGGAAGGCCAGAGGTCATTAAAAATCGTTTTTCTTTGTAAACCAAACATCTGGAATTAGATGGGTGGAGGACAACAAGCGATGGAGAATGGCAGCAATTTCTTTTATCCTTGTTTGTGGGATGGTGAGGGCAGAAGTGGAGCAGTCTGCAGGGTCCAACCTGCCCGGGAGGTGGGAGCAGAGGGGCTGCAGGAGCAGCCTTGGATCTGCTCCGTGGTGGAAGCAGGGGAAGTGAGTGTGTGTGTGTGTGTGTGCAGGTGTAGGAGCTCAACAAGGAGGAGTTCCTGACCCTTCTACACTGCCTTCAAAGTTAATGCAGTTATGAAGTAAAATACATTTATCTTACAGTTGAATACGCATCTATTTCAAGTAACGGAAAATTAAACTTAGAACTTTCTAGGCCATTCACTGCCAATTGATTCACCCCACAGCCCTTCCAATTCTGTGTTTAAAAATGACAAGCAGTAGAACTAGAAACTACAGCAAAACCTTCCCCTCTGTTGTGGCCTAGGTGTCCCATTCCAGATATTTTGCTTAAAAGTCTTTTTTTGAGACAGGGTCAAGTATTTGTGAAGTCAACCACAGTTTTCTCAGTGACACATTTGTAAACTGCATCTTCATCTCAGAACCATCATTACTGTGACTGCCACATACACCAGGGAAAAGTGTTTCTTCACTCTCTACAGTGGAGGTCCAGGATTGCTTCTTGTTCATTCTTCCTTAGCAATGAGGGAGATTTCGGCGGTTGGAGTAACAGTGCGTTGTTTTTATTGGCTGTGTTAAAGAATCCACCAATAGGGAAAGTTCACTCGTTCTCAAAGTGGAAAACCAGATTTCCTGTCCTGCAGTTTCTAAAATCATAGCTGGAAAAGGGAAAAACAGTTCATTTTACCCTAAAACATGCAAGGTAATTGTTCAATAGAAAGACATTTTGTGTTTAAAAATGTTGAAGCCAGGTTTGTTTGAGTTTGGAGGAGAAAAAAGCCCCAAACCTAATCCAAACACACTCAACCTTTTGATTACTTGCTTAATTGAATCCAGAACATCTGCAGCCATTTGAGATTTCTAAATACTGTGCTAAGTGACCTTTTCATCCAGGCAGAAGGGAATTGTATCATTTGCAGGCAAGCTATTAAGTGAAATCATTATACAAGTCACTTAAATGTTACTGCTCTATTAGAAAGAAAGCACTCACACAGTGAAACTATGGATCCACCCATTGGGATCTAATAACTGGGCTTTGGCACATGTTTACCTTCAATAACTGAACATAATGCAAGTTAATTTTTAGAAACTCACATGCCTGAAAGTCAGAAGTACCAGACATTAACTTGGTAACCTGCTGTCACCAATATTTCACAAAATCCAACTGCTACCTCAGAACTGGGGTGTTTTAGACAGAGAATGCATGGGCTGTACAACAACACATCCAAAAGCAACAATACACAAACCTATGGACAGGGTTACTGTGTCTTTTTAAAGTCTGGAGACAGAATTGTATAAATGTGTGCACCCAATGAGACAAATTCACAGCTGTTGAGTTTTACTGATGCTCCAGGCAGAAATACCACTACTGACTAAAGGACACAGCAAATGTGAGCTCAAGTAAGGAATTACACTTCATCCTGCAGCACAGATCACCCTTTTAACTAATTAGGCAGTTTGTAGACTCAAACTAAGACAAGTTTAGGAGAACCACCACAGACATCTGTTAAGAAATTCCTACATCACACGTAGGCCGAAACACTTCCAACCTTTGCTTCTTCCTCTCATGTTCTGCTGGTTTGAACAGTTACCAGCGTGGGTTTCAGCCACAGGAGGAAGGCAAGTGAGAGCTCTGCTCCTCCCACAGCCTGGCTGGAGCCAGATGAAGACAGCAGCCTTTCCACCCCCTACCTTGGTGACCTCCAAAGGCTGCTCACACTGCGCCTGCTGCATGACGTCGTTGACAATCATCTTTGCTATCCTCCAAGCCATCTCTTCTTGAGCCTGAAAAACACAGCCCAAAACACAGATAGCTTCAGGTTCTTAGAAGAAAAACACAGTGCTCTCAGCACAGCCTTGGAGTCAGGGTTACCTTCACAACTCCATCACCTGTATGAACATATCCTCCCTCGATGGAAATGCACCTGGCTTCCAAGTACAGGGTTAACTTCAGTTATTGTACTTAAGGCTTGATGCAATTTCCAAGAGAGTTAGTGGAGATTTTAGATTTATCTCTTGGGGATTTGTCCAAGCCCTTCAGAGGGGGAAAAAATGCAGCCTGGAATCCATGTACAGTGGTCACTTCACCATAAAAATCAAACAGCACTTCCACCCCTACTTATAGATCTATAAAACCACAATAAGAAAAATCCTGACTGCAAGCACACACTTAATTAGTTCAACCAGCAAGCACTGACAAAGAGCAAACTACTTTCACACATACATGCAATCAAATTATATTTAGCACAGAGTCTCCCTGATCTTGGTGCAGCAAAAAGATACTCAGAGATAACAGCCAGGATTAAGAACATCAATGCTTTATTTCTCTGAAGTGTAGAGTCACAAGAAGAACATGAAAGGGGACACACCTCATCTGTATTTCCTTGAACCCATTTCTTCATTGCTTGTGAAAACATGGACCCTGGTTGAGATAAAAACAGCAAGCAAGGTATGTCAGCAAAGTGAGGTACAAAGCTGATTGCTGTCACCCTTCTGAAGGGTTTGCTCTGCTGGCACTCAGGACATGGAGCAGTGGCAGGAAAGACAAAGGACTGCCTGGAGCCATTGGACACTGAGCCTTTCCCAGAGCTGAAAAGCAGCACCAGCAGCAGGTCCCAGCCTGGGTGGGAAGCATGTGGAGAGCTGCAGTTCTTTTTCATCTTGAGACCAAAGCTTTGAAGGTTTGATCAGCTCAGCTGCTGACGCTTCCATCCCTGCCAGGTTCCACCGACAGCTCCAACTCCCACAGGCTGCTCATGCTCCCTGGAGTCCAGCTGGACCAGAAAAGCAGAATTTGGATAGGAAACTGGGCAGAGATGGGTTTTGCCTCAGTACAGGCCAATCCCCCACAGCATCTCTATTTGGCTTAAAACAGATCTGGAAAGAGTCAAACACTTTGCCTATCTTAACTCCAGCAGGGAAGAGAGCAGCTCTGCAGGTGTTTACAGACATGGAGAGAAAGAGCAAAGCAAACCTTTTGATTTTTTGACATCAGGCTCTGGTTCAGATTCTCTGATGAACTGCCCCAGGTCACTGACTCTTCCAAATGTCATCTTCCTGAGGAGAGGAGTGAAGAACCATGTGGGTGAGCAAAAGAACTTTGGTATTATGGAAAGCTACATTTAACTATATACTTCGCTATATTTTGGAATCAAAGAGGAACAATAACTAAGAGAAAGAAAAAAATCAATTAGAAATATTTTCCTGGCTGCCATTTTGGTCAAAGAAACATTCACTGGGTGTTAAATCACACTATTGAAATAAATTTTGTGTCAAATATTAAGACATGGACTATGATCTTGCATTTAGGCCTGCTCTCCATGCAGGAGGACACAGCAAAAATGAAACAGAGGTGAAACATGTAACCAGAAAGGAAACAATACACTGAAATGAGCCTTACCCTGCATATGTTCGTTGATACAAAGATTCTGGATCCAGACTTGCAGCATCTACAATTATTGCTTCATCAAAATTTTTCAGGATTTTAACATTAGCCTTTTTGACATTGGACTACAAATAAAAATTCTAAGTATTAGTGCCCAATGCAGACAACTACCAGCTTCTTAACAAAACTGCAATTTTAGTGCTTTTATCACAGATAAACCTCCATCAAGTCTCTAAACAAGAGTATAAAAGAATTAGTGTGTCTACACAGCCTTGAATTCCCAATCACAGGACATTGTTTTTAGCAGGGGATGATAAAGTTCTGTGGACAGAGCCAAAGACACAAAGCCCAGGTCAGCACACGCTGCTGCCTGAGCATTATCAGCTCAACAGATCCGTGTGTGCCAGCAAATCATTTGTTGTGAGTCTGGAACATCCCTCTCCTGCTCTTGGTAAGCAATTCCCAAACACAGATGCCTCCCCCATGCACAGAGAACAAACATTTATCTTCTGGCCTGGAGTATTTATATAAGATTACGGAAAAAAAAAGCCAAGGAAACATCAGAGCAACAGCAGGGAGGGCACAACACACAGCGATCTTTTATTGCCTCAGCATGGAACAGGAACACCAATGGCAGCTCCTTTCCTGCTGCTCTTTATGCAAAAATCTGCAGAGACCCAGAGATTCTCCTATTCAGACAAGCAGGAATGCACACCACAGAAAGCAGCACCTCATTTCCTAAATTGCCCAGCCAATTACCAGCAGTTCCTCCTGCTCAGAGGATCAAGCAGCAGGAGGCTTCAAGAACACAGATTTTATTCCCCACTTCACAGCTAGGGGAGGAATATTCCCTCCTTGCAAATTAGGAGGTTTAAAAATAGTACAAGCAGGTAGTACAGCTTCCAAGTTGCTGGAAAGCCAGGACATGACTAACATTGGTGTGGATACTGGATTTGAAGCTCAGGGTAGCCCTGCAGAGTTCAATAAAAGCAGCTCTCACTTGGCTCTTCTGCTCTCAGCTGGGCTTGCAGATTTCCAAGCTGCCCTGGTTAGAGGTTAGCCAGAATATGCTCTGTGTTTGAGCAGATTGATGCCTTCAGCCCTGAAAATAATTTACTCTTCAGGACAGAAGATCTGGCACTTTAAAAGAACTGAGCACATAAACCTTGCATGTTTATATTTAAATTTGATAGCATATTCACAAGTGTCAATTTTCACCTGAAGTTGTATTGACAAAATAATGTTATTTCTAATAATAAGCATTCTTAGATATTATGGCATAATGAAAAAGTCTTCAGTGATAGTAGCAGCTTAATAAAGGCATCACTCATGTAAAGAAATAACAGCAGCACAAGGCTTTGGGTACAACAAATAGCAGAGACACTTCTGACAGAACTGAGCTGCAGGTAGATTAAACACATCCTAACACAACACAGGTTTTAAATGAACGTGGAATGGTGTTTCCTTACAGGGTTAAAACTTAAATATTGACACAGAAAACCCAAATTGGTACCTGGGAGGCAGAGCCATCCGTGCTCCCTATGGAATCACTGTCAGGAGAGCTACCAGGGCCATGAATACTCAGTGCAATGTTCCCTCCTGGGAATTCATCTCCTCGTACTGAATGGATGAGGTCGTTCAAGTATTTGTAGTAAAGGTTGCTGGACAAGAAACCAGGTAGGAAAACCTGAGAGAAAAAAAAGAGTCCTCTTTAATCAAGGCTGGTCTGCACAGTTAGAGCACACACACATCTCAGTCCTTGTGTAGGTGGAACACAAGTAAAAGCATCCATGCATGGAATTATTGTGGATTAGCAACTGCATTGCTTTAACTTTTAATCCTACTGCAAAATGAACAAACCCAACTGCCTATTAATCAAATCCCCCAGTAACTGGAACTGAAGTGCAGGAGGTTTTTACCCCCTCTAGAAACTTTAGCTTGACAGCCCAACAGGTTTTACAGTTACTCTGTTTCACTGCTCACAATTCTCTGCAGCTCCAGAATGAAATCATTCATTTCTGGTATCTGGGTATCCCAGAGTTACATTATTAACCACAGCACTTGTATTAGACTTGCAAACAACTCCTACTAAGAGGAAGGAAAATTTTCTAAAGATGTAAAATAAGCTGTTGATAGCAATTCATATGGGAGGAAATTCTGTTACTTCCATTAAACTGCAATAATCACCCGAGACAAACATTTCACAGAGCATTAACAGCAGCCAGTGGGTGGTATCCTCAAATCAGGCTGGGGAAAAGGGTCTGGCAGAATTTCCTGAAGCTGTTTTATTATCCAGGTAAACAGGAAGTGAGTAAAGGAACAGGACAAATCAGGGGCACACTATGGAAGCTCCCCAGCACTTTCACTGAGTGTGAGCCCCACTCTGAAGAAGGATCTCACCGTCTCCATGGTTGTCCACGCCTGCCTTAAGGGAGTGGTGAAGCAGTTGGGGAGAGGCCCCCCCTCCCTGCAGATGTTGGATTCAATCTCCAGCCTCACAGAGTCATCAAAGCCCAGAGGATGCGTGGCCTGCAGGGAGAAGTACCTGGGGCAGGGCAAGGAAACAACACAAACAGGATTTGCAAACCTCTGCAGGTGCTCTGTGCCCACCTGTGCCCCAGACACTGCAAAAGCCTGCACACACCTGGTCCCCACTGACTACAGGTGAGAAATCCCCCCCAACCCCCCAGGAATGGTTCTGAGAGCCCTGCCCTGAAACACAGATCAAAAACAGGGAATGGAAAACAGGAATGGAGCAGGAAACATCCACAACTCCAAAGCTGCATTGCTCCACTGCTCACATCCTTGCAAATGGAGTTTAAGGATGGGGGAATGACTGATGAACTTCTGAGTGAAGCATTTGCTTCCTCTCCAATTATTATTTCCTCCCTGGGTAATAACTCAAGTTGTGGTAGAGCCTCACACTTAAGCTTAAGAACAAACATTTCCTGGAAGCAGTTGTGCTGTCTGTCTCCCAGCTGTCTTATTGCTAAAGTGAAGCATAAAATACAAGAAGAAAGTTCCTCTCCTAAAAGTCTGATATTAAAAAGGATCTGATTGCTTCCTTAAAAAAAGGAAACATTTCACAATACTAAGAACAAGCTTTTATTATGTGTGAGAACAGTTTGTACAGCCTACTTTATGTGGATAACAGTATCTGAACATCAAGGTTTTTCTGCAGTGCTCTATGTGCTATTAGGCTAAAACAGCAGATTTAAGCCTAATAGCAGATCCATTTTCAAAAATGTCATCCATTTTCAAAAGTGTCATCCATTTTCAAATGTATCTTTCATTTTCAAATGTCAACCAATCATTTGCTATTTCCCAACCAAACAAACTCAAGCAATCAAGCCCTGAAAATCCTGAATTATGTTTAAGAATGGAATCCTTGTAAGGATTTCTCCTCATGTATATCAAAAAATTTGAAAAGTTCACGTGTGCAAACACATCAAAAGCCACCTGGATAAAATGCACCTCAGCAGAACAGCACAAGAGTGAAGTTCCTTTTGCACAGCACAACACAAAACCACAAGTACAGAAACAAAGGATTGTTGAACTCCCTCACTTGTCATACAGAATCATGGCATCGTTCTGTGCTTCTTGCCCATCATACTGGCCTTTTTTGGCAGCAAGCTGAGACTGGAAGTTATCTGCTGCCAACCAGAACTGCAATACATTAACTGCATCTTCCTTCTCCATGTACTGGAAGGGAAATCAGAAAAAGAGGAGATTAAAGAAGTTTTAGCAAGAAACTTTTAATAATTTTTTAACTTCCTTCTTCCCATTTAGAACAAGAAACATAGGCCATGCAAAATTGTCACCAAGACATAATATTTTGAATTTCTGTTTCAGACAGATTCAGCTTGCTTGGAAGAAAAAAAAAAAGGATAAAAAAAAAAGAGAACTTCTGACGTTTCTTTTCTGTAGTTATTTTCACACTTAGTTTCCAAAAAACTATTTGTCTCATTCATCCTAGGACAGGAAGCACCATTTTCATGCTACATTTAGTTTACACTGAGCTCAGCACATTGTCTCAGCTTCCCAAGCTGCAGTTTCAAACTACATCAGCCTGTCAGACTGTCAGGACAACTCTATCAAGAGCTGATTCCTTAAAGGTGCAGGAGCCTGAAACTTTGAAATCTTTTATTTAACCTATCACGTCACTAGAGGTGCCCTCTCCACAAAGCATTGGTTAGGATTTGTTATCTGTAATAACACTTCAGGCTTTTATAGTCACTACAATGTGAAGATCAAGATGACAATGTCAAAGCTTCTACAAAGCAAAGAGACTCTGAGAAGCACTCACTGACTGGAGAGGAAATCACAAATATCATTCCACAACACAATGGACAGGTCTGAACATTTGAATTAGTTCTACGTGGAAGCAGGAAAAGGTTCAGTGCATTTTCTCTCAGAAAAAATACACCTTGGGCTTTTTCTGTTATTTAAAATCATAGAATTACAGAATTATTTGGGTGGAATGGGACCTTAAAATGATCCAATTCCAGTCCCCTGCTATGGGTAGGGACACCTTCCACTATCCCAGGTTGCTCCAAGCCTCATCCAACCTGGCTTTGGACACTTCCAGGGATCCAGGGGCAGCCACAGCTTCTCTGGGCACCCTGTGCCAGAGCCTCCCACCCTCACAGGGAACAATTCCTTCCCAATGTCCAACCTAAATCCATCAAGGAATGAACAGATTCTTTTCATCTGCTAGAAAGGGATCTAAAACTAAACCCAAACATTGACACTCACCTCAGAGAAGTAGAACAGGGCTGACTCACAGAACAGAATGTCAGCCAGATACACAGTCCCACTGGTCAGCACCTCGATCTGGTATTTACAGAAATGGTGACTCCGTAAGAACTCACTAAAGTGCCTGCACAGACAGGGACAATCACTTATCAGGGTCAGCAGCACCCAAGGCACCCTCAGAACCAACCAGCTCTTGCCCAGAACTCTGATACTTTTGGTTGGATAAAAGCAAAACAAGCAAGAAACAGGGCAGGTTTGTAAATGGCACAAGAAAGAGATAAAGAACACAACAGTGTGAACAGCCAAGTTCAGCAAGAATGGATTTGGAGGAGGGGATCTGAGCAGTTTCAAATATAGAAGACAGCACAGAAAAGTGCTGATATGGTTATGTCTCCATAAATATTTTCAACAGAACCTTTAGGACAAGAGACACCCAAACCACTGCATCAACTTACTCTTGTTCCATTGCACTGAACACTATGGACTGTGCTGTGACAAAGCAGTTGGGATCAACTTGGCCATCCTCCCCACAGATCTTTGCTGCAAAGAAAAACCAGGTTAATTTTAACGTGGATTTGGCTGATGGAGCCGAAAGGCACGAGCAAGGACTAGTTAATGAAAAATTGCAGCTCAAATCCACCAGAATCAGCTGGTTCTGACTGAGCAAAGAGCTTTCAAAGCTGGCCAAATAATAATAACTAAAATATTTGATTGAGACTCTCATCTGGATCCCCTCCACAACCACCAAGAATTCTTTCCCTAATTTAAACAAAATCTCTGAAAGTTTTTATGAGGATATTCACAGCACTGCTGAAAGTCAGATCCACTGGTACTTGTAATCTATCTTTTTACAGCTGCCTTTAAAATTCATAAAAATAAAGATAAATACAAGTGTGTGACATATTAGAGACACATTTTTATGGGGACAAAGCAGCTCTGAAATGAGGAAGCAGTTATTCATTCTTACCAACTATGTCATTTCTCATTGCTTCTGTAATAGGAATTGGTTTAGCAGCATCTGGAGAAATATATTTGGTAAAAGTACTAACTGCATCTCGTTCTATACCTGTGGGGAAGAAACACAGAATCAAACTTGGAATTCCTTGGTATAACTGAGTAATAAATGTTTGCTGTTCAGAAAAGCAGGTGTCTAATTCTCAGAGATGTTTCCACTGCAGGATATTCACATTCTGCTCCTGCCCAGCTGCAGGGACTGTGTGATCTCCAGCCAGGTCACAACAAACCCAGCATGGACCAAGATGGAATAAAACAACATAGCTCCAAACTTTCTCTACCACCACACAAGGCAGAACCCATTTCCTCAGCTGCACACCACAGTCCCAGAAGCAACACCTTTCAGGCAAGTGAAATTCCCAATTTTTAGCTCTCATCACAGATAAATCACTTGCGTTATATATATAGGAATTATTAGGAAAAAAAAAATCTTAAAATGAGATGCCTCAAACAAGTTGTGTTCTTTACACATCATCTTTTCAGACTTGGGACTCTGCTCTGGAAGAAAGAAAAAATTACACACAAATTCTTTTCAGACTTCTCAATAAGGACTCTGTGTTTTCAAATTCTTTTTAGACATCAGAGAGCAGAGGTGCTTTGATGACTAAAACATCATTTTCCTTGTTTAGGTGACTTTGGGGCTGAGGTTATGTATTTTGGAGGCACATGATAAATAACTACATGAGAAAGACAAACAGCAAGAGAAAGGGATGCAACATGAGGAAACAGTTGAGCAAACAAAAGGAACTAATATGAAGAAAGAAGTGTTTCCTTTTTGCCTGCAGACTTGCACAAATGAGGGAGGACTGAGTAGATGCAAAGTAGAGAAACATCCTACTTGCATGTAGCTCACAACCAAAAGGAAATATTTTAATTTCATCCTTAATTCCAGCATCCTCTGAAGAGGTGGAATCCAAACAACAAATCATTTACAAGGAGAGGAAGTCTATCAAATAAATCCAAGAACAAAAACTGTACATTCCACACACAAACCTCCACAAGTCTCTTGCAACCACTTCTTATGTCATTTTATGTAATACAGGATATTTACCTTTCATGGCAAGTTAATTATCAATTCTCAGCCCCACCATCCAAACTTTCTGCAATTCTTTTAAGGTGGGGGGTGAGATGGGTGAGGGAAGAACTGGACAGAGCAACGTTCACTTAATTTCTTATGATTCCACATGGAAGAACAGAAGCAACCTAAGCTCATTGAGTACACAATGATTCTGAAGTCTCTACAGCAGCTTTTTTATTTTTAAACAAATCAAACAATACACAGCTCAAACTGACCAGCAGCAAGTTAACATCAGTGATACATAAAACTTTCTTCCTTGCAACATCACATCATACTTGCTAAGAACTGAGGCAGCAAAACCCTTCCCCATTTCCCACCTTTCCAACCAAAGGGAACACACAGCACTTACTTTTCATGAGTTTTCCCGACAAGTCCTTTAGTGCAGAGGAGGGGCTGTTTCTATTTGATACTGAAAGCTTGGAAGATTCTTGCTGATCAGCTGGAAGAGAGTGAGTCCCCGTGTCTGTTTTCCTCAGAGCCGGGGCGCTCTGGCGCCCCTGCAGCCCCACGTGGTTCTGGCTGCCGGCAGTTCTGTCAGGCTCGGGCCGGAGCAGCCGGGCTGTGCCAGAGCCCTCCAGCCTCTCCTCCAGCCACCCAGCAGGAGGAGAGGAGGCCAATTCCTGCTGTTTGGAGGGGGACACGGGCTCTGCCAGCGAGCTCTGCTTCACCGTGTTCAGGCTGTGCGCGCGGATGCGGGACCAGGTGGTGGAGTGGAAGCTCTCGGCCTCTAACCAAAATTTCACCAAGTGCTCCATCCTGCGCAGCTCCATGAACTGGATGAAGTAAGGGAGGGCTACAGTGTCCTGCAGGACTTGTTCAAGGGTCTTGGAAAGGCTTGATTTGGTCTCTTGAGCCTGGTAGTTCAGACACGATCTGCCTAAAGGAAAACATGAAAGGGGGTGAGTCCACACTGTACCACAGATGTGGGGGTTGGATACAGATGTGTTCTGTAATGCAGCTGTGAAGAGGCAATTCCCACATAATGACAAAGTAAAGGAATTGTCTGTTCCCTTCAAAACCCTCCCAGGTTAACTCCGATGCTACTGTAACATCAGCCACACTTTTATTACCTATTTGTTTACCTGAAAACCAAGGGATGGTGAGTGCACCAGGAATGCACAGAATAAAAACAAAAGGTGACATTATTACAGCCTTACCTAAGTCTCCAAAGTGAGCAGCCTCCATGTGACTTGGCTGCTTCTTGAGGGCAGCTGTGCGGCTGCTGGAGAAGGAGTCCATGTTGGCAGAGATGGCATTGATGGCCACATGGCTTGGTCCTGCAGCCTCCAGCAAGGCATGATTCCTAGTGCTTCTCTGAGGGGAATGTACTGGGATTGGAGCTGGAATCAAGACAGGAACTGTTAAAGCACAAGGACCCCAAAACCTCTTCTAAACATTGCCTGATGCTAAGCACCCCAAAACATACCAGGGAATTTGCAAGAGTCAGTCTCATTAAAACCTCCCTGTACCACTGTGTGTCATCCTCGATCAAGGGTCTGATTAAAGACCACAAATTTTATTATTGCAAGAATAAACTCACTCCCACCCACCTCTATTTTCCTTATTCAGCAGCAAATCAAGAGATGCCACGTCTAAGTTTTACACGTGAAATATTCCTGAGTCTTCCTGCTTCCTTGATAACCACTACTGTGACAACTTTATACTCTGTCAACAATTTAGTTTAGTTCCAATGCTCCTGCCAATCTATTTCCATGCCTTTTTGAAAGCTGAAATGTGTTAAAAAGTCCTGAACTACAAAGCTATCTGTGAGGTTTAATAAGAGCTATTTCTCAAAAATACTTTTATTGCTTCTGCTTGGTTGCAAGAGGAAAAAAGCAATAAGGAAATACCTCTGATGAAACCCAGGTTATAAACTTTAACCCCCTCTGGCTGTTTCAGGACACGAGTGGCTACTGGGGCTCAAAAAGAACAAATAAGAACTTCCTCACACAAAATTCTGCTAATTGTTAATTGATGACAAAGCTGAAAAAACGCCCCCAAACATGCTCACAGCAGATTCCAAAGCTCTCAGGAAGCTGTGTTAGATGAGAATGTCATGCAGGGACATCTTACACCTCTGACTCAAAAATAAAGCACACCAGATGAGCTGATTATCTCAGCACCTCCCAGGGATGTGTTCCATCAAGGTGTCAGGCAACTTGGGCTTCATGATTTCCATGCTGCATCACTTTATTTTTATTCCCAATTTTATGACAGCAGTTGACAATTTCACACTTAGATGCCACAGCACAGATACCTCAGGAGCAATGGAAACATTTAAATTATTGCCAAGTGTTTGTGCAGTTGCAGGATTGGACACCAAGACACCACTTGCTGCTTCTTACAAAGCCTCTGGGTATTTCATACCAGCAATAATGGAGAAAATACTTTTTTTTTCCAAGGCCAAGGGATGGCAGCAGTGGGAAAATTTGGTGGAGGTTACTTGTGTAGAGCCAGAGCCACACTGCTCATAATGCTACAGGCTTTTGTCAATCAGATTTAAATTTAACTTTATATTATGGACATTTGAGAAAAAAAAATGTTCTACTCTCTCTAAGGGTCAAATAAAGGTGCTCTCTGCTACAGCAGCTCACAACGTGCAATACTATAAATTTTCCAGTTTATTTTTATTTTCAGGGTCACCATACTGGTAGTTGCCCTGAAAGTGGCTATGAAATGGATGCAACTCACAGTTTTCTGCATTTCATTTGAAAGACAGACCACCAAGGTGAAAAAAGCTTGTAATTTTCTCTTTACGTGCAGATAACACATTAGCAAGTACAGAAACAGGATTTTGTCTGAGGGTATAAAAGTAACACATCAGATTCTCACATTTACCTCATCCTCTTTCAGTACTGCAAGAAAATCTGACAGGATAAGCAAACTTGTTTTCCTACAGTTTATAAATCTCTTTTCCACCAAGAGTTTTTTCTCCTCTGCTAAGAGATTCAGCAGCAAGAGTCTGCACCACACAGAGCAGCAGCAGAATGGCTCATTCAGGATTTGCATCTTCAGCCTCACAAACCCCATCAAAGTTAAATCTGCAGCTGCTTCTGCAGATCAGACACAGTGAAGCTGCACTTTCCAAATTCCAAAGGACACTGCACCTGAGCAAGAAATTTCAGGAGCAATTTGTTGTGGATAAGGAACAACCACCACGTGCAAGGTGACCGGACTGCCCGATCACTTTGAATTAAAGCTCATGCCTGACATAACTTAATAACCTTCTGCACCTACAGATTCAGCAAGATGAGGAGGAAAGATTAGTTACTAAAAATACCCAGAAACAGAATTAAGTTCTGGGTTTGGTTTGGGTTTGATGCACAGGTCAGATCTGTGCTCAGGAGTAAGGAAATGATCCTGTTGGATAAGATAAAAATGGTGGATGATAGCAGAGATCTGAATTTACAGACAAAAGTTTGATCTTACTTTTAATTGCTTTCACATCTGCGATCTTTTCTTGTTCTTTGCCTTTCACTGTAAAATACAAGGGAAAATGTTAATGCTATTTTGGGTCACTAATGGCATTTACCTGAGAATGGACACAGAATCCCCAACATCAGCAAGTATCAGAGGCAGATGGAAACTGTAATTTTGTTACAACTGATTTCTCATTTAAATTGCACATCCAGTAACTGACAGAGGCTTTCAAAGCTTTTCTGTTGAATTACTTTCAAAAGCAAAACCTGATCATCCATTAATTAAGTTTCATGAAATACAGCCTGTTAAATTTCCATGGAGGAAGATGTTTGTAGTCTATGGATTAAAGCTACATTCAGGGTGGCTTTAATAAACAGCATGGAGTGGAAAAGGTGTGTTTTAAGTGTAGAGCACTGGCAGGTGAACCAAAAATCACCTAAAAACAACATCTCACAGGTTACAGGAAGAGCAGCACAGCACCCAGCACCGAGGAGATGTGGGCTGGCTCTGGCTCCATGGAGCTGCTTCCATGCACATGATGGATACCACAGAAACCCTCTGGAAACTCTCTGCAAAGAGTTAATTCTCTCACAAATAATCTTGCTTAATCATCACCAAACCCCGGGTGAGCAACTGATGGGGAGATGACAGTGTAAAAAGTTGTGATGGAGAAGCACTTTGAGGATTTATTTGTTTTTTTAAATATTACTATTTTTTAAAGGAAGCTCCTAAAGGAAGTGAAGGAAGAGATCTGTTCAAAACAAAAATAAAGAAGCCCAAGCAGCACATAAACAGGATGGCAACGAAACAAATGCAGGGTGATATTGGAGAATGTGATCTACCAGGGAGGCTGCTCCAGGCAAGGATTATTACTACAAATAGGTCATCCCTGAACACCACAGTGGAGCCCTTCCTAAGGCAACCACAAGGCACAGCCCAGCACAATCCCACATTTACATGACAAAACACATCAAAAAAACCCACCCAAAGCCTTCCCATTCCGACCTAAGGATGTTAAATATTTTAAAGGGGAACTCCGCTCTCCGGTTACATAATTGCCCTGGCCCGGTGGCTGCAGCGCTGCCTGCCAGCCTCCCCTGCGAGCACGAACGCTGCAGGGCGGCAAATTGGCAACTCAGGGCCGAAAATTTCAGCTGCCAGGGAGCACATCCTGTGACAGAGGGGTTTAAGTGTCCATTAATTCTCTCCACACTGACCTGCAGCCCGACGCAGCTGTGAGCAGGGAGAGTAACCAGCCTTTACATAACTGCAGCGATGGACAGGAGAGAAATCACCGAGGAACACTGAACCAAGCAACCTCTGAGAACTCTCATCTTTCCCAAATCACTCCAACATTTCATCAGCCAGTTCCTAGCTATCAGCAGTAATTCCAGGCTTTCACACAAGAGCCCTCCAAAGCCTATTTTCAGTTTAAATACCTCTGTTCCTTCTTTCCAAGCTACTCAGTTCCTCCCTAAATACCTACTTAAAATTGGAAATACCAACTCCAGGGTCGTGTCCCAACCCTTTCCACACAGGCTGCTTCTGTCCCCAGCAGCTCTGAGCACGGCCAAGTGACATCAGAAACAGGAGGGGACAAAATCAGCTCTGATCCAGGACAAGCCCAAATGTCGATCCAGGACAAGCCCAAATGTCGGGGAGTGAAGTTTCACTACACGAATTCACTTTCACTTCCCCCAAAAAGCGGATGCTGTGTGGTGCCTGTGTGAAACCAGAAGGAACCACAGAATGGGGACTGAGGGTGAGATTTCCAGTGGCCAATTCCATTCCGAAGGGTGTCAACCCAGCACGTGATGTTCCAGAGTTTTAATTCACATCTTGAAATGCTCTGAACAAACTCAAAAAGTGTTCACAGTGTGTCAACAGCACACAAAAAGCAACGAGAACCTGCTGAGGTCAGCCAGGCTGTGGGACTCCACGTTATTCCCAAGATGTCCCCAGGGATGAGCTGTTCCACTGGCAGCAGTTTCATAACCTGCCCTGAAGCGCCCAGCTCACCTGTTATACTTTGATTTCTTAACCCATTATCCACCCTCAGACTGCCAGTCCTTTATTTTAAGGCCCAAGCTATAAAAACACATATTTTGTGGTTTTGATTTTTGATTTTTTGATTTTTGATTTTTCTACAGGTCAGTTGGCTTTATAATCCTTGCTATGGTTTAATTTAAAATTAGTTTTAATTTTTACCCACTGCAATATCCTCTTAAACAATGACAGCTCGACAGCTCACCCCAGGAACACTGGCATTTGTAGGATTTTGGACTGCACGTGGCCAGAGTTTTATCCTAAGCCTCAATGTGCTGCTTTCCTCACAGCTTCAGTTCAAATCTTCTCTAAAAGCCAAATCTAAAAACAGAGATCACACCAAGCAGTGCTTTATGCACAGCCCAGATGAAAGGTTCCTTTTCTCCTCTCCTTCACAGCGTCTCTCTCGGGCATTTAGTGCTGATTTGCCTCTCTGACCAAAGATCCTTTAATCAAAGGAACACAGATCCTCAATTACACTTCTCAGATAATCAGAGCTTTCATGGCTTTCTCCCTGAGAAAGTTTCCACCCAAGCCGACCTTGTCCCTGTGATCCCACATCAGGATGGAACCTCAGCTCCACAATTCTCAATGAAGCAGCAGGAGCTCTTTTTGAAGAGTTTATAACCACTACCAAAGTTTTATTCTGCAGCCCAACATTTGTATATAAACTGCCCCAAAAGGATTATGGCACTTGCAAAGCCCTCAGTGGCTTCCTAAGTCTTCAGATCTGTTAATAAGAACAGAAGTTTAGACTCATTTCTCCCACAACTACTGCCCTAACCTCCCCAAAAAGTGACATTTTCAGTGCTGCTGCTTTGGCTGAGCAAGATCCAGAGGATGTGTGAGCCAAGAGCACCAACATCAGCCCAGGTAGCACGTTCTTGCCTCCTAGGATGTGCATTTTGGGTTCAATATCCCACAAAGGCTTTAGGACAGCGCTGCATCAGAAGATCAGTGGTTGCATTGCCTGAGCTAAAGCATCACGAGGAAACAAAACTTTCCCAAGGGGCCCTTCCTAAAAGCTGCCACTTTCAACAAAAACCACCCAAACCACAACTGGGCGGGTTGAGAGCTCAGTGCCCTGCCAGCAGCACGAGCACAAAGTGCCTCTGCACTCCCAGAGAACACTTCAACTGCACCCACTTGTGCTGCTGGAGTATCATAAATATTTCAGGAGCCCTGAATTCCCCAGCTTGTGTTCCCTGACAAATCTATTACAGAATACACTGCCAATGACTCCTTTGGCTTTCACGGAGAGCTCAGTGCGATGAGGTCCCTTTTTCACTGAGATTTTCAGCTGCTGCTCTACATTCTCAGCCCATTATATTTTTTACAAAGCCGGGTATATCAGCGCTGTGAAAAAATCATCTGTAAAGGGCTCAGAGGCTCAAACCCTGCACGAAGCGTGGGAGGTGCTACAGCCCCCTCCCGCCCCGGTCACCGTCCGGAGCCGCCGGGAGCCGCGGGCAGCCCGGGGGCCGCAGCCAGCGGTCGCTGCCGCTCACCGGAGAGCCCCAGCGGCCGCCGAGCCCCCCGAGCCCCGCCCGGCCCCGGCCTCCCGAGCCCTCCCAACCCCGCGGGATGCAGGGGCGCCGGCACTGACCGTCATTGGCGGGGAAGCCGCTCCTCAGGGCCCGCGCGTCCTCGCGGGGCCCGGTGGCGATGCCCGGAGGGGCAGGGCCGGGGCCCGGCAGCCGCGCTGGGGACGAGCCCGGCGGCCGCCCGCCCGCCGCCCCTCTACCTTTCCGCCTGAAGAAGGACATAGCGCCGGGGAGGGGGCGAGGCGGCCGCCGGGGCGGGGGAAGGCGGGAGGGAGGGAAGGCAGCGCGCCGGGTCCTATGAATGAGGCTGCTGCGCCCGCCCGCCGCCGCCGCTCCCTCCGCCTCTTCCTCCCGCGGCGGCGCCCGCGGCCGCCATGTTGTCAACAACGGCCCCGCGCCCGCTTCCGGCAGCGCCACCCGCGCGGCACGGCGGGATGCGGCCGCACTCAACATGGCCGCCCCGGCGTCACGCCTGCCGGCCAATGGGGACCGGGCGGGGCCGCCATGTTGGGTGAGGGCAAGGAACACTCGGGGCTCCGGGCGGGCGGGGCGGCCATCTTTGATCAGGGCGGGGGGCGCCGGGCGGTGTGAGGCGCCGGCCGCCATCTTGGCTGAGGGCACGGGTGACCTGGGGACGCTGCGGCAATTTGGGCGCGTCCCGGGGGCAGCAGCGACAGAGAGCCCCGAGGGCAGGGGACAGAGCCCCGAGGGCAGGGGACAGAGCCCTGAAGGCAGGGGACAGACCTCTGAGGGGACAGAGCCCTGAGGGGACAGCGGGCAGCGCCGTGGCAGGGCCGTGAGAGCCGAGGCGCCCTGGAGAGAGACCTCAGGGACATGTCCCAAAATCTCCCCTGGGGCGGTGGGGGCCGCAGCAGAGCGGACGGACAGAGAGGCGGACACATGGACAGGCGGACACCCCTGGCTCCTGTCCGAGCTCCCGCCCGGGCTCTGAGGGCTCTGCAGCGCCGGGGCCCTGCGGGCCGTGCCGCCCGTGTCCGGTGCCTCGCGTGGTGCCAGGAATGCGGCAGCTCCTTCATTCCACGGCACCCCCGTGTCCGGCACAACCAGAACTCCCTGCCGGGCCCCTCGGGGCGTGCGGACACCGCCGGGCGCTGGCAATCCGTGTTCGATAAGTCAGTTCCGTCTGCGTCCCGAATCCTGCCACAAAAATCCTCTTAATCATCCTCCCGAGGCAAACCTGCTCTTCCCTCACCTACCAAGGACGTTTGTCACCGTGACACAGCGCTCAGGCTGATATCCGAGGAGAAGATCTCTGATCTAAAAGCTGTACAAACACTTTGTAAAACAGACTGTGATTATAAATTCCGGTTTGTGTGTGAGTAAAGCGAGGCACGGAGCCAGAGGGCAGCTCTGCCATCCCCGCGTCACCCCGGATCGATGCAGGGTCACCCCTGTGCCGTGTAACTGTCCTGCCCTTGCTGCCTGAGCCCTGTGAAAATGATGTCATTAATAATCATTGCGTGAGTTTCTGCACCGTCTTTCATCCGAGCATTCCAAAGCTCTTTACAAACACTCAGTAATTAAGGCTCATAAATTGTAAATGGCCTAAAAGGTGTATGGGGATCTTCCAGGGCTGGGATGGAGCCGTCTCCTGGGCGGGATGGTGCCGCTGATCAACGCCCTGTAGCAACTGCATTTTCTCTTTTGATATTATTTTTGTTAACTGGTGCTCTTTGATACAGTTTTGTACACATGCCCAGAGGCTGGCTGGAGCATAATGAACTATTCTATACGGTTTCTGCATAATGAATGGAATTATTTAATTGGCACATAACCTCAGAGACTGCTAATAGACTACAACATTCCGAAGATGAGCAAATTGGAAAGAATGGGATGACTTAGGGAACGCTAAATTAACATCTTCTGCCAAAAATTTTGCACACAGTCTCTTGGGTTTCAGGGTATACATGGGGGTTGAACAAGGAAGCAATGATTTACACAAAAGTTTGACATGAATTACCTTCCCTGGACTGAAATTTTCTCTCAGTTTTTGGAATTCAGAAGGGCTGAGGCTCCAATCCAGAGCTGCTCACTCAGCCTTAGATCTGGATCTGAACTGGAAGTGTGAGTGACAGCAGGTGCTGGAGTCTTTAACAGAACATGACAGTTTAATTATCTGAGCAATCAGTTAAATATGACTTCAGGACATGGGTTGGCCAATGTCAGAGAAGCTGAGGGACTCCTCCCTAAATTAAAATATTCAAATAAAAAAAAGTTGTCTCACTGCTTGATTTTTTCTCTCCACAGCTAGAAAAATAAGTAAAGTTTAATATTTTAAAAGATCTGAATGGAATGATCAGGTTTGGACAGATATAATAAAGCAGAACAAGACTTTGTTGCCTTTGATAATTAATCACAGGGCACTGCTCTGCTCAATTACAACACAAAACCACAAATGTGGCACATGTTAGAGGCCACTCCCATTCCTCCTAACTTCGGGACAGTCCATTTAGTGCCATGATGTTGGGATTCTATCTCATATATAGAATTCTCACTACTTTTGGAATACAGCTGAGATCTTACTCTGGAATAAATAATAATGTCCTAAACACATCAGGAGCCAAAGATGTCTTTACACAGAAACCCACAGCACCTTCAATTAGAGACTTGTATTTTTCTCCTAATATATTTTTTTCCTTTTTAATGGGAAAACAAGTGTCTGCATGCACACACAAAACTCCTGGCAAATTTGGCTGTGGCTGAGCTCAGTCCATGAATCCCCATGGGAATGGGAGGGTTGGTACCTGTACTGAGCATTTCAAAGATGGGAATTCTCCCACGTCCCAGCCTGGCAAAAATTTACTGCTTTTATTAAAACATTGCAATCCCTCCCTGTCTCCTTCCACTGAGAACATTCCCCGGGAGGGAGGTTTGTTCCTCTGTGCCTGGGCACAGCAAGGGGTGAAGAGAATCTGTCTGACTCTCAGTGGGTGAGTTAAAACTCGAGGTTTGAAATGTAAAATTTGGATTAAAAGGTTAAAAAAAAGGTTCACTGCCAGCAGGAAGGGCAATGTTGGTGACCTGCTGCTGCAGATGTGCTGGACAGCCGCGCTCTGGGATCAGCACTGAGCAGGAGAAAGCAGAAAATCCCCCAAGCCAGACCCTGAGCTCTTCCCAGCCCTGCCGCAGCTGCTCCTGCAGGAACGGAGCCTTTTCTGCTTTGGAGCCACCCTGGAATTATTCCGAATCAGTGAAAGCAAACGGGCTCGTTGGCACCTCCGCTCTGCCCAGATGGCATCGCCAGCGCTGGGTGCGACTCACCTCAGATGACCTTTCTCCAATCCACAGTGTATTTCCCAAGTTCTTGGCCATTCTATGGCATCATAAATACTTGAAAAATAATAATCTAGTTTAACACCATCTCCTGTTTCTCCGTTCTTCTTTTCCCCCCACCTTTTGCTTTTCTAGACGCCTCAAGGAGTACAAGAGGCGATGCAGCACATGACAGCAGTCGGGTTTTCCTTCAAACCAGGGAAATGGGTGAAAAACCAAGGTTGAGTGTGATTTTATCCCTTCAGAACTTTGCTGAAGTCACAGGACGAGCAGCATCCGCGGCATTTCTAAATGCAGGACACAGACACCCCCATGAAGCCAAAACGCTGCACCCAGACACAACCGCAGCGCCTTACCGGAGGCTGTGCCCGTGAACTCAGCTGCAGGAGCGGCACTCCGGGCGCGCACCAGGAGAGGGTGCCAAGCCCCCGGCTTCTGCTGCCGGGATCCGCACGGGCTTCCCAGGGCTCGGATCCCTCTCCAAGCGCTGCGCCTGAAACACCAACCAACACACTCTGGATCTAAAGGAAAACCTTTTTTTTTTCCCCCTTTTTTTTTTTCCTTTTTTTTTTTTTTTTCAACCAAAAGCTGCCCAAATGTCTTTAACTGTTTCAGCGCTATCGGCACTAAGTGCCCGAAACCCGGCCGAGGATATTAGGGCAGGATAAAGTTTTTTTTTGGCTACATTTTAAAAAGGATCTGATTCTTTATGCGGCTGATGGACGTGGGACCGCTCGGGGGAACAGCTGAGCTGCTGGAGATCGAGAAAACCTGTCAGGTCTGCGAGGCACAAACGTGAGACATCAGTCCGTGCTGCACAGGCACCGTGAGGTTTAGCAGGAATAAAACCTGATCCATGAAGTTTTGAGAATGACTGTTATAAAAATCCATCTGCACTGGGAGGCGCAGCTTTTACACCTCAAGTAAGCGCGGGCAGCCGCGTAGCCGCTCTGCCTCCAACACCTTGGAGAAACCTGCGGGATTAGAGGATAACGCTGCCCGAGCGAGCAGACCCCGAGTCCGCGACCTCCCAGCCACGGAGGGTTTAAATCCCCCGCGGAATTCCCCGCACCCCGCGCTCCCCACGCGTGTCCCCGTCCGGGAGAGCTGCAGGAGCGGAGCCGCAGCATCGCCGTCTGCGGGCACGGAGGGCGACTTAAAAATACCGCCGAAAATTTACCGCAGGAACAGCCCGACCCTTTCGGGGCCGCTGCTCAGCCCGCAGCGGGCACAGAAACGGCGTGAAACGCCCCCGAACCGTGCGCGCAGGTGACCCCGCTCCCCCCGCCCCGGATTCCCCCCGCCCGCCGCGGGTGTCGCAACCGCGCCCGTCCTCAGCCGCGCCCCGCGGGGCGGGCGGCGCAGGGAGCGCGCAGGGAGCGCGCAGGGAGCGCGCAGGGGCGCGGGCAGCGCTGCCGGCCCCGCGCCCGGCCCCGCCGGCCGCCCCGCGCCGCCGATGCTGTCGGTGCCGGTGCCGGTGGCGGGCGCGGGGGCGGCGCGGGGCGCGGGCTCCCTGCCCCGCCGGCGCACCATGTGCAGCGGCGTCGGCTGCTTCTGGGCGCTGCTCTCCGCCGGCCTCCTGGCCGCCTGCGCCGCCGCCTTCCTCTCGCCGGCCTGGCTGCTGCCGCCCGGCCGCGCCGCAGCCGGCTTCGGCTTGCTCTGGCGTTGCGCCGGGCCGCCCCGCGGCTGCCACGGCTCCGCCGGCCCCGGTGGCTTCGGAGACATCCCCTCCGGTTCCTGGCAGGTGAGCGCCTCCCCGCCGCGGCACTCCCCACCGCCTCTCCCGGGCTCCCCGGCATCCCCTGTCAGCTCTCCGACATCCCGCCTGCCCTTCCCTGGACTCCCCGGCATCTCCCGTCACCTCCCCGACAGCACTCGTGTCTGCTTCTGGCTCTCCGGCATCCCTCATCACCTCCCCGGCATCCCCCATCGCCTCCTCTGCATCCTCCCCTTGCTTGCTTTGGGCTCCCCGGCGTCACCCCATCACGTCCTGGCATCCCCCCGACCTGCTCCAGGTTCTCCAGTATCTCTCTGTCCTCCTCACTTCCCTAAGGTCCCCCTGTCATCACCCCAGCGTCCCTTGTCCTGTGTTCCAGACCTGCTCCAGCATCCCTATCCTGCCCAGAGCATCCCAGGCATCCCCTGCATCTCCCCGTGCTGCCCTCGATCATCCCCTGCATCTCCCCGTGCTCTCTCCAGCATCCCTTTCATCCTCTGCATCCCTCCCGTCCGAGCATCCCCTCAGCACCCCTCGGGTATCCCGTGGTCGCTGTGGGTCACATCCCTCTTTGGGGTGCTTGGCTGTTTTGGGGTGCTTCAGGTGCTCAGTGCAGCGTGGTCCGTGCAGGTCCCGGCCGTGTCCCCGGCAGTGCCGCGGGGCTGACCCGGCCACCCCGCCCTGCCGGAGCCCCAAATCCCCCCGCGCTGCCCGGGCAGGCTCCTGCTGGGTGTGCGGGAGGGACTCGGGGGGAAGCTGGAGAGGTTTCTGAGCTTCCCAGCGGGGCGCTGAGCATCACTCGCCGGCTGAGGAGGGAGCGGGGAGGTGACTGAAACTGCTGCCCCTGGGACACGTGGGTCCAGAAATCGAGCCTGGATGTGGGGGACCGTGGCTGTCCCCCTGCCCCGCCACCCTGGGGGATGCCCTCGCCAGGTTTTGGGAAGGAAGGAGACCCAGACCCCGCTCACCCCACGGGCCCCGGGGTTGCTGTGGTGTCCCGGGGTGACAAAGAGCCGCCCGCCACTCTGGGTGTGTGCAGGGACCGCACAAAGCCCGGCTCCGGCATCCCAGCGCCCGCTTGCCCCTGTCCTTCCTCCCTCCTCTCCCTCCATTCTCAGCTCCTTACCGCGAGGCTGTGAGTGTGAAATCCCTGCCTCTGCTCGGGACACGCGAGCTTGGACCCGCTCCAGGTCACAGTGATGGGACCCCCAAAGCAGGGCTGCATCCCCGGGAGGTGGTGGCTGTGCCGGGCACAAAGGGTGCACATCCAGCAGCTGGATTTCTCAGCCTGCCATGGAGCTGCGCTGTTATCTCTCCCAGGACACCGGGTCTGCGTGTGATTGCTGAAATCCCATCACGGTCCTTAAAATTGGCATTAGAGACAAATATTGTGAATTGCAAAGAAAAGAGCCAGCTGTATAAACCCCTTCCTATTTATATAAAAAGGTGCAAAAATGCTCTTGTTTCCATGGGCTGGCCTTTGTTCAGATGTTTTTGCGAATGTGATGCAGATAAACACTTCCAAGTAATAACAAACTTTAAAGATAAGAACGAAGCTCAGCAGTGACTCATTTGAACAAGCCTCAGCCTCTGAAAACACTGAGATCCCGAATATAATGTAGCACAAAGTCTCCGAGTTCCTGAGCTTGGGCTGAGGATAATGGATAATCACAGCACCGAGGGGAGTTTGCAGGGAATTTTGGTGACATGTCCGTGTCACCTTTATTAATACCACCCAAATAATTAATAAACAACAACCAGCGCAGACTCTTTCAGAGGACAGTGCTCCCTTACCAGCTTTCTGCCATGGTGAGGGGGAGAATACCTGTTGTGACGGTTATTTGATGGGCTGGAATAAAATAAAACAGTCCTGACAGCTTTGCTGAGGCAGGCGACAGCTTTGGCTTTCTTGCATGAGCAGCCTCCGAGCCCGCACGCCTCGGTGCTCAGCACGGGGGGAGCCGAGAGCTGGGAACCCACGAGTTCGAGCGGGAGATTTGTCTCCGTTTTGGAGAGATGTGGAAACCGTGGCTTTTTCTTTTCCAATCTTTCCAGCGATCTGATGGGCAGCTCTCTCTTTAAATGAAAACCGAACGTGGACAGGAATCTGAGAGCTCCTGAAAAGAGCCTCCAGCGTTTGCTGAAGTGCAGTTTGCTGGCAGGAGGGTGGGAGCTGGGGCTGCCGGGGGCAAAGGGACCTAAAGCTGGTGAGGGGCTCGGGAGCTCTGCTAGAGTGGAGCTGGTGGCACATCTGGGGATGCCGAGCACACCTGAGGTGGATGCTGAGCACACCTGGGGTGGATGCTGAGCACACCTGGGGGAGATGCTGAGCACACCTGAGGTGGATGCTGAGCACACCTGGGGAGATGCTGAGCACACCCGGGGAGGATGCCGAGCACACCTGGGGTGGATGCTGAGCACACCCGGGGAGGATGCCGAGCACACCTGAGGTGATGCCCACCCGCGGCCGGGATGTCCATCCCCGGGGAACGCTGTTCTTTTTGTTTCCTGCAGGCTCGGTGCTGTTGCAGTTTCCCTGCCCCAATGTGCCGATTTGTTGAAGGGGTGGGGGAGCGTTCAGTCCTGCAAATGATCGTTAATGCCAGTTGTGTGTGCACTTGGGGGATTATGTTAATCATGCTACAAATGATGCTTTGAATCATGTCTGGAGGTTAATTAACATGCCTTTCTTCTCTTAAGAGGGCCTTCATGTCTGCTTAGAGTTGCTGGCTTTTTTCTGCTTCCTTTCATAATTACTTTGCAGCTCTCTAATATCATGGGTACCTTTAATTTAACCCTGTCAGTGCTGCTGGGGCTTTGCATTGAGCTCAGGACCATGAGGGTTATTTGATGGGGTGGAACACAATAAAATAACCCTGATGGCTGCAGATGGACAGGCTGAGACCTTGCAGGATGGAAACTGGAGAAGGTTTGGCTGGAGCCAGAGAGGAGAAAGGATGGTGATGGTGATATTGCCCAGCCAATTTGTGAGTGAGGCCCTTAGGATCTGTTGTGGGATCACTTGGAGCTGTGAGGGCTGGAGAGGGACATCCCAAAGTGTGCAGGTGCCCTGGGGAGAGGGGGTTGCTCTTGGGAGTACAAATAAAAAAAACAGGGGAACTTTTGAGCTCTGAGTGGTTTCATTGCATCTCACGACTCTGCTTTGCTTTTTCCTGGTGCCAGATCACTGTGTACGTGCAAAATAGTGCTTCATCCTCAGCTAATTTATTTTCTCTTTCAGTGGGAGCATTTGGCTCATGGGTTCCTGTCTCTGTGCTGCACTTCGGAAGCTACTGCTGCCACATTTCAAATTTCTATTTTTATTTTTCCAGATAGTCTCCAATTATTTTCAGGCTTTGCCAAGCATGTAATCTAAAACAACAAGGAAGCTGATCAGCCCATGATATTCAGGTTAAAACCACATGGACCATTTGCCTATGGAGCCAGTGATGCCATGCTGGAGCAGAGCCCAAAATAATCTGCCCAGGGCAGAGGGGAGGCTTTGCCCAACCCCAGCAGTTCCTTGAGTGGGTCTTTCCTGGGTTTAAAGCAGGACCTGAAAAGATTCAGCAAAGCTTAGTGAAAATGTACAATAAACCTGCTTACCCTTTTATTAAATCTTCATTGCTGGTTCCTCACTGCATCAGTTCAGCCCTGGGTCCCTGATGGGGTTTGCAGGGTAGTTATACAGCAGTCCCAATCCCAGTGATAAACACATGGGGTGCTCATGGAGATGGGAGGAAATCTGTCACTCTGTGGCAAATCTGTCACTCTGTGGCAAATCTGTCACTCCTCTTCTAGCCCAGGCTCTGGAATTAGGGAGAGATGCAATGTGACCCAAGCAGGGACTTGTGTGTGTGCTGGCTCTGAGTCTGCTCTGCCTCCAGAGTCGTGTATCAGGCCAGCACATTAACTTGGGATTATCAGGAAATCAACTTTTAGCTCTTCATCCTTAGAACTTCCCAAGAGACCAGACTCTGCCTGCCAGTCCATTTGATTTTTAATTGCACTTACACACCCTTGGCAGAGTTGTAAGCGTTAAGTGTAAGGAATTCTTGACATCACCACCTCCATGCACATTACCACAGAGCAGACTTTATCTGCTTTCAGCAGCCACCCAGAGTTTTCTGACCTACATTAACAGGACTGAAAATACCTGGTGTTGGGGAAACCTGTAATTCCTGGGCTGTGGGCCCACATTTCAGTGCCCAAGTCACAAACCACCACCGGGACTCACTGACCTGCTCTCAGCTAAGCCGGGCTGAAAGGGCTGCTGAGACTGGACCAGCTTAAGGGTGGGCCGTGGGAGGTCAAATTGATTGAAAATGCAGCCAGGCTGCTCTCAGGATTAGTTCTGTCCACTGCTCTCCGAGGGAGAGGGAAGCTGCTTTGCATGAACAAAGAGGTGGTGTCAGCCCCGGGACTCAGCTGAGCTGTGGCCACTCCTGACGGTGCCGGACAGGGGGACACGTGCCCACACCCCCTCCTCAAAGAGCAAATCCTGCCCCCTGTCCCTCGGGAACGGCATCCTCTGGGCACATCAGAGGCATCCTGGAACGAGCCTTGCATTTCCCCTTTGCAGGGCCCGGAGCAGAGTCTGGCACAGGCTGGCAGGGACATTTTGGCAGTGGGAAATTGCCTCCATCCCCTTGAGGCTGCAAATCCCACTCTCTGCGGGCTCCTCCTCTGGCTTTGTGAGGAAAAGCCAGATGGGCGAGCTGTGACCCGCGGGGCATTCCCTGGCCACGGCCATGAGCCCGGCTGGGCTGCCAGCGCCAGGAAAGGGCTTATCCCAGGGAAGGATAATGACAGAGCAGGGGAAGAAGGGCTGATCGGGTACCCAGCACAGTGCACTGCTTGCTGCCTAATTAAAATTTCATTAAGTTGGTTCGAATCCCTTGATGGAGGTCACAGGCACACCATTGATGTGCTAATGTCTTACTTTCCCCCTTTTTTCTGTCTTTCACTACTATCCATCATCCTCTTAGATAAAGCAGTGCCATTAGGAACTGCTTTCCAGCATCCCCAGATGCAATGGCACCGAAAAAGAGACAGCCATAATTCATCAGGCATATTATCTGTCTCTTATTTTCTCTCTAATTAAAAAAATGCCTTTCCCCCCTCCCCCCCCCCCCCCACCCCCCCCCGACTTGAATCAGTTTGGGCATTAACCCCTGTGGTGTTCTGTTGAATATCCTGGTGAGCTGGAATTGGAGAAGTTGCCTGGAAGGCCAGGACTGGCTGAGCTTTGTTTTAGTGGAGGTGGTGCTGAATTTTGTGCAAAATCTGGGCTGGGGAGAGACACCCCCTGTGCACGCTGTGGTGTGGGCAGGTCCCCAACCACCAAATCCTACATTTGAAGGGGAAAAAATGAGGGCTGGAGCCTCCTCTGCATCCCTGTGGCTCAAAACAGCCCCAAACATCCCAGTTTAGAGGATTGAGCCATCAGCCACATCCCCGGTGGCATCACACCTGGGGATCGGGTAACAGCGGGCACTTCCCAGCGCTCCTGCGCAGGGATGGCATTTTCTGGGAGGGAAGATCAAACAGGCAGGAGAAAGCTCTCAGATGGCGCCCAAAGGAAGGGAATTGCCGGGGAGGAGAAGCCGAGGATGTGTGGGATTCTCTTCCTGGCCGTCGCTTTAATGCCGCCCAGATGGCGAATGTTTGTTTCTGTGCCTCGTGTGGGGGAAATACGAACGAGCTGCGAGGCTCCATCCGCCCACCCCGGCACGCAGCGCCTCCCAGGTGGAGATTCCTGGCTTTTACCGACATCCCCTGCAGAGAGAAGGCAGAGGAGGCACCAGCCCACACCTGCATCGCCCTCCCGGGTGCTGCCAACACCCCTGCAAATCCCAAAGCTCAGGCCCCACTCAGCACCTCCATCCAGCACTGATTTGGGTTTTTAACAAGGTTAAAAATCTCAGTGTCCGTTTGGTTTCTACCTCTGTAGGTGCAGCACTACTCAGCTTAAGCCCAAAACATATTCCCAAAAGGAATATTTGATCCCACAGAGCTCTGATAGGAAAGGGTTGCATTTAGAAATTAAAATGGTTGGATTAATTTTGCCACTTTTTCTCTTACAGTGACTTTACAGTTTTTCTCCAGCTCATTTGGGGTTTCTTAGATATTTTCTCTCAACAGATACCCCAAAAAGCCAGACACACTGCCACCTTCACTTTGCTTTTCTCACTGAGCCTGTGGCTTCATTTCCCACTTATTCAGGGCATTTCTTTTCTGTCCCCATTTCCAAAGGTGCTGAAGCATCTGAGCAGGGCTGGAGCACCCCAGCAATCTGTCACCTTGCCCTCAGCCTGCTGCTCTGGGTACCACAGGCACCATCCAGCTGTTGGGGGTGGTCAAGTGCCAATTAATAAATTGCATTAATAAACTAATGTGCATCATGACCCAGTTCATAGTGATGGCAGGAGCTTTGCCAGGTTGGTTTATCTCTGCTGGACCAAACACCTGGTGCTGTTTCTCAGCACTAAAACCTGGATTGGAAAGTTTATTTTCCATTCTCCCTTCCTGCTTTAATGCTGGCTTTCAAAGATGAGTTAACTTTTAAAAAGTTTTCATTAGGGATATTAAGGAATTCTCCCCGGGACAGCCATTATGTGACATTTTAATTTTGATTTTTCTGGTGAATGAAACAACATCTTCAGCAGATTTATTGCTTAGTGAATGGCCCAGCCATGGCATGTGTCAGACCTGTAAAACACTAAAATAACGGGCAGGGGATTGTTGTTAATCAGAATTTATTACACTACATAAAGGCATATTTACAGTCCCACCAGGGGACGATTAATTTGTTTGGGGATAAACAATTAATCTCCCCGGGAGTGGGAGCAGAAAATCTGACACGGTTTTATGCCTTTCCCAGCGTGGCAGAGGCAGGATTGCTCACAGCCTCCCTGGGGGCACCTCCCTGGCACTGCCAGGGGTCAGCAATGCCCAGGGATGGGCAGCCCTGCTCCTCCTTTGCACTGGGAGCTGTGCTCTTTACTGGGAAAAATGGGGTTTTTCCTGCCCTGCCTGAGCTGGGCTCTCACAAGCAGCCTCCTGTTATTCCCCCCCACCCTGTCTATTTTTGGGTTTCAGCCTTTGCATCTGTTTCCTGCATCCTCTCCTTTCTGCTCAAGATGCAACAGGCACAAACAAGGAGGAGACAGGGAGAGGAGGAGAGAATTTCAGCTGCTATTCTTTGGTACCTTTGCTCCATGGACTTCTTCAAACTTCAGCCTTCTTATTTCTCTTTGAAAGGAACTTTCTGACTTTTGCAGGAGCAACTCCAGTACAGGGCAGGAGCACTTGGGATAATTTCCAGCTGAGGCCCTGGAAAGGTTATGACAAAAGCAAAATTTCTGGTTTCCAAGAGCATATGCAGTGTTTTGGCAGGTAATGCTAGCACACACCCAGCAGGATGGGGGGGCCAGGCAAAGAGCAGTGGTGTGCCCTTTTTAATTTTTGGGGCAGCTGTGCCCCTGCCACCCTTTCTGCCCCCAGGAGCTCCCTGGCAGCTGCTCAGTGGCTCAGCATTCCTGGCCCACATGGCAGAACCCAAACCTCACCATTTACCTTCACCTACTGCCCACAGGAATTTTCTCACATTTATTCATGAGACCTTTTTTCCCTTTGCCAAGGCCTGGCTGGATTTGGTGGGGTTTTGGCCACCCGTGGGCACATCAGGATGCTGCCAGCCCTGAGACCCCTCAGTGTTGTTGTCAAACCACTCCCAAACCAGAGCAGCTCTTCTGCCAGTTTAACACTCACCTGCACCCATCTTGTTTGTGCCTTTTTCCTGGCACTTTGTCCTGAAAAAGACCTTCACACTTCTCCATGGGGATTAACAGTCTGAGCAGCTCATCAGTTGTTTCCAGCAGGAACTGCGAGTTTTTAGGGGATTTGAGCTACCACAATTAAGGAGAACCTAGATCATTAAAAATAATATGCTTCACACTAGAGAGGAACCAGCCTGCTTCACAAGACCCCTTTCTGCTGAAAAATTCATTGCTCTAAATAATTAATGGTCCTTGCAAAGGAGGATGGTTTTGCCAGGCGGAAGGTGAAATGCAGACGCCAGGCAGAGGAATCCTTTTTTTTTTTTTGTTATAAATCCAGATTTCCTGGCCATGCTGCTGCCCTGGGAGCAGTGGGGGTGCAGGGTTGTGGCTGCTTTCCTCATGGGGTCTCAGGCTGGGGGAGTGTCTGTGCAATGGGGTCATCCATCCATCCATCCCACCCCACCCCATCCCATCCCAAACCCCATGGGACCCTCCTGGGGTAGGGACAGGGCAGGGGACTCTGCTGGAGGTGTCCCAACCTTGTATCTTAAGCCCTGGAGCAGCACTTGTCTGTTCAGTGTCTCAGTGGCTTGGAAGGCTCTGGAGAGGAGCAGATCTCCCTGCTGGAGCAGCCTCTCCATTTCTCTGGGTAGCTGTTTGCACTGCTGTTCCTTTTGCATTGCATGTCAGGAATTCATTTATTGCTGGGACAGCATTTGCATTGCTCAGTGCATAAATAGGCTATAAATAAGATGCTGATTTCTAATCACTGCACAGCCCCAGGAGAGGCACTCACACCAGGCTGTCAGGTGGTGCCCACGCTGCCCTGGCCTGTCCCTCTCCAGCACCAGGGTGTCCCTTGGAGCAGTGGCAGGACCCTGCAGGCAGTGGCTGTGTCACCAGCCAGTCCAGCTGCTAATCACCAGCTCAGCAGTCAATAACAGAGGTGGATGTAGGGCAGTGCCAGACCTGTGGGACATCATCACTAATGGGAGGGGGTTTTTAGCTGTTTGGATCCCCCATTTGCATCACAGGGTGAATCCAATTCCTCTGCCTGTGGTTGGTGCAGAATCATTTACATGTAGCAGATTGTTTGTAACCTCTTTGGTGAGGGGAGGTAAATGGAAACTTGTATTGGGGGTTGTTTCTGTGATAACCATGGCTGCCCAAAAGCTCAGATAGAGGGGGAAAAACAAAAAAGGAAAACTGTGCATTGCTAACCAGAATGTCTCACCAGGACAAGAGGGCTGGACAAGGGTGGAAGTGGGATCTGACCTCCTCAGAGCAGCTCCCACACAGGTTATAAAAGCCAGGCTTTTCAGGAAGATGGGAGTGATCCCTGCCTTGGAGCTGTGCTGCTCTAGGGAGCTGAGCAGCTGTTACTGCAGGGTGACTCACCAGAGCCAGCAGCTGGAATTTGCTGGGAAATGACAGGAGCTGCCGTGGCTGCCGCAGTGCCGGGGCTGAGGTGTCCTCACGCTGCTTGGGAGCTGTCAGGAGCTGAGTGCTGGAGGAGGAAGGTTCCCCTCACTGCCCCCAGCCATGCTGTGCCTCTGGCTGGGCTGGCACGTCCCTGCTGGCACAGTGTCCCTTGCTGCCAGGGCCATCACCTGCAATGGGGACAGAAACAGCAACAGTGCAGTGACTGAACACCTGTACCCAAGGGCAAGCTGTTTTGCCATGAATTAGTGCTTTTTTCCCAGTTTTTGGGCTGCTGTGGGTGGGAGCAGCCTGCCATGTCAGCAGAGCTGCAATGAGAGCAGCAATGGGATCCCCAAAACACCTGCTCATTGCCAGGCCTGCTGAGGCAGGTGCTGTCATGAGATCCATTTCAGTGCTCAGCAGAGGCACTGACACATCAGGGACATCTAATGGCACAGTCTTAGGCCCTTCATGCATGTCATGCACTTGCAATTGTCACTGTGGCCCCAGTGTCAGTAACCCCTGGGAGCAGGGGATGGCTGAACCTCGGGCTCAAGACTTAACTCTGAACTGAAGCAACAAAAGGTGCGAGGGAGAAGGTGGGAGAAGCCGCCCATGCCAGGGCTCCTTCCCCACTTCCAGCAGGGGATTTCTGGGGGATGTGGTGTGGGGTGACCCCTCTGACAGCCCCCTGTGTCCTTCCAGACGAGCGCTGTGCTGTGTGCGGGCGGCTGTGCCCTGCTGGCCCTCAGCTCCCTGCTGGCCATCGTCGCTGTCCTGCTGCCCGGCGGAGCCTGCGAGCGCCGAGTCTGCACCCTGGCTGGCTACATGCAGACAGCAGCAGGCAAGTGATGGGGCTTTGCTCTCTGGGGTGGAAAGGTGGGCTGACTTTTCGTGGCATCTTGGAGCTCAGCAGCACGAGGAGCTTGCAAACCCTAAGCAAAGGTGGGAGAAAAGCAAGCGGCCCTTCAGTTTAGTGATTGCCTCCTGCATTCATCATAAAAGCTATTGAACATCACCTCCAAGCAGGTACACAGGTCTGAGAGAGCCTGGGCTGCAGGTCCCACTCACTGCCCCCAGCTCAGGATGTTGTGTCACCTGTCTGCTGGCAGGGTGCTGCTGCACCTCCTGGGGCCCAGTGGCTGCTCCCTGTGAAGTCCCCAGTTCCATCTTTGTGGTTAAGCCTCGGGAAGGATTTCCCTCTCTGAGCTTTACCCTTGAGACAGGGGTTGCCCAGCCTGTCCTGTCTCCCCCAGGCTCCCTGGGCAGCCTTTGTGAAGCTGCATCCACTTAAAATTCCATTGCAATTGCCTGTGCTTCTGCCTCGAGGGAGTGCAGGAAGCTGGGGAGGGACAAACCCCACTGGAGATTTGTCACCCCTGCAGGGAGCCACGTCCCTGAGAGTTGAACCAAACCTTCCCAACTGGACCTGAGCCATGACAGGAGATTAATGCCCATTTGTGTGTGTGCCCGAGAATAAACTCCTTTCCTTGGAGAAATTCTCAGGGCCAGCCAGGCTTTGTTCTCTGCCTGGAAGCATTCAAGCTGCTTTGAGGGGAAATCCTGTTACACGCTCTCCTCTCCAGGGCTCATCCCGTGGGATCTGATTTGGGACAGATGGAGCAGGACAGATTTTAGCCATGGCTGCTCCAGCTCAGCCAGGCTGTGGGTCCGTAGAGACAGCAGCTTGTGCCTGTTCCCCTTCTCCCAGTCTGGAGAATCCCATCTCTGCTGGCTGGTGCCAGTGGATCCCCTGGGTGTGGGACAGAGGTGGAGGAGCCCCATGGCAGCAGATCTCAGCTCCAGGGATGGAGCCCTGGGTGGCCTTGCAGATGATCTCCCCTGCAGGGGATAATTGGGGTGGAAAAGGGTAACCCCACATTACCTTTGCCTGGGGGGTGGCACATCCCTGCTGTGTCTGGAGCAGAGACAAAGCAAAGGATTAGGAGGAGTCCCTGGAAAGGAAACTGTGGCAGATAAATACAAATGAGGTGCTGCGAGGGGTTCTGGTAATATTGAACAGGCTGTAAATAAACTGTAGGCTCTAAGCGTTATTGACAAATGAAAATTTACTGGGGACGTTTGAGCAAGCTAATGGGTTGCTTTAAACCCTGGCATTGCCTGCTAAGCATTTTGTCTTGTGCTTTTTAATTTTGTGCACTGTGGATTAATTCCCATTCAGAGCCAGGCAGCCCTGAGTCAACAGAATTAAATGGTTTAATGTATTTGGATTCAGAAATGCTGCCCCTCCATAATTTCTCTCCTTGTTCCTCCCTCCCTCCCTAGGAGGAAGCTTTTCAATAGAAATCAGCTGCAGTGAGGTGACAGGGAGAGAAACTCCTCCCCAAAAATCACATTATCTCGGAGAAAACCAGAGATTTTAGGATGGATGGAATTATATGGGAAGGGAGGAAAGCAGAACAAGCCCAGGAGGTTTTGTGGAGTAGTTTTCTGATGGGGGATGGGGGCAGCTCTGCCAGGGGGATGCCTTGAGATGCTGGCAGAGCAGTGGGGTTTTGTTTCTCTCAAATCCTGGGTTTCCAGGTCCCACAGTCACCTTTCCTCTGTCTGACCAGACATTTTCCCACTGAAATCCAAATTTTGCTCTCATTTTCCCATTTCACAAAGCCAGCTTGAGGTATTCTTTTAGGGCACCAAAGCTATGAGTAAATAATCTTAATTGTATAAAACATTGAATCAGGAATCCAATAAATAAAGAGCCAGGTGCATTCAGGCAGGAGCAGGAAACATGCCAGGAAGTGCAGGAGCAGAGGTACCAGCAGAGCCAGAATCAGCCCCCCCCGGCTCTGCACTGTCTCAGAAAGGTGCCCTGAGCTGCACTCACATAAATCCAGGTGCAGAGGCCAAGGATTGATCCCTGAACCAAACACGAACCAGCCCTGAGAGCAGCCCCACTGCAAGGGCAGCCAGGCTAAAGCTACAGCTTTAACACTTCCCTGCTGTGTATTTGGAGATCCAAGTTGTGCCTTTTGCAGCCTCAGAAGGGAGGAAGGTAAAAACCTCTGGCAGACAGAGCAGAGCACTAATTGCAGATGGCAGCCAGGCCATCAGGGTTCAGAGCTGGGCTAATTGCCACCATACTTGGAAAACATGAGTCCTGATGCCTGGCATCCACTCCTCAGAAAAAAACCCCAAACAAACCAACATATCCACACAAATGACAAGAGGATGATCCCTAATGGAAGAGTTAATGAGCAACAGGGAGAGGAGGAAGGATAAAGGAACATTTGCTCATCTCTCACACCCCACAAAGTCAAAGCTGCCCCTGAGAGATTAGAGATGGGGCTCTCCTTGTTCACGGTGTCAGCTCACCAAAATGAAATTTCTGGGTGATTCTTCCTCCCAAACCTGCATGGCAGCACCTCCAAAGAGGCTGAGGCAGCCCAGCTGGCCCATTTATGGGTGGGGTGCCCCAATCCTCAGCTGCAGCCCATTGCTGGAGGAGGGTCCTGAGGCTGACCCCAGGGACAGGCAGGGCAAATGGGGGCACAGCTGAAACCCTGCCAGTTGTCCTTCAGCAAAAGCCTCTTTGCTGGTTTTAAAAACAGGAGTTAATGCCAGGAAGAAATGTCTCCTGCTGCATGGGGCTGAAAGAGAAGGACAGGGAATGTTCCCCAGGGCTGATTGTGCCTGTACAACCCCTCTGGTGGTGCCAGGTGCTGGTCAGGGGCCCGTGGTTTAGAGCTGGATGTGACAGTTCATCTCTGCAAGGCTCTCAGAGCAGTTTTTCAGTGACTGGCAGTGAGGAAGCTGCTGGAAGGAGCACGGGGCCATCACAGTGTGTCAGGCACTGGCTTCACCCACGGGACCTGTGGGTGATGCTCTGGGGAGCCCCAAGGCTCTGCTCTGAGCTGTCACAGCCCACACAGTCCCCAGCAGTGTCCTGAACCTGGGGGAGCTGAGAGCAGAGCAGCCTCTGACAGGTTTCCAGCACAGGCTGTGCTCCACAGCCCAGAGCATCCTCACTCCCGTGGGAATGGCCTTCCCAGGGCACTGAGGCTTGTGACGGATGAAAACTGAGATTGCAACCGAGGCTGAGCAAACCCCATCACACAGAAAATCTGGGCAGATTTCTGCTTTGGGGGCTTGTGGTACTAAGGGAAGGATTATGGGTGTGCTGTAGGATTAAGCTGCTGGTGACCACACTCCAGCACTGAGGCTGCTTCCATCTGCTGCTTAGGAACCAGTCCTCACAGGCAGGATCAGCAGCCTCCCTCACCCCTAAAAGCCTCAATAAAGCCAGGACTGAGTTGCTTTTGGGAAGCTTTTCCCCACGTGCTGTTCAGGCAAAGGGCTCTTGCTTTGCTGGAAGTGGGTGGCTGATCCAACCTGCCAGCTGAATTCCTCCAGAATTCAGCTCAGTAAAAGCCACAACCATCCTGAGCCTTGGGCTGGTTTGTCCTGGAGCAAGGACTGCTCTGTCCCCATGGCTGCTCATCCTGTCCCTGGTCTCTGTGGCCTGGCAGGAGGAGGCTGCAGAGCTTGGCACCTCAGTGAGGGCACAGAGCACAGGAACCCTTCAGGGAGAGTTTTGCTTTCACCCCACACTGCTCTCTGTCCAATCCTTCCACTGTCATCTCACTGCTCAAGACAAACCCAGTGCTGAGGGCAAATGATCCTGACCTGCCTGTGCCTTTCTAAGGTGCTTTTGCTTTTAAAGAGTAATTTCCCAGCATCGCCACGACAGAATCAGAACAGTCACAAGACTCCAGCAATACAGGCAGAAACCCACAGATATGCAATTCCCTCATTTAGCCACACTGTAATCCCAGGTTTCACGGTAGTCCCAAGAGCTTCTTCCTGGAAAATTTGATCTCCTGTATTCTGCAGCCAAGATCCCTCTTACCGGCAGCAGCATGATGGCATTACAGATGGCCTCAGCTTTTGGTCAGATAAGCATAAGAGCAAAATACAGGAGGCCTTGTGATTTTTGTCTGTTCTTTAGACTCTGATCATCCAGTAAGAGCACAGAGAGGGAGAATTGTTCATTTTCAGATCAGTGTGAACCTTCTAAATGTATCAATTCCCAAGGACTGAAAACCAACCTAGATTAGAATGGCTTGTGCCATTCCCAAGGGAGAGCAGCAGGATGGGCAGGAGATTTGGGGCAGCAGGGCCACAGCAGCTCCCTGGCCACGCTGCTGTCCCAGTGTCACAACGTTATTTAGGAAGGCAGGACATGATCCTTCCCCCTCACTGCACCTCCCATCCCTCCCTGCATCCCAGCCCACCTCTGGGATCGATGGTGCCCTGTTTCTCCCAGCTTGTGCAGGCTCTGAATGGCAAACAGCACTGTCATGCACATCCCTATTGATCCCTCAGACTCCTATCGATCAGCCTGCTGACATATAGGTAATGTGTAATTAGTAACTTAGATAAAAACAGCACCAGGAGGGAGCTGCCTGGCAGCTCCAACCTTGGCTAGTGTGTCCATGGAGCAGCACACACAGGGGTCGTGGCTGCCTGGTAATTGCTGACCTGGCATTAAGTCACTGAAACTCTTCCCTTCCCTGTGGGGTCCTGGATCCCTCCTATCCCTCCCCTTGCTCAGAAATCCTGATTGGAATAATGGCATGAGGAAGGCACTCTGCCAAGCATCCCTTACCAATGCACCTGTGGCACCAGCAGCTGGTGGGGATGCTGCAGGGATCCAAGGATGTTGCAGGGACCACTGGATAGTGGGGACGTGCTCTGCTCCTGGGTTCAGTGTCACAGCACTGCTTTGGGGGGACAGAACTGGAGCTGACACCTCCCCAAGGCAGGGGACAGTTTGGGGTTGGGAGCTCAGCTCTGCAATCGACACTAAAATGTTCAGGAATGGCCAAGGAGAGGACGGTAGGAGCCTTTCGCAGCCCATGCAGCCCTTGCCCCTCCCGCAGAGCCCGGGGCGGGGGCAGACCCACAGCCGCTTTCCTGCGGGGCGTTTTTGTGGCTGCGGCAGCCCGGCAGCCCCATCCTGTTGACGCCGAGGGTTGTTTGTCAGAAGACATCCTTGGGATTCGGAAGAGGAACTTGGCAGTGGAGGCAGGGGGGAAGCAGCGCCCTGTTGTCCAGGCATTGATTTGATTTAAAATCACCCAAAGCTTCCCCCATCCCTGTTTAAAAATAGCATCTTGGCTTTTATTGCAGAGCCCACGCTGTCCCTCTTCTCGTGGCAGTAGCATCTTGAAAAACGTGCTCAGTCCTGATGCAGTGACATTGCTGGATGTGTTCAAGCATCAGAGCAGCACTAAGGAAAGGTTGCCATAAAGCTGTGTCCCCATTTAGGAAAGGTTCCTCAAAACTGCAAGAGAAGATCTCCAAATAAGCCAAGTCCAGTCTTCCTGCAAGGTGCTTGGGCATGAAAGCAAAACACAGCAGCATAAAACCCGAGCCTGGAGATGTGTCCAGCTCCTGAATTGCAAGGACAGCTTGTTTGTCTTTCTCTGGAAAGAGCAATGCTCCCATCACAGCTGGGAGCAATTCCATGATCCCCCTCCCTGCTCAGGTCCTCACCCTCTGCCCTCCACATTTCACATCTTGTCCTTGCAATAGAGACAGCACTGACACTGTTGGAAGCCCCGATTCCGCCCCTGGTGCAAGGTTTTTTTCCCCCTGCTTTCTTTAATTACATTAGCAAAGTCAAAAAACCGCCTTTGGCACGTTATTATTCAGTCAGTGAACTCTCACTAATTCCTGACACAATTAATAAATATCTGAGGGTTGGAGCTCACAGCCAGGGAGCTGCAGAGGGGCTCGGTCACAGCCCAGCCTGAGAAGTGCTCGCTCCAGAGCCAGTAGAGCTCATGCCTGACTTACCTTTGCTCTCATTTTCTTCATTTGCACTGATGCAAGTCCTCTTCTGTTACATTTTTTGCTCATTTCCTCCAGAATTCAGCTCAGTAAAAGCCACAACCATCCTGAGCCTTGGGCTGGTTTGTCCTGGAGCAAGGACTGCTCTGAACCCTGTGGAGATGCTGGGCGCCAGCACCAAGCCCAGGTGTTGTTATTCCATTATTCTCTGTGTGCTTAAGAATTTGATGAACTCCTATGTTAGAAGCAACAATTGGCTTTTTTTCCATTTACCTCCCAGCTGGGAGGTGTTGCCTGGAGGATGTAGCAGGGGGGAAAATGAACTTGTCAGATCCACAGATCGACAGGCATGAAAGTGGAACCACAAACATCAACTTCAGCCTTTCAGGAAATTTTTACTTCTGCTGAAACAGTAATTTCTCTGTGCTCACTCCAGTGCATACATTCAAGTGACAGATCATCTTGGTTTGAGAACAATTTCATGATTTTATTTCCAAAACCTAAGATCTTCATTGGAGAGCCAGGCCATTAAACACAGCAGTGAAAGGAGAGGGGCTGGCAGCTCTCCTCACAGCCAGGCTCCCTGCCACAGCTTCAGTGCAGATCAGCCTTCCCCAGGGCTCCAGCTCCTTTCATACAAGGTGCAGAGCTGCTGAAAGAGAAAGGGCCTGACCCTGGCTGTGCTGTAGAGCAGCTGAGCCCTGCTCCACCCCAGTGACAGAGATTCATTTCCATCTGACATTTGGACAGATTCCTTTCCTCTGCTCAGTTCTCAAAGTGTGCTGTGATTCTCTCCAGGTGGGTTTTGCCATTTGGCACGAAGCTGCTGCCTTGGTGCCTTTGCCCTCCCTTCAGGCCAGGTCCCAGCAGCAGCAGCAGCGTGCCTGGGTCAATGCCAGGAGCAGAGCATTTCTCAGTAGCCTCATTTAGAGAATAAACCAGCCATGTCCTTTCATTGGTTTCTTGGAGAGGGGCAATACATTTCCAGTGGCATCAGTGACAGAAGCAATATTCTTTCATTGCTATCATCAGAAAAGAGCAGCTTTATACTGTGAGAAAGAACTATTTCACTTGTACAAAACATATTTTTTATTCCCTTAAACCTGGGGAAATCCTTGTCATATTAATACATGTCTGAATTGCTTCTCTTTCAACAGTTCTCCCAGGGATTTGAGCTAAGACCAGTTATTGCACTTGGATGCAGTAACAGTCCATAAAAAAGTATATTCTGTAAATAATAACAGTGCTTTGTAATAAATGGAAACTACAAATAACAAGTGCCACTGGGACTCCAACACTGCTGCCCCTGAGAAAACACAAGCCCCAAGGAGCCCAGCACTGTGCCAGAGCCACGTGTTTCAGATGGGAAAATCCATATTTCACTTGATTCCCTTTGCTGTGACTCTCCCTTCAGTTTACAGTTTGTTCCTTCTACAACACAGGACATTTACCTGGATTCTAACATTTTCAAGGCACCAGGGTGGAACTTGTGGGTGTTACCAGAAGGCTCCTCAAGCCATATCTTTCCAAGCAGGCTCCTTCTTGAATATTTGGTGAGGGATGGCTTTGATAATGGCTTATCTTTCATCAAGTTTAATCGAGCTTGTTGGTTTCTGCGGCACAGAACCACTGCAGGAGAGGGTTCCCCTTCCCTTGCAAGTTCAGTTTGTGTAATAACCAGATCCTGCAAAGCTTGAGAGCATTTATCATTTAACAGCTGTCATTAGTGGCTGCCCAGCCTGCTTGTTGCATGCCCACAGTGCTGAGAAGGATCACGTCCTCTTATCTCCTTGCTGTGTAATTACGTGTTCAGCTGAGGTTTCTTTTCACAAACTGTTTGATTTCTCCCATTCCCCCTCCTTGCTTAGCTCGTGTTTGTTGGCTGTTGCTGGGAAGATGGAGACAGACCCCTGCAATCCTCCTGCAGGGCCACCTAAATGTCCTCCCTTGCTGTGGGGAGGGAGCTCATAGCTGAATTTCATGCATCCTGAAGCAATTGTGTAGACACCGCATCATCTTTATTGACTCATCCATCTGCACTGAGTGCAGGGTGGAATGCTGAGAGAAAAAAGCCTCCCTGTCCTCTCTGATGCTGGCAGGGAGCTCAGGACTGTCAGGAGCAGTTTGCAGTTCAGTCTGCTCAGGGATGCATTTCAGGGAGCTTTGCTCTGCCCTAGTGCCCAGCCATCTATGGCAATGCTGAAGTTTTGGGGTCTGTTGCTAATATTAATATTAGCAGCATGGAGACAGTCTCTGGCCTTGGGGGAGAGATGGAACTGTTTGATGGGCTGGTTGGATGCTGGCTGTAATTTAAAAGGCATTTGAAGGTAGGGACAAGGACTTGTCAGGACACAGAGCAGGGCAGTGCATAGAGAAGCCATTATCTCTGCCTACACCAACATGCTGCCCCAAAACCTGAAGGTTGATTTCAAATTTAGGGTGAAGCAATGAGCCCCTCAATGCCTCAAAATCTGTTTTGCTGAGGTTAAATGAAACTCATACTATTTGTAGATCCACCTTGGAAGTCATTGCAGGGCCTGGTTGGCCCAGCCTTAGCCAGTGATAAATCTGGGTGGCAGCTGCTCACTGTCCTTTGTGTCACAAATTGCCCAGGCAGTTAAAAACTGCTGTCTGTGCAGCAGCGAGGCTGGCTTTAGGAGCAGGGGTGCAAAGAGAGAGGATTTCCCTGAGAAAGGAGCAATGAAGATCTAAAAATGGCTCCTTCCAACACCTACAGCCCTGGCTGATTGTGGGACAGACCCTTTGGTGGGACACGGGGCCTTTCAGCCCCACTTTGCTTGCTCTGATTTGGCTTCAGTGTCCTGGATAACTGGGAGGTGGTGCTGGGTGAGCTGGGGAGGCAGCCCTGGGAGCAGCCACAGGAGCAGTGGCTCTGGGCCAGATCCACTTCCTTTTTGCACAGCCTGACAATGCAGGGAGTCTGGCAGAGGTCTCTGTCCTCCCGTGGGCACGTAGCACAGCTCCCAGGCGAGCTCTGCTTCGGAAATGTTTTGCTCTGCCTTCCTGTCTGAGCCTGTGCTGAGCCAGATTCCTTTGCTGGTAAGGAACAGATCTGCTCGGAGGAGAAATTTACCCTGCACCAAGTATAAACACAGATGGAAACGTGGTGGAGCCCTTTTCAAAGTCAAGGGAATAAATCTGTTTAAAAGGCTGAACATCTGGGGCAGTGAAAGAGCAGGTGGAGCATTAACCCCGGAAAGGACAGCAGGGCTAAGGCAGAGGGCACAATCTGCACAGTAAAAGTGTCTAAGTGGAGAAATTACCCCAAAGAGCATAACAGAAAGGAGAAAAGGCTCCTTTTTGGATATTTTTTAAGACTCCTGGGTTTTTTGAGCCCTGTGAGTTGCACCCCAGGCACTTTGGATGGAGGAAGCAGGTAGGTTTTTCCCCTGGACTAATCTCATCTGCCTTCTTTAAGGCAGCACGCAAGGGATGCAGCCCCACGTGTCCTCCAGCTGCTGGGAGGGATAAGCAGGATTTTGCTCCCTGGTTAGGCAGATATTGCTGTGCTGCAGAAACTCTGGAAGGACAGACCTGGCATGTTCACACCAAGAGGAATCAGCTTCATGATGGTTTGGTCAGCACTTCTGCACCAAGCCAGTACATTTTCTATGTTCTACAGTAACAGCAGTCCTGAACAAAGGCCTTGGTCCTGCAGGGCTTTATTCACTTGCCTAACCAAAGAGCTAAAAATGTGGATAAGCCTTGGATGGCTGAGAAAATGTGAAATTGGGTTCTCCTCCCAGCCATAACCTTGGCAGAAGCACAGCTCTGGCTGCTAAAGCCCATGAAATGAACAGCCCCTGGTGCTCCTGATAGGGGTATAAAATTATAATTACTTGAGGAGTGACTTACAATTCAGTGAAACAAGGATCTTCTCCTTTTTGATTGAATTACTCAGTGGTTATTCCTAGAAGACTGGAAGCAGATGGCAAGCTCTGGCCAGGCGTTTAACAGCCTGAGTTATGGCACAGAGGGGATGGAGCTGAGCTCCAACCTGCTGCTCCTGCCTTCCTGCTTGCTTTGGGTCCCCAGGCTGGTGTATTCCCTGGGAAAGGAGAGGCTGGAGGCTGGAACCAGATGGTTTGCAGCAATGGATGGAGGTGTGGAGCATGTCCAGTAGCAGAGGGCTTGTTTTGCAGCTCAGGTGGCAGCACAGAAATGCAAAAATTTTGTTTCTGTAAATCCAGTGCTGCTTTGGTCCAGGTAGGCACATCTTGACAGCAATCCCAGTGCGTTGTGCAAGGAGCCTGTGGATCTGGGAGGTGACAACTGCCCTTCTGTCACACAGGAAAGCTCTCCATCCTTCCAGACCCAGGATGGACAAAGGCAGACACTCCTGGGCTGGGCTGGAACAAAAACAGCTGTAGAATTTCTGCCTCACTGCTCCTCCTGCCCCCGTATATCTTGAGCACATCAATAAAATCAAACACTATTAGCAGCACATCGTGTTATCAGCCATGGATGGGCATCAGGCAGCCATGCAACCTGCATTTTATGAAGTGCTGCTCCTGCCACTGCTGGGGCTGCAGTGATTATCACATCTCCTCACAGCTGGGCCACACCACAGCTTTTATGAGCTACCCTACATCAAAGGCCCTTTCTTTTTAAAGATAAATTAACAATTCTCTCCCTTTCTTTTTATTTAATGGCATAACAGCCAGCTGATTACTAGGTGAGACACCACTCTTGTTGCCGAGCTGTGCTTACTGCATTGTCTATTTGATTATTTTTATTGAATAAGCAAATGTTCTCTCGGAGCTCTGAAGTCCTTATGAGGGAGACTCATTTTCTGCTACTGTGATCTCTTTGTCACGGGTGGGTGATGTATGAAAAGGAATTGCAAATAGCTGTTTACAGCAAGCAAAGTCACAGAACAGCCCACTTCAATTTCTGCTATCTGTCGGAGGCTGTTGTTGGCGATGGTCAAAATTAATTAAGCAGGAAGGAAGAGAGCAGGGAGGCACTATGCATCCAGTCCTGACATTGAAATATTAATGGTGAGCTAATCAAGAAAGAGTATCTATGAATATCTAATCAGCTCACAGTTTGCAGTTTTACTGAAGCAGTGAACTTCTGGGCAGCAGCCCTTTGCAGGAGGTGTCAGGAGGGGAGGTGGGCGGGCTGCTCCTGATTGCTCTATTTGGGAATAAACAAAGAGCTCCTGCCTGTGACAGGGGCTGAGGGTTTTCCTTCCACATCTCACATCCCTGCTGCCACTGGATGCTGCTGCATCCTTCCTGCTGTCACCTACAGCAGCCAGTGTCCAGCCCACAGCATTCCCAGTGCTGTGCTCCTTCCTCCCCAGTGCCAGAGGCCACGTGGAGGGCTCAGCTCCTCCAGGACTGAGCTGCAACATCTCTCCACATCCAGGTCCTGGGAAAAGCCTCAAAACATTCTACCTTGGACACACAGCCTGGCCCTCTCCCTCCATGCTGGTACAGGTACCCCATGGGAGGCAGCAGCTGTGTCCCTGTCTCTCCTGCCAGTGTGCTCCCAATGGAGTTTCCAAGCTTTTTATGGAGAAACAGGAGGTGATGGTTGTGCTGCAGGGCCAGGGTGCACTGCAGACTCCCCAAGCCCAGTGCCTGCTCAGCTGCTTTCTCCCACCCACCACACAAGCAGGGAAAAACAAGAGGAAACAATCCCATGGCAAAGCTGGGCCGATTCCAATCAAAGCCACAAAAGTAAATGTCGGCGTTGGGTGCCAGGAGTCGTCAAGCATCATTTCTTTCTTCAGTGTCAGTGTAATGAGGGCTGTGGCTTTGGAGATTTCTATTGCTGTGTTTCTGCAAACAGTTCCCTCCTCTAACCTCTTGGAAATTGGATTTCGTGGGGCTGAGCAGTTTGTGTGCAGCAGATAGCAGCAGGACTGATAAGCAGAAACCTGTTTACACACTCACTCTCATCTAATACTACGACTGGGCAGGCAGCTGCCTAGATTATTTTTTAAATTTCTTTTTTTTTTTTAAACACTATCAAATGTAATCCTTGTTGGCTGAATGTTTTGCTGCTTAACAGGGAGAAATCTGAACTAGGCAGTTTTAACATGGAACAAACATGAAAATGAATTGAAGAAAAGGATAAAAGTAATAAGTAAATCTTAAATGACACTAAGGAAGAATTGAGTGGTGATCAGGAGGGAACAAAAACCTACCCTGTCCTGTGTGAGGTGGTATTTCATGTGCTGCCAAGGGAGTAGGGACTGGATACAACTCCAAATGCAGAAAGGAGAGAGTCCTGGCACGTCGCTCTGACAGCCACAGGAACTTTCTGGGAAAGGAAAAGCAAAGCAGATGGCATCAGTTAAGAACAGTGGAAGGTACCAGGGATGTCCAGGGAAATGATGGAGCCCTGTGGCTGCATCCATTGTCTGTGGGAGGGAGAAACCCCCTCACTGCAGGTGTGTGGGTGCTGCAGTGCCCAGCTGCAGCTCCTGGGGCTGGTGAAGGAGCCAGCAGCAGGATTTCTCCAGGAGGAGCACTCTGCAACGTGCTTCCCTCTGCTGCTCCACTATAACCCAAATCTGTCAGCCTTTAGGGCTTGCTGAGAAGGTCATCTGTGAGCATGGCTAATTATTTCAAGCAAAGCAGCAGGCTAATGCCACTAACCTGCTCCCAGGGACTGAGCTCTGCCCTGTGCCCTGGCTCTGTAGCTGCACACAAGCTGCAGGGAATTACGGATGCATGGGGGTGTGTGTAAAGCTCATGGATATAAACAGATCCCACTGGCATGTACCTTGAGCACAGAGAGGGAAATTCACATTTTTCAGAGCCGATTCATTCAGTTGTCATGAAAATGCTGTTCCAGCCAGAAGGCAGAATCTCTTCTTTCTGCCATTTAATTTTCTTTAATCTGCTCTTGACATTTATTGAAAGAAGTATTTTACCCACATCAAAGGCGAAGATTTCAAAACATCACATGGAAAAAACCTGAAGGTCAGTCCAAGTGAGGATATGGTGGCTGAGATGAGATGAAAGACTCTGGTTTCCACAAGGAAGGTCTGTGCAAAACAAGAGGCCATGCTGGCCTGTGCTATGAGGGCACTTCATTTGCACCCCTGGCAGGAGCTGCAAGTGGTGGGCTTTGTTTGACACCTTCAGCAATTCAAGCAAGGCTGTCCTTAATATGAACAGGTTCAAAAATAAAGGATTCCTTGATAACATGAGTTTTCAGAAGGCTCTTCATGGGGATGAAGTGTTTCCTGTGGCTCTGCCCAATGCTGGCCCAACTCTCTTTGCCTGGGGCAGAGCTGGGCCCTCCTTTGCCTTCACTCTCCATGAGGGAGTGGTGCTGCTTCTCACATGATTAAATGAGCCAAAACGCTTGACAAACTGAACAAACTGCTGAAAATGCATCCAGTAGAGGGGCTAAGCCTGCAAGATGCCTCTGGACGTGTGGAACATCCTGAATGCCAATACTGAAGAAAGATGTAAAATGTAAAAGATCCTCAGAAAACTTCTGCATTGAGTTCATTTTGCATGGGTAGAGGTAACAAGCTGACACAGGTTAATTTATAGCTTGGTTGTATGCTGATTGCAAAGTACACATTTCTAGTCAGCCACCATGAGTAAATCACTTTCCCACTGGTTCTCTTGGCATATAAAAGAAATTTCTCCCTTCCCGACATTTAAAAAAAATCCTAATATGTTATACACTCCATGACTTTATAGCATCTTTAATATTTAAAAGGCTAGAATCTATAACCTCAACCTTTAACAAATGTACAGTAACGTGATAACAAATTTGCCTCGAACAGCTGCTATCTTGGTACCAACTGGCACGAGGAGGAGGGAAGTAATTGGCTTGTTTTCAGATAATTACCATAATTGTAGTGACACCATTTGGATCACATCTAACTGCGTTCCTGCTGCAAGTTGGATAATTTAATAATTGGCAGAATTTAGACTGACAGTAAAGGCAAAGTCAGCATATGGTGGGGAATCAGCAGGCACCTCCCTGCACTGCTGGTACAGGCTCTGCTGCTGTTGCTGTGAAGTTTAGCAAAATCTTTTGGGTTTGCTGCTTTTCTCGAGCTCTGAGACTGGGCCACATCTTTGCTCCTTTTCTGATGCTTGACCTGATGAGATCACGTTTTGCACCTCTTGAACCTTTTGATTTGAGATCAATCAGTTCAGTTCACTCCTGCCCAAATTACTACTTCCTTTGTGCTCTTGAGTATTTTTAGCTGTCCTACTTCTGCTGGGGGCTCGTCAGAGCTCTGCACTGAAAGGGGATTAAACCACGGTCAGGTGCTTCCAGGCAGCAGAAATGCTTTTCCCAGAGGGTGAATGAACCCAGGCTCCCTGGAGCAGGGCTCACTCCCCTGGCTGAGCTGCAGGGGTGCTGGGCAGTGGAGGGAACTCGTTCCTCTTGTGCCTTCCTATCCTTGCTGCTCATGGCCAGCGTGAAGGGGATTCAGCACCTCCTGTGCCTCCAGTGCTGAGAGCTGCCCAGCCAGAGCTCCGGGAGCAGGGGCTGCAAGGTAAGGCCAGGAGGTGGCTGAGGGAAAGACAAGGAGGTTTCTCAGCTCAGCTGGGCACTTTTGCCAGGAGTTGCAAAAGTAGCAGAGCCCTGAGCTACTGCCCTGCAGTGCCTGTCTGTGGCCTTGCCCTTCCTTTTTCTGCAGGGCAGAGCTGAGGACAGCTGACAACAACACTGGCAGTGCCCAAGGACAGGGGGCTGCTGGAGCTTCTCCAGTCCCAGATGAGAGATGCTCCTAGGGTACATTTGCTTGTTTTGATTGTGTGGCTCTTCTGCTTTCCCTGGGCTGAACCCACACACCAGGTGCATTTTCCACAGGTCCCAGTGGGTGAAGGGACTGGGGATACACCCTTAGGTCTGCAGTGCATCCTGGGGGATCCATCAGAGATGCTGGAGAGAACTTTGGCATGGAGCAGGGAAAGGAAGGGCTCACCTCTAACAGACCCCTCTGCCAAGATGAGGTTGACAGCTCCATCCCAGACTGGGCACACACAACCCTGGCACAGGAGGGAGGGAAGGGGGATGACTAAAAAGTAAATCCCCACGTTCTGGTGGGTGGTCTGCAATGTAGTGCTGGGAAGGGGTGGGAGTGTGTGCTGCACCAGGCTGGTGATGTCTGGAAGCAGCTGCTGATCCCCACACATCCCTTCTCCCTGCCCTGCACACAGAAACTGCAGGGTATCTGTTTCCTTGCAGCATTCCCTCCCCCTCTGTGATTTATTGCTGCCAGGAGGCTGTGCATGTGGAGGTGGCATAAATCTCACCCAAAAGAGAGCGAAGGAGGAAATTTGCATTTGCTTCCTCACTGGCATATTGAATGCAGCTTTCCAGTTCACTGCTGAAACCCTGGGCAGGTCCCAGGCTGAGGAACTTCTCTCAAGATAAAACAGGGCCAGCACTGGGGCTTCCTTCCCTGCTGGAGGAGGCTCCCACAGCCAAGGAGCAGCTCCCCCACTGCTCAATTATCCCCAGATTAATTTCTATCCACTCCTATTTATATTTTGTGGTATCAGCCTATATAATTCTATAGTATTTGCAGGTTTCAAGCATTCACTGTGCTCCCCTTGTGCTGATCTGCCAACAGCCACAAACTCTTTCCTCATTCAGACCTTCCAGTCCTCCAGCTCATTTCTGTGTCTCACCCACCTCCCTCTAAGTTGCTTCCATCCAGACTGACAGTCCCTGTGCTGGAGTTAAAATCCCTCAAGCTGCTGCTGGAGGCTACAGAAAGCAATTAGGGAGATTACAGTCAGAGCATGGTTGTGCTGCTGCAAGGGTCTGGATGTCCTGTCACAAGCAGGCAGGCTGGACTAAGAGGCTTTCAAATAACAGAGCATAAGCAAACAGGAAAGCCTGGCAATTGTTGTCTCCAAGACTGCATTTTGCCTGGAAGTCCATCAGTGTTTTCCTGTGTCAACACTAAACTGGATACAGAGCAAAGCGAGAAATGCAAATGAGCGAGGAGAAAGCAGGGTGGATATAACACATTAATCAGAAGCAAAAGTTGGAGGCAGTCTGCAAACCTCTGCTCCTGCAGGGGCTGACAGCTGTAAATAGCATATTGAAGCCATGGAGGAAGTAAAGAATTAATTACAGTGCCAAGACCCAATCCCACTTCCAGCCACAGGCAGCATTTATTAAGATCTCACTGAGGCAAGAAAGATTGAACAAGGGACTCAGGGGACTACGAAGGGGAAAAGAATTAATCAGTTTGTCTCAGGAGACTGGAGAAGTCAGATTAAATAAAAACTGGAAGTAAAATGAAAGGGGGAAAAGATGGTTGGAAACCTGGACCTGTTTGAAGGAGAAACTCTGGAGCCATAGCTGAGAGCAGTCCCAGGGGCTCCAGTCCCTCACTACAGAAGCTGGAGAGCTTTGAGCACAAAGACTGAAAGTTTGCCTTGACTTTTTAATAGGCTTAAAAATGTCACTTTAGACCTCTTCCTTCCTTTGCCTGGCAGAAGGAGGCCAGGAAAGACATCCCCAGCTCTCCCACCTCTGATCCTTGCTCCGTGCATCACCAAGGAGCTCAGATTCCCCACAGCCCAGGGGATGGATGTGGACCTGAGTTATTCCCCAGCCTGCTGAAACTCCCTGATATCCAAGCAGGGCAGCAAGGGAAGCTGCACCCAGTTGAACAAATAGAAGTCCAAATCCCAGAAGCAACACCCTTGAAGGAACATTTTTGTCCCTGCCCATTGTCAGCCCAGTGTTTTCCATCACAATAACGTTCAGTTATTTATCTTCTAAAGTGTACAACATTTTCTTCCCTCTTTTGTGCTGTTGCTTTTCTGCCTGTCCCTCTGGGAAAGGTCACTGGGCTTCCACATTCCTGCTGTGTAATGAGCTGTGACAAACGCTGGTGACCAGGCTGGGGTCACAGAGTTTCAGAGGGAGTTGAACACCAACATCACAAGGAGGGAGTTTGTCCCCAGCCTGTGAATGGGTGTGCCATTGCCAGGCTCCTTCCCCTCCATGCAGCTCAGTGGCAGAAACTCCCTGCAAGCCAGATTAAAGTCTTTTGTCTTATTCTTCCCCCTCAAAATCCCAAGCCTGATATATCCAGACATAAAATAAAGCTTTGCATGTTATCAAAGTAGAATGAATGGAGGAGCACACTGTCTTGTTTAGTATGTTTTCAGGAAACAGGAAAGCATTCCTGCTTTTCTTGCATGTCCAGAAACAAGCTGTTTTATAGAAAGTCCTTAGGGAAATGCAAAGTGCATATCCTATAGCAAGGTTTCTTCAAACTCCAGCAGCTTTGATTCAGAAGGGAGACACCAAAGCCTTGCTTGTTGAAACAGAAACATTTTCAAATAAAACTGCAGTTTAGAAAGTTCCTGACTTCATCATATCAGTCTCTTTCAGAGAAGCACAGGTCTGTGCCTACTTTTTTAGCAAACTTTCAGATTACTGGAATTTACTGGTTACATAAAGCACAGATTGTAAGGAATAGACACTCCATTAACAGCTGCATTGGGTAATAACCCTTAACACCACACAGCATCATTGCAGGATGGGTTTTGTCCCATGTTATGCCAAAGAACAGTAAAAAAAAAAAGGTATTTTCTGCTGATTCTATGGTGGTGTTTCCTGGAAAAACCACTAAACACTGTTTGCTGGAGTTTAACTTGCATGGATGATGGGAGGGAGGGGTGTGCTCTGTATTACAGCTCCTGGCTTTTGAAACCTGGTGCTCTAAAGCTGTGTGTGCAAGTGATTCATCCCCAGCATCCCAACTCCCCAGTGGAAGAACTGTTCCTGCTCCCTCTGACCCAGAGCATGAGCACCTTCCCTGACCTCAGATTTAAGGTGAACAAACCACCAAGCTGCAGGCAAGACCTAAAAAACCCCACAAGCCACCAAAAGCAAAGATGTCTCTCTCCCAACACATGTGTAATGTTTCAAACGAAACCAGCCAAAGAACTGAGTGCGAAACTGGTGCAGAAATAGATTGTCCTTCAGAAAATGAACAAAAAGAATGTTTGCCAGGGGATACAGATAAGACAGGAAATTAGAGGTAAAACCTGAAAGCTGGAGATGGAAGAGCCTCCCTGAACCACCTGTGCTTCCTGGGGTCCCATGAGGCCCCAGGTTCAGTCTCTGGCTGTACAGCCCCAACTGCACCATGTGCATTTCAGAGCTGGTGCTGCCCAGTGACACCTCACACCTCCACTGGTAACTTACCCAGAAAAGGCAAAACCTCCCCATCCCTTTCCAGTCAGCTTTTCCAACGTGGTGGTGGTGGTGAAAGCCTTGATGCATCTCACTTTAATGTCCCTAGGGTTTATTGATGGATCCCAAAATTAGATCAGCAGACCCCAACAGGCTCAGGAGTCTTAGCTAGGCTTGTTACCTTAATGAAATGCTAATTGCTGCTCCTGCAGACTAAAAAAGTGCCTTTGGTCCTACAGCAGCTTCAGTTAAGCAGTGTTAATTGCCAAAGCTAATTATGTTGCTGTTGCTCCTAGATACTGGTTCAGGTTAGGTCTGTAAACAATAAACCCAGTAGTCAGTGCCCTCAGTGCTTTCTGTGCACAGAGCAGGTGCTTGGGAGGGAACAGGGGAACATCCTGAGCTGATGCCACACACATGGTACAAGACAGGACCAGGGAGGTGACAACCCCTACACAAGAGACCTCACAGCAAATCTCCCCCTGAAAATTTTAGGATTTGCATTTTGAGAGAAAATACTGGGGAAAAAAAAAAGCTGATATTTCCTCAGTTCTGTAGCCACAAGTTTTATTCATTTCTTTAATCACCTGTCCTAAAAAAGCCTCATATTTCTTCTGTGATGCAATTAGTGGAAGCCAAAGAGCAACACCTTCCCAAGGAAAAAAAACCCTTCCAAATGCCGTTTTTTGTTGTACATCCCACATCTGTTTCATTGATGAAATTCCCAGCTGAAAATGTGCATTATGTCAATTAAACCACCAGCATTTTCCAAGATCAAAACCATTAGGATAAAATATTTGCTGGTTAGAACAGCATTGGATAATTGCTCCAAAGGGGTTTCACTTTGCCAGGTCCCTTGGAAACCACTGCCTTGGGACTGGAGGCAGAAGCAGCCCCGTGTCAGCAGCAAAAACCAGGATGAACCTTCCCTGGCACACTCAGGGCAAACAGGAGCAGCCTGGGAGAGCCACAAGGAAAATTCTCCTGAGTTTGGCCATGCTGCTTTACTGCTCTCCTCCTTGTGCTGGACAGGAGCAAAACAAAGCAGGCAGCGCTATAGGTTGTTATTCTAGAAAGAACTTTACAGAATCCTGCTTAGGGAACACGCAGTAAAACAGCTTTTATCCCAGATCCAATTAACAGCTGAGTTACGGGACTCAAGTGAAATAAAGGGCAGTGAATCTCCCAGACTATTTACATGATTTATTAGAACACGGCTGTCTGCAGGAGCGGGCGGCTGCTTTATGTTTAATTTATGAGGACACGAGGGGGTGAAGGCTCAGTTACCAAGCTGTTGGGGGGTTCCTACCCCAGCAGTGCTGAAATTCTCCAACAACAAAGGCACTAACAGGCCCTCTTGCTGCAGCACTGCTGGCTGTTCATGGCACGTCAGCCACGGCTTCCCAACTGGGCTTGGCAGAACTGCTGCTGGAAAAGCATCACTCATTTCCTCTCACTGCTTTCAAGGTTTATCTGGAGCAGAGAGCCAAAGCTCAGACATCCAGAGGGAAAAAATAGATGAGTTCCCAGCCTTGCAGCAAGGGGCAATGCATGTAGTGGGAGTTTCTGTAACAAGCATGGAGAAGTTGGGACTGGAGTTTTCTCATCTCTGTTTCTGAAACTTCCCTTTCTAAGCATCTTCCAGGCCAGAAAAGGATATTTGAGCTGACAGCCTTGGAAGTACTCCACCATTTGATGTTTGTATGTTTGTAGAGGAAGCACAGAAGGATTTTCAGTGACAGATGAAATCTGCAGTCCTTCTAACACACCAGCTAAAGAGATTTTGCCTCTTGAAAGCCAAACTATAAGGTTTCTATTGCAGAGATGTTTGATACCAGGAAACTGAGTGTTGTGAGAAAATTAAAGTGTCCATAGTTTTCTCCCACTGCAATCAGTATTCACAAAATAGCTGCTTTCCCTGTCTTGCATAGCAATGCAGTAGTGAGACCAGCTGCTGTTTCATTTTTCCCCTTATTTTTCAGAAGTAGCTGATACACAGTGATAGGAAAATACAGTCACAAGCAATATGACTTTCTCTAAGTGTCTGTTTTCAAGAAAAGTGTTTTTCTCTGTGTGGTGGGGTTTTTTTAACACTTCAGTAGTGTTCTGAATAGCTGTTAAGATGAGAGGCTCCAATGCCATGTTCTATCAGTATCACAAAATTGGGTGCTCCTGAGGGAAGGAGCCTAATTAGGATTATTATTTATTGCTAGAGCAGCCTTAGATTTGGCAACTGCTCTCCCAGCAAGACTGTGTTCACTCCTAACATATGTTGTTTGGATCCATCATTTGAACTTCGAAGCTAAAAGTACTTTTTCTCTAATGGGTAGAGATGCAAGCTCTCCTCCAAATCTCTCCAGGAGGTGGAAGGCTCTCCCGAGGGGTTGCCTTTTTCTGTTAAGTGTTTCTCTAATGGGTTTGGAGAGAAGCAGCACTGACACAGAGCAGAAGGAGCAGGAATCAGCCTTACAGAGGTAATAGAAAGCTTCTGTTCCCAACCACCTTCTCAGCTTCTCTGTTCACCTTATGCACTCAGTCTGATCTCTCATAAGAAAACCAGGCAACTCTCATGCTTGTTCCTAAAAACTGACTTAAATAATGTCCATAAATAGAGTAAAAATATTATTTGCCATCCATTAAAAATCAGGTTGCAGCATTTAGTTTTCTACTGTCAGATAGAGAACCAGGCTGCTTGTAAGGTGAACTTCAAATGGAACCAAGTTTTAAAACAGTTATTTGTGCATCCTGCTCCCAAAGATGCAGGCACAAGTATCCCCAGGCTTTGGTATTCCTGAGGGGCTGCTAACACAGCTCTCAGGGACACCTGAAACACCACAAAATAAGACACCTGAGCCCTCTGGGGAGTTTTAGGCAATTGCTGTCAAAGGTGTTGTGATCTCTCATGTCCCAGTTCAGGGAGCTCAAGAGAAATAGCAGAAAACATGGTTTTAAATGAAGGGTGAGAAAAGTGTTAGATTAATGCACCAGTAGTTAAGTCTCTGCAACACACAGTGTTGTTTTTCTAACAGTATTTCATGCAGTTCCTAGGTGTGAGACAATAAACTCTGCACACTCATCTTAATAAGGGAATGCCAGGGATTGGCATGGGCAGCTTTTGCAGGAGCAGTTTGAGTTTCACCAGAAATCAGAAGAGAGAATTCAGCTCTCAAGAACACAGGGTCATAGGAAGAATTAAAACCAAGTCTGCTAAGCCACAGACAGTGCCAGCTCAATCCTCCCTCCTGATTAGAAAGAGTCATTTTTTCTCATTTCCCTCATTCACACTCACACTGGCAAGGGAATTGATGCTTGCAAATTTAGCTAAAAGCTTTCAACCCCATTTCCATGACACCAGTGCAGAGTCTGTTGCACACAGGTGCCAAAGAAAGCATTCTCTGAAATACAGAAGATTTCCAGGGTGCAGCTCCTTTCCCTTTGCAGCAGAGTTCAGGTAGGGTTTGTTGAGCCACCTGGGATGCCCAGACTCTCAGCAGGACTCCCTGGGGTAGAAGCACTGCTGCTGCAGAGTGAGGACTCAGCAAGGAGCTCCTTTCCATCCAACCTGACCAAGGCTGCCAGCAGGGAAGCATTAGGGGCAAAATGTCTCCTCTGGCTCTTTTTCAAAAGCCTGGAATGGACACAGCCCATTTTATCATTATACTTTAGGAAGGAATCAGCAGTCAGCCCAGACCAAGTTCTAGAAAAGTCAGTGCAACACTTCAGGGTTTCAGTTTTACTGAGTTATCCAAAGTTTGACAGCCAAGTAGCAAGCGTGAACAAACAGCCATTAACACTGTTGTTGTTATTATTATTTACTGCCCTCAAGCATCCAGTACCGCAGGGGGGAGGAATAGGCTGGCACTTGTCCTCAGAAACCTGCACTTAGATTTAGTCACAGCAAAACAAGAGCTTCTATGTGCATCACACCTCCCTCCCCTCCATCACTACCACTGGGAGCTCTCAGTTTGAGGACAGCGTTGTCACTGGCAGTAATTAAAGCCATAACACGAGGCACAGGTCTTTGTTGGGCTGTGCACAGGGCAGGGTTGAACCTGGCTCAGCCCCTCCTGGCAGCTGAATTCCCTGTGTTTTGTGTCACAACAGGTCTGGTCAGCACATACCTGGGCAATTACTGGGCTCAGACAAGTAGTGCCATGAGCTGGCATGGTCTGATGACTTGTGATCACCACTCCAGACTTTAATAGCCACGTACAACTTCGATAACCAGCAATTGCTTGACTCAGCTCCTCTCCTTTCCCCCCTCCAGGCACTCCCAGTTTGCTCCTGGGAGCTCGTGGCTCTTCTTCCCCATCAAGCTCCCCCCACCCCTGCTGACAAACCCATCTTTAAAAACTGTGTCAGCTGCGAGGATGCAGATGGTCTCATTTGCATCAAACAACTTTTAAATTATCATTCAAATTAAATTAAATTGAAAATGCAATGAGCTGTTCCTGTAGAACTCCGTGCACAAAGAAGAGTTAATGAAGGTCACATTTGTAACCAGTGAGGAACATTTAAACTGTATCATGCTTGGCATGGGATGCCATTAGAATAACATGCCTTTCTAAATAAGGATGAATTACTCTTAAAGGCCTTGTGCAGGATTACAGGCTGGTCTTCGGGCCCTCTGTAGTTCAAAGAGGGAAGAGCTGTGCAGAGCACCAGCAAAACTCGTTGGCCATGAGGGTGAGGCCTCAGGCACCAGCCTGGGCCATCAGGTCCTGCCTGCTCTCCTTGCCTGGATGCAAAGCCAGGCACACCTGGAAAGGCCTGTGGAGCTCAGCCAAGGGAGCTGATTGAAAGATGCAATCCCCATGCCTCTGGCTGTAATTGCTTCATTTACACACACAGAACTGGGTGTCTTTTGCCTTGCTCTGTGTTTGCAGCCATTGAAAAACTGCCCTGTAATGGTTTGGGTGACATCCATCATCTTCATGGCTCTGTGCTGTCACATGGATGTCACAGAAATGAGCCATGCTCAGTTCTGTGCTGAGATGACAAATGTGACCTGTTTGCCTCCTTGGGAGGCTTCCCAGGGACCAGCTCCTACTCTGATGCCAGGCTGGGCTCCAATAAAACCCTGGGTGAGTGCAGGAGCTGAGCCCTTGACCGACTGCGAGTCCAGGAAACCACAGAGCAACAACCTGAGCAAGGCAACACAAAGCAGAAATTTGTAGTTACTCTTCTTCCTCTCTCCTCTGCATGATCCTGCCCCTTATCTGCACCTGCTGCGGCCACATCACATGTTTCATCTCAGGAAATGAAGCAGCATTTTGTATAGGGAAATAAATAGCAATAGTACATCCCAAATGCTCCTTAGCAACAAAGCTCTTGTTTTTACATGGGCTCTGCTGCACACTCAGGTGCAAACTCAGATGCTGAGAGATCAGAGAAACCTGTGAAATGGAGAGTAATAATTGGCACAATTTTTGTCATCTGCAAAGGCTTAAGAGCTGTTGGTTCACTACAGGAGTAGCCTGCTGTCTCAGAGAAGAGCTAACACCTGCCACCAAAAGGGGACTAAAGTGCTTTGCTTTAAATAACTACCGAGGTTTTAGTTGCTTTGAAGTGACTGAGTGCATCCAAAATCTTAGAAAGCAACTGTTCTAAAATCCACCCATCCCCATTTCTGCCATTATAACAAAAGCAGTCAAGTCACAGCTGAGTGCAGCTCATAATTCCTTGCAGGAAGAATTACCAGGTTCAGTTTCTGGGCTGAGGATAGTGGCTAAGGGGGTTGGCCCTGTCTGCAGAACATTGTTGAAAGGCAGAAATGTGCCTTTGCTTACTCTGAGCAGAGCATTGCTCAAATATTTTTCCTAAAATCTCATAACAGTTGTAAATCTGAGGAAAACCCTTCTGATCCCTGTGGATGATGGTCTAATTTGTTATCAGCACAGCTGAGAACAAAATCTGGACCTGAGTGTTCTACTCAAAGCAAGCTTTTGTGTGATGACATCTGAGAAATTGCAACAACTGGAATTAAACTATTTTACATAATCCATTCATAAGATAGAGCTCATAAATAATAGTAGGAAAACAAAATGTCAAGCCAAACTGATTAAAAAAAAGCTTGAAAGCTGCTTTACAAATGAGTGGCACAATAGTAGCTCAGCAGTGAATGGTGATTTACTCTCTGCTTTGTAAACCAATTTATTTATCAATAGCTGAAGTTCAAAGATTATGCAAAAGTTAACAAAGTCAAGGAGATGTGCTTAGGAAGAATGTGTCACACTGCTGCCTATATGGATTCAACAAAGGAACTTAAGGCTTTGTCTTCTTCCTGATAACTGCAGTACAACTCTCTAAAGCCACAGCTTCCCTCTGGGCATGGGAGCAGACTTCCAGCTCCAGTTTCTGTGCCTCCTCTTCACCAGCTCTGGGGAGTTGAGTTAAATGGTCCTGATCAAGGAGGTCACAGTTTTCTGCTGCCTTTTGCCTCTGTTAACTGCTGTGGTACGTGACCAGCCTGTGGCTGGCACACAGCTCAGTTCCTGACCCTGGAAAATGCAGTGATATTGCAGAAAGATGAAGACTGTGAGCCCACTGAGTTCTCCTGCACATCCTCCTCACAGCATCCAAGTGTTGCAAAGAGGAGCCTTTGCACTGTCAGTTCATTTTCTCCTCAGAATCTCCATGGGAAGGGAATTTTCCCTCCTTAGATGTTCCATTAGAAACTGCTGATGCAGAATCCATCAAATGCATTAAAAGTCCATTAGGTCTGTAAGGCTGCTGTTTGTTTTCCTGTGTTGTCTGAAGAATTTGGAAGGCCACAGGCTGTATGTTGCCTGGGGCAGATTATCCTGTGCTGGCTGGGTGCTCTGGCTGAAATACCCTGTGTGCAATAGGGATGTGTGGCTTCAAGAGATGAGGGGATACAAGGCCCTTTCAATCTGCCTGTGCCTTTCAACTGTGTCACACAAAAATGACAGCAGTGGGAGACACAGCAAATGCAGCCCAAGAAGTTTAACCCAAAATAACCATGTTGTTTTGCATCAAACAATTCTGTCTGAGATATTTCCTCTGTAGTCAGTTCTGAACTGCACATTCTTCCCTAAAGCTGCATCAACAGGTGACACTTTGCTCAAATTATAGCTAGATCTTCATTAAAGTATGCTGAAGATGATGTTACTGAAAAATCCACATAGGATAAATGTCCTGGAGCATTTAACAAACTTGTATTAATTCATCAATCTTAATTTACACACAAAGGATAATTTCAGGAAACACCATGAAATAGTTATTTCTAAGATAACACAAGGCACAAGAATTCTGTGCAACCCAGGATGATCAGGGGATTTAGGCAGGGCAGGCTGACTGGGACACAGGATCAATCTTTGCAAACTAATGTCAAGCCAAGTGGGGAGTTTCAGCCAAAGCTTGTTCCAACAAGTGACGTGCAGTGATTTTGATGAATCCTCACGACACCCTGTTGAGAACTGGTGATGTTGTATAAACATGCAGCATCTTGGAATCTTGCAGAGAGCAGGGATACACCTGGTACAGCACAGAGGTCAGAGCTGAGCGTGTGAGACGCTCGTCTGGTTTGTTGCAGCCTCCTGGGAAATTTGTTTGGGTTTGGTTAACTTGACTTTTAAATGTAGGCATCCTACGGAAGGAAACTTCCCTGAATGACAAGTCTGATGTAGTTTAACAAAACCATTTTTGAAATGCAGAACTCCAAACGTGATTAAAATGCAGGTTTTCCAATGTATATTTCATCAAGGCTAACCATGAACAATCCTTTTTAAGTATTTCCTTTGATGGCTGGCTGTTTATTTGGATTCAGTGAATGCAGGTTTGGGTGAAAGAGGGTGTCAAACAGGTCAAGAGGCGAGACGGACGCTGTGCCCTGGAAATTCAAGCCCTTATTATCTGGTCTCCACGGGATTTCTTTTCCTACATGGAAAAATGTGTGGTAATGCCATAGCAACAACAAAGGAACAAACATAGCAGGACATGTCTCTGCTGTTTAAGGCTTAGTAGACTGGATTTTGTAAATGACTGCATTTCCAGAACAGTTGTTTTGCTTAGAATAATATAAACAATGAGAAGCTGAACTAAAGGCACAAGAAATAAGGATGAACAGCTTTCCATCTTCTCCTTGAGGATTTGTCTGTAAGGCAAAAGGAGCCTTATAAATATTAAGGACGAGTTGAAAAATCCTCATTTTAATTTTAAACTGATTCCTCTTCCTCTTCTCATACCACACTTACAAAGGAATCATCCTTAAGCCCCACGATAAACTCCTCACCCTGTGTGGGTAAGCACAGATGCAGAATTCTGCACGTATTCTCTGCCAGCCAGTTCCCACAGACAAAATCTGCTGCCTGCTTGTTAGGCTGAGGGGCTTTGCTGAAGGATTCAGGGGTTAAATGGCCCTTGGGGAGCTGGGATGTCCTTGGAGATTCACAAAATGGGAAAAGAGAGCGGCACTTTAAGGCTGGGCAGCTCCTGGTGTGGAGGTCCTGCTCCCAGATGATCCTGCTCTCTTGTCCTGTGTGCCAGCAGGACACAGAGCAAGGCATAATCCACTTCTTTCCCTATGGATTTGCTCTAGGATGCCACAGGAATGCATGGCTCACCACCAGCTCTCTTAAAGCCACATGCAAACAGTAGATCAACAAGATTTATCAAAATCAGTTCATAATCACAACACTGATCTGTCAGTCAGCAGCCCCAGAGGAAAGGTTCTGCAGCCCTCCCAGACCCTTTAAGATCCTTGACATCAAATGCAAGGCTTTTTGAGCTGCCTCCTGACCTTTCTTGTGACCCTCCTCTCACAAGCCATTATTCTCCACACAGTGGGCCCCGACAGCAGAGCCCAGCAGCACCTGCCATGGAAGGGGTCTCAGCTAAAAACTCACAGTCTGGCTGTCGTATTTCAAACCAGCTCTTTATCAGAGGAGACCAAAGTCATGCCAAGAAAAGATCTAAGAAGGTGTCTGTAAGAAGGAAAAAAATCCCTCCAGTTTTCAGGATGACCACCTTTCATGGTTACCCTGTTTTTGCTGGAGTAGATCTCAGCTTGGGTTGCAGTGTCTTCAGTTGCAAATTTGCTTTCCATACCCATTACAGGCTCTAAAAAACTGTACCTGTGACCTCAACCTCTGCCCACTTTTATCCTGCCTCTGATTTCACTATGAGTGTTTTTAAAAAGAGTAGCCAAAGTTGGGCAGTATCCAGAGTCCATCAAAAACCTAATGGGGAGAGGTCCCAGCATACCTCAATAATTAACATGAGCACATAACTGACAAACACACTGATAGGGCTTCATCCAAAAACCTCCTTCATAAATAAGAGCTGCCCTAATTATATGAATTCTCTAATAGTTCAATACATGCTGAAATCATTTCAGTAGGCAGAAAAAGACATACCATGAGATTAACACTTAAACAGATTGGAAACATCTGGCTTTGGAAAGTGGATTGGTTAGACAGCAGCTTTTGCAGGGCTTTGCAGGGTTATTTTCCCCTTTGGATTAATCTGCTCGACTACAGAATAAGTATTTTTCTGACCTGCCAGCAGAGACAATATTAATAGTTTCTAATTCTTTAGTCAGCAGAACAGTAGGGGGAAAGCATGCCTGGGATTGGATAAAGGGGAGTCTTTATGATCCTCCAGCATCCCTTTAAATTCTCCTTCTGTCACTTGCAACAAAACAGGCACTTTTTGGTATGGGAAACACATGGCACACAAAGAAAAAGGAAAAATAAGCCTGCCACCTCTAAAGGCAGAACTGCACTCAGATTTATGGGGTTGTGGCTAACGAACGGAATAACAGCTGATATCTTTTTATGGGTGATTGGGAAAAAGAAAATGTATTTCATATACCATTATGTACTATTACACAATGGTTAGTCATCTCAAAGAGGTATTAGATGGACTTTTTTTTTCATTAAAATGCCATTAACAAATGAAATGAGTGGGAGGAGCCATTGGCTTGGTAGTGGTAAATGACCTGATCACAGGTGAGTAATAATAATTGTGCATCAGCAATGATCAGTGCCAACTTGACAGATAGCTCAGATTTGACCAATAATATTTGGCATCAAACCTCATTTCTATGCACCCAGCTTCCTGCCTTCTATCTTTATCACCCAGTGCATTTTCTTTTCTGAGAGCAAGCTGATTGCTACTAATCTTCCAGCCTGTAACCTAATGCTCTCTCTTTAAATGAAGTCCCCATATTGTTGATAAAGAGTCATTGTGTTCGCTTATCTCCCTCCTCTCCAGAAGTGATAGCAGTAAATCTGACTTCTCAATTAACCTGTGCTGAATTAGAATCTTTATGATCAAATTGGTTGATGTCAGTTTTGGGGATTTTTTTGTTTGGTATTTTTTTTTTTTTAAATCTGGACTGCTTGAAACTCAGTGGGAATTAGGATTTGTGTATCTCACCAGAGCCTCTTTCTGTGTGTCAGATTGCTGTGGTGTACACAGATGAGAAGCCATTTTCCTGTCATTCTTACAAATTGCTTCTCCTCCTGAAATTTTCGAAGGAGGAATGAACGTGGCATTGTGTTGTAGGGAAAGCAACAGAAATGAGATCATTTACACCATGGAAAAATAATGGATGTTTCACAGATGTAGCAAGCAAAGGAGAGTATGGCATAGATCTGTCTGTGAGACAGCAGCCAGAGCCTCTACAAATTCATTACAATTATTATTTTAAATGTATTTTTCTAGGCTGCAATGTTATACGTTGGCATGTGGGAATGAAGACATTCAAAACTCAGTATATTTATGTCGTCTGTATATTTTCCAAACCGTTCTTTTCAGATTAAAGTAATCTGTGGCTCACAGATGCCACATCCCATATGGGAATCTCATCAAAGGTTGGGGAAAAAATTGAATGAGTCAAGAGAGGCAAGAATTTCCAACTAAGCCAGGGGAAGAGGCTCGTGGGCTGCTGGGCTGGGAGCACATCCAGCCCTCCAGCCTTGACACAGCACCATCAGCCTGGGCTTTCCCTTGCTCTGCTCCACAGAGGATCTCTGATGCAGGGACATCCTTCTGCTCCCATGGCAGCTTTGCAAAGCCTGGTGTTAGACACTGTCTTCCCTGAATGTCTTAAAGTAGGGCTTAACCTGGCTTGCTCAAATTCCTTGGCATTTGACATAGATAAACCAAGGTTAATTACGGAATGTTTAATTAGAGACTGTATCTAAGATCATCAAAATGTCTCCTACTTTAAAAAGCACGTAAATCTCATTAAAATATGGATACCTAAGAAAAGAGATTTAAGAGGCTAAATGAAAGCCCTGTCATTACTGCTTCATTTCCTTGCTGCTGTTTGAGTTTTGACGGGAAGGGCACTGGCAGATGATCCTACCCTGATTAATACAGTTCCGTTGAAGATTTCACCTATAATTATCCCCTGTAGGAACACAAGGACCTGGCCAGGTTTAAATCAGCATGCCTCAGCTACTCTATTCACCACGTAGATACTTCAAATACTTTTCTTGTTCAAACAGGGATGTGTAGCTGTAGTTCTTCTAGACTGTGTTTATCTGGCACAAGAGAACCTGCACTGACACAGAGAGGTTGGTACAAATCAAATTATCCATCTCCCCACTACAGATTAAAGCACAAACCAAAACTAATGCCATAAAATAAAAACTGGTACAATGCAAAAGTTGTGCCAGAGTACACACTTGCACTGACTCCCATGTGCAAGATGTGCCATAAAACTCCAGCTCAGGAGTGCAGACTCTTCCCAAGAATACTCCTTTGCCAAAGATTTCAGCAAATGTTTTTTCTCTTTCCATCCAATATTTATGTTTTCCTTGTTAGATTCTGTTGAAATTCCCATTATTTCAGGATCATCTTGTAATGTTTGTGCCATATTTCAAAGCACCACCCAGCTAAAAGACATTAAGGTAATCTATGATACTATAAATAAGAGGCCTTTTTAAGGAAGTCCTTGAGTCATTTTGCTGTAATGACAGCAGGGCTCATTAAACAGCTGCATCTCCTGCCCAGATTGGGGACGTTTGCAGTGCCTGCAGTTCGTGACAGCCCCCAACGTGACCCCTGGGAACACAGCAGGAACAGAGCCGGGGGATGTAAATTTGATTGCAAAAGGAGCAGAGTGTAAAAGAGCAGCCCAGGCAGTGCCTGGGGTTCTCCTCCCTTCCTCAGCTCCTCTCCCCTTGCTGTGCTCAGCAGGGTGACATTGTCTTGGGCATGGCAGCCACGTGCACTGGAAATCCCACAGCTGTTTTGTCCAGAGTCTCCCAGGCAGTGCTGGGAGCACCTTTCACAGTGGCAGCACCTTTCACAGGGGCAAATTTAGCTCTGTGTTTCAGCTGTGCTGGTTTGGGGAATTTATCTCACACGAGTATCAGGAGCACAGAGATCAGACTTGCTGTGAAGGGCCCTTTCCTTCCCCTGTTGAGGATGCTCACGGCTGAAAGAAACCTGCTGAGCACTTGGTCAGGGTGATGAAAGTTCAACTTTTATGCTACAAGAAGCAAAACATTCCAGTGAATACATCCAGGCACACTGGGGTTTGATTAGAACTTTGTAATTTGCCACTGGATAATCTGGAGTGTGAATTTGTCTGCAAGTCATTTCACAAGGTCCAAGGGGTTATATCCTCCATGAGTCGCTGAACACAGGTGAACTTTTATAAAATATTGTTCCGTCTGCCTTTCACTGTGTGTGTACAGAATACCAAGCTTCCAGGCTGCTGAATTAAAGCTGTAAATTTGAGCTGTCAAAGCCAAAAGATGTTGGACCAGGCAGCAGGTACCTTTATGACATTTCCTTATTACAAGCACTGAGATGCAATTGTTCATGGAGGGCATTAAATCAAATTGTGGACAGAAGCTGTGACAGAAACCCCCCAGGTTCCTGCCTTACTGCAGGCATTGCAAAGTACTCACAATTAACCTGCGTGCCTGGAGAGCTGCAGAGGGGACATGCTTTGCTTTTGGATGGATTTTGCCATCCCAAATGTAACTGTGCACTGTGACACAGACCAGTTGCAATTACCTTAATGAACAAAAGCCTGTGTATTCCATCAGAGACAGCATCTGCTGCACTGCCCTCTTGGCAGCGGTGCTCCACTGAGCTGCATCCTCCTAAAATGGCATCAGGCTTGGAGGAGCAACCACTCTGTCCAGAGACACAGGAGAAGGAGGATGGCTTGATAAAATTAATGATGCTAGAAGGGTACTCCTGTGCTGAGCAGCTTATTTGGCTGTTGGTTGTATCTTACATGACCTGCAAAAGCAGGTGCAGTGACTCTGACAGGAGCTCACCTGTCTGCACTGAGTGAAAAGTTTGGGGTGGACACATCCCTGGGGACAGCAGAGATAAAGCTGAGCTGTCAGACCCACTCAGCCAGGCCATGGCTTCCCATCAGAGCAGTTTACTTGGGCTTTGTTGTTGATTGTTTCACTCATTGCTTCTTCGTAGTCCATCAAATTTAATTCTGTCTGTGGATGCAGTAATTACACATTCCTGGTTTTATGAAGGGCTAATAGACCACCTAAGGCTTTGTGTAAATTAGTTAATGTTTCCTCCTGCAATGCTGCTGTTAGTCCTGTGTTGTGCTGGCAGGTGCAAAATGCTCCTTGCAAAAGCATATGGAGAATCACTGAAGTACAGCAAATGCTTATGGGTTTTCCAAGGACAGGGTTAAAGGATCATGTTCTTTATGATATATATGAGCCCAGGGTTTATTTTATATTTCTTCTGTAGCCTGAAATGCCTTAAAATTGCTGCTGAGAAAGCAGATACGTCAGAGGAAAAATATTCTTATAAGAGACATGGAGGCAAAATAATAATTTCAGTAGGTGCTTAAGCCAAATGGGAACGGTGACAGTGAGCAAACAGCCTAAAAGGAGCGTGGAATACTGTCTAGTTTGCACTGAAACACAAACTTGTGGAGCAAAGTTTTTAGGCTGGCTACATAAAAATTAAGGATTCTGTAGGGAAAGATAAACTGGTGTTGTCAGATATTAATCTACTAGTCACACTGCAAGAGAATTTTGGTTCTTTGTAGATATCTGGGGCTAAAACCTGGCCTAATGAGGTCGGTGGCAACATTTCTGTTGACTCAGTAGGTGCAGGATTTCATTCTAATTCTTTAACTGTTTTTATTTCCTGTAAATAATCTTGCCTAGGGCTGAGGAACATTTTTAAGTGAGGGTTTATTCCTCAGTGCTTAACTATAATACATTAATAAATCAGTAGCCAAACTAAATAACTACTGGTTTTCAATTATATTTCAGCCTTCTCATTTACTTCTGGTCTTTCTCATTTTATGCTGAAAACAAGTCCAAAATCCACATTTTCTGGCAATTCTGAGATGCCCATAAGAAGGCTAACACATACTCAGTTCTCCACCAAGCAATCCCTGCCCTGTGTTCAGGCAGTGGTGGAGGCAAAAGCACAGCATTAGTTCAGCTTTAGTTCCCTTCCCTTTCTGCTGATCCCATGAAATTGAAAAAGCAAGGGGAAAAATACCAGAAGATCCCATCACATTTTCTCCAGTTTAAAGTACTAACTATCATGTTATGCAAAAGCCTGAGGTAAGCCTCAAAGCTGGATCTCTTACATGGCAATTTCCTTGAAGAGTTGTTGGATCACATTTTTGTAAGGGTTTCTTCTACACACGAGTATTTTATTGCATCTGTTTATCCCAGTAACCTGGAATTCATTTATCTGACAAAGATATTTCCATCAGCGAGCTTCCAAACACACAGAGGAAAAATATGACACATCTGCTTTTAGTTTGTCCTTTCTGTGGCTAATTTAAAAGTGAACACTAAGGGAAATACGTGTCAGGCACAGAAGATTCACCTCATTACTAGCAGACTTCCAACTCAGAATAGAAAATAAAATCTGAAATAAAGATTTCAAATGCCACACCGCAAACTTCTAGATGGCAACAGCTGTGCCAAACCACAGAATCAATATGGCTCTGATAGAGTTGAGGAAGGATTGCAATCAGCAGGCAGCTTTTTGGGTACTAAAAACCAGGCAGGGATTTAGATGAGCTGGTGAAAAATCCTTTAAATCTTCCAACTTGTTCCCAAATCTCTTGCACAGTGATCAGATACAGCAGCTGAAGCCTTCCCTGAATGGGATATCTAAGCAAGCAGCAGAAATTCCTTAGTTTGGGAGCTCAGTGCATTCAGAGTCTCTCAAATGGATGTGGGGCCTCTTTCTGCCTTTGTCAGACAAAACCCTAATGGAACTGGGACAAGAACAAGTGCTGTTGTGTCCTGTGCTGTGCTGAGACATGGGGCGCTATTTCTTAGAGGGAAAATGAGTTAAATGAATGGAAACGTTTGGCCCTTGATGGCTGATGTGTGCACTTAGGGTTCATCATTTGCCCTGCCTAGATGCACATCACTTCTGCCAGAACAAATGAGTATTTTCCTGATTAATCAGGAGCCCTCAGGGAACTGCTCTTTCTGTACATATATTATGATCATTAAGGAGCCTGACTACCCTGTTCTTGTTGCAGGCTGTGGGAAATGCAAAGCAAATTGTGCAAACTACGCTCTCTTTATTGGACACATTTCCCTGTATCTCTTTCAGTAATGGTGTAATTCAGTATCCTGAAATGACAAATGATGTATTTAAGTTCATTTTCCCATGCTGCCCCATAAATGTTATTAACTCAAACATTTAAATGCAGGAAGATGGAAATGCTGTGGGGTTTTTTGGCAGTGCTGAAGGAAGCCCCTGTCACGGGGCCTGCCTGGGGTGTTCCTCATTGCTGTGTGTGGGGTTGGCAGTCTCAGCCTGTGGCAAGGGGGGTCCCAGCTCTCAGCAGGGCACAGCTGAGCAGGGCTGGCTGCTGGAGTCACACAAACCCAGCTGCAGGGCTGGCAGTCCTGCCAGAGCATCCTCACAGCCCCATGGTTTGGACCGAGCAGCAGAGCAGGGGAAGGACAGAGGACAGAGCCCTGTACTCTGTTTGAAAGCACACCTTTCACCCTGCAAACGAATTACTGCTTAAATCACATCTGGCAGGCTCCAGAGGAACTGCTGTGGGAGCAGTGCCTGAGTTTGGGAGGCAGGAGTGACTGTGTCCACCTGACAATCAGGGAGCTCCTCCCACCCACCAAATGTCCCACCATTGTTCTGTACCGGACACGTAATTAAACACAAAATTACATTAATTGGTACCCCTTCTACAGGCACAACCACCTCATTCTGGTACTGCATAAGGCTTTCCACTAATGCTTTTCTCACATGAAAGAGAATTTTTCTGATACTGTCCTTTGCTAGGTCTACATTAATTTCTTTTTTAAAGTTGAAAAAATATGATGTAGCACTCTCAAAAAATTAGAAAAACAATCATTAGAAATCCTCCTGCAGCCCAATATAATACATCAAGATTCAAATGCTGGCTAAAGCCTATGTAAAAGAAGAGAGAAATTTGCATTTTTTGATCACAAGCTTAGAAATTGGCTTCACTTCTCTGCCCCCCTGGAATGGAGGGCACTGCTTTCCTGGCACTCTCACAACTTAACAAGGTCACCTGCACTCCCAGAAGAAACTCAAAATTCATAACTGGAGTTTCAGCTGATAAAAAAGAGAAGAAAGAGATACTGGTTTGCAGTTTCTTTACATAAAAATATATTCAGGGAAATATTGGAATCTTATCACTACAGTTGGGGCCTTAAGTAGTTCACTTATTAAGAAAGTTCAATGTTTATTTAAGCATTTCAGCTCCCCTCAAAAATCTAGAAAATAAATGAAGTTCAATGTCAAAAAATTCACAACAGAGCTATTCTTGTATTAATAAAACAATGGGAATAATACAGATGTCCTTGAGAGTAACTCTTTCTTACAGAGATAAGGTGGTGATTAATGGGAAATTTGTTCTTGCCAGAGGTGGCTTTCAACAGTAAGTAAATAAATAGTATTATCCCATTCTTGCAGTCTACCTACCATAAATATTATTAATCTGGTAATAGGAAGCTGTAATACTGCTGGCCATTCAGAGGTTAAGATTCTGAAAACACCCTTGCCCCTAAGGTTATTTTGTTGATGATGTCATTAACTATAATGCCACAGGAAAAAAAATGGCATGGCAACCAATTCAATTCAGTTTTAAAATAATTTCCAGAATAGAATGCTTATTTCTGACGGTGTCACTGCACTTGGTCAAAAACAGCTAAACAGCTTAGCCTCAAGGAATGGAACAGCCTTTATGAAGCTGGATTTTAAACCTGAGGGAGTGCTGGAACAAATTAATGTGGGTTATGTCCAGTGGCACATGTGCTGCAGCAGCTGGACTCCCCCTAAGCACTCAGTGGGAAGCAGGACATTGCCAAAAGGCACCAACCTCCTGCAGTTCTCTTTAGCCTGAAGTTACTTGCACAAGAGGCAGAGGATTTCCAATAGAACCTTAACCAGAGATAGGAAAAAACCCCTCCTCCACACAGACATTCAAATGACCCCATCGTTTATTTATGAATTCTGGATTTCATGGGCCAAATTTATTAACTAAGTTATTCTGTCAAGAAATATAAATGATGATCATTTGTTAGCTGCACCTCTTGAATAACGGTATCAAAGTGTAATAAAATTATTGAAGGGATTTATTAACCTGATGAAGTAACTCATTAAATCCTTCAAATGCATTAATGAAGGAGGAAGTGGGGGCCTTTTGGTATAATTTGAGATGGGAAATTGTGCAGCTGGGCCAACCTGATAAGAAGGCTCAGCTATCCCAAAACACTTTCATTTAGCTGTAATTTGGGGCATTTCTATCACTACTCTGGATTTCAACATGACTTTTCTAATCTAGGTAGCTCTGCATCAGAATACAACTGTTTATTTTTTTGTTTTACTACTTTCTTCTAGCAGCTCTGGACTAAATTAGGCTCTTGTGTGAGATGTGGCTGGGGTTCTCTAGGGCTGATCTGTCTGCTGTTAACTGAGGGTGGCTGGACCAGCACAACCAGCCCAGGACAATTCTGACCACAGGTTTCAGGAGGACACTATTCAAAGTTGCTGTGTAAGACTTGGTTAAAGAACACAGGGGTCAAACAAGGCTGAAGTCAAAACATCAGATGTGCTGTGCTGATTCATTTGCACAAACAGCCATCAGTGACAGCAAACCCTGCTCAGGGAAAAAAAATCCCTGGATATTAGAAAGAGGATGGGAGAGAATGGATCAAAGTGCCATGTGCACCTGAGGATCAGTGCTGGCATCACCTGCTGCATTTCCAGGCAGCTTTCAGTGAAGCAGCAGTTCCTATCCCATTTTCCATCTGCAGAGAGCATCTGGCTCAAGGCAGAGCTGACTCCATTTATAATGTTTTTAAAACCACTGAATGGGTACACCTGCACTGTTCCAGTGTGCAGCATTAAATCTTCCAAGCACTCAGGGAACATCACTGCTGGAGGTGCTGCTCAAACCCACTTCAGCAGGACAGGGGCTGCACGTGGTTACAGCTGTGTGGCACCTGGGCTGTGAGAGAGGAGCTCTGGAGCAGACAATTATTTCCAACATTACTCGTGGTGTGGCTGATTTATGATGGGCTGGAATCAGCAGCATGAAATGAGGGTTGTTACAGAACTGGTCTTTATGATCAGGTGGTGGCACGTGAGCTTCTGCTGACTGATGACATTCACAGGACTAGGACATCTGAGAAACAGAAAACTCTGCTTTCAACCCCCTGTCAAGCAGTTTTTACGAGGAGATTTGAAAACATGCAATTTGTGTCTTCCTGGTAGTTCCTATGCCCTGGGAAAACTGAAGCTAGTCTTTGTAGCTTAAATCAATTAGGAGAAGTATGTAGGATGTCTTTTTTGTTTTAGGCATGTATTTTTCATGGTTGCATTCCAGATAAAACACTGTTGTGTCAGGGATTCTAATCACCTTTCAGCCATATATGTAAAATACATGTCTCTGAAAGAGGTAATGAATGTGATATCCCTGAGGCTTGGAGACTGCTGGGATGTGAAGTGCAGCTGTAATGAAGTGAGACGTGGGCATTATTCTCAGACCTCCCACCACCACCACTCGGCTGCCAGAGTGCAAGACAAGGTAGAGAATGGGCAAAGTCAAAATAAATTCACTGTACAACACTTTACAATAAGGTCACCTCTGGTGGAAGGCTGGTATTTAATGGCCACCAGCTTCATTATAAATCTATTTTCATCAGTGTCTGCTCTGCTTAAATTGTGAGTCTTGGGAGAGGTGAGAAGATTGATTTAAAACAGACCTGTGGGCTGAGCAGGTGGGGAGGAGAAGGGAGCAAATGTGTCGTGTGGAATCATGACATTTCAGGTGATCTACACATCACTGCCTGTCTTTTGGACCTCAGCCCTTGTTCTAAATAGCTATTTAAGAACTTGGATTTGACAGGCAGAGCAGGAGCCAAGACCTGCTGCAGGCTGGGCAGCATCTCCCCTTCCCAGGTGAGCTGGCTCCAAAGGAAAGACAATATAAATGTGTTTGTTCCCTCCAGCTGCACGTGGACCCAGGCTGACACTGTTTCTTTTGCTAGGGAATGCATCAGATGGTAGGTGGAAGCTGCTCTTGTTCTCAGCCAAAAGATCACAGGAAAAAGCATTAATTTAAATTTTCAGTCATCAGTTTCATTCCCTGCTTGCACTGAAGAACATAGCAGTTTTGGCAAGGATAGGTTAATTAAGAAGAGAAGCAAAGCGTTTGCCACCCTGATTTCTATTTGTAGAAATGTGCATTGCTTAGAAAATGTGTACCATGTTATGTTTACCTAAAATAGAACAACTGAAATATGCACTTTTTATTAGCACTTCTCAACTGTTGAATAAAATGTGACACAAAGATAAGGGAACACAGGCACATTACAGGCATGATACATTCTGAACATGCTGCTCTCAGCTAAAGAATCCAACACTTAAATATGTCAATATTACATTATTAGTCTGCTTCTGTGTTTGCTGCTCTGAGAGAGATGAAGTGAGCATGACTTAAATAATTTCCAAAAAGAATAAATAGAAAATCTATGTAATTATTGAAGCAGTACAAAAGAAGAAAATCATAATGGTTTCCAAATGAGAATGCATCTGACAGTCCCCATTTCTTAGCTCTCTGACTCTTGTAAAATTTCGTGTAACACACTGCTATTTTGAGAAACATTAGCTCTTGTCTCTCTTTTAGAGTCTGCTAAAGAGGCTGTATTTCTCCTAACCTTGCAGATGACAAAATGCACTCCTTCACCATAGTCTACACAGTGCTAGATCATTTCAGGCTTTTCGAGTAAATGACACGCAACTCTATAACTGCATGATTAGGCCCGTAGATTACCAGATTACAGCAATAAATCTTCACCATAGCTACCACTCACTTGGCAGAAATAGTCAAGTTTCATCATTTGTTCTCATGTAGAAAACATGCTGTGAAATGCAGCCTCAAAGGTCACCAGGATGGCATTTCCTTTTGTGGCCCTTAATAAACTTGCAGCTAATGCAGTAATTACCAAGCCCAATTACCTCTGTGATGGCTTCAGAGAATTTCTTTTCCAAAGTCTGGATAGGCAGATTCCACTCCCTTCAGTTAATAAGTGAGATAGATTCAGCTATCCCTACAATTGTTAGACATTTCTGAAACAGGCTATTTGTAGAATGAGAGAGCTGTGCCAACAGAACCTGAGTGGGGTATTTTAGTAGCACTAAAAAGATTTCTGTAAAAAAGGTGCATGGACACCCTTATTTTGGTGCTAGCCTTATTTAAAATAATGTGTTCCTACTCTACCTCAGCTAAATCCAGATAAACTGAAATGGAAAACATTGCAGAGCTTTTGATACGCACGTATTTCCCCATAATTTTGCATGTATGTACATACATTAAAATACAACCTACTATATCTGATGCAGTTCCTTAGCTTGTGAGCTGGAGTCACAGACTCAGCATTTCTTTAAAGACAGAGTTTGGAGATACTGTACAAATGAAGCCATTCCCTTTGTTAGCTACAAAGGGGTTTGACAAGCTACACAGCTCTCGTTATAACTACATTTATATTACAGCTGCTAAGTGCTAACTTGTGAGTTGCACCATTTAGAAAAGCCAGAAAAGGAACTGCTATAATCTACTCTTTTGGCACCAGTCCAGCACTGATAGAAGCTCCTCAAATCACAACATGTTTGACTGAAATGATGCCAGTGGAATAATTCTTTACAAAGAAGAGCTAAAGTGTGATATGTTAGAAGTGGCTGTGCCATTATTAGGAGTTCCAGCTCTTTATTCCATTACAAAGGAAGGCAGCTACATCTTTATACCAAGCAGATGGGCATTATTATCCCTTTTTCCTGCTCTTCTTTTGGTTTCCTTGGTGGCAATAATTGCTAGGGCTGCTTCCAAGAGTTTGAACTCCAGGTACCTGACATGCACCTGCCACAAGTTCAGCAGAGCAGAATGGCATTTAACAGTGTCCCTGTTTGCCTCATCCCCCAAAGTTCAGCTGTTGCAACAGCAGGATTTTAGTCTGGTTGCTTTTATCTTTGAGAGGTCACTCCCCTGGTTATTTTATAGTCACTTTGCTGTTTGTTTTATTTATATGTAATAGGCATTTAAAACGATGCCTGCTGATTTTAGATATATTTCAGCTCTCCCCGAATTACTCTGGGTAATTCCTCCTTTCCTGAAGTAGTCAAAAGGAAATCACTAATTTTCAGATAAGCCCAGAATTCCATCTTGTTTCTATTTGTACACTGATGTGCAGCTGTTACTGACAAAAACCTTGGATCTTACTTGGCACTGTCTTCAAGGGATAGAGATGAAGGGAAATAAAGGTACCTCATTTTTGTACAATGGAATTTATCCAAAATACCCCAAATGTAGAAACCCTTCAAGCATGCTACAAAAATATTTGCTTGGGATGAGTGTTGGGAAGGATTGAGTGCAGGCCAGCCAGGGGAGTAGGACAAGAGGTGATTTTTTTGAAGATGTCTGACTGTGTTACTGGCTGCCAGGTTTTCCCTGTTACCTGTATTTCTGGCTTGGTGTTAAGCTGTCTGTGGCTTTGGATCAGCACCTGCTTTCTCATTTAAGATCATGTAAGTAAAATCACATAAACATAAAGAAAAGCTGGAGAGCAGCTAATAAAATTATTAGGTGAATAAAATGTGTGAACCTGAGAGGAAATGTGTTATTCCAAGTCAACTGATTGTGCATATGAAGAACTGCCAGGTTTAATAAGGGAGATAATGGATTATATGTAAGAGGAAACTTCTTGATGAGATGAGTGAAAATTGCTTTGGTACATTAAGCTCTGTCAATAAAAATTTCCCAAGAAGGTGTAAGACTGTGACAATCTGTAATAGGGTTGGAAGAATACCCTTGCTTGCCTGTGATTCAACCCTAATTCCAATGATTGTCTGATATGTCCCGCAAGCTTGCAATTAATCCATCATTGTCACAAGCATCAGGAATATAATACACTCCTAAAGTAAGCAAATTAAATTTGTAAGACAAACTAATCTTCTTACAGCACGTAATTTCAGGAAGAGAATTCATGCACACAGCATATTTCACTAGAACACATCACTTAAACATATTAACCAACACAATAAAATAAAACAGGTTTTTTTGTTCTCTGTGAGCCACCGTTGGATTTCCATCCATTGCAACATTAGCATGGAAGGATAAAACATAAGCTTAGCCCAGTTTAAATATTCCTGCTTCACAATACAGAAAACTATTCAATTACTGTGTTTCAGATGTTGGAAATCCCATCAGTCTTGCCAAAAGAAGTGGAATGGAAATTGCCTTTTTTTGTCATGGTATCTAAGAGTGTTGTACATTGGTGCCCTCTGCACACACTCCAGAGAACTGCATTGCTTTGCTTTGGTTTAAAATCAACTTGAAAATGGTGTGAGAGATTTAAATAATTAAACAGTTGCACAGGAGCTTAATGAAATGAATAAACCATTGCAATGACAAAGAGTTATATATTATTAATTTTAAGATAGCAGAAAATGCTATTTTTCCCAACTAGAAGTGTCATTGATTCAGTATTTTCACCAACAATTTACATTTTTTTCCTACAAAAAGCCCTGTTTTCCCTAAAAAGAAATGTCCTCCTTTCAAACAATACCTTATCCCTATTAAAGTTATGTTATTTAGAAACCAACCAATTCAGAAACCTACTTTTTAAAAATAAAACCAGGCTTTGGTTAGCAAACCCTTTAGAGGAGAAACTGCCATTTACCATCTGGCTGTAGAACACCAGGGAGGCAAAGAGAATGAGGGTGAGACTGTAACTGTTTGGGATTAGAAACTAGAAATAAAATATGACTTACTGTTGAACCAGTGTGCTTGGCCTTGTCTCTGGGCTGCCATCAGCAGTGGCTGTGAGTTACTGCAGAGGGCTCAGGTGGGGAGAACCCAGCAATAACAAACACCTGTGTGGCACATAATGAACAAAACAAAAACAAAAGAGCACTTTTTAACCAGACTTCATAGCTGATGGGAGATTAATCAAATCATCAAACCGTGGTAAAAAAGAACTCAACTATGCATTTGACCAGCAAGTCCCCTCACACCCCAGGGTTCATGCTGCAGAACAGACCCAAATGTGTTGTCTGGCCTCATCACCTTGTGTGACAGCAGGATTACACCCCGCAGAACGGTGAGATGCACTCGCTGCTGTGTTCTGACACCTTTGAAAGTGATGTTTGTTGTTGGAAAGCCGTGCAGAGGCGTGAGTGTTACACGAGGAGCCTAAATGGAGCCCCACTGTTTCTTTGTGTGCTGTCCCAGCTCGCTGTGCTGCTGACAGACAGCACCATTAAGCAGTCATTAGCACCATGCCTGAAAGCTCAGGCTTCTGCGGATAATAACGGGGCTATTCAATATTTGGAGCCTTTGTAAGAAAGAGGGCACCTAAATGAGAATAATGAGGTCATCCTATGACATGCCTGAGGATATGAAACCGTGGGTAACTTTTTAGCCCGTTTGATATGTGAACATACACATTCAGCTGTGACAGATTATTTCTAGCCTTGGAAAAAAATAAAGCTTCTTCCATTAAATCACACCACGCAACATCAGCACCAAGTGGTAATCAAAACACTGTAAAACACAGCCTTCAAAACAATTCTGTGTAACCCAATCAAAAAGAAAACATATATGGAACAGATATGTGAAACAGAGCAAGAGGTTGAGACAGTGTCAGAAAAGCAGTGAAATTTAACAGCTAGGAAAGGATTTTATGACTGAAAGGATTGTTTCCAATTCTGCCTTTTTTTTTTTTTTCCATCGAATGAGATGCTATTTTGGCTCTGAAAAGCTGAACAAACTGAAATTTTAATTTTAGATCTTCTTCTTGCTTAGAGCAGTGGCTGTTTCTTGTAATACTGGCTCACTTTCCCAACATTTCACAGAAGGCTTTGCACCCCGGGGCTATTTCAGGATTCCTGGTGCAGTGGAGCAGCCTGGGTTGCAGCAGGGCTGTGCTGAGCACCCCCTGTGCACCACAGGCTCTTGGGCAGCCCCCCTGTTCCATGTCCCAGCTCTGTCAGAGTGAACCTACAACTGCAGAGGTATGAGGATTAACAGGGTTTAGTTTATGGTTTAACACTCTCACTGCTGTTTACAACAGCAGTAGGAAAAGTCTCCCATTTTTTGAGTTATATCCCATGGTTTTGACACCAGAGGAGGTGCTCTGGAATTTTCCTGGGTGTGCAAGAGTGTTATGTGGCTCTCAGATTCTTTTGGGAAAGCTCAGTGACCTTCACTGAACAAGATGACAGAATCATGGAATAGTTTGGGTTGGAAGCAACCTCTAAAGGTTCCCCTGGAGCAAAGAGGGAAGTCTTCACCTAGGTAAGATTGCTCAGAGCTCTGCCCAACCTGACTTTGGATGCTTCCAGGGATGGGCAGCCTGTGCTGGGGTTTTACCACACTCATCATGAAAGATTTCTTCCTTCTATCTACACTGAATCTACCCTGTTTTAATTTAAAACTATCACCCCTTGTCCGGTTTAGCTTCATTTTTACAGTATTTTCATTCTATATTGTTTTTAGGGGTGTCACACACGTGCAGTTAGGGAGATCTGCATTACATAACTTCATTGCATTCAGCTTCAGCATGTCTGGTTACTGTCAGGCCCTAAATGCAGCTGCTGAAATCTCAGATCCATGGGCACCCCCAGCAGGGGCAGCTGCCAGAGGATCAGGAATTGTGAGCCTGGCTCAGGATGTTGCTTGTGCTGGGAAGGACTTTTCCCTTTCTGGCTCTTGCAGCAGCACCTTTCACCCACCTTGTGCTTTTAAAGAGGAAAAGGCCACAGCAACCACTGCAAAATTATTGAGGTTTAAAGGAAAAAGGGTGGCTGCTGGAGCAGGTGAAACTCTTGGCTCTCAGAGAGTTCCAGCTCTTGGCAAGCAGCTTCTCTTTGTACCCATATGTGAGATACCCAGAGGGAAACAGACTTTGCTGCTGCTCCACTTTCTCTCCTTTTAATTTCCATTTTCTTCATCTTATTGTTTTCTACAAGGGATTAACTCAGCAGTTCCATTTGGACTAGAAGGAAAGGTTTAATTCAAATTATTCAGGGGTTTGTCAGGCTGTATGTTAAACTTTTTGACTTCATCTAGCTCTCAAGCTTATTAAAGTGTTTTTAATTAAAAAAGATTAATGACTGATTGCCCTTTTTTAGTGGATACTTTTAAGATTAAGCCTCTCCAATATTATAATTGGAGTAATATGCATGTGCCCCACCTGAAAGGCAATCACAAACACAGAGAATAGCATGTAGTGTTTGTTTTATACTCCTAATGTTTCATTAGATGTTTGCTGGTTATGAATTATCTATCAGTTCAAACATAACTGTTAATTCTGGTTGCCTCTTGAATCACTACCCTGAATTTGAACAAAACAGTCCTAGAAAAAGGGGAGGAGAGGAAAAGGGACTGCTCCATGGTATCCTTTTAGTACATAAAATAAAGCCTTTTAAAATAGAGATTTTTAAATACAGTGGTAATTGATTAGCAGAAGGGATAGAAAAGAAAACACAGTTTCTCTCAGCGTTCTGTCAAACAAAAGGTGGTGTAACCCCTCACACCAGCCTGGCTCAGCCCTCTTCACTTCCAAGATGGGCAGAATCAGATTCCAACAGTTGTTCCTGGAGGACCTTAATGCATCTTTATCTTTCTCATGAGTTATACCTTGGGCAGTATTATTTTCAAAGTTGAAAAAGTGGTTCCACTGTTGATTCAATTACCTGCATAAGTTGGTATTTGAATATGCCATGGATTCTTTAAAGACTAAAATCTGTGAAGTTCTATTAAAAGCCAATGGACAATGCAGGGTAATTGCAGGAGGTAAGCCTGGCTTACCAATGTCAACAGACATAAAATAAATGAATAAATAGAAGAGAAATGGTGTTATTTTTCATCAGTTGTTCAAATGCAGGATGTTTTAAACAATTTGAGTTGGTACTAATGAGTCTCCCATTATCAGAACCTCATCAGCAGAATCTGAAAACTATATTTGAACTCTTTCATTGGAAGTTTCTATTTGGCAGAACAAAGTAATTGTTTGTCTCAAGCACAAAAATGCTGTTGAGAAGAAAGTGAAGCTGGTTTGGAATCTGCCAACTTAGGAATTCTTCTCCTCTGGATTCCATTGTATCTGAACCACCTTACTTTTTACATGGCTACATAATTTGGATCACAGCGTTTCTGAAGTTATTTAATGGCAAGAGTGCTCATGAAAAAAATCCCAACTTGCTGCCTTGGGACACCACTGCTGTCCATAAGAGGTAATTATGAAAGGAGGATAATCAGCCAATCACAAGGGGGTTTTATAAGCTATGACTTTTTCCATTGATTTTAATACAATATATATTTGCCTCGCTAAAATAAGGATTATTTTTTTTTCAAAGGAATTAATGTTTGATAATAACTGGCGTGATTTTTTTTTTTCTCCTCTCTAGTGTTCATAATGGCTTCTGGGCTTTTGGTTTACCCTTTTGGTTTCAACTCTGCTACTGTGAAGAGATTCTGTGAGAACTCAGACATCTACTATGCAGGAGACTGCCAGATCGGATGGGGGTACATGCTGGCAATTGTTGGGGTCATGTTGTCTGTCTTTTTACCATTCTTTGCAAAATATGCACCAAAAGAGCACATATCTCCAACTCCAATACCTACTATTTTATAGTATTTTATTACTGTTTGAGAACAGAACATTCCTGTCTACAGTAATGGGCAGAAATTATTAAAGCACTTCCAGTTGGCTGTGTTGCTAAAGAGAGGAGAGGAGATGGGGAAGAGAAGGTCAGATTGACAAAGACCAAAAGTGCATTGAAAGTCTTCCGTAAGCACGAGGAGCGAACACTCTGGAATTGAAATAGGATTAATCAGCAGCCTTTACACTGCTCTAAACAGATAATGGCATAATGCCTTAGACAAAAAAAAAATAAAATCAGTTTATCCTCAAAACATCTGTCTACCTCCCAGTTTCTTTTGTGTCTCAAAATTGTGAGTCTTAAAAGCTTCGATTCACTTTTGATATATTGTGAAATGACAGAACTTTTATGAACCCAGTAACTTTAAAATCAATAATGATATTTTGTTACAATTATTTTGATTAGTGAAAAAAGCACCTACTAGTAGCCACAGCCTAAAACTGATAGCTAAAAAGAATTGTATACAGGAAAAAAGTTCCTTTTTAATCTATATATATTAGCAGCACCTGCATATTTTACGTTCTGGGCACAGTTTTTACTTCTGCTCTAATTGCCAAGATATAGAGACATTTTCATGAAGCCTTGGGTAAAATTGGAATTTCTTTTTTTCTGAGAGCTCCAACTACTTCCACAGGCTTCATGATGATTTAATCCTTTAACAACAGGAAAAAAAAAATTGTTTTCAGTGTTTCTTAAATTATAATTCTAGGTGGACTTTAACAAAATGTTTTGAACTATGACAACTGTAGATTTTGGCGTTTGTTGTTTAAGGCTGAAAAGGAAAAAAAATCTCTGTTTACAAAAATGTCTGTGCCCAATGGCCCTTATCTGTAGTGATAATACAAGCTAGAATGAACTAATTCCAGTATTTCCATTGCAATTCAGAGTCCAGACTGTAAAACAAAAAAGTGAAATGCTATTGAACATGACCAGCAAAAATCTGATGCTGTGTCAGAATTACAATGGCCATATTTCATTAGTCTGTATGGAAATTTTGTGAGGTCTGATTTCCACAATAGCACTGAATTCATTATTATCAAGCATTGAAATAAGTGCACTTGATTGCCTTAAGCAAAAGAAACATTGGGTTCTAATCTCACACCACTGTTGTGTTTTTTCATTTAAAATAAAAATTTAATTTTAATTGTATTCTCATCTTTTATTTTCTATTATTTATTAAAAAGAAAAATCACATAGATTATATTTAATTCAGAGCTGTACTTCTTAGTTTTATATTTTGGCACAAACCAGGTGATCAAATTTATTATTCTTCACTTAGCTGAGTCCAACTGAGTCCTGAATTTTTATTTTTTTTTAATGGAAGGTGTACATGAAGGGACAGACAGAGACATGTTGAGGATGTATAAGAAAATGCAAATAGAACAATCACTGTGTTATTTTAATATACATCAAAGACTTCTGCAGTCTTGTTTACATTCCTCACCCTTCTAAACTTCAATGGAACGTTGCATTGTTTTCCAAAATAATTGTCCTGTTGTTGCATTTCCATGCACTCTAAAAGCAAATTCTGCACATAAACTTAGCAAGTTCTTTGAAAATACAGGTTCCAATGCAGAATTAAGTACACTGAGAAAGAGAGCATGAGTGCTCTGCACTTTGCTCACAGGGACTGAGAAATTAAATCTTCTAAATATTTAACAAAATAGGTTGAAGGAATGCCCTAAAGTAAGAAGAATAAACTTCAGTCACTTCTGTATATTAATGTGCTTTTCAGTGATGTCTTACACTTTTTTTCATGAATGGCTGAGATTGATAATTTTCATATAAGAGTCAGAAAAGTGAGGAATAACAAACAACATGCAAAAAGAAAATAATCACCACAAAGTAGAGAGACAGAGATGCAGGCTTTTCTTTCCTAACCAACCTGTGCCTTTACACTAGAACCATTATACAAGACAGGATCAATATGGTCAAGAAAAAAAATCACCCAACAACTGAAAAATGTTGAGTAGTGTGTATAAACTGTATTGAGTAGGGTTTTTTCTGTTTTGTGTAATGTTTACGACTGTTCACTTAATGTTTCACTAGAAAAAGTGATTTGTTAGTGTCAAGTAGAAACTTCTTTTGCAAAGATCTAAACACTTCCTGAAAAGTAAAATGATTTTAGATTTTTATTAACAGCCATAACACATCTAGTAGACAAAGGACCTATTCCTGTCATTACTTATTAACCTAAGTTTCACATGTGCAGAACTGGAAGTATCCATCACTTAACTGGAATCAATTTTAAATTATTGTTACAGCAGAGTCTCACAATTCACAGCACTGCTGTACCAACTCGTTTACTTCTTAAAGCTCAACTTCTGTCATGCAAATCATCAACCTCTGCATCCTGCAACATTCTGCACCTTTTATGAGTCAAGCTAATGCTTCCAGTTGGAGCTTCCTTTAACATTTTATAATATTTAAAGGGAATCAAACACATGTACATGACCTCTACAACTGGATTGGCAAAACCCTCCTTGAAGCATCCATGCTCTGAGCCCGCTTCACACTGAAGGTGTGATGGCAATTCCAGTGATCCTTGCAGTAGTTGGTAAAGCACATCCTTTAGATCTCACCTGTTGCTGACAATGTCTGTGCTCACACTGACAGATCACTTTTTTAAATAAAGACTGTCTGCGCGTTAAACTGTGTAAAAGCGTTTTCCTGTTACAATTTGCTGGACCAGGTTCAAGTTTTATTCTAAATATATAATTTTTTAAGTGTAACTAAAAGCTGTATTTTCCATTAATGTGTTTCTGCGTTGACTAGCTGGCTCCTTTTTAGAATATTAACTGTTTTCTGTATTTGACTTGTTGGATACAATATTTCAATTATTTTAAATGTGAAATTTCCAATTGCCAACACTGTATAATAAAATAATTCTAAAAAATCCCCATACTGTTTGCTATTTTCTTGACAACTCTTTTGTTTTGCAGTTCCCAAGGGATCTGCTACAAAGCTTCTGAAGTAGGGGAAAAGGAAATAGGAACAGCAGGAATAATCTATGGAAGTTAATGTTTGAAGGCAAAGGCACATAAACATGTACATGGTCCATAGCTCATGAAAGATGTTTCTATGGCAAAGGCAAGGAAGTTCTGTGTTCAAATAATTCTTTCTTTTCTACTTCCTCTGTGTCCTTGGGACTCTTCCTACAGCTTCAGGGTCTGTTGCTATTTTATACAGGTATTATAGTGATTATTTTTTTTTAAAACCATGAATCAGGTAACACATAAATGGGAACCCAATGAACACCACACAGCATTTGTTGGATAACACAGCACAGTGATATTTTCAAATGTTTAACCAGATTTTCACTGGTAGTTGGTAAATGTCGTAGTATTGCCCATCCTTTATGGGTAACAATTGGTTAAAACTGGGGTTTGGACAACCATTTTGACTTTTACATTTCATTCATAGTTTTTACATATGCTGTCATCTCAACATCTGCAATTTTAACAAAGTCTTGGAAAGTGTCCTGTTCTTGAGCGGTTGCTGGTCTTACAGAGACGCACTTGAAAATGTTCCTTTTTGCATCATATGTTCCCATGCACCTGTGCACTCGACCTCTAATGAGTCGTGGAAGCTCACGGTCCTTCATCAAAGCATAATAAACACACAAAACAATCAGATCACCTCACATAAAAGCTTTCCACATGGCTGCTTTCTGAGGGCTACGTCAAACAGAAGACCTTTACATCAGCTTTGGTGCTGTTACCTACTACTTAAAAGCTAAACTCAAAATCTCACCTGTTTTTCTGAAACAGAAGTCTGAGGATGTCTAAGTAGTGACTGTTGCTCTAAATTGGGAACAATGTGGTAAAAACATTCAGCCTGCCTTTTACACAGTAACTTTATGTTTTCTTTTTGCATTCATAAAAAGGATTAGAGCCAGGGGTGACTGTGTTATGTGTGGACACAGAATACTCACAATTTCATAAAACACGCAAGGCAGGGTCTCCTTTCCATCTCTCAGAAGGAAGTTCTTTGCCCCATATGCTCCAGGTGTGACTGCAGAATCCAGTGTGCCTGTCCCATTAAGCAAAAAATTAATCATTCCAAGATTAATTATATTAAAAATTATTGTAAAACTGTATCACTCTACAGAAGATTTCTACTAAACAGGAAAATTTATTCTAACACATTCTAAAAACAAAGAAAGGAAAGAAACAGGATGGAAACACTTGATGTTGGAGGATGACTGAATTGTTAATTTTGTACCTGTTTCAGTCACCTTTGATAGCTGAATGGAAGGGAAATTAGATGGCGTCCATGCCAGTATTGTGTGGGTTTAAGTATTTCAGCTATTGGAAAATTCCCTCTTGTTGTTGCCCTAGAATTATTGTCAGGTTATATTATTATAATCTACTATGCTTACCTAAAACTTCAAATAACAGGGGAGTTTTATAGGTATATTGGCTCCAGTGCCTCACACTTTGAATGACTGCAGACAGGATTCGCAAAGAATTCTTTTTTATTTTAGTTTTCACTTGAGATGATGGAATTTCCTTTCAGATGAAGACAAAAGCTTAAGTTAGATATAGACACTTGCAATTTTAAAGGGTACATAGGCATTTATTTATTATGTTAAATAGGCAATAATTGCATTAAAATTAGAGCATTTGTTCAGAATATACAAACAACTCCCTGCCAGTTTACTGAGGATTTTAGGTTATTACAGTATGAAAATCTCAATTCTAAATTTCCAGAAACTTCAGGTTTTACTAAGGCAGCTTGGGCTGATGAAAACCTCATCTTCCATCAATTTTCTTACTTTACTGCCTTCTTCACTGTGTCTTTCCTTTTAACTCTGCCTGTAAGTTTTACCTGATTTTTGTCTTCTGGGACACAACCAAACTGGTTTTCATTCATTTTATTTTGCTGGGTATTGTAGTTAAATTTATATGCTGGACTATGATCCTGCAGACTTCTGGCCCCAGTGTTGGGTTTCAGTGGCCACTGTCCTTTGGATGTGTCAGTTTTGATGAGCTGGGATGGGTTACGACTCTCAGGGTGTTTTTGCTGCTGGACAGTTTTCAAATTGCTTGAAAAGTTCTCAAACTTTCGAGAAGTTCCATGATCAGATCTGGAGTTTGCTGTGTTACCTAAAGGAGTATATTCATTTCTGTTCCTGCAATACAACAGTTCAGTATCACAGTACCTCTTCTGATTACTCATGTATGTGATTAAAATATATAAAAGCAATCCATAAATTGTTGCTTTAGCTTTAAATACCTCCAAACTCACTTGAGTTTACACTAAATTTATCCATATAGAGGGCAGTAATTACACCTGTGCATAAATTCATCTGACTTCAACAGGCCTTAAAACCAGGCTCACTTATTGTCCTATCCCGTGTAAGGGATCTTTTCTGACCCAAAATTTTCATATTTTCATAACTCTAAAATAAAATAAACAAGTTTTCCTCTGAGAGTGATCTTAAAAGGGTTTCTTTGAATGCTACAGGCATATGGGAAAATGTGAGATGCGTTTTCACATAAGAACAAAAAGGAAGAATAATAGACATTAAAGGCTTCACCCACCTGCAGGCAGACAAGTTTTTTCCAGCATTTGCTAAATTAAACTTTGATGCATTTGGTGGTTTCATAAGGGAAGGAGCCATCGGATGTTCTGCTTGGCTTTCAAAGACAAGTTTACAGTATCAGTGACACAGCAGCAGCTTTATTGTAAGACACACATGGATTGTTCATGGAACAATTAACATCCAAATAAAAATCAAAAAAGCAACAAATAACTTGATTTTTGCATACCCACTGCTTGCTGCTTTCTGCAGTTCATCCTCTTCTGGGTTTGCAGTTCCCCAGCCTAATTTTTAAAAGACAAAGGATTGAAAATGGATAAAAATGGAAAAGACAGAAAGGTAATAAGTCTTTGTAGCTCTCCAACTCTGCTTAATGTCCCACAAACAGGCTCACACAGGAAGGAGGAAGAAAAAAGAAAAAAGGGGAATGTGATCCTTTGATATTTGTAATTATAAGACAACTTCTAACAAGTAGGTTGCTTCTCTAGACAATGGTTCAGTTACAAACATTAGACTTACTAGCAACAGAGACTTTTTTATATGGAAACTTTTAAACTTTATTACAAGTAAAACATAATGAAAGCACTAAAAGCAGAATTCTGCACGGTCCCCTCCAAACCCAATTTGAAGAACAGAAGTTCCTTTCTGAACTACAAGAAAGACATCTTACAAATGTTTCTTCTTGTAACACAGGACTTGAATGTTGATTGAAATCAACCGAAAACAAAAGGTCAGTTTCAAGAGAGTCTATTTAAATGCCAGTGCTACTACATTCTTGTCACACAAAGAGTCAAACTCCCTCTAGGCAAGAAGTATAAAAAGCTCAATTGTACAGAGGAGAAAGAAATTTCCTGGAGGACAATTTTTACATAATGAACTTTTCAGAAATAGACATAAAGGATGCATATAGTTCTTGATAAAGACAATGTCTGATTTCATAGAATACAATCAGGAAATTAACATTTATTTCGATTTAGAGGCAGTAAAAAATGAAAATATGTCTTATTTACCGGATGATGAGGGAGAGAAGTCATAACTACGAGTCCCAGAACCAGTACCTGGTTCACTTTTAAGTGGATTTGAAGTGAGGGGTTGTCTAGTTCTTTTCTTCTGATTGAACAGTGGTACAGGCAGACAACCTAAAATTAAAATTTAAGTAATGCTATATGAAGAGCAAAAGGATACACAATCCACACTTAAAACATGTAAATAAAATAAATTATTTTACATTACATAGAGGAATTACGTTTCATAAACACATAACAGACCATTCCCTCACAGAATTTATATTCCCAGCCCTCTGTCCTGCACATAATCCCATGAATTAAACCTTTCCCTGAGTGACCAGTTCCCTGAATCCATCTAAAATCTTGCTCTGTGCAACAATGAACAGGTAACCCATGCAAGTCCACTCAGGAAATGGGGATTTAGGGCTAAACACTGAATATCCTCTATGAATACTACATACATAAATATATATTTTATGTGTATATAAAAGCATAATGAGGTGTGAATAGGAAGATACATAAGAACGCCTGGTACCTGCTGTGCTGCGAGCCGAGGTGTCAGCTAAACTCCTTTTCATTTCTTTGCTGATTCTTAACAGGCAGCAATGTACTGATTACTCCAAATTTGCTGTATGGAAGTCAGATAAACAAAGCAAACTAATTAATGCTGCAAACACACCCAAATTTTACGTGATTTTATGGCAGTTTCTCTTAACATTGCAGCTCCAGTGGCTGGCATCACTTCGAACACAAGGCCTAAAACACAGAAGCAGCTGTACCGAATTTAGAAGATCCACAGGTGCATTTCTAAGATGTAACAGCACTTAGCAGATTTTACTCCCCTGAGGGATTGGGCTGAGGGTCAGGGTCGTGTTGAGGGTCAGCGCTTACCGGGCTGAGGGTCAGGGCCGTGTTGAGGGACAGCCCTGAGGGTCAGCCCTGAGGGATGGGGCTGAGGGGGTCAGCCCTGAGGCGAAGCCCGCCAAAAATAACGGACACTCGCCCGCGCGCTCGCGCCTCAGGCGGTGCGGAAAAGGCGGGAAGGTGAAGCCCCGTTCCCACCCGCTGAGGGCACGGCGGGAGCGGCCGGGCCCGGCTGGGAGACACAAGAACCCTTTAATCATTCCCTCGGTGGGATTTCATTAATTACCCCCGCCCCCGAGGAACTGGTGTAGTGTCACCCTCAGAGAACCCGGGGCAGGAGCTGAATCTCTGGAAGTGGAGATGCAAAAGTGGCCGTAAATAAAACATTCTTCACCCTGTTTGTCTCTTCAGCTGTTCTGGCTTTTACACATGGCTGGTTCCTGTTTAAAATCTGAGTGCTTGGCACGAGTGGATCTTGTCCTGTTTTATTAAACCTTTTCCTTCAGAAGCGCTCCCAAATATCTGTATGCAGCACATCAAACCAATCCAGATTCTTACTAAACTAAATATCCCACATCCTTTTTCAGAGTGTGAGTATTGGCAAAGCAAAGGAATGAGGGATGGTTCCCAGCATTTAACCCTGAAGAGTGAAAACTTTCCATGTGAATTTCCATTCCTTCCCAAATTGGCAGGTCCTGGGACACCAGGAGTTAAAGTGTTTGGATGGGAACTCCTCTAAGGGGATAAAAGAAGCTTCCATGAGTTTAGTTCCTAACCTCATGTTTGGAAATTCACTGTCTCTGTCCTAAAAACACTCTTAGGAGACAAACCTCTTGCATGTTAAGTAAGTGCACAGACAATCTCTGTGTTTCATTCAGTGCTTTGGAAGGAATTACAACCATTACAGTGCCAGCAGCAATAAAAGATAAACTATATGTTCCAGCCCTGCATGTTTGCATTTTGCTGTTTACAATTCAAACTGCTGCTGTGTTTAAATTCAGCAAACCCAGATTCAGAAAAAAAAACAAACCCAGAGTGTGAATTGTGGTTTTGGGTGTTGTGTCACCCACCACTCTGGCACCACCACTGAAGAGAGACAGGGGTCAAAGGACAGTACAGACTGTCCAGTGCTGTAAAATGCAACTTTACTGCTTTGTTTAATAAATTACTCATTCTGATTAAATATCTGACAGCTCCTAAGTACAGAGTAATACAGCTGAGTATTTAAGTAAACAGTCTCTCTGTATTAACTCACTGTAAGGTTCAGCAAAATCTGAATGTGTCAACCGAAACAAAGAGAGCAACTTGTGTAGAAATTATATTCCTGGCAGAATTATTCTAGATAAATCCTGTGCTTAGATTTTCCTAGACCTACAGTCTGTCAGCCTGGGATATAAAGCCTTTCAGGCACTGGCCAAATATTCATTCAGTCACTGAAGTATAATCTTAATAAAAAGGAATTGTTCAATAAACATTCTTTACTCGCAATCTTAATATTTGTTATGTTTATATCATGAGTCATATACCAATTACAAATACTTCTGTCGCTTACAGCAATAAAGCTTATTTTTCTGTTAATAAGACCTTTTATTCTAAATGTTTTGATTCTCAGGATGGAAGTTACAGCTGCTCTTTGGCTTAAGCTTCAGAAGCCTTTCTGAACGCTTTGGGAAGGGGAAGAAAAGTTGCTGACTAAAGTTTTTTTGGGGAGAGAACAGAACTATTGTCCCATCGTGGTCTAGATCTGTTTCCTTTTTAATAAGAGACTGCAGACGTTAGAGAGTTGTCCCTGGCCAAGTTGTTTCAATGTGTTAGAGATCTGTGTAAGCAGATCCCAAGATAGAACTGGAGCCAGAACTCTGGGTAAGTCAGTCGTGGATAAATTGCACTGTAGTTTCAGCTCATGTTCCTTCTAATCACTGTTCTTAGGATTTCTAAACCAAAAAAGTTTTTACAAGCCACAACGTGCTTTGAGGAACTTAGCTGGTCTTGGCTTTTTTTTAGATGAAAATACTTGATGTTTCAGCATTGTGTGCTGGACTAGAGCCAATATACTATTCTTATTTTGCTGATTTTGCTCACTTGAAATCATTCTGCCCTTATATAATATAATACTTCTGTAACTCCAACATACATGAAAATACCTGTTACACCTAGTTTGCAGTGCATAAATGCCTGATATTTAAGTGTAAAAACAGTGTTTTCCACTGTTCATTAATACAGGATTTCCCTATAGAGCATATATTATAAAGACTGCCCAGAGTCTTTAACTTTTGGACTGTGGAACAGTGCCATTAACAGCCTCAGAGATGTTACTAAATACGGAAACTGAAGGGGAGGCTCCTTGGGGAGGGAGGTTGGAAAATCCCGCCTCAAAACTGAGTTGAGAACTGTTAGGAGAAATCCATTCACTTTCTTTTGCATCTGACCTTACCAGAAGAAAGACTCTCCTACTGGAAAGATTTTTTTTTTTTTCCCTGCAGAGAGAAAAGTTTTCCTTGAGCATGAGTTCCCCGTGTGCTCGGGTGAGACGGGTCGGGCTCTTCGGGGGCACTCACGGCAATGAATTATCGGGGGTGCTCCTGGTCAGGCACTGGGAGCAGGATGGAGCTGAGATCCAGAGACCAGGAGTGGAGGTGAAACCATTCCTCACCAACCCCAGAGCTGTGGAGAGGTGCACCAGGTACATTGACTGTGATCTCAACCGGGTTTTTGACCCCGAGATTCTTGGGTAAGAGCAGTTGTGCTTTCTGTTGTTCTACTTTTCTGGGTTTTAAAATTCTTTCCAGATTAAAATGTTGAACACAAGTTCCCCTACTACTTTAACAGTGCAGTCACATTACTGAAATTACTGACCTTTAACCCAAAAAAAGAACAATTTGCATGTGTTAACAGACTCACTTCTATTGCTAGTAAAATCAGTCTCAAACCAACACATTATCTTAAACATCATTTTAAATTAGTATTAGATGAGCTGCATTTCTGTGAATTGGAGTACCACTGTTCTGAGTTAGAGTGTCATTATTTCTCATGTCTTGTGCAATTCAGTTTGGGAGCTCTTCTGAATACAATTAGACTTCCAAGAAATAGCAGATAAAGGCAATTAAACATAGACATCTGAGTACCTGAAAGAATGGCACAGAAATCAGGGAAGTGTGCTTAATTCCAGTTATGCACAGTAAAAGGTGAAAACTTGAAATTAGAAAAACTTGAAGCTAGAAGTAATCTATTCTAAGGCAAAAGCATAACCAAAAACCTCAATAATTTAACTGACTCATTATTTTAAAAGAAATAATGTCTATAATTACTGTGAAATAGTAAGTGATTTTACATTTCTAATAGGATTTGAATGTATCTGTGCTTTTGAGACATCTATTCTAGAGGTGTACTTTGCTATATAAACATTCTCAGTATAGTTGCTAACCAGGTAATTCTATTTCAGAATATCACAAAAAGGAATACTTATTGTATATATTTTGCAGGCAGTTATTCTTACCCTACACATCTTTCCATCTGGCTTTTCATCTTAGAATTTTGTTGTTGATTTTTCCATCTAAGATAAACAGATGTCAACACATAAGCATTGAGGCTATTCCTTTAATTGTTTACTTTGGAAAAACATACCAAAAAAAGAGGTAGTTTTGTTTGGTTTCAGCTGCTTTGAACACAGAACACTTGAAAAACATCAGATTAAGACACCTGCAGTTTCCTTCATTACTTAACTACTATTTCTCAGTAAATACTATGAAGTTGCCTATTCCTATTACAGCACTACTGGGTGTTTGAAGTACCTTCCCCTGGTCCCTTAAGTGTAGAACCTTCAAGGTCACAAATTATTTTACAAAATAAGCAAAAGGAGAGTGAAATCTTGATACTATTGAAAGCAACGGTGTAAATCTCATTGGCTTCAATAAAAAGTATTAATTAACAGTTTTATGTGAAGAAATGTTGAATTTCAAAGGCAGAGCTAAAGAATAAAAAGGTGGATTAAGTGATACACAGAGTCTCCTGAAATTACGAGTATTAAAACTTTAGAGGAAGAGATTTGAGGTAGGAAAATCTTCACTGAGCTTTAAGAATCCTAAAGGCATAGACTGTAAAAGTCTGATCAGATCATGAGAAGACAAGAAATAAAGCAAGTTAGAAAAAACCTTGAGGGTGATGTCCAAGGCAGAACATCATGGGCTGATGTCTGAATATGGTCTCCAGCAGGAGGTGGATCCAGCCTTGGAAGTGCTCTATGTTGTTGTTAAATTTTTTGTTAGTTTTATGCATAGGGAAAAATTTGGGGATATAAGGAGAAATAAATTGTTTCCAGCCAAAATTTGATTAAGTAATCCTAATACCCATCTGCACAAGACACAGAATAATAAGACAATTATTAGACAATCATACTTGCTTTCTTCAACAAATTCAGCCAATTTTAAGTTTGGTAATTAAACAGGTGATTTCAACTCCAGTCAATTTTAGATTTAAAGTAAAAAGAAAAGGCTAATACGTATTTTGTTGACTGTAAAGCCATGGAATGAGCTTACTAATTTCTTTGTGCTGATATTAACAGCAGGCCAGTGGTGGAAGATATTCCATATGAAGTGAGGAGGGCTCAGGAAATCAATCATATATTTGGTCCCAAAGGTAGTGATGATGCCTATGACCTTATTTTTGACCTTCACAACACCACTTCTAACATGGGTGGTACCATTATTCTTGAAAACTCCAGGGATGACTTTACAATTCAAATGGTTCATTATATCAAGGTAAAACTAATTTAAATGAACTATTAAAATAGATTATTAGTTGTAATGTTGTATTACTATATATTATTTTGTAGTTTCTTTGAATATACTATTTTTTTCTTCTGCAAAACTGTTTAAACTATTTCATTACTCATAGGATGAATTCTTTTAATCAGAGGCAATTATTAATTTGATTATAATATCAGGTAATTCAGATTTAAACTCATCATATCTTCATGTATTAAAATGAGCATTATTAAGACTGATGGGCAAAGAGGAATAATCAGAATAACATCTATGAAAATTAATGCAGTTTAATCTACTTTCACACTGATCTGTCAGGAGCTTGGATAAATTTGGGTTACACATGCTAAATAGTTAAACATTAATTTCATTAAATAAAGAGATGTTACAAATAATGGAAGTAGGTAATGACAATTTTCCCTTATCAGTGATGTGTCTTTAGAAGCTGTTTGATTCTGCTGTTCCTGAAGCTGATAAGTTTGGTAGAGTGAGGTTTGCAGAAGTGCTGCTTTAAGCATAACTTGCTTGAATTCTGGTGACCTGGACAGTGACTGATGGAATCCAGGTTGGGCCAATGGTGTGGAATTTTAATTTTTTTTTTTCCTTAGAAATAAGGTCTTTTCAAACTTTTTTTTTCTTATTATATGTATCCTTTTTAAATGCTTATAAAAATATATAAAGGCCTAAAAATCTTTTGACTAAAATTATACAAAGAGTAATGGTGAGCAGTCATCAAGAAAGAAGCCTCAAGTAGCAAACATGTCAATAAAGAAGATTACAATGAGGCTTAATTCATGATCTGTGTCCCTATAAGAGAACTGGAGTTTAACCCCAAATAAAATAGTTGAAATCTGCTTTATGGTATTTCAGTTCTCACTTTTGGAACCATGCTGAGGAGATTTTTTTCTCTGCTGGCAGTTCAAGACTAGAACTGTGCTCAGTTCTGGTTCAGTGGGGCTGCCTGGCATCAGTTAATGGAACAGACACCAACAAACACAGCTTTGTGCATTTTCTAAAGATGTCCTACTTCCTTGAGGGCCCTGAAATAAAGGCAACATATTGAAGACATTGTGTAAATCACTTCTGCATCAGTAATCTTTTGTGGCACAACATTTTAAACCATTTTGCATGACAAAGGCGTTTTTAAACCATCTCCACAGAACGCTTTGGCTCCAGAACCTTGTCCTGTTCTGCTGATTGAACATCCCAGCCTGAAATATGCAACAACTCGCTCTGTGGCAAAACATCCTGTTGGTAAATATCAAATCTAAAGGCTCTTTCAACCCACCAGAAATGATTTTGAAATATGGCTGTTTTCAGCTGTGCTCACTGCCTTATGCAGAGTGCTCTGAGCACCAGGAGCTGATTGTTTGACAACATATTTACCAAAATGAATGTGTGTGATTATCCATTCTTCTGAAGAGTTCTGATTTACACAATCAGAGTTCTGGCTTACATAACACAGAAATCCTTGAACTCAAACCACTTTTTGCAGAAAATATTTATAATATATGACAAGGACCAGTTTGCTTTAAACCCCCACATAATTCTGTGCCTTACAATCCCTCTTAAACATTGGATACTGACCCATCAGACATTTATTTTTGCTGTGCAGTGTAAACAGGTGATGTGTGATGGTGATAAAGTGATATTAATGATCTCCCTCATCTCCAAACAGGTGTCGAGGTGGGGCCCCAGCCACAAGGTGTTGCTAGAGCTGATGTTTTGGACAAAATGAGGAAGATTGTCAAACATGGCCTTGATTTTGTGCAGCTTTTTAATGAAGGTAATGAGAGGTTACAGCATCCTGTGTAATTTCACTGGACTATTTTAGGAGAATATTTTAAAAAATGGGTTGGGCTGTAACATTTTAAACAGATAAAAGGTGGGGGGAGAATTAAAAAATTAAAGTCAGACCTGTGCACTACCTAAAATACACTCTCACAAAATAAGTGGTTTTAATTATTTCAGAATGTATTTTGTCAGTGGGGGTGAGGGTTTTTTTGAAATAGAAAGAAAATAATACAGTTATGCATGCCAGAATTTCCATTATTGTGCTGGAATACTAAAGATTAAATACCACTGATACTACTCTGTGCTGTGCAACACTAGCAAACAGATCTTTCACTGATTTCCTCATCTGCAAAATAGTTTTTTTAAGTGAAAAGTAACATTTCAGTAGCAAATTTAGACTTGAACTTCATATGCCCCAATACATGACTGGATCATCTTTCTACAACTTGGCTTTGAGGGGACAACCTGATGATTTGAGCCATTCTGCAGAGAATAAATAATGCAATGTTCTTTTTAACAGGCAGTTTTTCATCTTGACATTAAATTTCATTTATTCTTTCCAGGCAAGGAATTTCCACCATGCACAATTGAGGTTTTTAAAATAATGGAGAAAGTAGATTATCCCAGGAATAAGAATGGTGAAATTATTGCAATAATTCATCCTAAACTACAGGTAAATTCTAGAATAGTTTCTTTTTGTGACATTTTCTACTTATTCCTGTGTTGCTTCTGCTACATTATTGTATATTTTAGTAATAAATATTTAAAATGCCAATATTGCCAATGGGTTTTATTGAATACTTTAGACCTCCCCTAGGGTTAAGTTCTCTCACTAAGGTCATACATTCATTGTTTCAGAAACTGCCTTGGGAATCACTGAACCTAAAATCACTACAAAGAAAAAGACAAAAATGTCTGTTTTCAATCACTTGTGAGCATCTGCAGTTTCCTTCTAGTTCACTTTACCAGTGAATTCTGAAAATGAGGGCAAGACACACAAAATTATGTATTAAGATTAAAAGGAATTATTTTAAAAGCTTTTGCCATAAACTGCAGAAATTAGCATCATTAGCATTAACTCAAGACTCACATAAAATATACAAAAACCTGAAAGTAAATATATTCTATTTATTTTCTTTCCCTAAGGATCAAGACTGGCAGCCACTGAAGAATGGTGATCCTCTATTTTTGACTCTGGATGGAGAAGTAATTCCATATCAGGGGAACTGTACAGTCTATCCAACATTCATTAATGAAGCTGCATATTATGAAAAGAAACAAGCTTTTGTAAAAACTGAGAAAGTCAAACTCACTGCAAAACCCCTCAGATTGTCAGTCTTAGAGCAGAGCAGTTCTTAAGAGCTTGTTACAGATTTTTCTTATAAAAAGTGGGTTTCTTTCTGAAGTCCAGGGTCATTCAGTAGTAACTTGTGGGATAAATAAATGCAGAATCTCTTTTTAAATTGTAATTTAATTAACCTTGCTAAGCACTTTGAGATCTATTGTCATAATGCTCATTATGACTCTGTTTATTGTTCTAATAGACTCCTATAGATGCAAAGAGTTTATAAATATTTTTATGAAGTTTTTATGAAGAAGTTCATTCACAGTACCACATTATATACAAAAATACAACTTTTCTAATTCATAACCCCAAACCTCAATAATCAACATTTTTTACAGTGGATTGGTCCTTGAAATTAATTCCTCAGGTAAACACAAAATATGAGACAAAGGAAAAACTGGACAGAGAGAAACAGGGGGAGGATGTGTATAATAAATATCTGCATATGTGACTGACCCCCATTGAAGCCTTGGGGTTTATTTGTTTTTATAGTTACAAACATAAAAACAAGCTAAGAACAGGATTTCAGAGAAATATACTCTAAAAAGCTTTACATTTCATTTTAGTGTATTTCACAGTTAATTCAAGCTGCTTCTGATTTAAGGCAAGATTTAGGCAGTTATTCTGGTTTTGATGAAGAGCAGGGCACAAACCATACCTGAGTATTCCAGAATGGAAATTAAAAGAATTCCATATAGGGAGACTTGTTCTGTATCTGTAGAGACAAAGCCTGTCATAACATCTTAAAAAGAGAAAAAAATGAGTGTTTAATTAATTTTCTGAAGTTGTTTTTTTACATATTTGACAAGTTGGTGATAAACATTAAGAACTTTGCATAAGGATACATTAATTATTTACTGAAAGATTAATTCAGTATTAATTCAGATAATTTTCCTATTTTACCTTTGAAAAGTTATGTCATCCTCATTTACTACTAAATTTTAAATATTTTTTTCCTTGCCTTTGTGTACCTCCTATGGCAATAAAAGCACTGAGCAGAATGTTGGTTGAATGCAAGTTTTATTTCCTTAATTTAAATAAACATGGTATAAAAAGCACAGAATTACCTGCTCTAGTCATTATTCAGAGTGTCCTTGGTAAAAGCCTGGGGACAGCACCTGGTTCATGTGAGGTGGCCGAGCTCTGTGACCACACAAGGAGGGCATTTCCTCAGTGAGAGCTTTTAGAAACAACCCCCAGCTTGTTCCTGAGTTCATCCACAGTTTTGTACCCAGGCAGTGGCTCAGCACTTTTGGGGATCATTTGTGGGGTTTTTTGTGCCTTCCCTGTCTCACAGCCCAGAGTGGCCTCAGCACAGCACAGAGGTCTCGTTGTGTTTCCAGTGGTTGCAGCCTCAGGGCCCAGCCTGGTTCCTGAGTGTGTGTGAAGAGGTATTTTTTTCCCTTTGTACAAAAACTGGCACTGAAAGGATCCAAGCAGACCTGTGGAAATGTTCTTCCTTGGCAGCTTTGGTGCAAAATTAACCAGCAAAGATCAACGATTCTGAGAGCACGGGGATTTTTCTTCTCATCCTCACATCTCCTTCTGAGAAAGCCAAACAATGCTCAGGTGTGATGAGGTCTGTGGGTACACAAATGTCCTTCCCCTCAAATTCCTGTGCCCTGCCAGAACACAGCTGAAGTTTCCTGTGGATCCCATCCATCCAGGCCATGGTTGGAACCTCAGGACACGGCGTCCTGCAGGACCCACGCTCACCATCCCTGTAAATAGCTTTGCATTATCCTTCCCACTGCAGGGTTCCCTCACGATCTCTTCTGTCTTAAGAAAGTCTTTTGGATCATTTTGCCCACAGCTGCAAAATCCAATGCAATTCTTATTATCATTCAAACACAGAACTGAGTTCCCCTGAGTATCACCTAAAATAGCACCTTTAAAACAGGCACCACATGAATAATTCTGTTGAAAAGCCATGACACTGGAGATACATGTTAATTGAAATTTAAAAGTACACAGAGAACAAATGTTTCTCCTTATATATACACACATAAAATAGAAAACTAAAAATATAATTCCTAGTACTTGGTCATCACAGATATTGAAATAAGAGCTACAGAAATGCATAAGTGTCCTCTGAATAAAAAGAAAGGTCTGGAATGGCATTGCATTGAACTAATTTTGTTCACCCTGGGAAAAAATAGTGACTTCTGATTTTTCTGACGTGGTTGAATGCAAAAATTAATTCAGAAGAACTTCCAGTGTGGTAACTTTTTATGTAGGAAGATGCAACAGCATGGAAAAACCAAGGAGGAAAAGTAATGTTGTGACTGGAGCAAATATCCTCCATCAGGAATTCTATTTCTGCCCTGTTAGTTCATGGGGAGGCACAGACACACAGCAATAAATAAACAGCAATAAACTCCAATTCCACCCTGGGGACTGCACAGAGGAAAACAGATCAGGCAAAGATCCCACTGGGACCTGGGGAGGCTTTTCCAACTTATGGGACCAAGCCTCCAGTAACACTGACAGTCAATGCAAAAGCAGCAAATGTGCCCAGAACCTTGTTATTTCAAAATAACATACTTCATTTAGTCATCTTCAGAACTGAAATGCTTTGCTTTTCTCCACAACAAGAACTTTTTTTTTCAGTGTACAAAATGAGTTTCTCATGAGTTAGAGATTCCAAAAACCAGCAGATTGGGATCATGATGACCTCAATTTTCCACAAAAGGAAGAAATATCTCACATTTGACCTTTTTTATCCAGTTAAACATCTCGAGCCAAGTTTGAGGAGCATCAGGCCAACTTGGACAGCAATAGTTTGAGAGGCTCAGAACTGACCCAGTGAAATAATCCCATTTATTTCAGCTCAGCTGCTCTGAATAAATGGGTTCAAGCCATCAGACTGTGTCACTGAAAGTTTGTGTTTCAGCTGGCTACAGCTGTCCAAAACAGCCACAAAACTTTCAGCATCCACTGCTGATGCTTTTAACCTTCAGAAGAGCCACACGTCAAGCACAGCACAACTAAACAGAAGTTTCAGGCAAATCATCCATTTCTTCAAACGTATTCAGGGTGTTTTTGCTATTAGTTCTTGAATTATCTTGAATTTTGCTTGGATCTGCAAAAAAATGCATTGTAAACAAAACAGGATATGGTAGAAACTGTATAGGCAAGATCAGAGTTTTGCACCTTTTTGTTGTTGTTAAAAACATTTATTTATTTAAACAGCAAGCTCTCAGTTTGCTACCATATCTTCTAGAGAAATTTTTCACCCCAGAGGGAGCTCATTTCTCAAGGACACTCCTGCCCTGGCAGCAGATGGATGTCTTGGATTTCCTGGCCAACATTTATGTCATCCAATATATATGTTACAAAACTTGTTTGTCACCAACCCTCTCTCCAAGTCTTAAAAAGTAATTTAACACCCCTGCCATATTAACCATTAGTTTCTCTAGCAATACTGTGTGGCTTAATAGAAGATTTTATATTTTTAAAAGTATAAAACTGTATCAAAAAGCATTTCTAAGAAGGAAAGATTCTGCAAATAGGGTGTCATCAAATTCCACAGTACCTGCTGGCCCTGGATCTTCATTAATAAATGAAACATGGGTTTTCCACTCGGTCCATTTCACTTCATTAATCCTGTTTACATTGTACATAAATTGTGTTATCACCATGCATTATCCTCCAGCTACATCACTGATCTTCCCCCTTAATTCCTTCCTGGGATTGTCACACTTTACCACCTGCCTTGCTGGCACTAAAAGCCTGAATGTCTTCTGCTCTGTCAGGCACTATATGAAGGTGAGAATAATACCAAGACTACTTCATAATTTCACACATTGTTAGTACAGCCTTGAAATATTTAAGTATTTTTCATTAAACAGCACAGTTCTTTAATATGGTAATCATCAATTACCAATCAACTTAACTGTGATTGCTTTTAAGCTGACATTCAAAGGAGATTATGATAAAGTGACATTTACTGCAAGCAGATTTGATTTCTACAGTAAAAACATACGAAGATGAAAATCTGCTTTCTTACCAAATCATTGCCTACACAAAAATTTATACATTTTCCCTATTTAAACAACTGGTTACAACTGAAAAACAAAACCAACTTATATTTTTTGTGCATCTAGCATAATTTGTAGAGATAATAAATATTTTCAAGAGGGTTTTGAGGAGAAATAACCTTGAAGCAGCATAAAGAGGCCAGAATTGATAGCACATTATTCCAGCTTTGCTTTACCTTAAACACACCCTGGTGTCATTCTCAGCCACTTTACACCGTTCTCCCAGCTGGAATTTTTTCCTCAGGCATTTTGGTAAGAATTTTTCAAATTCCAAAATAGTCCTGGCTCTCTATTGGCAGTAAATAGTAAAATAAATATGGTTAGCCATGGTCTGATTTCACAGCATGCACAGTTTGCAGTTTATAACAGGTCAAGCCTCCACCCACGGCCAACACCAAAAACAGCAAATCACTGACAGTTTGTACAAATAGGGATTCAGATTCCTGGAAAAACAGTGAAACACATTATGCTGTGACATTTCCAGGGGAATTAAAGTCATGTCAGTGCATGGGCTGGAAATCCAAGCCATGCTATCACCTTTAGGATTGTTAATTCCAAAGTCACTACAATTCTCCAATACTGGAACTATTTATTTCTGTTATTCACAAAACCAAATGAGGATTATCTTTAACACTTAACCTGTTGTGTCAGCATGAGGGTTTTAGCCCAAGCAGCTCCCAAACCAACCTGGAGTTTCCAGATGTGCTCGCTCTCCTTAGAAATATCCTCCACTGTTTCTCCCATTAATGCAATCAGCATGTTCAAGAGAAGAACAAAAGTCAGCACAACAAAAGTTATGAGGAGCAGGAGAAACAGGACAGGGTACTTGGAGTTCTGCTGGATCTCCAGGTCACCAAGTCCTAGGGTGAGCTTGAACAGATCCATCAGGACAGGTCCCAGGCTGCTGTTGGAATGGCATTCCCCACCCTCCTGGCACATCTCAATCAGGGCAGCGAGAGCTGAGAAGAAAGCACAAGGGAATTTCAGTCACAAACATTATTTAGGAATACAGGGCATTTAATCCCAAAGAACTCAAAGTGCTTCAGAGAGCCAGAGCTGCCCAGCCACACAGACAGTTCCAGAAAGCAGGAGGAGCCCACACCCAAATGAAATTCCAGGGATTTGAGACCGAGGCAAATGGCTCATCTGTTCATATACAAACTTAACATCCAGAAGAAACCCCAACAGGAGCTCTCATGAAAACAGGGTTCTTACTCACAATAATGCTAAAATTTTTACTCATCAGAGCATCAGTGCTTTTCTTACCTACGCCAAATCCCAGCAAAAACACGATATAGACAACTAAGAACTTTATCACATCTTGCAGGATGACCTGAAAATGGAATGAAACAGTTGACAGAAATTAAAATTCAGAACTAGCTTTGTGCTTTTGAATTCTGCAGGGATACAGGTGAGGCACACACTAAAGCATCAGACTGCTTTCCTTGAGCAAACAAACCCAAAGGTCTGATTTTGTATCTCAGGCCTGGTGTGCTCTCTGAGAATGACTAATTCTGTACAATACAGACATTACAGATTATGATGCAATTAAATTGCAGAACTACATTAGTTGGAAAAAACACAAGCTACTCACATATTTAATGTAATAAAAATGTCAATATTAGGATACAAACTAATCCCTGCTGTTGAAGAACAAAGAGACGTGTTCTGCTGAAATAATGCATAAAAACTGGAAATAAGACATTTCAAAATGAACTATAAAATACTTATAATTGCTGAATATACTTGATTTGGATTGTAGAACAATGGGGTATCATCAGGCAGGTAAAACAAAAGAAAAACTTGCCTTTTGAATCATCACACTGTAAATGCCCATGGACTGGAAACCTCTGGTGAAATAGAGCATATTGGCCCAGCCAAGGGCCATTGCCAAAACAAGACACACCAGGTGTTCTTTGTAGGAAAACAAGTACAAAAAGACAGAGAAGATCACAAGCAAAGCTTGTATAAAACTGTTAAAAAACAAACATATACGTAAAAGAGAAATTACTAGCACAAAACCAACAACAGAAAGGAAAAACACGAAAACAAGATTTCTTTGCTCTTTAGGATTAATTTGTTAATTTCATGCTGCTTTTTTATTCTCCCCATGAAATTGGCATTATAGTTTAATGATAAAATAGGTGGTGCAAGTGGTATAAGTATATTAACATATAAGGATTGTATTTATTAAAGCTTAATTTAGGTAAACTATTCTCCCCAAAACAGCTGCTCAATGCAGATTTTGCTGACAGAGACATTAAGAATCCTTACAGTATCTTACAAACCATTTAATTGCAGCTTTAGCTTAATGAATCAATAGAATCATTACAGATTTTCCACATACAGGTGGGAAAAATCCACTCCATGCACATCACCCCTGGTATTGTTACTGACAGTGTGACCAATAGGTTGTGTCACAGAAAAGCTGCAGGTAAACTTACATCCATCCCTCTAAAGCTGATAATTTTGAGGGAAAAAAGTGAATATCTGCTACAGGAGCACATATCTGTGACCATGAGATAGATAATTTTATATATAGTGGAAAAAAAATATATTCAGGTCAGACTTACAATGCAAAGTGGAACCAAGCATCAGAGAGAATTGACTGCAGGTCTGAGGGCCTGAGCAGGAAGATGGCCACACTCTGTGCAGGCAGAAACAGAAAATACAGGAATGGTGGAGGAGAAAACAGACCTCAAAATCTGTTTTTCAATATAATTTACCTGGTGTTCCACACTAATCCATCTACTGATAAGACATGGTAACTTCCAGAATTAATTTTTTAATAGGGCTGTAAATTCAAAGGTTAAAATTCTGTCATCTCTGGTATAATTTAAGTTACTGGTTTTAACTACTTATAGTACATGGCAAAGTTATACCATGGGATATTTTTTATTACAACTTGCAATTCTTTTGTTCTTAAAGCCAATAATTTGATGATATTGATATTATACAAATACCAGATCTCTGCATTGACAATTTGAAAAGCAAACATCCTTATATTTGTTTCACACTTGTACTCAAATATATAACCAGGGTCATTCTGAATAAGTGACTGTGCCAAAGATTTGAAAATTACACATATCAAATATACTCCATGTGTATTGCCAATATCAGCAGCAGCATATTCATAAATTTAGAGAAGTTCTTTACAAATTAGCTGTATTGTTACTAAAAAAAAAATCTTACCTCTTTTATGGCTAAAAATATTGCTCCTAACATAACCATCACCTGTCCTGACAGCTGCAGCCACCCCACTCCTCGGGTCAGAGCCAGTGGATAAGGAGGAGCCTGCAGGACAAACCCAGAAGGAAAATCTCAGTTCCAACCCTGAAGGGTAAAAGGCAAAGCAACAGAAACCCTCACACCTGTAACTCTCTGGGTTCACAATTTCTTCCCTTCCAGGGAGAATTTTCTTCATGTATTTGCACAATCAGGCCCCTAACAGAGCTGTTTGAAACATCAGAAGTTTCTTTCTTAAAGGAAAAACAAAATATATTCCTCCCACCTTTAGAAACTTCACAGTCTTTGCACCATGTATTTGTATTTTAGGTCATTTCCACAAAATGCAAATCTGATGCTCCCACACTGATGTGGGAGAACGTGGTCTCTCTATACCCAGATATTCCAGATATCTGGTCTTGGTTTAGCATTTTAAATACAATACAGGAAATACTGTTGCCTTTTAAGTCAGTAAAATCTGCTGAGATTCAGCTGCTGTACTCACTTCATTTACATTAGGCCTGTGGTAGGAAACCAATGTTAATGTTACATTGTACAGGAAATAAAAACAGCAGGACATGAAAAACATGTGCCGTGCAAACTTCTTCCATTTCATCCTCAGGAGTGAGTTCAGAGGCTCCAAAGTCAGCATTTCATGACGATTCTGAGGAGAAAAAAATCATTAAAAAATATTTCAACTTGCTGCCTGTAAGGAAACTGAATTTTAGGTGTGAATTTTGTGTATTTCATTCCATGCAATCCTTGCTGCTCCAGAAACACCTCTGTGCTCAGGGACGTGCCAGACCACTCTGAGATGAGACAAAGGGACAATTCCTCCTCCTGCTGGGATAAGCTGCCATTCCCAGCCTGGTAATTCTGACTGAGCTAAAACTCTCCTGTGAATTCCAGGTCCTGCTTCCTATGGAAGTTTTGTGGCAGGATTTGAATTCAGTGAATGTAAAATCCTGGCTTTGTAAATCAAACATTCCTAAACACCTAAAATACAAACCTGTCAAGTAAAGTTTATTTGGTCTGACCAGCTTGGCCATATTTATGTTCCTAAGTCAAATTAATGCTTCAAATGTAGGAAAAGACACTCCCAAAATAACCAAGCTCTGTTGCAGGAGCTGAATGTGTGTTTGCTTACAGCTGACACTATGCAGTGGCATAAAATTTATCTTGCTCCTGATACAAAAACTGGGAACCAAAAATTAGTGTTCACAAGTAATTCAATTGTTTGCAAGGCTGCCACATCTAAAATGGGGGTACTGCTAGAAAAATAAATATATTTTATATAAAAATAGGCAACTCACACCAATATTTGTATTATAGACAATGATTTCCAGCACTGAGTTGTCAGCAGTGGTGTCCAGCTCTGTCAGGTCATACAGAGAAGACTGAACAGGACCATAAGCCCAGTCTGTGAATTTTCTTGACAGGCTCCTGTTTGGCTTCTCTCTGATCTCTCTGCTCAGGATGTACTTCAGGATCTAAAACATGAACAGATCATTTATCAGCAGCTGTGTTGTGCATGGGAAAGGAGAAAACACATGAATATACTTGCCCAAACTCCCACCTTTTACCTGTAACATTTTGTACAGTTGTGCATTTTAATGTATTTGTAATTGTGTTACTCAGTGAGGGATGCTGGAGGTGAAAAACCTCTGAGAAATAAATTCAGTATTTTTAATGTCTTCAGATTTTCTGTCACAGATATTTTTCTAAAGGAGGAAATCACAATTTTCCATGTGTTCATTTATGCCTTCCTTGAACTAAACTTTCTAAATCATCCATTTCCAATTATCTACAGTACAGTTGATTTATGCAAACCAAATTCTACAGCAGTACAACAGAGCAGTTCTAGTGAGTTTTCTGAAATTGTTTGGTGGTAAATGCAGAATTTCTGTACAGCAGAAGGCTGGATCTAAACAGCTTGTGTCATTTGTACAGAGGGAGGGAGTTACAGAGAAACCTTGAAGCATAAAAACAACACTGCAATGGAAATATTTGTGTTTGGAACAAAATTAAATCACCAGATACTGATATAAAACAGCATAACCAGCCTGGAAAGAGATGTCAGAGCACAGGTTTCTCTGAGATGCTACTGAAATCACACCCACCTCTAATTTCCCAGTTTTTGCAGCTAACTGCAGTGGTGTCAAACCCTCCTTATTCTTGGTTGTTTCCAGATTTCTGTCTTTACTTTTCAGCAGAATCATGTCGTACATTCTGATCACAAAGTCATTCTGTGTTCTGGAGTCCTCTGCCACGGTAACTAATGCATGGAGGATATTGTTTCCTCTGGAATCCTGAGAGGAAATATTGGTCCTGGCATTGTCCATTAACAGCTCAATTATGTCTGGCTGGTTGGTACATGCTGCTAAAGCCAGTGCAGTCTCACCTACAGAATCACAAAATGCAACAAGTGGTCATGTTTTATTTCAAGCATTCAAATCAGAATAGAAAATATTGTGTTAACCATCTTAATATATGAAAGCACATTTATATATTGATTAAGCCCTTGTTTTATGGAAGTTTGGGGTATTCCTTCTTAACTTTTCCAGAAATATCTCAATTCCACTTACCAAAATAAAAGCCTTCATGCTTGTGTTTGGGATTAAAGAAAATACCCTGGGCATGAGCATTGACATCAGCTCCTTTTTCTATGAGGCTCTGGGTGATTTCATACTGTCTCCTCTCAATGGCAATGTTTAGAGCTGTCTGGCCTGAAAAAGCAGACACAGGAATTCAGGGCTGAGTCTCTCAAGCACACTCTGAAATGTTAATGATGTTTCACAAAGGATGGCAGCAGTGATAATGAATAAAAGTTGGTTCAAGGGATTTAAACCACCATTATTTTGTGGAGGTTACGTTTAACCATATACCTGAAACTGCTATCAGATGGCAATACCTTTATATGCCTCTTCTGTGTATGCTGCATTGATAAATCTCTCCAAAATGCCATTTTCCTCTGCAAAGGACAGGAGGATATTCACTATCTCGTTTGTGTTCTCGTTGATGTTCAGCAGAGCTTTCATCAGGCAAGTTTTGCCAGTGTCTGAAGCCGTGAACTTTTTCATCAGGTAATCTATAAGGGTAAATTTTGAGATTAGATCATTGTTATTTATTAAACTCCTGCTCATTAGGGATGAAACCTGAGGGATATAGATGAACACAAACTATTTCCCAAACCATTACTCCACTTTGTTCTTGAGCACCAAGGCAACTTTGGTTTTGCTGTCGGACATCCCGGTGCCGTAGGTCCCAAATTCACAGGGAAAAAAAGATATTTCCCAGGTTCAGGAAATAAAGAAATTTCCCAAGTTTAGGCTGTACCTGAGCTACCAGAAGAGCTGGCAGCCCTCCCCCAGGTGCCTGCAGAGCTCACCTGGCACGGGCAGGTTGGTGCAGGCGCTCGATCGCTCCTTCAGCTCCGCCAGCAGCAGCTGCAGCTCCTCCACATTCCCCTCGGACACTGCCCTGAACAGGTTCCTCTTCAGCTTCTTCCTGGCACTCCTCAGCTCAGGAGCTTGGCATGTGTTCGCACTGAATTGTGAGAAATCATCATGAAGTTGCTGGTGCAATTTATCCTGGTTTGTTTTATTTTATTTGAAGAAGAGTAAAACCAAATACAATTATTCGCCCCAGACCACACAAATTTGCCCTGCTTCCATGGATAGCTCAGAACATTTCTCACATTGTGTATTTGCAGGTAAATGGGCTGTTGAGAGGGTGCTTTATTATAAACAGCACATTTTTCAAGCATTTTGTGGTTTTTCCAGTTTATTCAATATTATTAATCTAGAATAAAGGCTAAGGAACACTTCTCTGCTCTGCCACAACTGACTGCAGTGCTGAGGTTACCTGGTGCTGCTCTGTCAGCAGAAGGGAGTTCTTAACCTCACATCTTACACCACTTTCTGATCATCCTTTTTTCTGGAAAAATAATGATTTCATATTTCCCCCAAGCAGAAATACTCCATGCCTGACTGTGGTGTGTAGATGCTGCATTGCCATCTAAGAAACACCCATTATATATAAAGAATCCTCACACTAAATATGAAAATTGAGAGATTAGAGTTGTTTATTTCAACATTTAATTATTGAAGAATCAGAAAGGCATGCACACACATGACCTTTTTTTCCTAAAACATGCCAGGAAAAATTAGTAACATCTACCCTAGCACAGATTTAATCAGTTGAAAATGTGCTGAGAAATATTTGTGTCTCCACTCACCCACAGCTGTCCACATTAGGGCTGTATTCAGTGGCATCATCCTGAAGAGACTGGGGGGAATCCATGTCTTCCCCATTTCCAGATGCACTGCAGAGAAAAAAAAGCAAATTATGCCAAGATATTAGCAGGTATCTTGGCAAATTGCATGAAGAAACAATCAATGGGTAGGCAGAGTATCTACACCAGAGCTTAAATTAGTCCAATTTGACATTGGCCTTTTAATTCTATCATTTTATCTCCCACGTGGATTTTAAAGGGAGTGATAAAAATGATGAGACTCCCAGGATTTTATTATATTTTTACAAAAACCACATTAGGAAAGCAATCTGCTTTGTATTTTATTGTATTATTTCACTACAGATCCGTGGGAACTTTTTTCTTTTTAATGATCACTGTTTTTTATGCAGCACCCTGAATGCTTGAAGCTTGCATTCTTCCTTTTCACAGGCTTAATTTGTCATTTGGCACAAAACAAGTGCTAAATCAGTAGCAGTGAGTGGGCTGCAAGCCCACAATGAAAGATTTACCTAAGATTTACTACACAGAACACTGTAGGCAATTCAGGAGTGTTTTGTGGCTGACTTGAAGGAAAGAAATTGAGGACTGGGCCCTAAATAGATATTTAGGTGATATATTTAAAGAATTATCAATAGCATTGATATTTTGTAATTGCTGTACATGATTTCCACCCAGTCGTAAAAGCAGATCTGACTGCTAATAATTTTTCTAAAATAAGGATAAATGAGTTTCTTACTTGTATTTTTGTTTTTTCTAAGGTTCAGATTGGATGAACTATCTCAGGTTAATAATTTAGGGAACCTGAGCTATTAATTATTGGCAAAACAGATGCATGGACAGCACTGCTCTGCAGGTATTCCCTTCCCTTTGAAATAAAGCTGGGAGCTCCAAGTCCATTCTTATTCCATCTGTCTCCTCTCTGCAGAAAGCTGAGTAATGTGGTGACAAAGCACCTGTGCAGCTCACTTCCTGAATGGGAGGGGGAATTTGGACACATCTCCTCTGAAACCAAAATCAGCCTGTCAGCCAATTCCTAAAAGCTGACCAGACATGCTCAGACACAAAAACCTTTGGCCATTCTGGACCTGTGCCAGATTTGGGACATATTTCCCTTACTCATAATTATTGGCTGTTAGCACCCCACACTTTTTTTTTAAATTAAGTGTATTCTTCCCAGTCATAATTTTTTTCTATTCATTCAGCATAAATGGCTGCTTTAAATATTTCAGATTCAGCATTTCCATGGTTGATTGTTAATGAGCAATAGAGGGAAGACGTCAGCAGCCAGCTGGGAGCAGAGCTTGCTAAATTAGGCTGTGGTCTTCACACAGCAGAAAACATCCAAATGAGAGCATGGAGTTTGTTCCAATGCATCATAAATAAGAGGCTAACATTAAAAAAAATACTGATTTTAAATGTATTCAGATCTGAAGCCTGATTTATTCCATGGGAACGACAGCAGTAGATAAAACTAAAGATAAATCTCCAGTGAAATTCTGTTTTTGAAGTGACCAAAAGCTATGAAAAGTCATGTGAAATCCTAGCTCTGAGGCCCAGGGAGAATCAAGGGGAAGCTGCTGGGAAGAAAATAGATATATTTGCAGCAGGACCATTGCTTGTGCATCTGTAACTTACCACGGGCGAATATTTGAATCCATGGGTTTGGAAAACACAGGGGGAGAGGTGTTATTGGGAGTGACATTGCTTTCAAAACCATCAATCTCCAGGAAAAAATGGGAACTGTTGAAGACAGTGCATCAAAAAAAAAAAAAAAATCAGTGATAAAAGACAAACCCAACTATAAACCAAGAAAAGAACTACCAAAGGCAAGCTTGATAATTTATCTCTCCTGGCATTAAACCTGAGCTGGAGCAGAGCTTATCTGCTTCCCCCGAGGGGATCCCAACCTCCAGCCTGTGCCCAGCTCTTCCAGGCTGGCAGATGGGCAAAACTCCCAAGGTATTTTTAGAACACATGGCATCAGATCCTGACATGTGTGAGCAGCAATCTCTAAGCCAGCCTTGCACCCAGCTCCTGTCACTGCCCAGCCACACAAAAATGCTTTTATTTTTTTTAATCCTAGTCCCTGATCTTCCAGCCAGGAGCCACCAGGGTGGATCATTTCAAATCCATTAGCAGTGATAGAGATTAAATCAGAAAGTTTGATAAGTCACACGTTCAGTGACATCAGACATTTCCACCAGCCAGGGCTGAATGTGTCCTCTTGCCTGCATGATATTTAACTGTTTTCCCTATAAATAATTATATAAATATTTATAGTGAAAAGAAATAAAATTTGGAACAACGCAGAAAAAGCGATACAAAAAGGAAGATTTCACCTTTTAAAAGCCTGCAGAGTTGAGAGGCAAAAATCAATGGCTTGGTTTTACTGGATCTCAGTAAAACATTGCTACAGCTCACCCAGGCAGAGGAGTTTCAGTGGTGGATGCAGCAACTCCCACAGGGGCTGTTGTTCAGAAACTGCCTTACATTTCTAAAATGCTGCAGCAGCCACCTGGAAAACTTTTCCAATTCACCTAAGATTTACAGGTTTGTCCATAGGGCATTTTTTTTCTAACTGCATCTTCCCAAAAAAACTCATTGAAGTGAAGTACTTGCATTGATGGTAAAATGCAGTGTATTATTAGGACACTACTGAATAACCTGCTGGTATTTGCTAAAAACAGCAGTGTCCAGTTCATCTCCTTTTCCAATGGCTCGATGATCCAGATGTTAATTCTGGCATGCAACAACTGTGCAGCAGCTGGGAAAGGAGCCCGGCTTTGGGGGCTGACAGACCTCACCTCTCCTGGCCTGGGGATGTCATGGGGGGAAAAAACCACCCCAAAACCACCGTGCAAAGCAGGGTGCCACCAAATATCCCGGTGCTGACGTGGCCAGGCGCTCTGCCCACAGCCATCAGCAGGCTGTGACAGCTCCTCCCCCGCCTGCCCCTCGGATTTCCTGTGCTTAATTACAGATTTAGTCCACCCGAATTCCAGGAGCTGCCAGCAGGGAATGCCAGCGTCTTTCAAGAAAGTGAATATTGCCAATACACGCTGAGAGTGAGAAATGCCACCCTGGGAGTGCAGCAGCTGCTGGTGGGGTAGCGGAGGGAGATTTTTGAAGGAACAGCACCAAGCAGCATTGGCACATGTAATTAATGGGATGTGTTAAAGCCCTGCATTAAAATCCACGTGATGTCGGTGCTGTGTGTTACAGGAATGCTGTCAGCCACACCCTGAGCTCTGGGCTGAGAGGTGGGGAAAAACCCCAAGGTTACTGATCCTGAGGCCACAACGAATGTGAGATAGGAGTTAAGTAATTGAGGGCTTGGCTTTGGCAATATTCCCATAACTCCACGATCTGCCATGGAATTGCCCCTTTTTGAAGTGCTGGGTGTATCACGAGCTGTTCAGACACCTTGTCTCCCCCCATATGCCACCAAAGAGCTTCTCCTCTTCAATTTAATGACAAAAAGACAGATTAGACCTCCCAGAGAGTAAATCTCAAATAACTAATGGCACCATTCCTGTGGAAAGTGATTCCTCTGATTATTGAGAATTATAAATGTCAGAGCAGCCACAATTGGCCAGGTCTTCAGAGTTTCAGAAATTGCCATAATAACCAGTAATTATCCAGAATGAAAAGTTTATGAATGAAAATTTATCCTTGCTCTACAGTAACTTAGTTGACTTCAGAGTATCAGGCAAGAATTACAATTATATTACTTATATTTCCCCATTCATATTACACACAAACCCTCAATCCCTTTATTAGTTCTCTAATATCAATTATGAATGAAAGTGAATATTTTATAAAACAGGAAAAAAGTCTCATTAATCAGACTAATGAAAAATAGAATGAATTTTGGTTTCTGTTTGTGATAGGATTTTTCAAACCTTCTGCTCTCCCAGCCCTCTGCCTCTCCATAATCTGTCACATCTCCATGTGAGGCTAAGTTTGAAATGCTCCCTTTTTTAAGGCCAGCATCTCTTACATAAAATATGGTGTGTTCTTCCATGTGATCTCTTAAAAAAGAGATCACTTTATACCAAACATTAACCATCATTAGATCAGATTCTTGTGAGGTTATACAAAACAAAGATGTTGGTGGTATTTCAATGCAAAGATCTCCTTTAGGAGATAAAGCAGGGAATTTTGTGGTTTAGACTGAGCTGGAGTCCTACCTTTTCTTGGTGGGAGTGCCTTCAGTCACCTTTTTCTCTTGCTGGTTTGCAGGGGGAATTCCAGGCGGGTTTGTTTTCTTGCCCATTAGTGGAACAATTTCGTTGTTATCTTTAATCATGTTTCTGCAGTAGAGAAACATCAGTTACTTGACTCCTGTTCCATTGAATTAAGTGTGGTGACCAAATCATGTTTAGAGTATTTTCACGTGTAAACACACAAATATTGATTCTTTTTTCCCCAAAGTTTCTCATTTTTAAGCTGTTAAGCACACCCCCCCACCATTTTCATGTGTCAGATCTGAAGGGTTATACACATGACTCATGAAATTTCAGTCTATGACAAGTGCCATTCAAAGTGGTACCAGGAGAAGCATAAATTCAAGCCTGTGCCTAAATTAAACTGAAGGGAGCCTGTCAGTGACAGTGACACTGTGTTATTTAGAGAAATAGAAAGAGCACAATGACTTTTATAAGTAGCCCTGAAGTTGGGCATCTTTACAGTTAATGTGAGCAGTCTGCTCCTCACCAAGACAATTTCAGAAAAGTGGTAAATTCCAGGAAGATCTGTGCAACAGAAAATGGATAAAAGAAGGTTCCAGATGTGAAAAGAACAAAGAAAAATCCCTGAAAGGTCTCACTGCATCGGAACAGCAGAAGCAGCAGACTGAAAATGATGCCCAAGGTGAGCTCAGATAAATTATCACATGGATAACAGCCAGGATTTGTGTCCTGGTGATTTCCCAACATTTCCTCAGGAAAAAGAAAAAAGCCCCATGATTCTGCTGGATGGAAATGACCCCCAGCACATGACACAAAAGGATCCTGATGTATGTTACCTGCCTAGGAACACCCACAGCATGAATTCTGTGAGGAATAATGAATAACTATCTCCCTGTTTCTCAGTCTAATACTCAAGGGCATCATTTTAAATGACCCAGGATAATTTGAAAGCAAGAAGGTGAATTCAGGACACATTAAAATTCACTGAAGGTAAACCCAGGAAGATTTATGAGGTCAGGGATCCATTCCCAAGGAAATCAGGGGAGTGGCCTCCACACCCAAGGACAAATGGTAAAAATAATTTGCCTGCAAAGTTTGAACAAAATCAACTACACATTTTTTCCCCACTCCTACTCCACTTTCCTTAATGTGACAAATGTACACACACAAACTTTCTGCTCCTGTCACAGTGCTGTCAGTGTGCCTTAGCACCAGGATTCCTTCATTATGGGAGTATCAAGATACAGAAAGCAGATTGTTCAGAGTGTCTGAAAAGACATGACACCTGGTGCAAGAGAGGAGCCAAGAATATCAAATACACTGGTATTTGAGTGAAAGTCTATTAATGCATAAACAACAAATGTTTAATTATGGCAATTTTCAATCCCAAGTACAGAGAACTGAGAATTTACAGGGTCCAAACACTCCCAAGTGCAGCTGTAATATCTTGGCACTCCATGGAATAGGAACTTGAAACATTGGAAAGGACTCCTTACCTTGCAAAGGCTGGCTGAAGAAACAGGCATGAAAAATTCTTATTGTGTTTTCTACCTTTGGCAGGTGTGTTCACACTAGGAAACATTCCTAGCTTGGATGAACTCCCTAAGAATTCATATCACAGCTTTCATAGAAATAATTTATAAAGGGAAAAAATATTTTTACTTGCATGCAGAGTACACCAGAGCTTTTAGTAAATGCAGAGAAGAGCTGAATTTGGAGATGACACAGTGGAGGTGGGAAGAGGGGGTTTGTCTGTGCCACTGGAAATGCCACTCACGTAGTCCCCAGACACATGTTGTGTCAGTGAATACACTGATAAACATTTAGTCTAAACACAGCTCAAACAAATGACTGTTGTCTTGCTTAGTTCATAAATAATTCTGCTATTTACTCCTTACCAAGTTCTTAAAGAATACAAAGCAGTGTGTGGGCAAAGACATCTCCCATCCCGAGGAAGAGGCAAATGGGATACTTGATATAAATCAAATAAAAGGGGAACATGGTGGTGATGGACATTAAATAGCTTCACAAAATAAGTGACTTTAAAGGAAGGGAATAGTTGGGAACAGATTAAAAAGTCCAAAAGTCAACAAAAGGAGTTGCTACATTGAGAAGGGCACAGCTGAGTGTGAAGTCAGAGGAGTGGGAGAGTAGAATGAAGGGGTGGAAGAATAAAGATCAAGGTTAAATTCCTAAATTCCTCTTGTTTGTGAGTGATGCTGCAGCTGCTCAGAGATGGCAACACCTTCCTGCAAGGGCAGCAGCTCAAAGCCCCATTTGCAGTCGGTTTTCACCAGAGATTTTAGCAGTGATTCAAGAACAGGCTGCACCTCTGAGGAGAGGTGGGAAATAATCAAACACAGCACTGGAGTTGTATTGGATGATGAAGGACTGCTGAAGCATCAGTGATGGAAGGAAGCAATTTGGGAAGAAAAAAGAGGACAGATTTCCTTAAGTACAGAGGGAGTACACTTTCAAAAGCACAGAGATGTGACTGTATCCCAGCCAAAAATCTATTTAAAATGAGCTCTCAGCCTGCCCAAGGAAATAACTGCAGGCACCATAGCAGAAGTACCTTGTTACAGTGCTGAGGTAGCGTCTGCTTCATTTTTAATCGCAATTAATTGTGTGCTGAGATAAAAACTAAGCTGGGCTTTCATCAGCAGCTTCCAGTGCACTATCATCTTCTGTAATCTCTGACAGATGGAGCAAAATAATGCAGCAGCCTGAAAAGTGTCAGGTCTAAGCAGTGTAGCTGATGTAACCTGATACAGAGTGTTGTCTTTGGTTGTAACTATTTTCTACTCCCATTATCTCCTTAATTGTCACTTGCAGGCCACCAGAGAAGTGGCTTGTTTGAAGTGGCCAGCAAGACAAAAACGCTGCATTGATTTATAGAATTAAGAATTACTTTGAAAGGGATCTGAGGAGTTGGTATCTGACCTCCAGTGTGCTCGGGGTAAGAAAAGGGAATTTATCTGTGCTGGTGAATGGGATTCTGTCATTCCTACACATTATCACAGATTCACCCTCTGCTTATCTGAGAGCAAGAAAAATCACACATCTGTATCTTTATATCTCAGTAGCAGTTTATATGATGTGGCTAAAGAGAGAATCCTACAAATCAAAAGAAACACTCAGCTGTTATGCTGTGGCACAAAGGTCTCCCCTTCCCTGGGGGCAGAGGAGGGGAAGTGATTTCCAAGAGCTGTTTCATTCTCAGGCTCCTCGGAACAGACCATGACACTTTCCAGCACCTACGACCTAATTCTTGCTAGCCCATAAAAAATAAATCCCCTCCCCAAGGGGAAAGCTGATAAAACTTCATTCTGACTTTTCTGCATTATTTATGAGTCATATCAGCAGAAAGTTACACTTGGTAGGAAGAGCTTCATCTTCTTGTAAGATTTTTAAACTTTTGAGGGGCATTCATAAACTTCAGGTGCTACCAAAAATGCTCTTCTTGGTGAGAAATTTTTACTTTCCTATGAAGGTTTTTCCTAACAGAAATTAAAAAAAAAACTCTGAAAAGTAACATTTTTCCATGAGGAAAAATGATTTGAGATTATTTATGAATTAAACAAAAAGGAGAGTTTTTCTGAGTTGAAATAACTTATTCTGTAACTTATAGCTGGCTTTGAGTGGTCACTACAGTAGCTGAAACTTTTGGTGGAAGATGATGAATGTATTAAAGTTTTTCTTGTATGATATTATATATCATATAATATATATAAAATATATATTATATTATTTTGGATCCCCTTGGCACAGGAATTAGGAAGTGCAACAGTGTTCCAGCTGACAAACACAAATTAAATGGGGCCTGTCCTTCTACACTCCTGAATACCCAAGGAAACAGCTCAGGAGAGCCATTTACAGGCCAGAAAAACAGAAAGAAGCCCAAGAGAAACACATTCCCTGCGTGAAGGATGGGTTTCACCTTTGTGTCTGGAAGATTTCCCTCTCCCACACCCCAAACACCCCCGGAGCACTCACCCAGCTCACACCACCTCCATGTCGGCGCGGACGGATCCGGGCGGTGAAAATCAAAGCGAGGCCCCGCTGACAACATCCAAAACTCATCTGCCAAAGGAGCAAAAGCACATTCAGGCTCCAGACTATCCTGAAAACACAGAGCCAGCCTGCTCCAGGCATCCGGTGTGCTCAGCTGGGGAGCAGAGCCAGGGAAGCGCCGAGGAAGCGCGGCCGTACGGGGTTTGCTCCGTCTGAAATTAGGGAGCAGGGAGAAACTGGCCAGGCAACAACTCTTGACTTCAGAGCTGCCAAAGTGGGATGACACACAGGCAGTAATTACACACTGGAGTGTTACTAAAGCTGAGTTGCTCACAGGTGACTTTATGGCAGCAGTGGAGTGTATCAGGCCATCACTGCACTGCAGTTTGCAAAGGAAAATGGTGATGCACCTGCATTTGGGTTGTAAATGACACCTTTATGTCATGCTCTGTTTATTACATGGCATGGACCTACTCAGAAGGCGGAAAGCAAAAATAAGGAAATTATTCTAAGTGCTGCAGCAAGCAAAAATTTTTGCCATTACTTCGAAAATTTGCAAATCTACATTAGAAAATCTTATACTTTCACAGTGCTGTCAGGGAAAAGGTGGTGGGTGTGTTTAAATTCTTCCCTACCTGTAAAAGTTTTTAATGCAAATATCCCCACAGGGGCTGTAGGAACTCAACCAGTTGGGTTTCACATCCCTGTGACAGGCAAGGGCTTTTCTCAGCTTTTCTACTTTGGAGCTGTTGAGCAATGGTGAGTGCAGAATTCTGGTCTGGGACATACCAGAAGAGTGACCAGAAGTTCCTCTGCTCTTTTTATAGAGTCTTTGCATTATCACCAGAAATAGGATGTGAAAAACTTGTATGTATCTGCAGTCAGACCTGAAAGTTGTATTTACAGCTGCTGGTCTTGACTTAATAATTAGATGGGTGTTTAAGAGGAACTATGTAGGCAGCAAAACAAGAATCTTTTTTCAGCTGTAGACAAAGGCAAAAAAAAAAAAAGTCAAGTTTGGGTGGTGGTTTTTTGGTAGGAGGTAGATCAATATTTGGAAGTAAAACATAAATACCTTTGGATATTACCACACAGACATTTTAATCCAAAGACATTAAAATACATCTATAAACTTAAGGTAAGCTTCTCCTGTTCATAAAGTACCTTTAAAAACAGGTCTGCTGGGTATTCCATTTGCCTCAGACCTTGTGTGAAATGCCAGGAGCACTTCACAGTTCCTGGTAATGAATCAGCTCCCCAGGAGCTGCATGGGGAAAGGGGCTGTGCCTGGGCTGGTTGGATTTGGCACTGGGGATGACTTTGGTTGGAGGTGCTGAGCACCCATCCAGCTCTGCCCGACACAAACTCCTGCTCTGCTCCAAACCCTGTGCCAGGAAATGTTGTTCACATCTTGCCAAAGGCCTGAGCTAAACTGTGACAATCCAGAGGCAGCTGCTTTGATGGTCTTTTAGCTGCTGGTGTAAGAACCTGGAATAAGGACTGGATCCCACCATTCCCTCCTGCCTGGGAGAGCAGCAGCTTGGTTCTCAACACAAACTGTGAGAAACTGTTTAATTAAAGTCAGTCTGAGGATGGAAATAGGCAAAGCCCCATGAAATCTGGGTGAAGGTGCATTTGAGGATTCTTGCTTTACCTCTCATCAACCACAGTAACAGAGATCCTTTTGCTAAGGAGAGAAAATGAGTTTGGCAGCAAGCAGGACTTTGAACTTGGAAAGCAGCAATATCTGCAAGCCCCCAGATCTGTGTGCTTTAGCAGAACACAGGACCTAGCAGCAGGGTCTATTTATAATGCTGTGGCAGTTATCCAGAGAGGAAAAAACTGGGACAAGCTGCAGCAGGAGAGGCAGAACCCTGCTCCCAACTGCCCAGGGAAAGGTGCAGGGCCTGCAGGAGCTGTGAGCAGCTCACACTCAGCAGCTCCACTCCCTCCTGCCTGCTCTGGGAACAGCTGCTCCTTGCTCTGTCAGGGCAGCCTTGAGCCCCTGAACCTCAGCGTGGCCTTTCCTCTGCAGCTCTGATTTCAGGAGCAGGAGCCCTGCCTGTTTCTGGCTGATCTCCCTGAAAACAGAATTTTGGGCTGGTTGTGAGGACAGACTTGAGAGCCAGGAAATGAGAGGCAGAGCTACAGGCAGTCACATCTGTGCAAACATTTTCTTCCAGTTTTAATCATTAACCTGCTCAGCCTTTTTGTTCCCTGCTCCACCCTGATGTTTCTGACAAGGGCAGCATTTTTCAGGAGCCATGGAGGGTTTTGCAAGAGACTCTGTCATGACCATTTTATAGAGTTTTACAGCAGTCACCAGCTGCTTCAGCTACTGAGGAGATGCCAGAAGGGCCAAGAACATTAATAACATGCATCTCCTATTAAAAATTACTTGAAAAATTCAGCTTTGGGCAGTCTGTGCAGCACAAATAAGCAGCAGAAGCCCTGTGTAGCATTATTTTGTTTTCCTAGCAAGTGTTAGGCTCAGTAGAAACCAAATGAACAAGATGAAGGAAACCCCAGATGGGAGGGAATGAGCATTTGGAGATTTTCCATCTGACATCAGCGAGTCAGAGCTGCATTTGCTCTTCTGCTGATACAGGACACCATCCCAGGCCAACTCACATTAGAAGTTATTCAGATTTTATATTTAATTCTGTATTTTCAGTACCCCAACAGAGTCACTAAGGAGAAGAGCCACTATCTAAAAGCATTTTTGACCTTGGGTAACATCAAGAATAATTGTAAATTACCGATTGTCATCATTCCACTCCCCAAGCTCCTTAAAAATAATCAAAAATATGAGAATTAAAACACTGAGCATACCAGTAGCAGCCCACATCCCCTGAGCATAGTGTTTAATTGATTCACAGGAGTCTTCCATGATTTTTCACTGTGCTCTCCTCACCCCTCCCCTCAGAGTTAAACTTGTCCTGGGATCACCTCTGTGTGCTGCTACACCAAGAGATTTCACACCTCTCCAGACAACTGAGTAGCACTTGCAAATATTTATACATTATGCTCATAAATTGCAAGATAAGAGGCTGCTCTATGCAGCTGAGCAACAGGAAAATGAATTAGCTGCAATGTGTGACTCTCACCTACCAGAGACAGCCTGGTGGGAAGTCATTCCAGGAAAACTCTGGGATATCACTTACCAGTTGGTGCAGTCTGGGCTGCAGGGACAGGTCAGCCTCTTTAGCAATGCTGTGATGCATTTTTGCACAGCACCAGTGCCTGGAGATCTGCTTCCCAAAGATCCCTGCCAGGAAAGAACAGTCCCAGGCATGAGGGGATGGAGAAAGCTTGCTGGAGCCTCCATCATAAATATATTCCCTGAAACCATGGCACTGTGCAGTTTATTCTTCTTGCTCAGGCAAAAAATTGTTATCCTAATTATTTCCTATTCTTCCAAACTGCACTTCCTGAACCCAATTCCAGCTGCTGCCCTGAGAGTCCTGCTCAGCACAGTGAGCAGCTCCCCTCACCACACTCCTCAGGCTGTCCCTGCTGCTTTCTTTCTTTCTACAGCAAGGAAAAAGAACATTTTTATTCTGTATTTGAGCAGTGCCTTGCTGAATCATAGCCAGGGCTCACACTAAGAGAACAGAAGAGCACAGAAAAGCCTGATCCTATCTCTCAGCTTCCATCCACACTCCCCACCCAAAAAACCCAAAGCTGCCGCCCTTCCTCCCTTATTATACCCTCTCCCCACCTGCCAGAGTGCTCACTCCCACCTGCAGCTCCCTAATTCCCACATCTGTGGCCAATTCCCTTTGCAGGGATGGGCTCAGTAATGATTAAGTTGTAATAAGTGCAGTCAAAATTCACTTTATGGAAGTGGCATCAATATTTGACTCCAGGACAGTTATCCCTTCTCTGGGCAAAGTATCAGGGCTGCCTAAGCATGAGATAATGAGAAGCAATGGGCAGAATGGGTTTTTTTTTTTTCCAGACATTTTTTCCTGCATTTGTGCTGTTCTCAGTGTCCTCTGCCACTCCTGAGGCAAAAACTGACACCCCAAACCTAAGAGTCCTTTGCCAGCCCTCCTTGTACAGATGTGCAGGTCCAGATGTGCAGGGTGGTGGCTGCTCCTCATGTCCCTGTCCTGGGAGCATCTCCTGCTGCTGGCTCACAGCTGGGCACGGGCAGGGGGGAGGCTCACAAGGCCATAAAACCTTTGGAGGAGAAAATAAAAGCAGTTTTGAGAGCAGGAGAGAGGCAGCTTTTCCTGCAGCTGGTTCCTGGCTGAGGGAGCCAAACCTCCTGTGTGACACATCCCAGCTCAGTGAGGTCTCCCAAAGCACAGACCTCTCCTGGCTGCTGAGTCTCACTCTCCCAGCCAGCTCAGGGTTGTTCTGCAGCTGTTTCAGGCTGAGTTTGGGCATCTTCTGCTTCGGCCCAGAGTTTCTGGTGACGCTGAGCAGTGCTGGGGAATGAGGCAACATGAAAATGCCTCAAGGAATACACAGTGAGGAAAGCATGGCCCCACCTAAATGCTGCATTTATTTTTTTTTCCTCAAGTTTGTGCTGCCACTGCTTGACTCAAGTGGTTTGTGGAGGGTGAGCACCAAAACTGGGGAGGAACTTTCATGTTATAGGAAATTCAGGTTGAACTAATGGTTCAGTCATTTGACTCTTAAAAACATCAAACCTCCCTTTTTAGAATGGAGATATTTCTTATCTATCTCATCCATTTAATCTGGGGAATGGTTATTTTCCATCCCCCCTCCAAAGATCTGTTTAGACCTGTAAAAAACATGAGGGGAACACAAATTCACTCACCATCAGGCCTTAAACTGAGAGCTAAATTTTGTATCAGCTGCAGCAGCATAAGAAATGCTCAGGAGCTATAACAAACTTAAGTCCCTGCAGGCCCCTTCCACTTTTTGTCAAGTTCTTTCTGACAAATAAATGAAGCAGAATTGAAGGTGGACATGTACCAGTTGAAAGAAACCCTCAGATGCTTTGGGTCCCCAAAACAAGAGCTCTAAAACCTGCAGGTCCCTCGTTGCTGCAGTCAGGAGGGCACTGGATAAATCTGCATCCATGGGCTGGTGTTGGAAACTCCCAGTGATTCCAAAGGGAATTCTTTGGGTAGACATGCAGCATATGTGCCCCAGCATCTTTTCAGGATACATTTTCCCTGCCTCAATTTCAACCCATTATTCTAATTAAAACCTTTTATTATGCAAATCACCTCCTGTCAGTTATCAGTTATTCGGTTCATATTTCAAAACCAGCTGTTTCTATCTGTCCTTACAAATCATCTTTTACAGGAAATGTTGCCTCTTTCCAGCCCTAAACTCCTGTACCTGGTGATGAGGGGTGTTGTGTTCCTTGTGTGCTCCATCAAACACTCCAGGCTTTCCCCCTCTGACTAACAGGAACTGAGGCTCCCTTCTCCCTGGGTGGTTCATTATCTGCATTCCTCTCTGGAAAAAGAGGAACTGCCTGGGTTAAAGCTCCTCTGTCAGCTTGGAAAGAAGTGACTTGGACTTGGTGCCATGGCTGGAAACTGCTCTGTCTGGCCCAGTGAGTCAGACACTTCCTCCAGCTCCTGTAATTGGGAGCTGCTCCCGCTGCCTGACACGGCAATTTTACCTTTCATACCAACATGCAGGTGACTAAAATGTTGATTTTAGAGGCTGATTATAGCAATGACCCAGGAACACAGCTCTGGGTGATGATGGAGCGTGAAAAACCTCGATGATCCTGTGAATGTCGGCGTCTCCTCGTGCCCACTCATGCCCTGCACACCCAAACAGGGAATGTTACTAATGGAGATGGAGCCACAGCATCACCAACCAAGTCAAATGAGCTCAGCTGGTTGATTTCTCCTCCTTCCCATAGAAATAAGTGCTCTCCACCACGTATTTTGAAGATTAACATCTGCTGTAGGAGAAACTGGGTCCATATTTTCTCCAGAGTGAAAAGTAATCCCAGCCTGCATGGTGTGGGAGATGGGAAGCACTTCAGAGCCCTAGAACCACATCAAGAAGACCCAGGGTGTCTGTGCTGCATCTGGCAGCATCAATTAAATCCTCTTCCTCCCTAGGCCTGGTAAATCCATGCCTGTGCCCAATGGAGCAAACATGGACATTTTTAAGAAGCATCTTTCACTGCAGGAGGGCTCTCTCTAAGGCCTGCAAGCTGGTCTCAAATACACAAGACACTGCCTGATCCCCAGCTTGCTGGGATTTTTAATGGAATTTTGTTGAATTTGGAATATTTACCACAACACTTTAAACAAAAACACTGCAAAATCCCTATTGAGGGGATTGTGAAAATTTCAGGCCTCGGAAGCTGAGTGCACTGGCTTCATCTCTTGAAGCTGTGGGGTTGGCAGGATCCCCCATGTTTTGTAGCACAGCAGCACTTGCTGAGCACACACCCTGTGGGGGTTTGAATATTGAGTATTTGAGTATTGAGGCCTCCAGCAAAGGTCCTTGAGTGAATCTGATATCCAGGCCATAGAAGAGTGACAGAATGAGCTGGAGTTTGGCAAATAAATCTGATTGTGTGCCATTAATTTGGGCAGAGTCAGCACAGCAGGACAGGGACATCAGAGGGACAGGGTCTGTCCTGGGGCCAGGGGAACAGCAGCAGCCCCACACATGGTGTGGGGACCCTCTCATGGGCTCTGCTCTGCCACAGACCCCACTAAAAGCTGCCTTAGAAGGAATTAACATTCGTGTTTAATTAGGACTGAGGCTATTCAGACTCCAGTACAGCTGTGGCAGAGGGCACATGAACAACAGGATGTGTGGCTCCAAGGTTTTCAGGCAGGGTGTGTGTTTTTCTCAGTAATTCAGGAGCTGTTGGAGTTTGAAAGGCACAGCAGCTCAGTTTTCATGGCTGACTCAACCTCTTGCATCTCAGGTATGGAAATGCTGTCAATACTGAGACTGTTTTTGTTTTTCCACATGTTCATGGATCCCTTTTCACCTCCCCAGCCCAGCTCACCCCTTCCTGCTATCTCCATCCCACACACATTTGCAGTCACTGCTAATTACAGCTGTCACCTCTGATGGGAGGTGAACACATCACCACCCTCCATTTCTCTTGCTCCAGTTCCACTGTGGTTATTGGGAGCTGGGGGTTATATATATATATATTATATACAGTTGTCCAACCTGATCATCCCCTATTAAGTGTAGGCACAAATTAATGTAATTAATAACTGTGAGAAGACAGATTTTTACCACCTGCAAGCCTCAAAGAACAGCACAGGAGCCACGTGTTGCTTCTAACCCTGTTTAGTGTGAAATCATTAAACTTCAAACTAAAAGACTTTTTCAAGACCTGCAAAATATGTCAAGGTGAGCAGAACCTCCACAAAACAACCCAAATGAAGATAATTTATTGCAAGGCCATGCTCAGTGGAGATGTCAGCAGTAGGAACAGAAAGGAGCTGCTCCTGGCAGAGCTATTCCTAAAGGACAAACAATTCCTGAATCAGAGTCACTGCCAAGCTGAACCTCCCCATCTGTGGGAAATAAATCTGTGCCCATTGCAGGACCTGAAGTGATGATTTAGCTGGAAATTCTGAGAGGTTGGTAATAACTCCCTCTAGAAAAGTGGGATAATTTTGTTTGCTTCCCAGAGAAGATTAAGGGATTTTAAAACTGTAACCAAAAACCCCACCAGCACCACCCTATCCCACAAATATAGGGCATTTACATTCTTAACCACAGCATCATTATGTTTTCAGCCTCAATTTCAGCATTTCTGGTTTTAAGAAGTCCTTTGCAGACTTTGTGATCTTTTTGGAGCAGGGAGGGACAGGAAGGCAGAGGTGTAGGATGTGTTCAGGTTACCCAGGGCACTGATCTTCCTTCTGCACAGGCTCTTGATGTAAATCAGGGTGGACTTTAACCAATGCATTGTCTCTACCCAGGCTGATAATTATGAAAAATGGATTCCTCCCAGGGAAAACAGAGATTTCATGAATGCTTTCCAGCTATATCATAATCCTGGTGTCCCTCCAAGCATAATTTTGCTGTGGCACATAAAGCATGGAGACAACCAACCGTGTTTTTCTGGTCAGCTCCTTTCTATGTTTATTCTTAGGAGTTTAAATAATAAATTATTTCACTGTCTCAGCTTGTCTGGCCTACTCAGCTGTGCTTGTTTTACATGTGGGTTGTCTTTGCCATGTTCAGAGTGGAGCATAATGAAGCCTTGAGTGGCATCTAGAGACTGCTACCAAGGGTTTAGGGAGATGAAACTGAACACACCTACTTTAAACATCTTCTGTGGCTTCCTTGTCCACCAGAGACATTAAATTCCGATTATTTCCAGTTCAAATTCTGACTTTTTTCAAGCAATTCTTTCAAATCCCTTGTCAGCTTTCTCTGGTTATACCCTACAAACTCTGTGAAAATAAAATTACATTTGTCCTGAGTGGTGTTAACCAAAGAAACAAGAATTATTAGTCCTCTAGATGGTGCTACTATTTCAAATAAAGCAGCTGGGTGTTTGAAGATTTCCTTGAAATATATTCTGTAGTGCCCCATGAGAAAGGACCACAGAGAGAAATCCTGACTCCAGTAAAAGAAGTGATAACACACAACCCAAAATTCCATCTCACAGGGCAGCTTGTATCCAAACACACTGACTGCTTCTCTTTAAAGGCAGTGGATGTCCCAGTATTTTAGTAAATGCAGCAAAATTCCAAGATTTATTGATGGAAATTATCTGTACTTCAGGCAAACCCCAGGAACAGCTGAAGGCCCTGGTCACACACCTGGTTTATTCAGGCAGAGTTGTGTGTGCACTCTGAGGGAGGAGTTAAAGGCTCTTAACTCCAAGTGCTTCAGGGATGTAAGGAAAGAAGGTAAAACCATTTACCTTTACCACAGCTGCATTGTGGCCCAGCACTGAACTATGGGGCCAGCTATCACTAAAACAGTTTCTTGTCCTTAGTTCCTCTATGCCCACTCACTTTTCAAGAAGATGCCAAAGTTCCTCCTATTCTTTCCTCTCTTTCCAAGGCTCCCATCTGGATTTTCAGAACATCTGCCTATTTTCCCTCTGATATTTTTCCTGATTCTCTCTGTAAATCCAGCCAGATGGATTCTCAGCACCAGAATTTTTCCACATTGCTGTCAAAGTCAAGAACAAAAACTTTCTAATTTCAAGATTACTATTGTTGTACATTGTTATACATCTGACCTTTGTAACATATATTCTCTATAACCACTATCTCTTACTTTGTGCAAAGTTCATCTCTTATCTAAATAAATGTCAAATTTGGGATCTTGTTAAGATTTTAGTTTCAGTAAAATAACTGTGAATTTCTGGAGTTTACTCAGACAGTGTAAAAGAAACATTTATTTCATTGATTTTGACTGTTCAACCTTTAAAATTTCACAGAGTGTATTTGTTCTTGTGTTATGAGAAAATGATTTTGTATTCTTTCCATGTCCCCATTTATTTATCTGCTTTCCAAGAAACTTTCCCCACAGGAACATCTCTGGGCCCTTGGTGACTTTTACTGCTCTTTTATGAGTGCTTTTCCTGTGTCATAATAACTTGGTTGGTTGGGTTTTGAGGCAGCAAAGCCACAAAATCAGGGCCTGTGCATGCTCACAAAGATAATTGTTTGATACAAAGAGACTCTAAAAGCAGAAGGTTTAAAATAACCATGAAGCAGACAGAAGGTTTAAAATAAAATCTTCATGGTTAAAAATAACCATGAAGACATGAGCTTAAACAACAATTTAGTTTATTCAGCATACTCAGTGAATCCCCCTGCACATGGTAATTCCCTAAGTCTTCTGACCTTTTCCAGAAGTCCCTGTTCCTGTAAATGAAGTGTTTTATTGTCCTCCTTGTGAGGACCAGCACAGGCAACCAGAATTAAACTGACTTTGGAATTGACTCTTTCAACACCTCAGAATCTTCTGGCTCAAAATAAGGTTCCAAAACAGGTTTTAATTTGACTTCTTCTGGCAGCTTGTGAGGCTCTTCTCTCCTCTTCTCTCCATCTTTTAGAAGTGGAACCAATGTTTTCCAGTGCTTCCCTGAAACTGGAAAGGAAAGGAATGGTTAATTTTTCCCCCTCCACAGAAACAGAAGAAAATATACAAGTGGTTTGAACAGGAAGCTGATGAAAGAAGAAGAAAGAAGCAGGAAGAAAGGACTTTGTGGTTTTCTTCCCCATCCTGTTCCACAAGTTTTCCATATTTCAGCTGGCAAGTTCTGACTGCACAGTTAAATGCTTTGGTGCTGGATGCTGAGCTCCCAAACTCTGGGGCTTGGGGTCTCCAAAGTAGCTCCTTGGTTTTTACTCCAGAGAGTCAAACTGTGAGCAATGAGCCCATTTCATCCTTTGCATTTTGTGCTGCCTGGAAATGCCATCAACTCAGTCACTGCACTATCAGTAAGTGCACAGCACTGACTGCCCTCTGTCAGTTAATCCATGCTGCTGCTATCACCAGAGTGCAGCCCACACCAGGATCTGAGTCCCTGAAAGCCTCACCTCTGCCAGGCTTGAGAGAGAAACTGGCATTTCGTCTGAGGTCCCCAGAGTACCCAGGGTCTTCATTGATTATGCCCAGATTAGTGTTCCACGTGGACCAGTTCACTTCATCAACCCTGGGGAGACAACAACAAACCCAAGATCTATTTTAAGGATCACCAGACAGCTTCAGGATCAGTTTATACCACAAACTGTCACATCTCATGCTTCAGATCTGACCCAAAAACCAGATTAAACTGACCATTGCAGACACTATCAGTGCTCTACTCTTCACAGTGCTCCAGGGGGAAGTTCTGCTTCCCACCACCTGCTACTCAAAGTTGTTTGTCTACAAAAGATTGTTGGCTTGACATACAAAGAAACAGGTTACCTGAAGCACCACCTGTAATCATCTTGGCCATCAGGTGTGATCCCCACCAGGACTTGCTTCCCAGAGCGGAATGAGTGCCTCAGACAGTTCAGGTAGCTGTTCTCAATGTCCAGGATTGTGATGGCTCTCTGCCAGGCAAGAGAAAGCACAGCACTGAGGGGCTGCTGGTCAAAGTCAATCAAATCCTGGATTCTGTCTTTGTTGTAAAAACCTTGAGGTTTTATCACTGTCGGTGTCTTAGACCAGATATCACCCCTTGTTAATATGTCACTGAAAATGCTGAATTACTGCCCTGTGAATAAAACTATGAAGTTCCCTTTCTTACCTCAAAGGAAAACTGATTCTGGTAAAGACTGGTTTTCCCCTTGCATAATCTCTCTCTTCATAGTCTGATCAGGGTTTTCCATCATACAAAGCCCAAATAATTTTGTCCAGTTACAAAAATACCTCTTGTCTTACATTCTGAACATCTGTGGAACACTGGGAATGTCTGCTTAGGCAAAACATCAAATAGACATGGAAAAGGAACTAATATTTTTTTAGGAGCTGTTCAGGTGAATCAGAAAGAAGCAGTGACCTGTTATTTAGACTATCAGCTCCTAAGATTCTCTCTAAAATCTCTTACGGTTCCCCACACTTTTTTTTTTAGACAGCGGCTTCACAGCACCAACACACCTGGAGCTTCCAGATGCTCTTGCTCTCCTGTGCAATTTTATTGACAGTCTCCCCCATGAGTGCAATGAGCATGTTGAGCAGGAGGATGTAGGTGAGGATGACATAGAGCACCAGCAGGATGACAAAGACAGACTTGAACCTGTAGTTCTCTGTGAACTCCAGGTCCCCCATGCCAATGGTGAACTTGAAGAGCTCCAGGCAGGTGTAGTAGAGGCTGTTGTAGGAGGTGCGGCCTCGTCTCACGTGGCAGCACCGGGCATAGTCAGAGATATTTGTGTCCTGCCCCTCGTTGTCATCCTCAATCAAAGTCACCACAGCTGTGGCAAAAAGAGAATGAATTCACACAATGGAAACATGGTTTGAGATCATAACTTCATTGCAAGCAATGAAAACGAGCAGAAGGGTAACACACATTCCCTTCACGGCACATTGACCCCAAGGAAATTGCCCTATAAAATATTCCCCAGAACTGACACCCTCTTAGCAGGTACTGGCTCAGTTTTCCCCTGAAAAAACTCTCTCAGTTTTCCATAGAAAAGGATGACTGGTTTTCCATTCAGCTTTGCGACCCAGGGATGAAAAGCTGTATGAAATTACTATAAATAATCATTATTCTGAAGAGATTTGGTTTTTTAATTAGGTTAATTTGTTAGGTTTTAATTGGGAACAAAAAGTCTAAGCAACTCAAAAAATAAAAATTTTCTGAGATTCTTTAAGGTAATACAAGGTAATTCAAAGTAGAATATTACCTGTTGAAAATCCTAAGAGGAATACGAGATAGACAAACATGAAGCGACACAAATCTCTAAGGATCATCTGTAATGCAGAAACAGATGAAAAGATTTTAAAACTTGAATGTAAATTGCAACAAAAACTGGTAGAAAATACTGCTTTGGCTCAAGAATGCATTTGCTCTGAACTGGCTGTTCATGCATTAAACTGTTGTTTATCCAGCTGAGGTAATAAACTTTAATACAGAAAACATTTTTCTCTTATTCATGCAACAATTTACACACAAATGCAACACATGCACATGGGAACAGTTTCCTGTTTGTGAGTACAAACCACATAAAGGCAGGTGCATCTTTCTTCCCCTCTTGGGCTGGCTACATCACAGAGAGCTTTATTAGCCAGCTACTGCCTCTTAGCTAATTGCTCTGTTTGGCAACATTTTATCTTTACCTGGAGAAATTTCCAGCTGGGCTATCTCACACCAGAGCAGCCTGCACTGTTCTCAGCCTCCCTGCATCCATGCTTACCCAGTTGTAGTTATTTTGAAGCATGGCAGGTAATAAAAATAATAATAATAATCATCATCATCCTATCAAGACTGCTATAAAACATATGGGTGAAAAGCAGGGGGGTTTTCTACTTCACTTAAATTTTATCACTTCACTCAGAAGATAATAACAAAGGCTAGCAGAGTCACATGAGAGGCAGACATGGCCAGGTGTGCCCTGGAAATGGGGCTGTTGGCAGAAGTTCCTGCTCTGAGGTTCTGCTGCCTCCTCAGCTGTTCCCTGCACTCACCTTGGCAATCATGACAGAGTAAATTCCCATCTGCTGGAAGCCCCGGGTGTAGTAGAGCATGTTGGCCCAGCCCAGGGCCAAGGAGAACACCATGGAAGCCACGTAGAGCTCCTGGCCACAGAAGTACAGCACCACAGAGCTCAGGAGGAGCAAGGAGTGGACAAAGCTGGAAGACAAGAGGGATGTGAATGCAGAGGGCTGTGCTGGGAACAGAGCAGCCCCATGGGGTAGAGCAGAACAAGGGATTGTCCAGCTGGGAAGAGAAAGGGCCTTGGAGAGGCAAAGCTCCCTTAGCAATGGGACGATTTCTGCATAAACTGTAAAAATCCCACCTGGAGATCTATTCCTAACTCTGCTGCATGACACACTGAACATCCAGACACTGAATCTGCTTTACCTCCACAGGAGGTCACTGATCCAGACCCATTTATTCAATGTTATCCACTGGCAACTTGCAAAGACCCAGGGAATTATAGCAAAGCTCTTATTACAGGTGGCTTCAGCCTCAACTACAGATCCCACACACTCATCTGTTTCAGGCTGAGGTGCAATCAAAGATATTGGAACTTACAAAAGAACCTCACTGTAGCCATCAACTACCAGTGTCCTGAGTGATGGGCGCCTCTGCACGAAATACTGGATCTGAAAAGAAAAGGGAACAATGACCAGGTCTGCATCAAGGAAATATTAAGTATCCCCTGTGAATTAATTAACTAAGCACTGACCCCTGTATCAGGGAGCTGGTACCCATAAAACACCTCACAACAACAGCTCAAAACCAACACTGGTGCAAGATCTAGGGAGGACTCTTCCAGTAACATCAGGTCAAGGAAAATGATCTCTACCTCTTGACTAAAATATGGATTATCTAAGCAGCCAGTGCTCATGAATAAGCAAAGCTTGTTTGATTCTCTCCTACACCTACCCAAACAGCAAAAGGAAAATCTTCAAATATCTTACCCCTCTGATAAAAAAATAGAGGCCTCCCAGTACACTCAGGATCTCTCCAGTTACTCGAAAATATTCTCCAGTGCTGTAACCAAAGGTGAAGGGAGGCTGTAGGAGACAGGAAAATAAGTATGTTCAGCAGAACTGGAGATAGGAAAGAGCTGGCCTTGCCAGCAGCTGGAAGCAACTCCATTTCTGAGGGAACAGGGAGTGGTTAAGTTTCTCAGTGTGCTGCAGCAAGATTGGGAAGCAAGCAGGGTCAAACCTCTCTCCTGACTTTAGTAAAGGGGAAAATTTGGATGCCAAGGACACACATTCAAATGGGAGGTAAATTTGGGATATCACGCAATGGGTGGCTCCCCTGACACATGACAGGAGTAATGTACCTTTTCATTCTTCTGAACAGGTCTGTAGTAAGCAGCTGCAGTGAGGATGGTGATGTGCATGGTGTAGACAAAGAAGTTGAAGTAAAACAAGTGCTTGACAAACCGGTCCCACTTGTCTTGCAGCAGCCTGTTAAGGGGTTCCACCAGCAGCATCTCGTGACGGTTCTGTGCAGGAGAAAAAGGAGAATTTTGCTAGGACTAGAATAGAGTGGACTTGGAAAAAAAACCATATCATTTAAAACTTCAGCAAATGATCCCTCTAGTTCCCTTAAGAGTGGGAAGTTGCTTTAATGGAAATGAGAGGAAAGATGCTCTGTGTGGAAGATGAAGCTCTCCCAGCCAAGGAGGTGCAGTACTCACTGGTGTCTCACTGCTGTAGGCAAGGATCTCAAGCACTGAGTTTTTCTCACAGGTGTCTATACAGGACAGGTCATAAAGAGAGGAGTGGACAGGTCCATAGGCCCATTCAGTGAACTTCCTGGACAAGTGTCTGCACTCGGGGTCTTTGATCTCCCGTCTGAGGATGTAAGCGAAAATCTAATTGCAAAAGAACAACACAACCAACGTTTCAGTGCTGATGGACTTCCCATTCCTCAGCCTCTCCACAACACAGGAAGGGGAATTTCTCCCTAGTTCAACTGAGCTGAAGCCAATGAACTGGAGCACTGCATAGATCACAGTCTGAAATGAACACAGTTCATTTCCTTGCTGTGTGATGGGAGATGGGAAATACAAATACCTCTTAAAACTGGCATTATCTGCTTCAAAACTGCAAGAGAAAAGCAGAGATGTTACACATCTCTGAGCAGAGTCACTTTGAATGAGGACTGTCAGAAGATGAATTACATCAGCCAGCCAAAAGTAAAAGAGCTCCAGTGGTTCAGGTGATATCAGAGAGCCACTTTCTGTTATCTCTGGGGCTGCCTTGCACACCAGTGGTGTGTGAGTTAACACCAGCTGGGCACAGACACACTCACACTTTGTAGCCTTTAAGGACTGTGCAGTTAAACTGCAGCATCAGCTCCTCTTAACTAAAAGGCCTCAATAATGAAGTCCTAAAATCAGTTTTGCATAAATGTTTTACATGTTCTCTCTATAATGTGATACAGCAATGGGACAGTCAAATACCTTTGTTCACCTACCCCTATCTTCCCTGTTTTGGCTGCCAGAGTTAAAGGAGTCAGCCCTTTCTTGTTGGTGAGTTCTTCCAGCTTGAGGATGGGATTAATTTTGGCACCAAGGATCAATATGTTATTATACATCTTGGTTACAAACTTGGTGTTATCCTTGGTGTTATCTGCAATCTCCACCAGTGTGTGCAGGACCATGTTGCCCATGGAGTCCTCAGCAGCGATGTTGGCTGCCTGGTAGGGATTCTCCAGGAGGAATTTCACAATGCAGAGCTGGTTGGTGCAGGCAGCCAGGGACAAAGGCAGCTCTCCTAGGGCAAGCAATGGGAAGGAGTGGTCAGAAAGCCCAGTGCTAGAGGTGCATAAACAGAAATATCACATTGTTTTCATCTTTCACTATGACAAAAGATTAATTTCTCTGTCTGGATCAGCACCAATTCATGTGATAGCTGTTAAAATAGGTTTTCTTTGGTTTAACTACATCACAGAAACACAGCTGCCTAAAAAAACCCTGCCAGGACAGGAGCAAGTTACAAAGGACCTCAGAGAACAAAGGAAAGCTGACACACTGAACACCATCAGCTGCCAACTCTGCTTCTTTATAAGCTCAGTCTTTGGGAGGAAATATTTGGCCTGAAGGTGGAACAGCCCATTTGGTACTTCTGAGCCTCCACATAAACAGGATTATTTAACAGCTTGCACTTGGGATGCTGCTAGGACAACTCAATCAATAAAGATCATACTGTGCTCACTCCTACCGAAATAAAAGCCAGATTTCCCTTTGATTTTCCTGAAGAACTCCCCACAGGCTCTGGCATGAACATCTGCTCCATTCTGGACCAGGAGCTTCACCAGGTACATGTTCCTCCTCTCAATGGCAATGTGAAGAGCAGTCTGACCTACAGAGACACTCATCAGACAGAAATCTCAGCATTTAGTATAGACTGAGAGCTTTCAGCACTGCAATTCCCTCAGCTCCGTGTAAGATGCTGGAACTGAGAGCTCTGCAGGCTAAAAAGCTCTAGAACTGAACAGGAAAAAAAACACATAAAAAGCAAATGCAAGTCATTAAATCAGTGTATATCAAAAATGGCAGAATATTGCCTCTAACAGGGCAAAGTACAAATGCACAGATTGTCAATCACACACCTGAACTTTGGGGTGCATAAGGCCTCATGCACAAGACTTTGAGAGCCCTCCCCAACCCCATTTCAGTCTGAGCACCCTAAGCATTCACTGCAGCAGCTGTTTCTCTTACCCTTGTAGTAGTTGTCAGTATATTCTGCATTAACAAACTCCTTCAGAGTTCCAGTTTTCCTAGCAATATCCAGCAGCAAGGGAATGGTATCGTTTTTCCCATCATGTAGATTCAGCATGGCTTTCAGTAAACAGGTTTTGCCAGTTTCAGGCTCTGCAAAACAAAAAATTGCAGGTATATAAAAGTGATTTCAAACCCACCATCTATACCCAGGCAAGCAGGAATTAATGAGGTTTTTTCCAAAAAGACAGGAAACCTCATTTAGGTGTTTCACAGAAAATTTCAGCTCCTGTAACCTTCCAATCAATGGGTTGTTCAATCAATAGGGCTATTAAAGGATCTCCTACAGACACGTGGTATAATTATCTTTTTTATTTTCATCTCAGGAGCACTACTGGAGGAAGAAGAAGAGGGCAACTCAAGGTATGTGACACTCAAGGGTACCTTTGAACTCCTCATCAGTGAGATGCTTGAAGGTTCTGTTAAGGTAGAGTAGCAGGTCACTGAGGTCCTTTGTGTTGCCTTGGGCTACAGCATCAAAGATCCTTCTGCGGTCGTAAAATTTGAAAGCTTTTTCTGAGCAGCCTGTGATGGAATCTGTAGATAGGAGCCTAACAAGGGGAAATGTCAGTTATCTAAAGTCAGATATTTAGCAGGCTTTTTATCAACTACCAGAACACTGTTCTTCATTTGCTCATGGGAAGTAGTAAACATTGCACATTAGAATAGGTACATCTGCAAAGACTGAGAGAACAAGGCCTGCAAGAAACTCTCCTGATAAAATTATGATTCTGTTGCTGAAAAGCTGAGAACAAGTCTTCAAAGAGGCACTGAAGTTTGGCAGTGTAACTGCAGGCCTGGAGCCAGGCAATCCCTTGTTCTCACTCTGAGCCATGTCCATTCTCTGAGCAGCCTCAAGCAAGTGAACTGAGGCCTACTGCCAATTTTGGGCATAATATCCATCGAGACAGAGATTTTTAGGGATGCCAAGAGACAACAGTTATTGTCACTTTCAGTTGCAGCACTTCTTAATTTGGCATAGAAAATAGTGAAACTGAAAAAATGGTCATGCTCAAGTGGAGAGAACAAATGCTGCTCTAAGAACCACGGCCTGCAGTTGTTAAACTACTCATTACAACCAAATCTCACAAGGCAAACTTACTTGTGAAGTTTGCCCCTCTCCAAGTTGACATGGAATTTGATGATAGAAGGTGCCATCAGGTGATCCATCTGGCAGAAGGAGTCCATGGGAGCCATGTCCTTGTCACTGTCCCCCATCACAAAACGGCCCCGTCTTGCAAAAATGTTGCTTTTGGGTGGCTGCACCTTGGTGCTGGCTGGGCCCTGGGAGTTGTCAGGGGTTTCCTGGACAGAGTCCTCCCCATCCGTGTGTTCATCTGTCACTTCAGATTCCTCCATGTCAAAACTGCCAAACTTCTTCATCTTCCCAAGAATGGAGGACATGATGAGCCAGCAGTCTGTGAGCAAGGACACAAACACCTCAAGTCAGCATTTACAGAGCCATGAGTCCCCTTTTGCCTAGGAATGTTTTCCAGAAACAGCAGGGAGTGGATTGGTTGCTCTCATCCCAGAAATGTGGCAGATGGACACATTCTCACTGTGCCCACAGCCAGAACAGTTTAGTAGATCTTTACCTCTACTCCATTTGTTCCTGTTCCCTCTGCCCTTACCCATTCCAGAATGGAGAAAGCAAACCAGAGCATGCCAGAGCTTCCCGTCCATCTCACTGCAGAGCTGAGTCTCTGCTCAAAACCAGTGCCTCATCCTCCAGTCATGGGTAAAACCTGAACAATCTCAAACCCCAACAATCTCTGCTTTTCTTCTCTACTTTCTGACTGGTTTGTGCCACAAACCACTCTCATGATTCTATCAGGGATGTGAAAAAGCCCTGCTTGTGCCATAACCTGATCTCTGGGATGCTGAGCACAGAGGGCTTCCAGCACCCAGGAAAATTATCTCTTAAGGGCTTTGCCAGAGTTATGGCAGTGCCTGATGGAAATTGGAGTGTGTGATCCTTGAGAGGTGAGTGTCACCTCAGACATGAGGCACGGAAACAGAGAGGGAGAGGTTAGCACAGATAAGATGTGACTGCAACAACCACACAGCTGATCTGCTCTGGTTCACAACCACACAGAACCTGACAGAAGCAACAAACAAAGAATCAGAGAATGGTTTGGGTGGAAAGAGACCTTAAAGCTCATCTCATTCCACTCCTCTGCCATGGGCAGGGACACCTTCCACTATCCAATGTTTTTCCAAGCCCCATCCAGCCTGGCCTTGGACACTTCCAGGGATGGGGAAGCCACAGCTTCTCGGGGCAGCCTGTGCTGCTCACAGATAACACTCTGCTAAAGATAGAACAGGTTGCTTTTTTTTTTGTTTGGTTTCTTATCAACCCATTTTAATCAGACAAATATTGTCTTTGAATGCAAAATATCCTGGAATTCCAGCAGTGGAGACAGGAACACATCCTATCTAAACTGCTGCAGAGCTTGCTCTGAAATCCTACTTTGCTTGGAAATCGTACAGCTTTGAGCACAGGAATGTCATTAAATCTTTAAAATGCCTCAAATTAGAAATCACATTAGAGTGGTCAGTAATTTTCTCTTTACACTCAGTGTGGAAACAACATGATGAACACACTTCAAGGCTGTTTTCTGAGGGTTGTGTGCAAACCTGCATTAAAGCTGGATTTTCAGTTCGGTGGGAATAATTCATATTTACATCAAGGGTCACTTACATTTTTCTGTGAAAGCAGGACAGGAAAGAAAATTTTGTCATTTGCATTTTCTATAATTTTGTACAACATACATGTAAAGAAAACATCAATTTACAAACTTGCACATTCAGGGTTACTGGAAGCAAAGCAGCATAGGACAGATAAAATACTAATGACTGAAATTTAACTTGCTCACCTTTCAAGTTCTTTGTCTCCTTAGAATCACTCTGAAAGAATAACATGGTATCTTATTAACTTAATTGTCCTATAATTAAGAAATAAAAATATTTCTATCTGGAACAAGATACTAAAATAACAGTAGAACTATTACTGCAGTGAAAAAGGAATAAAAACAGTTGTATAAAATATAGAAAAAATACAGTGGGAAGATAGTTATGCATCATTTTAAGTTTTTGTCTTATTTAAACTCATGCAGATTGAGCCAAAACATCAGTGAGTGGCTACAGAACACACAATCACTTATTTTCCACAGAATAAATCTAAATGTGCAGAATAGGTTCAATCCTGTGTCCCTGGCAATTGCTCAAACCTACATTATACATGCTTTCCTTTCTAAACCTTGCTGGTAATGTATTTGATAATGAAGACAAAACTGCATTTCCCCATGAGTATGACTTTGCAAGTGAAATAACCTTCACAAATCTGTGGAAGGATTATCAAAAAAAACAATCAAAAAATGCTCAACATACTTGAACTCTTTGAAATCCATGTACACAGAAGTTTGATACAATAAATAAGGAAATATTTTGGATAGAATGCCCTGCCACATCACAAATAATAAGAGTTTAAAAATAACCAACCACACCATTCAAATATACATGCACAACTTACAAATACTGACAAAAATCCTGTCTTCTGAAAAATAGTCCAGTTTCAGTAAACACCCACTGATCTACAGGAATTTGGTGCCAGATATTCCTCCTCCAAGGTGCTTGGACTGCAAAGTCTCAGAGTTTGCTTCTCCACTCCATTTGTCTGCAAAATGTGATGATTTTTAGAACCAAGGGAAGTTCACTGGAAAAACAGAGAATAGAGCAATAAGATAATTAAGAACAATTCTGGAACCAGAAGCATCAGTGGCTTCTATTCCCAGAGGTTTAGCAAAGCTCTTTACAAGAATTGCAGTAAGTTGCTGTTGTTTTTCCCTCCCCTTTAATTGCATTTAGTAATGGACATTCTTCTCCAGATATCCTCTTCATAAATACACTCAAGTCTGCAAAAAAATAAAAACCAACACACCAGCACCCAAACCACCAGACAGCAATTGCTTCTGAGGGTCACAGTTTCAATTCTTGAATTTCAATTTACAAAACTTTGTAAAATATACCACAATCACCTTTCTGGACACCTTTCTTGAGTGGCTGATTTAAAGATAAATATTTTAACTATAAGCTGATTCAGAAGAGAGTTGAAGAAGAACCAGTAAGTCTTAAAGCTTTTTTATTGTTTCATGCTCCTCCTATGTTTTATTTAGATTATATATGAATATATGTAACAGTCAGCCTCTAAATATTAGTGAGGAAAAAAACCCCAACTTATCTAATCCAGGATGGATCTGACACCCTCAAAAATTCAGAGCTGTGTCACATATTGCTAAATATATAATTTACAGAAGACCTTTCTGACAAAAACTAGAGAAACTGCCTTTCCAGAGGCTGTTAGGCTGGGAGCAACCCCTCAACTTCCTGAGATTTTGAGTAGAATATAAAATTATTCAATGAAATTATCTGTCTTTTGTTTTGTAAAAGGTGGCTGTCTCTCTCTATAAAAGGATTATATATTTGCCTATTTAATAGCAAACTAATTATACTCCTTAGATCTGTGGCACTCAGAGTAACAAGGCTGTTTATTAATGCATAAATATAGATTACCAATAGGCAGGTCCTCAGCAGCATCCAAAATGCTGCAAAGGCTTTTGATGCAACAGCATCATCAGCTCTTTCCTGTTATTCAATAAAAATGAAAGCAGACCTGCTGATAAAAATTATATTTAAAATAATGCAAGGGGTAAAACAACATATAACAAATTCAGAATTTTTTCTGAACACCTTTAGTCTACATTTTCTCTGTAACATGCCAACAGTTCTCTAGACGTGACGTGGAATGGAAATGAAGCCATCTCTGTAATTAAGATCTCAGAACTCAGCACAGCTTTCTCACCATAAAAATGTCAGTCCTGATGTTGCTAATGAGCAAGAGAGGAATCCATGTCCATATTCCAGTGGAAACATGTGCTTCCCAGGAATGGAACTGTATCCAAATAATATCAAACATCTTACTTGCTTCCCAACCTCACTTGAGCAAAAGAAACGTACATGTAGACAAAAAAGTATTAATGTTTTAACATTAAAATAAAGACCAGGAGAAGAAAGAAATTCTAAGAGCATAACACAGGAGATAAAACTTGGAAATTTTAAGGGTGTGAACAAAAGCATCAGAACAAGTTACAGACAGCAGCTCATCTCTCCCAGTCCTTTCCAATCTATTTCCCACCAGGAAAATGAGCCTTGCAAGAAGTGTCTTTTTATGTAGGAAGTTAATGGATCTTTCCCAGTCACTCAGATAAATTTAATGTGATAATTACTTCTCATTTCACAAATGGGAATGACAGAGCAACAAGCAGACATTAAATGCAAGGGTTTTGTCCCACTATAATGAGTGAGAGTGCATGTAGAATAAAGTGAAAAAAAAACCCCAAACCACAGTAGAGTCAGGAAAAAAACCAGAAGCTGCATCTCAGGCCATTCCAAATAATGACTTTATTTACTATGGAACATCACCATCGCTGCCCCCACAGCAGCATCCACATCCTTCCCATAAACCACAGGGAATGGAAAAATCCTCTCCACTTCCTGCCTCAGCACCTCGTTCCTGGCAAGGGCGCTGCCGCTGCCCAGGATCCTGCTCACCCCCATGTCCTGCAGGTGCTGCACAGGCAGCATGGAGCAGAGGTTCTCCACGAGGCCACGGCACAGGGCTCTGGTGACATGGCCCAGGGACAGCTCTGAGGCACCAATGCTGCTCACTGATGCCAGCAGCTCGGGAAGGTGTCTCTCTCCAAAAATGGTTGGGTGGACTGAGAGCTTGCTGTGCTTTTGGGACAAGGCTGCTTGGATTATCCTTGGGTAGATGGCAGATTCCTGAACCTGAAATCCTGCAGATGGGAAATATTTTGTTACCAATTGGAAAGGATCTGGTGTATCTCACATGTGGACACTGAAAATGGACACAGATGCACCTGTTCAGCAAAATATTGGGTATCTTTTTCCATGCCCCAAAGGTAATTGTGTGTCCAAGATTATGAATCATAATTCTCCCATCCGATTGTATTCAGACTGTGCAATACCAGAAACCTTTTTCTGATTACAGCAACTGCCTTTCCTGACAATAACAGCTCCTCACTGCCTGTACTGTGCTAAGTTCCACAAAACAATATTTTTAAAGGGACTAACAGCAGGGTTCAGCTTCAGTGGCTGGATTCCATGTGAATGGAACATTCACCTCGAGTACTTCCTGAAAGAACAATTTCAGAGCTTACTTCTGTAGTGCAAAACCCAAAAGATTATTAAAAAACCTGTCAATGTCATGCTTAAAGCACTTAAAAGATATTCCAGGAGTCTGAGTCTTAAGATTCATTTGAATGCTGCAAAATATGCACCTAAATGTGTGACTGCAGTCACACAAAATTGGAGGCTGTTGTCCTCAAATCTGCCAACCTTGCCTCTTGAAAACCAACTTGCACAAAATAATTCTGTCATTGAAACAAAAGAAGGCTTAGAGGGAATGGGAATGTGGAGCCCAGGCATGACTGTCCCAGCATGTTCAAAAACTTCAGCAGGAAATTCCAGAGATCTGGGAAGCATGACCCAGGAATTACATCCTTGTTCCCTTTATGGCATGATAGAACAGCTCTAGGCTTGTTCCTCTGCCTCAGCTTCCTTTTACCTTGATGATCAACCTCAGTTTTGTGCTTCAACTCTCCTTGAAATGACTTACCCAGCTCTTGTGCCCACTGTGCCACCATTCCCACAAATGTTGCAAGCACGTTCCCTCCATTGAGTGATGCTGCCACTGCCAAGTAGTCACCATTGAAGTAGGGAAAATAAGTGACAGCTGAGGAAGGATCTGGTGCCTCTGGAGGCTGGAAACCCAGGGGCATTGAGATGGTCAGCTGAGCAGAGGTGCTGATATTAAGAACTAAAACACACAGGAAAAAAAGGAAAAAAGAAAATAATCAGTGTTTTACTAAGCTACCCTGAAGGAGAACAATGAGAAAAACAAATTAGATAACAAAATGATCATACCTGCATCAGTCCTCTCAGTCAGACAGGAATAAACAGAGCACTGGAAATCTCCCAGAGCAATTCCCACTTTTGCTCCTTTGGGTATCCCATGCCATGCACAGGTTGTCCTGCCTGCAATGCTGCCAGGGTCTCCCACCTCTGGAAGCAAGTGGACAGGAAAGCCAGATGTTTTCAGTCTGGAAGCAAAACAACATTATTGGAATAAAGCAGTTTGGGAATGTGTGGCATTACTACAAAAAACTCTTTGAAGTCACAGATGAACCTGGCCACACATTTGTGGCTGCTGGATTTATGGATGCTTTCACCTGTTTAGAAAGCTTTGTCTTGGACAGGGACAGCATTCCTGTCCAGTGGGCTGGGTAAACCAGTCTGGAAGAATAGTTTTCCTTTCTATGCAATTTGAGTACCTGAGATTATACAGTACATGTTCAGCAAGTTTAACCTACTGATGTCATATGGACAAGTAGGTCCAGGGCAAAAGGACAATCACAAAACCAGCAAAAAATGCAGCTAAGTATCAAAGAACTTCAGTTGTCATGCAATTAGTTGTTCACAACAAAACCATGAAGAGTTTATGTTACAGTCAGCAAAATGCAAATTTCTGTCACTCTTTCATACCTTGATGAGAAGATCTTTCACCTTGGAGTCCTGGCCTAACCTAAGCCCTGAAATATATAAGGCCTTAGCACTCAGCCCTGAAAGAGTAAATCATTAAAATAAATAAGTAAACAAATGAACTGGTTCCTTCTAAGATTTCCTGTAGCTTAATAGCTCTTAAGTATTATCACAAATATGTCCTAGAGGTTATGAAGCTCAGCTGAAAGAACTAGAGAGTGGTAACTGTTTACCACTGGGCCATCCCACCCCTCCACAGAAAGGGAAAGAACAGCTTGGAATCACTGATAAGTCTCTCAGCTTGTAGATATTTTTAAAAATACTAGGCCGGATTTTGTCAGATTTAAACAGAGCAAACTCTCAACAGCTCTTCACTACAGGCCACAGTTGATTAGGAATAACTTTCAATCCCTTTTTTATGTGTAGCACATCAACAGTCAGGGTCCAAAGAGGTGCTCACACTGCCTGACACAAGCAGTGCACAAACCCCACTGAACAGCCTTGGCACTTACATGTCAGTGTTCCAGCTCTTGTTTCTGCAGTTAAAATATCCCCAGCTGGCAGCATTCTGGACAGACATGAGTGGCTTCTTCAGGTCACACAACATGGCAACCACGTAGTCCTGGATGGTGCCTGCTGCATCATAAGCCTTCAGGAAATCTGGACTTTTAAACAAGATGTTTGAAAAATAAAATTAAAAAAAAAAAACCTGGGGTTTTTGCTTTAAGGCAGTGAGAGAAGACAACTTTCACTGCTGGGGGAACTTCAGACATGTGGGTCCATTTAAATACCAAACAGCCACCTCAGTGATCAGTGCATTTTATTGGTTTGGTTTGTTTTCTTAAATGGAATTTGTTATCCAAGCTGCAGCAAAATTTATCTCTGGATGGAAGATAGAGGGCAGCTTTAAGGAATGGGCTGTCTAGGTTCAAAAGCACAGCACTGAAAAAATTACCAGGAAAGCAGTAATTATTTGTGTGAAATAAAACAGCATTGTTGATCCTGGAGCATTATTGAAAAATAGGTAAATTCCCACTTGCTCTGGGATCCACAAATTACATGAATGGAAATGTACCAAATGTGAAGCAAAACAAAGCAGCAGGACTCATGACTTATGCAGCTCTAAAGATCACACCATGCTCCATATCTGCTGGACACACAGTGGAAAAAATGAGATCTAATAAATTTTTCCCCATTTATTGAATCTGAACTCATTGCAGAAGAAGAGACTTGCTCTTTGAGAAAGATGAAACTGAAGAGCAAATCTTGCTGATGCCAAGTCATAAATGAAAAATTACATCCTCTGCAAACATGCCACAACAAAGCAGAGCATTTGTGTCACCTCATTGGGAGCTGTCTCAGTGTCTGAGGAAGGAAGGAACTGAAATTAATTTAGAGACTCTGTTTTAACATCTGGCAGCAACCAGACCAAGCAACTCTGTTACTGTTTTAGGCATGTCTGTACTTTCCACAAAGCAGCACAAGGCAAAATGACAATGTTCAAAGTGCATTAGCAGAGCTCCTCTGAGCAGTATTACAGACTAGAATTATTCTGTGATACTTTAAAGCTTCTGTTCCTATATGGCCAAAAGATTATCCTTTTATTAGAGATCTGTAGTATTTTTACGAGGTCAGAGACTCTTGCATGCTTAATTGCATATAGTTCATATTAAATACTGCCATTTTAAATATTCTTTGACTACTTAATTAAGATTATGATTACAGAGGAGTGCAGCCCCTCAGCCTGCAGCAGCATTAACAAGAATACTAATTGTCACATAAATTCAAGATGGGGAACAGCTTTTTTGTTGAGCAGCAATGTACCTGTTCTTTAAATACCAGTAGACTGTGGCACATCCAAATCCTGTAGCCAGGCTCACATGTGACTGAGGCAGAGGAAGGGAAGTGAGGAAGGTGGGGCTGCAGCGGCCGTCCTGCCAGGTGACCAGGTGGCTCACCTGGTCTGGCTCAAAGGCAGGGCCTGTGCCACTCTCTGACCACTTGCAACCTGAAAATAAAACAGAATCCAAGAAATCCAGTGACTCCCTTCAGCACAGCCTGCCTGGCATTCCTCATTTCTGCACACACCTGAGAATTTGTTAAATATATCAGAAACAGAGACTGTAATCAAATTAGTCTAGTTTTCAGCCCTAGATAACATCATAATGCAAATCACTCTTTATAACACAGAGAATGGTATCTAAAGCCTTCCTTCTCTTAAAGAGAGATATTAAAGATACAACTTAAATAACAGGTGAGCCTCAAGAAAACCTAACCACAGTCTGCTATGGGAGGTGAGGAGCTGGCATGGCAGCTCTCACATAAAAACCTCAGCTGAGATGTGCCACATCACCACCTGGAGAATGCTGCCTCAGTAATGAACTGCCCAGGATGGACAGCACAAAGCTGCATCACCTTTGGGACAAAGCAAAAAGAAATCTGGATCTGTGAGTATGAAGCAGTGGACTGCAAAGCACTAAAGAGTAAAATCCTCATGTACACACAACAAAGCTTCACCAAAGGTAGGACAGGGTTTAATTCAGGGTTTAATTCAGTTTCCCAGTCCAGCACGTTCCTTTTGAGCAGAGAACACCACACCTTTGAGGGAACCTTCACATTCTTTCATTGAAGAGGAGAGGCTGGGCTCAAGCACTGTTTGCCAGCACATTCCAGGGCACAGCTCTGACCTCTCCCAGGCCATCCCTGGACACAGGGCAGGGACAGGGCAGGTCACTCATTCTGGAACTGAGGCAAACTTGGGTTTTGGCCAGGGAGCAGAGAGTCAAGAGAAGAGACTCAGCTTCCCCAGTCACACAAATACGGCTAAAAACCCATAATTCTTGGTTGGATATAGGGCTTGGAAGTCTCACTCACACAGTAAAAAGCAGCCCTGAAGGCTGGGAGGTGCCATGAGAAACATGCAAAATAAAACACATACTTTTTCTTTTTCCCTCAATTCCTTGTTCTATCAAATCTGTTGGAACTGAATTTCCAATTGGCTTGTTTTTCTAGTTTTAAATGGATTCTAAAAAATATTATTAGTCATAAATCTAACCCTAAAGGATGCCATTAAAATTCTTATTTGTGTCCCAAAGGTTCTGGATTCATTTAGTCCACTCAAAACAAATGAGAGCAAACACCCTCTTTCACTTGATAGAAATGAAACTGAAGTGGCATGTGGCTTTAGGACATAAAATATTTACCAATATGACATAAGAATCTGTGCCTATGAATACACAAGGCTTTGTTATGCAGCTCCTGGACAACTGGAAAGCAACAACAGCTCCTTCAGTCCATCAGCCTTTAGACTTCTTTCTTTCTAATCATTTTTAGTATTTAATGTAAAATTACAGCCAGTAATGAATAGGACAGTGCTTCTTCAAGCAATTAAGACCCTGACAACTTCTGACAGGCAGTGACCAGCACTTTTGGGAAATCTGCTCTGTGGTTTACAATAAATCTTTACTTAATCTGCATAACTCCTGTTATAATAAGACTTATATAATTGTCCAGATGAGCACATTACAGGGTTAAGTGAAAGAAGACATGGACACACACTCTGGAAGCCTTAGACTTCAGTAGGTTTATAAGGCATTAGCCAAGAAGATAATCCATCCCTATCTCACAGGGCTGGCAATCCAAGGCCTGAATTCTTCAAATATCCTCACTATCACAAGGATTATCTGAGTATTTGCACAACCAAGCCCCACATGACTACCTCACTGCAGCTGATTTTGTTTCTGAGGTCTTGGCAAGCAGCTGAGCATCCACAATCCTGACCAGAGTCCTTTCTCAGCTCCTACTAACAGAAGCATAAGCAAGAAAATGAATGCAACATGACAGTCTATGTATTACTTGCTAGGAAAAAAAAAAAAGTCTTGGGATTTTAGAGGGGAAAACACAGGGTAATTGAGATTCTGGACAGCACCTAGGTAAGGGTTTTACGAGGTGAATAAAATCCCCCTGCAAGTTATTCACATAATGCAGAAGTTCTTTCAAATGGCAGCAGATAGCATGGGATGGAGAAGCAATTAACAAGCCACAAATATGTTATTCCTCCTCCATATTAATAATTGTGCTGACTCTGCAGGGATGTCATTAAGCTAAATCTTTTATCATTAACTATAGTGAGTGGCTGAAATTTCAGTAAAAAAAAGCAAAATTCCCGTAAGAGATCTTGTTAATTCTGTTTTAGAGAAGACCAAAGTGGCGCAGCAGTTTAATCACAGAATCACTTCCCTGTTACAATTTAATTTTCTGCATCATAATACTCTGAGCAGGAATGTTAAAGAATGAATGTTACCTTTATCACTTTTCCAAAACACAATCCCATGCATTTGTCCAGAAATACCAATGTGGGTGACTCGCTGAAGCTGCTGCTGAGGCAGAGCAGCAAGGCATTCATTCAATGCTCTTATGATTTTCTGGACATCCTGCTCCATTCCCTGCAACCACAAAACATTATTCTGAGCATGAAGCCATTAGGATTCACTCAGTATATTTATTAAACAAGGTTGATTCAGTCAGAAGTGAAGGACAGAATTCATTTAGTTCAATAGCATTTATTAGAGGAATATTCACTGCTAAACTGTAAAAAGAAAAATTGCAGAAAACCCCACAAGCCCACAAAAACTAAAAATCAATTCTAGCAATTTGAACCTCTTAAACTGAAGGCCAAGTAATTTTTAATTTCCTAAATAACCACGCTCAACCATAACTTTAAAAAAATCCAGGACCACTGACTACAAGCTTTCATTAATTCACCTTATCTAGTGTTCTTCATTTTCCTCACAAAGAAAATTATCCATGTGTTCTGAGAGGTGTGAAGTCTCCCCTACCTCTTCCTAAAGCTCCTCCCTATTTTACTCACTGATGATTTTGATGATGCTGATATTCCATTTCTGGATATTCTATTCCTAGAATCACCCAGCAAACTGACCAAACTGTTCCCCAGGAGAAGCTTGCACAATTTCAAAGGTTCAGGTTACTTTCTGACAGACCAGTATGAAGATCACAAAACTATTGCAAAAGAGTCTACAAATAAATGTGAACTTTGTGCATAAGTACTTTAGGCTGCATAAAGTGGCAGGAGGAGGGCTGGCCTGTTTGTTATCCTTGGTATCAGAAACGGTGCACATTTTTTATTATTCTGATCAATTTTTTATTTTTTTTTAGATGGACCAACACAACGGATGTAAAGACCTTTTACAGGAGTACTTGTTCCTGGTTATTTCCACGGGGAGTTTCCAGTTATGATTCCACCTCACACTGAAGTGCAAAATAAAACACCTTTCCAGCTGGCAAAGTGGTTGCTGTTTCCTGACTGGGAGTGTCAAAGATAAGGTGGTGGCTCATGGGAGAAGTTTTAGAGTGTCTTAAGCAATTTTTCAAAACCCGGGTCTTTCTTAAGTCAAGCAGCTCTGCTTGACCTCCTTGAACAGTGAGCAGGGGGTGTTTTAAATTCTGCCTTTTGATATCCAGACACACGCTACCAATCTAGGCACAAAAAAAAACAATCCAGGAAAGCCACTGGACTCTGTCCAATGTACCAAACAACCCAGCCACTGCAAGGCAAGGCCGGCGTCCTGCAATTTCCCTCAGCACTCCCTGCCAGCCCTTACCTGCGGTGCAGCTCCCAGACTATCGCTGTGTGCCTGCGTCTCCCTGGAGCAGCTCTGTGCCAGCGCCAGCCCTCGCTCTGTCCCTGTCACCAGCGCTGCCTTCACCGACGTCGTGCCCAGGTCAATGCCCAGCACACAGGTGGGCCCGGGCCCGCCCGCCGCGGCCATGAGGGGATGGCTGTCACCTTGTCCAGCACAGACAGTACAACACCCACTATGCGGAGCCCCACACGGCTCCCGGTGCCGGCCGAGCCCCACACGGCTCCCGGTGCCGCAGCGCGGGCTCCGAAGTACGGGGCAGGAGCGCGACCTGGACTTCGCCCTCAGGCTGACGGTGTCTCCCTGCCCTCAGCACTCCACAGCCACTACCCCTCCACTGTGATAATGACAAACAGCTCCTTCCCTAGCTGACCTGCGCAGCTTTAAACCACGCTTTTTATCAAAACCAAACCGCCACAGCGCCGAGCCCAGCCCGTCTCACAGCTCTGCCCCTCCTTCACGGTCTCGCTCCGTCACACCCAAGATGGCCCCTGGGGGCGGTGCAGCGGCGCGGTGGGCGCTGGGCGGGGAGTCCACAGGCGATCGCCTCACGTGAGAGCTGAAAAGGGAAGAACCGGGACGGCGGCGGGCGCTGAAGGAGGTGGGTTCTCGCCCGCTCCCCGGTACCGCCGCCTCTGCAGCGGCGCGTTCCAAAGCACCGAGTACCCCACTCCGCTGGGGCTCCTGAGAGGAGAGCATCAGGACTACAAATCCCAGAGTGCACCGCGGCGCGCCGCCAGCTGCGAGGGTCTGGCGGAGGCGCGGGGGCTGCCGAGATTTGTAGTCCCACGCGTTGGGGTGGGGTGGGTCCGTCACGGGAGCCGCGCTGAGGTAAAGATGTGCCCAGGGCGGCCGGGCAGGCTGTGGGACGGGGAGATCGGTGCCCTCCGAGGGGTGCTGAGGGTCCCTCGGCCGGGCTGGGGGCCGTGGTGCTGCGGAGGCAGCTGTTTGCCGCGGCTTCCAGCGGAGGGGATGGGGCTGTGTGGCCGTGTGGGTGCTGAGGAAAGCGTCTCCCTGCTTTTTCTACAGCTTTTCCACCATGAGGACGCGATACCTGCTCCCCGCTCTGCTGAGCCTCTCGCTGGCGCTCCTGGGGCCTGGCGGTGAGTGTTTGGTCAGCCCAGCTTGGGCCCGCAGGGCTCCAGACCAGTAAGAGGTGGAAAAGGGCAGCTCTTTAGTTATCCCATTACATCTCTCCAGGGATACCTGTGCCACGCTTCCCATCATCTCTTCTCTCACACGTTATCTCGACATCTTGTGCTCCTACACTGTACTGAGGCACCGGTTGTGCACCTCGTGCTCCAAAATCACCTCTGCAGAATAAATAGTGCCTGGGGAGCTCCTCTGCACTAAACTTCTTATGTACACTGTGTAATATGTGGCAACAGAAAAGAAGCGTCCAGGCCAACCTGTGTAACCTGTCTCTCTCTCTGTTTCTGTAAATATACGTTCTCTTGGACATCTGGGTACTTGGTTTAAATTTGTGGTCCAATAAACAATTTTATATTAAATTTGGGGTGTTTATGAGTCCCAGATCACCAGAATCACATCAAGAACCAGGGTGGGTTTGCAGTACCCTATGACCTTCCCATGGCATGAACTTTTGTTGCACTTCAAGCATTTAAATTACTTCCTTGCAACGTGTTCAAGTGACAGTTATTTACTTCTCTTTTTAATCTGCTTGGTCACCTTGAAAGAAGCTGTACTCCCCCTTTGCTTTTTATCACGTGTACTTGTCTGATACCGCAGGGACCAATGGGTAAAATGTCTATGGCACAAAAAAAAAAGTAGGTTGTTCTTCTGAAGGAGTTGTTCACAATAATTGAGATTTTTGTGGATGTTTTTTTCCCCCCCACATAGATGGAGCCATTGTGTTGTCAGTCCCTGAAGTGGTTTCTTTAGAAAGTGGAAGTTCAACAAACGTCACTATCTCTCTGAGGTAAAATCATAACTGCAGCTTTACTTTCCCTTTGGAACACGGGCTGCCCTCCATAAGTGAATTTATAGTTCCTCTCTTTCTAAAAATTGATGCTTAATAGAAACTTGCATTTCCTAGAAGGATCATGTCCTGGACAAATGCTCAGTGGAGTCCTTCAGGAAAGCTGTGCAGGACTGTGTCAGTTAGAAAGGTTTTACTTGTTTTGTTTTGCCTTTCTGCTGTAATTTCTGTCCTTCATCACCCCAAGTACATGTGCCTTGTTTCTGCCCTGTTTCAGCAAAGGATAGTGAGCACAAGGACAGGACAGGATAGGATCAGATAGTGACCTTTAGTGACTTTGCCAGTTTTGTAGAGAAGAGGGAGGTACAATGTGGCCATACAACCATCACTGGATCCCAGAAGAACCAGTGCAATACTCACACACTTTGGTGCTGGTTCCTCTGAGTGTGAGGCAGGTTCTGTTGTATGTGAGCTGCTCATACCTGAGAGGATTGAACAGATGCTCCCCTGCAGCCCTGAAACAACCTCTGAACTCAGGCACCAGCCTAACTTGTTTTTTCTGTCTTTCCAGGGCTCCACTAAATGAGACACTGGTGATAAGTCTTAACATTACACACTCCTCAAAGCACAGCACCATTGTTGAACTTCCTGATGAGGTAAGTGACAGAACAGACTTGTAACCTTACGCAAAAAGCTCCTGCTATTATGGTGCAACTCTTCTTTCTTCCCTCTGCTCTGCCTTGCAGGTACAGTTCCCTGCAGGTCACACTAAAGCAGACTTCCAGGTGAAAGCAGATGATGTGGGACAAGTAACAGTTTACCTTTATGCCAATAATTCCAACTTTACTGGGTGAGAAACTAGTTTTTTGTTCTACCTACTATCCTGTAGCTTCCCAAAAGTTGGGAACTTTTAGGTTAACTACTCCTAGGAGTTAAATGGGACATGGGTGGGATGCAGTTAAGATGTGATAACCCTGCAGCAAATCCCCAGGTATTCAGATAAGTAGAGAGCAAAGAAAGAGTGGTGTCTTAGATTTAATTACAAGATGACTGAGTGCTCATGGCTCCTTACTCTGGTTTTAATAGTGCCTCCCAAAAGTATGAAATTACATGTCAGCTTTCCAGATCTGGGAAGCATTTGGCTGTCAGTGTGCAGTGGGATACTGTTCCTACTGTGCAGGATTTGTTCTGGAGTTCCTGGGGTGTGTCTGTTAGGGGAGCCCTCTGCTCACAGATGCCAGTTCTCCCTCCTAGGAGAAGCCTAGCCAGATGGAGAAAGCTGGATTGTATTTGCTTGTGGCCCAGATGTTACTGAGCAACAGGATACTCCTGTTTTACTTCCTTGTTTTGCTTCTGCTTTTGAGACTCGAGGCAAAGGCAGATGTGAACACGTGAAATGGTCACAGGGCATCACGATCATGAGGCATGAGAAGTGCAGTCTGCTCTTGCCTAACAGACCCTGTGCTGAGACAGTGGAAGCCACAGGCACAGGGTGACCTTTGGGAACATTCCCATGGTAAAAGGATGGAAAGGAAAGAGTCAAGAGTAGGAGGTGTCCCAAACATAACAAGATTACAAATGAAAGGGGAGCAGCTCAGCTAAACCCAACCGAATCTTTACTGTCTTGTCTCAACACCTGGACTCTATTTCCTCTCTCAGAGCAGAACAACATAAAATCTGAAAAAAGCATGAATTAACTGATTCTTTTTGCATTAACCATCAGGCCTAGGATTCAATTTCAAGTGATTCACAGCATCATAGTGAGATATGCTGATGAGGTGATTGGCTGGATCTATTTTGTCGCCTGGTCCATCTCCTTTTATCCTCAACTTTTTGAGAACTGGCGACGGAAAAGGTAAGGAGATGTGTTTGCAAGTCACTAAAGCACTTCTGCAAATCATGTTCATAGCTTCAGTTACATGCATCCAGTTATTGGGAATTATCCATGGAAAGATGGGGAAAAAGGTCAAAGGTAGGGTCTGAATAATTGCAGCCCAGTGAGCTTTTAGATACATGCAGGTTAGAGGGAAACCAAGTGCATCCTACAGACACCTGATCCTAAGATTTGGCATCCAATATGAATTTGTGATAGAAGAGACTTCCCCATTCCTTTTGGTGCCATGTTGTAAATCACCTGGCTGAGCCAGATGATTTCAAATCCTGTGATTTCAAACATTACCAGCCTTGAGAGCTGTTTCTCAGACACCTCCTTGTAGTGTCATCATTGGGCCAGCTGCCCTTGAGCTAAGTGACTCGAAGTAGGAACATTATCATATATGAAAATAAAACCATTTCATCTGGCAATGATGCACTTGTGCTCTATGGATTCAGGCTGGAAGGGCTTTATCAGACAGGCTGAGCTCATGGAGGGGTGCAGTGCAAGAGCAGAGACACAAATTGATCCATGAAGCTCTGTTATTTCACTGAGCTTCCTGATGAACTCACAGCATTGTGTGGTCACAATGCCTGAAGTTTTGCTTACACCACAAACTGCCAATAAATCAGTACATTTCAGGGTCAGTTTGTCCCTGGAACTGCATGTAACTCTCTAATGCATGTTTCTCTTTTTTTTTTTTTTTCCCTTCTCTAGTGTTGTTGGACTAAGCTTTGACTTTATAGCATTAAACCTTACTGGCTTTATAGCATACAGTGTGTTTAATGTTGGGCTCTTCTGGATTCCCTTGATTAAGGTGAGCATGATTCTCTCTTAACACGTGCTGGGGGTGGGTATGTGCAGAAGGGAGTTAAGACACGTGGCTGGTTTTGCTTTCTCTTACCTTTAGGAGGAATTCCTGGTCAGTTATCCCAGCGGGGTGAACCCTGTGGCCATCAATGATGTTTTCTTCAGTCTCCACGCAGTAGCCCTGACTCTCCTCACCATCATCCAGTGCTGCATCTACGAGGTGAGTCTGGCTGCTGGGCTCACTTGTGGGCTCTGCCAGAGCTCCCTCTGCCGGGCACCTCCCCGCTCCTTTTGGGCTCTAAAATCCCAAATCCCTGCACTTCCACCGGCCTTTCCAGGAGCCAGGCTTCACAGTCCAGCTGCCTTCAGCTTTCCTGAGCTAGCAGCACCTCCACTAACCTTATCTACTTCAGCTTCATGGATGTTCCGAGCTTATAAGTAAACTCCTTAGGGACTCAAAATAACTGAGGCAAACAGCCAAGTTCATGAAGTTCCCAAACAGATCTCTAGCCAGCACACAGATTACAGCTCTTCACAGCATAAATGCTTTGCTGTTTCCTTGGAGCATTCTTCAAGCTATGATAGGACTTTAGATACTCCCTGCAATTCAAACACAGATTTTTTTCAATTTCTTTCCCGAAACAGCTGTAAATGCCCTTTCATAATTCACACCTTTTCAAGTGAAACTGATTGTTGCAGTCAAGTGGTTCTTACCTAATCCCGTTGATTGTTTCCATCAGGTGTTTCTTTGTTTAATTTTCATTGTAAAAGACTCTCACCTGAACAGGCTAATTTTCTCTAAATGGTAACTTTTTCTTTTGGGGTTCTTCCTTTGGTCATGCTAAACCTAAAACTAAAACAGCCCATCTGTCATCATTGCCAGGTACTACAGACTTTTCTAGTGAAGAATTAGAAAGCAACCATAAATCTTTTACCATAATTCTATTATCAGCCTTTTGCACATACAGGAACTCTTGATCTCATCAGATATTGAATTTTGTTACAGATTATGCACCATAAATACTCAAGAATACTGTTCCCCCTTGCTCAAGGACAGCAGCAGTGTTTTAAAAGATTGATATGAATATTGTTCATCAGCTCTTGCAAACCTCCAGCTGGTTACTGTAGCACTTGCTTAATTTTACTCCTGTGGTACCAGCCTGACTGGTAGAACAGGTTTGGACTGTAGTGTTGCAGGGTCCTGAGCAAACTGGATCTTTGTGTCTGGGGATGTTTGACCCAGCCAAAATATATCTGTGTTTATTTCAGAGAGCAGGTCAGAAAGTATCCAAAGTTGTTGTTGGACTCCTGGCACTTGCATGGATCTTCACCTTCACAACACTGTTCCTGGCTGCAGCTGAGGTGATGACATGGCTGCAGTTCTTGTTCTGCTTCTCCTACATTAAGTTAGCAGTCACACTGATAAAATACTTCCCACAGGTAAATCTGAATTATTCTGCTTGCATTCCATATCCCTGCCACCCTAAACCTGCAGTGTGTGCCCTTGAAAGTCTGAAGAGACTAAACCACCCATGATTATTTATTAATAGTGACAAAGCAGTAGAATTGTACTGAAAGCTGCTTGAAAGCCAATCCCAAATGCCTGCATGACTCTGACTTCTTGTCACACTCCCAGGCCTACATGAATTTCCGTCGGAAGAGTACTGAGGGATGGAGTATTGGAAATGTGTTACTGGACTTCACTGGTGGAAGCTTCAGCCTTCTCCAAATGTTTTTGCAGTCATACAACAATGGTAAGTCTGGAACTGAGGTGCTGGAGTCTGTCTTAATGGGGTGGGAGGTCTCACTACAAAGCAGGTATAAACCAGTAGGTTATCTCAGAAGAATGATGTTTGTGCTCTGTTGTGGGGAGATGTTCTTATAGAAAGGATAAAGAATCTGTTAATATTCCCTCAAGATATAAAATGAAGTATCCATCCTGAAGAAACCAAAGGAACAGTTATTAATTAGCTTTGCATAAGATGTGCACAGCAGTCAGTCTTGGGTGCATCTGAGCAGTCCAAGTAATAGACATGAACTTCTCTAAAGTGTCTTAAAACAAGACTACACTTGAGGAATCAGATTTAACTCTAATTTTTGTGTTTGACAGATGAGTGGAGGTTAATCTTTGGAGATCCAACCAAGTTTGGCCTGGGTGTTTTCTCCATCATCTTTGATATTGTTTTCATGACCCAGCACTACTGCCTATACAGGAGACGAGGGTATGAACCTTGTGAATAACAAACATCACTGGTGGAGACTGAAACTTTAAACTGAACTTGTCCCTCCCCTGTCTGAGGGCTTTCAAGATTCTTGCTGCCAGTTACCAGAAATACTGATTCTGATCTTTGTCTGTGATTTGAGCCTCTCTGGGCTGGAACACAGACTGTTGCCTTGCCAAGCACTGACTGCCAGATGCCTTAAGGACAGCAAGCTCTCAGCTGCACATGGGAGACTGTTGAAGCTGCACACACAGCTCAGTGGGAGCTGTCCAAGCAACACATGGCTCTTTTTTCACCAACCACAGGGAAGAGAAAGACCAAATGATGTCTTTCTGATTGGAGGTGAAGCACAAAGAGCAGAGTTCTGTCTTCCAAAAATCTGAGATCATGTTTAAGCAACCACTTAATATCTTTAAGTAATGACTGCAGACTGTCTGTGGATCCAAGTGCTGCTGCTGACCTTCCCCAGACAGCTCACAATCCACCACCACTCAGGCTGGCCACAGTGGTGCATCACAATAATGAGGTTGGTAACAAATGCACAAATATTACAATATGAACTCTTTATTAAAAAAATTTCTAACAAACAGAAACTGTATTCTTATTTCACTGAAAGCTCTTTCAAAGGTGCTGAGACAAGTAATTAGAAGGGAATCTATGCATTTTTACTTGAATGCTTAAAACCTAATGTGTCTTTCTAGGTATCAACCTAAGGAAAACTAGATCCCAGGTGAGGTTTGACAGTTCCCCATCAGTGAAACCAGACCTTACTGACCTCAGTAATTCCACAATCTACTCTTGAGCCAAAAAAGGTCTCAGCTGAAGGCACCCAAGTGATGTGGCACTCTTAAATTTAAGGAGAAACAACTCAAGAAAACCAACTTTGTTTTATTGTGTGTAAAATCAAGTGAAAAAAGCAGTACAAATAGCAGTGTATCTTTATAGTAACAAAAATAACTCCAACTAGAAAGACTTAAAATTTACTACTGAATTCTTAAGTTACAAAATTCCAAAGCAGGATTGTAGTAATTCCAGAGATATAAAATTGGTAACCAGGCATCTGCTGGTGTGCACAGAACAGTCTGAGATGCATCAATCACAATGTACACGGCACAGCAGTAAGGTACTGAATAAATTAGTCTGCCACCTCCTCGTGCTCTGTTTACAACAGCTTACCTCAAGGCTGCTTAAGGAAACTATAGATATGTATAGATCAACTGAAGAGGATTAAAAACTCCAGGTTTTGGATAATTGTAAAGCTAGCTGGCTAACAAACCACAGGATGCTAGACCATGGGCTTAGGGTTGCAGCAAGAATCTTCAGTCCTGTGGCAAGTTGATTTAAACCACTTAGTATCCTACTAGAAGTTTAAATTTGGTCGAGGCACTTCTGCAAATTACTGGCATATTCATCTCTTCTATCCAATAAATCACTGTTTTAGGCAAAGTCTTCTAAAAGACAAACCAAAATCCCTCCCTTTTCCAGTCTGATAAAGTGGAATGAAGAATTTAAAACTCTACAGCTACGAGCAGCATTTCTGATAAGTTCAGGAACATTGTTCTGTTTCCTGCTCCATATTCCTTTAAATTAAACTCAATTCATCTGATGGTACAAATTGGGAACAAGAAGAATTCAGGTTTTACCCTGCCACTGAGGTTGAACTGTAGTGTCCATGAAGTTGTAGTGTTACTTCACAGGCATTGATCTAACACTTGTGTGTTACTCGGTTGTTTCTTGCCTGAAGAGGCTGCTTTGTCCAGGGAATCTTTGCAGGAAACTGTAATGCCCCAAACTCTCTTGCACACAGTGAAGGATTAGTACAGTGCTCCTCCCCACAGCACTGTGCAGCTCTTAACTCTGACATTTGAATTTGGTAGCAGCAGGGAACAGGACAGCTCCCTTCTAAAAGCTTAGGCACAGCAAACCCTCAGGTCTCCCATAGCAGAAACCACATTTCCTCCTAAAATAGGAGGCTTTTGTGCTACAGAAGAATCCTGTCCAAGTTAAGGCTTTTCCAGTTGCTCTTAGATCACTTGGGTCTGTCCTGTCCTCAAAGCCATGACTACACAAGTCTTGCCATGTACCTGCAGGGCAGACTTTAGAGAAGCACTCTGCTGAGGGGAGTATTGTTTTACTACTGCCAGTTACACCAGAAAAAGTTAAAATAAAAAAGTAGTGTTTACCACAGGTAGGAACATGCACTCCTTCCAGACAACCTGTTCCAGTCTAATATTTGCTTCTTTCTTTGATACCAGTCTATACATCTCCCTCCCCACCCCCTCCCCAGCTGGATGATGGATTAGGACATCATGGATTGCTGCACAGCTTTCTGCAGGGACTGCCTGGTCACCAGCAGCCGTACCACCTCCTCATTCCTTTTGGTCAGCCTCTTCCTGGCCTGGTCATGGGTCACCATTGTCATATCCCAGCCATTCACCTGGGAAAAAAAACCCCAAAAACCATAAAATGAGGCAGGTGCAGGGACTCAGGTGTCCTGTAACTGTTCTGTCAGAACCATGTAGTGGATATGGTTATGCCACAGCTCAGTTTATTTGTAAACCCCACAATCTGTCCTGGGAAGGTACCCAGAAGATTATTTTCCCCAGCAGATGCTTCTCTGCACTGTGCAGCTGGTACTACATCAGTACTGTCTGATCTGGGTGCTTACCTGCATGATCTTATCTCCAATCTGGAGTCCTGCAACTTCTGCTGGGCCTCCCTCTGTCACCCTTGTTACATAGATACCCTGGAAAAAAAATTAAATGTTCATCTACTCAATATGGGAGGATTCAGTACTCAAGGGCCATTTGACTGACAACACTAAAAAACTCTGTAGTGTATTATGAGATTTTAGTTAAAAACAGGCTTGTGCAATGTTGGAAAATAGAAAAAGTGGAGAGGTCACTTGAATAACCTCAGCCTGCAAATGATATCAATATTATCTCATGCATTCTAGATAATGAGGTTATTATTGCCATTCATTTCAGCATTCTCTGAAATAACTCTATAGACATCAGTAAATTTATAACTACTATTATCATTAAAATAATAGGATGACATAGGGTATTTAAGATTCCAGTTGCTGTTGGTGACTATCTAAAAAGTGCATCCCACCAATTGTGACTTATGTCTTGCTTTACTCTTTGTATGATTGTATTTATTTCTTTTGTATTATGTTGGACAGTTATTAGTGGTTTTTGTCCATTCCCTTGAATTTCTTTCACAATTATCACCAGGTCTTTATGTTTGGGGCAACAGAGTAGCTGTGGTAGAGGGCAGATGATGATTTGGGTATCTCAGTCTTTGGGAGAGGGAATTGCTACAGAAGAAGATTATCTCACCTTGTCAGTCTTGTCTTCAGAGAAAGGATTCTGAGTAGGGTCCTGATCAATGCCACCCCCAATGCTGAATCCCAGAATCAAATTGTCACCTTGACGAAGCTTGTGTATTTCAATTCTTTGCTGCAAAGAGAGAGAGATCAAATAGCTGAGTACTGTCACGAAAGTGGAAGAAATTTCAAGTGCATTTCAGACACAGATACTTCAGATCCAGTTAGATTGTCTTTCACAGAGATCCCACAACACAGCCCAGCACCTCGATTACTCAGAGTTTCCTGCCTGCCTGGGAATAGAAAGGAACAACAGTAAAACCAGAGCAGGTCTCTTTAAACATGACTCATGCCTTGATAACCAGCAATCACTCATGACCAGCCCCATCTTGCTTGTTATCCGCATGCCTTATGTTCCTGCTAGTCCTATCAGCAGACATAACAACCTATTATTAGGATGGTTCTTTTTCAGGATAACTTTTATGACCCGGGGCAGGTTCCTCACTGCCCCATGCACAAAGGCATCTGTGCATTATGTCAGCATTGTAGAAATGCCAGCTGGTGCAATTCCTGAGCCAGGGTGAAATGCCACAGCCTTAGCTGACACAATAACCTCTCAAAACGTGCTTCAACCTTATCTAATGAAGATGTTCCTGCTCCTTGCAGGGGAGTGGATGAGATGACCTTCATGGGTGCCTTCCAACCTAAACAATTCTGTGATTCTCCTCTCACAGCCCTTTCACACAGACCCTGAACTTCCTCACTGAATTCCAAACTCCCTGGGCACAGCATCCGTGTCCTCAGCTGGGGCCACACACCCAGTTACCATTTCAGCCAGGGGAAAGCACAGAATCGCACTGCGTGTTGATTAAAGCCATTATCTCACTTTAAAAGCTCTGCTTCCTAAACCCCACCCAGACAAGCAGGTGCTCATCCTGCCCCTGCCCTCGCACAGAGGGCTCCGCACCGAGCTTGGGCTCGGCTGCCGCAAGGTCCCGGTACCGGGAGAACGCCCGTCTCGGCGGGATTCGCTCCCTCTTTTCTCAAGCAACGCCCGAGCAGCCTCAGCCAGGGGTCGGTCCCTCCGCCCGGCGGAGTTTCCCCTCTGTTCTCCCAGCCGGTATCGCGGACGCAGAATCTGACAGCCCCCGCGGCGGGGAGCGGCCGCCGGGGCGGCAACCGGGGCCGGCGGCGCTGCGGACCGAGCGGCCGCGCCCTTCGCCCGCGGACCGGGGCTGCCCGGGGATCTCGGCCGTCCGACAGCCCGCAGGGCACTGCCGGGAGGCACCGGCACCGTCACCTGTGTCCCCGTCCCTGTCCTCACCCTTCGCCTGCTCCTTCCACGCTGCCCCGGGGAGGCACCTCCACCCCAGCCAGGCACCTCCGCCGGCTGACAGCGCACACGGCGCTCCCGGGCACCACCGGCATCCCCCTCTCCATCCCGGCCAGCAGGCCCCGGCACGGTATCCCCCGAATAGCGGTGACCGGCTGGCCCGGTACGAACGCCATGCCCACCCCTCCCGTCCCCGCTCTTCACCACGGCGGTGACCGGCTGGCCCGGTACGAATGACATGGCCCTGCCGCCCCTGTCCCGCTCTGCAGCCCCGGTTTCATCCTGCTCTGCCCTGTCCCGTCCCCGCTCACCACCACGGCGGTGACCGGCTGGCCCGGTACGAACGCCATGTCCGCCCCGTCGCCGCCGCCGCCCGAACAAAAGCGCCTCGCCCGGCCCCGCCCCCTTCTCCCCGCCAGCCAATCCGGCCCCGCCCCTCGCTCGCCATCAGCCAATCCGGAGCCGCCCCGCCCACGGCGCCCCGCCCTCGCGGCCGCGTCCCGTCGGCCCTCACGCCAAGATGGCGGCCGGGCGGTGGCGGCGGCGCGGTCGGGGCAGGCCGGGCCGGGCGGGCGGCCCGCGGTGACGGGCGCTGTGCGGGGTCCCTTGGCGCGGTGCGAGGACTGACGGAGCGGCGGGACTGCGCGCAGTGGATGAGAGGTATGGAGGAGGGGGAGAACGGGCGGGAGAGCCCGCGGGGCTCTACCGGCGGCCTGAGGGCGGGCAGGCTCGTACAGCGTGTGCTTCCTTTACCTCAGTGTCGGTACGAGCGAGGAGGTGCCCGAGCCCGGCGCGGAGCCATGGCCGCCGTGGTGGCCAAGCGCGAGGGGCCGCAGTTCATCAGCGAGGCGGCGGTGCGGGGCAACGCGGCCATCCTGGACTATTGCCGCACCTCGGTGTCCGCCCTGTCGGGCGCCACGGCGGGGATCCTCGGCCTCACCGGCCTGCACGGCTTCATCTTCTACTTCCTGGCCTCCGTCCTCCTCTCCGTGCTGCTGGTGCTGAAAGCCGGGCGGCGGTGGAACAAGTACTTTAAGTCGCGGAGGCCGCTGTTCACGGGGGGGCTCGTGGGAGGGCTCTTCACCTACGTCCTGTTCTGGACTTTCCTGTACGGAATGGTTCACGTGTACTGAGCAGCTCCGGGGCTAACGGAGCGGCGGGACTGTTGCCAAAAGTCACTACACAATAGGCCAGCTCACCTTCCAAACTGTTGTCCATGGCTCGTGTCGTTAATGCTGTTGGTAAATTATGTCCAAGTACAAATTAATCAGTAGCACTGTTCTAATTAAACTGAATGTGAAGCACCGCTTGGATGCCTCCTGTATTTGTTTCCTTGTTAAGGAATAATTTCTAAGAGCAGGCACAGCTGTGGGGTTTGGTTCATATAATCCCTTGTATCCTCTGTATTTTGGATACACACACCAGTTACAGTCCCCTCTGGATGTGCTGCCTGTCCCTACTCACAAATATGGGAGCAGTAACACAGCACTCCGAAATAATTAAATTATTTAATAATAATTCCACTGACACAAGGAAATAAATTAAGTGGATGTAAAGGTTTGGTACAGAAATCTCCATGCAAATGTTCTCTTACATGACTGCCATCAGCAAATGACACTGGCATAGGTCCTTGTCACTAGTCACTAGAAAAGCCACAAAAGGGATAATTCCATCACCCACCATCCAGGCAATGCCTTTCCTATAGCCCTGTTCCTGCAAAAATAAGTGATTCATTGATTTGCTTACATCTCACCACGAGAAGATAGTCTGACCTGAAAAAACACTTACAGAACAGTCCCAGGGAGCATTGGCCTAAAGTGACACATTTTATTGCTGAACATAAAACACAAGGAGAAAAAAAAAAAGTCAAAGTCAAGAAACGAGCTCTTGAGAAGGAATCTGGTTATGTTTTATTAACAGCAGGGGTTGGAGGAGTTGTGTTACACAAGTCTAAAGAAAGGAAACATTCTAAGGGATCTGGGAGGCCTGAAGACTTAGATTCAGGAAATAGCTTTGGTCCTCTCACAAGAGGATGTTTTGGCAAGTTAAAACAATGGTTCCAACAGAGCACAGTCAGCTTTGCACGTTAGGAGGAGCTGCTTTGTCACCAGGAGTTGTGCCAGGCCCTGGTGTCACACGGGGTGTTTCACCATTTCAGTAGAAATTGCTCAATTCCAGTTAAACCCTGACAGGCAAAAGCCTGGGCTGCTGTGGTGGTAACTCTTGTGCAGTTCCCCACGTAGTGACTTGTGTTTGCCTTGAGGAGAGACTTCTGCCATGGAGAGAAGGTTTTGGGTGAAATCAGAGCACCAGAAGTACACAGCTTATCCTAAATGAACTCCAGTGTTTAATTCTATTTTTTAGCTCCATTTTTGGCTCACTGCACAGAAGCAGGGGGAGGGAACTAGACTGGATGGGGTTTGCTGTCAGTGACTGGGCTCAGAGTTTGCCAGTGCTGACAGAGGTGAATTTTAATTGAGGCTGAACCTGTACCTCAGAGTAACAACATTAAAGAAGTTAAAGCAGAGGTGGGTGCAGCTGCTGGTGCCATCTGTGCATGGCAGCAGCTCCCTGATGCCACCCTTGGATGCTGCAGCAGGAGCCCTTGAACTTTTGGTATTCAAAGAGTGCACAGAAACATTTAATCTTCATCAGGACAACTCCCAGTCAGTGGTGATGGGGCAGCATTTACAGAGATATCCCTTAAGCCCTTTTCTGAGATTAGTTACATCTCCACATGAGCATAAATGGACAAAATGGGCTGCAGGGAGACTGAGTCTGCTGAGAGACAAGCACTTGTATTTCCTGGAGGTCACTGGTGTTGAAGTAGCAGGCAGATGTCTTCCAGCTTTCCCTGCTGTTGGATTTGGAGGGAGCTGGCACAGCCCGTGTCCCTGGCAGAGCTGCCCTGTTCAGTCTGCAGCACAGCCCAGGGCACAGTGAGGAACAGGAGCACTGAGTGCCCCATCCAGATCTGCCCACCACGAGAAATCAGGAAGTGATGCAGGAAGGACAATCCCGAGTAAATGAAACCAGGCACTGAAGGAAGGAGGCAGAACCTGTGCAGGTGCTTCCAGGGCCATATTGAATTAACCCCCAAATGTGACTGTCCCCCCCTGCCTCAGGCCCTGCAGGATCACAGCCCCTTCTCTAGCTCCAAGAGCTGCTCCAGTGTCACATTTCCCTGCACTTCCCGAGCAGAGCAGTCCTGCTGCTTCACACCTGATGTCACATCACCCAGGCAGGAGCTGGAGGCAGTGGCTGCCAAGGCAGCAGAGCAGGGAACAGGTTGGATTTCAGCTTCAGCCCTTCCCAAAGTGCCAGTGGTGGTTCCCATCACAGCTTTTCTGCACATGAAAGCGAAGCACAGCCACAGGACAACGCTGGCTATTTGCATAAGTACAGATATATCTATCAGTGGATATAAAACATTCATTTGATGCCTTCTTCGTCCTTTTATAAAAATCCTTTTATAAATCCGTAGTGACGACACACTGTTGCAGGCTCAGGATACCAGAGAAATCTCAGGGAAGAAAGGCAGTCTTTAGAGAAGGTTTTTTCCTCTGAGAATCCTGATCATAGTAGGCTTGATCTGGGGTATGTCCACCTCCCAGTGCTGGTGTGGTGCCACACCTGTGTGGATTTCCTGGAGCACAAGTCCAGCTGGCAGAGCCATTGCTGTGCCTAGAGCCCATCGAGCTGGTCTGGGCTCTGATTCCCATTCAGAGTAGGGCTGGACAAGGATTTCCTGGAGTTGGACCTGGGGAGACAAGCACAGTGACAGAATGAACAGCCTGGGTTTGTTTCAGGGGGTAAAAATGTTCCTAGCCAGGCCTTTCACCCCAAAGGCCCCTCCACACAATGAAAGCTCCAGATCTTTTCATGAGGCTCTTGGAGCTGCCCCAGTTCCACCCTTGGTCATTAGGGACCAACAGCTCGAGGCCATTGCCAGTCCAACCATGACACAGCAGCTGCCTTTGCTTTCCAGCTCACTGCAGCAAGGAATTACAGAGGGAGCCAATAATTTGGCCAAAATCATTTGGAAGAATTTATTTCCCTGGAACTGTGCTCCTGTATCTCCTATTTCTATCACTCTTAACAAAAAATCATGATTTTTAGCACAAAGCCAGGCCCACTTACTTGACTTCCTCATACTTTTTGCCTCGATAAAAGTTACTCTTCTTGATCAGATACAGCAGCACCAGGTCACAAAAGAAAGCTCCCTGCAAAGGGGAAGAACTTGTGTTTTATCTTTGAAACGGGAGAGGAAGTGTTCTGATCTCCTTAGAAATGAACATTAATGAAAGGATAACTTGTAGAAACTCTGTTTTCCTTCATTCTCTGTGCATTTTCCAGGGTATGTATATATTATATACCCCCTGTGGGGTTGTTTAGACTACCAGATTTATTAACAAATGTTTTTAAGACAGGACACAGACACACCTGGCTGAGTTGTCTGAGTAGTAAAGATTCTGCTGGAGATTTAAACACCCCATCCCATTTCCATCCCATTTGGGGTCTAGGTCCCAATATGTTACTTTAAAACAAAACATTCACTTACAGCTCCCATGAGTGCCAGCCCCGAGCTGATATTGATAATGGTGGGAATGATGTTAAATTTTCCTGCCTGGAAGAGGAAAGGTCATGAAGTCACTCCTGGGAGAACAACCCACAAAACAAACTCAAGGGTGTGGTACCACACTGGGGAAGCTGCTGCTGCCCCTGAGAGTGTTCTGTTCCCAGGCACAACCACGGGGGATTTGCAGTGAACAATCTTGGAGGCTGCAGGTCTGTGTGTGTCTCAGTTCTGACTGTCCCTGGCTGCATTTCTGAGCTTGCATCATCCCTGGATAAGGCTGCTTTTCTCTCTGCAGTGCTTGCATATGAAAAACAAGTCTCTGGGGCACATTTATTTCTGTTGGGCTTTACATGAGCATGGTTTTAAGCAGAGGTGGTGCAGGCTCAGCTGCACTCCAGGTGATCTCTCTTACGTGGGGTTAGCTCCACGTGGATGGATGGGAAAAGCCCTTCCTACAACAAGCCAGAGAGGCTGTCCTCACCTCAGAGCTGCCTCCCCCCACGTTCTTTCTCTCCAGGCTCTGGGACACTCTGGCCTGGGCGCTCACCTTGCCATTCACCATCACATCGAAGCGGATTCCGTACGCTTTAATGAGCGTCCTGTAGTCAACCCCCTCAGCATCCCGGTAATACTTGGCAAACCTGGAATACAACAACGCTGGGTTCAATTCCACCTGCCCCTCTGAATTCTGTCCCCCCTTCAAACAGATCTGTTCCCTTATCAAAGCCAGCTTTAGCTTGCCAGGAGCACTCCCTCCCTCCCTCTTCTGCAGCTTGGCTGTGGCTGTGCCTGGCACAAGGCTGGTGCCACTCCACTGCCAACCTCCAGCACCTGCAAGTCCAAGCAGCCCAGCCCAGCTGTGATCCTGCATTGTGCCCTCCCCTCTGTACCCACCTGAAGTTGTACCCAGAAGAAATGGATGTTTCTGCAGACTTGTTATCCAGCCGGCTAAAAGAATAGTGAGGATTACATTCAGAAGGGGCTTTATCAAGATCACAGTTCCATTCAATCTGAATTCCTATCACACCACCCTTAAAAGAGAGAGACAGGGTGAGTTGTTTAAGCTTAGTTCAGTTAAAGTGTCTTCAAATTTGTCAGACCCTTGGGCAGGTTTTCCCCAGGGGCAAAAAACAGCTGCACTTTTGGTCACAGACACTCCTGGCTGGGCTGAGTTCAGGAATGTGATATTAATCCCATTATTACTCTACAATCCCACTTCTCCCTGTGTTGGTATCCTGAGGTTTCTCATCCCAGGACACTGATTTCATTCCACACTTCAGTGGGGAAGATGAGCTTTTATGCATCTTTTCTCACCCCAAGACACTGATTTCATTCCACACTTCAGTGGGGAAGATGAGCTTTTATGCATCTTTTCTCACCCCAAGACACTGATTTCATTCCACACTTCAGTGGGGAAGATGAGCTTTTATGCAGGGGTGGAGTTCCAGAGTTCTGTGTTTAAACCAACAGTGTAGTAATGTTGAAATTAAACAAAGAACCCCTGCTGGCAGAGCAGCAGTTTGGGCAGCCCTGAATGGAAGATAACTGACCCAACCAACCCTTTTAGAGGACCCCCATCCCCTGGGGACATCATAAATGGGACCAGCTTGACTTTAAGCACTGGCACCTCTGCAGTGCAGCCTGGAGAGGAGGCAGCTCCCCGGGCAGTGACTCCTCACAGCCTCCCAGTGAGCAGGGAGCCAGCTGGGAGGACACAGGAGCCCCAGGGGCACTCCTACCTCGGAGGCCATTTCCTGGAAGTTGCCCCCAGCCCAGCGGACGATGTTCCCCAGCACAAAGATGGGGCAGTAGGGATGCTCCTGGCTGTACCGACAGGTCTTCAGGTAGGACTCGTTGTCAGTTGCCAGCACATTCATCCTGCATGGAGGAAACAGGAAAATCCACCTTAGCTCCCTCTTTGCTTGCCTTCACAGCCTGCACCAGGACTACAGAGACAAGAGGCTTCTCCAATACCCCCTGTGCACACCAGCCTTGTCACCCTGTGAGTGTCTCTGCTGCTGCCCTGGGGGGAGCATTCTGTCCCCCAAAAATGATCTCCTGGCCAGGAAAGGACTTGGCCAGCTGAATCTGGGCTTGAGAAAAGACTCACATGGAACAGCTTGCCAGGCTGCTCCAGGGCCACCTGTTTTTCTCAAGGAGAAACAACAGGATTCTAGAAATGCCTATCTGTGCCCAGGACAAAGCCAGAACATGCACATTTCTACACTGCTTTAGTTTGTTCACATTGCAGCAGCAAACACAAACAAATATTTTTAAATTTGCATTTTTTGCCAGCCTTGGCAAAATTTTTCTGGCACTTCATTTTTCTGGAGGAGGGGGAATATCTGTGGAGCAGGAGCAGCTCAGGAACCTGTGGCACTTACTTGGAGAACTTAAACTTGGGGAAGCGAATGGAGTTCTTGATGTAAACAGTGAAGTTTTCTGCGCTGCCCAGAAGTGGTTTCCTGCAAGAGAAGGGTTTGTCCTCTGCCTCTGTCCCTTGCCCACATGTGAAATCTTGAATTGCTATTTCAGAAGCAGCTTCATCCCATAGGTTGGATGGCACCAGGCCAGCTGTGCCACTTCCCCCACAGCGCCAGCAAGGGCTTGGTGAGGAGCATGCAGGTTCAGGGGACAGCCCGAGAGCTGGGAACAGCCAGGGAGAGAAGCAGGGGGAGCAGAGGGCCAGTCCTGCCAGGGGGGCCCTGCACAGCCCCCTCCTGCACTGAGCAGCCAACATTCGAGCAAGCACCCAAGCAGAGGGGACACAGGAACTGCCCTGGGTGACACACAAGCCAAGCAACTCAAGCTTGGAAACAAGACACGTACTTGGGCTTGGATCTTTTTTCCACAGGGCACCAGGCCAGTATCTCACAAGTCCCTCTGGTGCTGCCCCTGTCTTTCAAACAGCGGCCAGTCTTAACCCCTGCGAGCAGACATCACAGAAAAGGTCACACCAGGCAGTCACCTCCTCTCCTTGCCTACAGGGCATGTGAAAATTGAGGATTTTCCCTCTCCTCCCTGCTGTGAAAGGGCCTCTCAGCTGGAACAAACACCCTCTTGTTGTGCCTCTGAGCAGCCCAGGGTTCCCTGGCCCAGCCACCACAGAGCTGTAAGCAAGGCAGGGATCTTAATAAAAGAGAGAAGGGAAAAGAAGAGGGAAAAGAAGAAGAGGGAAAAGAAGAAGAGGGAAAAGAAGAAGAGGGAAAAGAAGAAGAGGGAAAAGAAGAAGAGGAAAAAGAAGAAGAGGAAAAAGAAGAAGAGGAAAAAGAAGAAGAGGAAAAAGAAGAAGAGGAAAAAGAAAAGGAAAAAGAAAAGGAAAAAGAAAAGGAAAAAGAAAGCAAGCCTTGGTGCTCTCTATCATCAGAGATCTGGGGGTGTGACCAGGCTGAGGCCTCTGAAGGACACCAGCACAGACACAGCACAGACAGGGACACTTCCCTCACCATTGCCAGCCACCACAGCTTTCCCTTCCAGGCAGTCCGTGTCCTTGTCACACAGGGCATCAGGAATGCTGGCACTCTGCAAAGGGGAAAAGGACACAAGTGAGAGTGTGACAGGACACCAGAGCCAGAGGGGTGACAAAGTGCTGCTGACATGGGGTGAATTCTCTGTGTGAGCACGAAAACCACACAGCTGAAGTGGGAACTGGGGGTCATGCAAACATATCCCAGCACCAGGATTCATCCACACTTCTCAGTTTTGGGTCCTGCTCAGTCTGGAGAGGGGCAAACTGGAAAAAACCAACATTAGTACTCACCAAAACCAGGCAGGAGGCCACTTTGCTGTAAGATAACCCTGCATTGGATCTAAGCCACAAAGTCCTGTGGCCCAAATGTGCCCCAGCCTGGCTGCACGGCCACCAGAGGACAGCAGTGCCCTGACCAAGCCAGCTGTGCCATGGAAAATCCATCTGAGTGGATACAGCACCCCCTGCACAGCCAGAGACCTCCTCCCCTGGGCTCCAGCCCATTCCAAACATCTCCACAGAGGATATTCCACATGGCACAAAGACCTCATGCCTTTGCCCTTCAGGGGATGTTCTGGAATGTGCTGAGCACCATCCCGTGTGAGAGCTGGAATGTTCAGCACTTTCCAGGACTGGGCTCTTCAAAATCTCCTCTCCCCATAACTACCCTGAGTCACATCAAAGCTGTTTTCCAGGGCCTTTTCTAGCCCTGAGCAATCACTGCCCGGTCTCATCTCCAGCTGGGCAGAAATTCAACACCACCCAAAGGCAGGAAGGCTCTACGTGATCAGTGCCACTGGAAATTAGGACAGCTGAGGCTCCCAGGCTTACAGTAATTTCCCAACTGAGCTATTACACTACAGGAAAAAACACTTGTCTTTCATCCTTCCTTTCTTTGTTGCTCCAGAAGTGTCCTCTGTCAGTTCTTACCCCCATTTTTCCAGGGGTCTGGGGGTCAAGGGGCTCAGTTCTTCCTACCTCAGGACACGTGGCTTGTCTCTGGTTTGGGGTCACAATCAGATTTGTCATGACAAAGAAGACGCTTTCACCCTGCAATAAATAAAGAGTTAGAAAACTTGGTTTACTTTTAAAGTACTTGTAATAAGGAGCATGAAGCTCTCTCCAGAACAGAACAACCCCCTCTCTTCTCCACAGCTTTTCAGGCTGAGATACAACATCGGCCTTTGTGTGGAGATTTGTTTGGATGAATTCCCTCACACTGTGGGTGCACACACAGCCATGAGAGCCAGCCCACGGCCCTGGGGGGAGGCAGAGCACCCCCAGCATCTCAAATAAAAAACTCCCAACAGAAAACCCCTTCCAGCATCATTTTCTTGTATCCCAGCTCCTGCTAATTCACAGGGAAGACCTGGCTAGATCATTTCAGCACCCACACGGGGGTGATGCCAACCTGGGGAGGGATGACATAGTCTGCAACATCCCACAGCCTCTCCCCCAGCTCCGAGGTGTTGGTGAAGGCCACCCCTTTCAGCTTGGTGATGACAGAGCTCTGGAGGGACGTGTCTGTGTCCTGGTAGCCTTTCTTGACCACAAACACCCACCTGTGTGAACACAGCAGCGTTAGGGGCTGTCAGGGAATGAGTCAGACAGAGAAATTCACACCAAGGTCAAATCAAGACATGCCAGTGACACCAAACCCTCTGCAACTGCTACTGCTAATAAAGGATAAACTCTTGGACACAAGCTGTGCTTGTCAATAGTGGAGAAATGTGTAAGAACAGGTCATGAGGTAAAAAAACCAAAGCTTCCATCTGTGCTACACTCAGCAGCCTCAGGAGGGGAAAGGAAGAGCAGGGCTGTGCCTTTCTCAAGATGAAAAACAATAGAGGCTTTTGCAGGTTGCAGGGCAGAGCGTGGTTGGTTTCACAAGCTCAGGACTCTCACTTTAGCACGATGGCTGGGGAGATGGAGCCCCTGCAGGTGAGCTGGGTATTCCTGACAGAAACCTGCAGGGAACATTCCCAGCTGGATACAAAGTCCTTTGGAAGCCAGGGTGATGGGAACAACCTGACTGCACCCTGGGGGAGCTGCTGCCTTGCTGAACAATCCCAGGAAAGGCTTTGCTTCCTTCTCCCACTGGAAGCAGCAGGAGTTCCATTTCCCTGGGTGAAAACCTCTGGCTCAGATGAAATGCTTCCAGCTCCCCCACAATACTGCTAAAATCATCTGCCAGAACAATAAAAAATCCCCCTTGAAGAAGCTGAGGGTGCTGGGGCAGGTTGGGAGAGGGCAAGAGGCTGAATGTGTGGCACAGCTCTCCCTTTCAGGGCTCTCCATGGGGAGGAGAAGGGGCTGAGCAGCCCTGGCAGCACACAGCCCTTCACCTGCCACATGTGACAAACCTGCAAAGTTTCCTGCTTCCCCCTTCCCCAAGAGCACTGATTTCCTCCTCCAGGAGGGCTCAGAAGCAGTGAATTTTCCTTGCATTTTCCACAGTGAATCGTGGAATAAATGGCAGCTGTGTCCAAGAAACTCCAGAGGGGTTTGATGATCCCCACCCCAAGCCAGCATTTGAACAGGGACACGTTCCTGTTCATGCCACAAAGGATTCACTGCAGGGACCATCAGTGACAGTGCTTGCAGGAGGCAATAGATCCCAAAGGACAAAAACAACCCTTCCCTGCCCACGCTGTTTCTCTCTTAGCCCTCAGCAATGTTATCCTCAGGGTTCCTCCTTCAGCCCCCCCAGACTGCTGAGCCTTCCCTGAGCTCTGCTCACTGCAGAGGCTCTGGGACTGCACAGCTTTCTATAAATACACCCAGCACGTAAAAATGACTCTGCTATATTTAATCAGTGGAAACACGAGGTGTGGGAAAGGTGAAAGCACCCAGAGGCACAGACAGTGAGGGGACAGAGTTTGGTGTCACAACCTGAAAAGCCTCAGAAACTCCAGAATCAACAGCCCAGGCTGGATAATCCCAGGTCTGAGCCTGCAGGGACAATCCCTGTGCCCATTACACACCAGTGTGACCATTCTACTGCAGAACTGGGCCTTTCCCAAGCTATTCCCGAGCCAAGCCCTGCTCTGAAATGAATGCAAAGCAGCCACATTCATTCCCTCTGCCTCAGCCCCCACAAGCCCGGCTGCTGCAGCCCACTCCAGCAAAGAAATCTCCCACTTTCTGCCTGCTTCCCTCCCATCCAGCCCTGAGCAGGTCGTGATGCTGTGCAGAAAACTCAGGTGTGCCCCAGGGCTCAGCACCCTGGCTGTTAATGCTCCTTTTTCCTCAGGAGTCAAACGGTAGGGTTTGGCACCATTCCCACAAAATACAGAAATAAAGGCATAAATAATGCAGTACAAAGCCATAGTCACTGGGTCTATTTTTAACCCGACCTTCATTTGAAAGGTAGAGCTGAATCCAGCCATCTCTAGCAGGTGAAAAATCAGCTATAACCCATTAGACATTACAAAATGCAGCTGCATAAACCTGTCTGATGATCTGCATTGAAATCAGGAGGCACAGCAGGCTGTCACTGTGTGCAGAGTACCCTCATTTATCTTTATCACAGCCAAATCCATCTTTATCACAGCCAAATCCATCTTTATCACAGCAAAACACAAAGCAGAGAGTGATTCTTACCCCACCAGGTAAGCCAGGATGGAGAGCTGCACCACTCTGTAGAGGACCCCAACCTTCTTGTTCTTTGCAATGACGTATTTCTCCGTTTTATAATCGAAAAGAGACAGAAATAAAGCCTTCCAAGCCACCTGCCCCATGCTCCCAGCTCGCTCGGTGCCTGGAGCAGGCACAGCTCGCACCACCCACACGTGCAGAGATGGAAACCTGACACAGCAGCCCTGATCCCTCCCTCCCTCCTGCCCTCCCTCTGCTCAGGCAGAGCCCAGCAGCTGCACTCGGTCCATCCTTCTGAGCTGCTTCATCCCTTGGGAAAGCTCCTCTCTCCCTGCTCAGCTTTGCCCCCAGGTTTCATTCTTTCCTTGCTACAAAATGTTTAGAATTAAATACGTTATAGTATAAAGTATAAAGTATAACACGTTCACAGAATTATTGAATGTGCTGAGCTGTGAGGGACTCACAGGAATCATCCAGTTCAACTTTTAGCACTGCACAGATAGCCCAAAAATCCCACTTGAGGGACCCAGTCCAACTCTTAGCCCTGCACAGATACCACAAAAATCCCACTTGAGGGACCCAGTCCAACTCTCAGCACTGCACAGATACCCCAAAAATCCCACTTAAGGGACCCACAGGAATCATCCAGTTCAACTCTTAGCACTGCAGAGATACCCCAAAAATCCCACTTGAGGGACCCAATCCAACTCTTAGCATGGCACAGATACCACAAAAATCCCACTTGAGAGACCCACAGGAATCACCCAGTTCAACTCTCAGCACTGCACAGATACCCCAAAAATCCCACCTGAGGGACTCAGTCCAACTCTTAGCACTGCACAGATACCCCAAAAATCCCACTTAAGGGACCCACAGGAATCACCCAGTTCAACTTTTAGCACTGCACAGATACCCCAAAAATCCCACTTGAGGGACCCACAGGAATCATCCAGTCCAACTCTCAGCACTGCACAGATACCCCAAAAATCCCACTTGAGGGACCCAGTCCAACTCTTAGCATGGCACAGATACCCCAAAAATCCCACTTGAGGGACCCAGTCCAACTCTCAGCACTGCACAGATACCCCAAAAATCCCACTTGAGGGACCCACAGGAATCACCCAGTCCAACTCTCAGCACTGCACTGATACCCCAAAAATCCCACTTGAGGGACCCACAGGAATCACCCAGTTCAACTTTTAGCACTGCACAGATACCACAAAAATCCCACCTGAGGGACCCACAGGAATCACCCAGTCCAACTCTCAACACTGCACTGACACCCCAAAAATCCCTCTTGAGGGACCCAGTCCAACTCTCAGCACTGCACAGATACCCCAAAAATCCCACTTGAGGGACCCACAGGAATCAAAGGATGATTGAGTCCTGACCCACTCAAGAAAAGTGTTTGTTGCCCAAACACTCCCGGAGGTGTCAGGCTGTGAGCATTCCCTGGGGTGCCTGTTCAGTGCCCCAGCACCCTCTGGAAGAATCTTTTCCTGATATCCCACCTCACCCTCCCTGCACACCTGCAGCTGTTCCCTCAGCTCCTGGCACTGCTCAGCAGAGAGCAGAGCTCAGTTCCATCCTCCAAGGGCACACAGGTACAGTCTCTCACCATTTCTTAATGATTAAATCCTTCCTTCAGCCTTTACAGGGTAAATTTTTGATTTCTCATAAATTTGCATGAGCAATGAGAACCAGGGTCCCCGACAATCAACCAAAACACCTGCCTGGTTCCCACACCTTCCCACCAAACCCCAAATTAAGAAATTAATGAATAAATTCTGCATGTGCCTGAGGATAAACCAATGTTTTCCAAGGACTGGACCTGAGGAAACGAGCACAGGTAACAAAGAGGACGAGCAGCCTGGGTTTGTTTTGGGAAGCAATGTGGGCAAGAGGCTCCCAACCAGGCCTGCCTCACCTTACCCCAAATTCTCCTGCACGACCAAAAGCTCCAAATTTCATTTTCCTGAGGCTTCTGGAGCTGCCCCAATTCCATGCTGGGTCATGAGGGACCAAGAGCACAAGGCCAGTGGCAGTGCAGTGACACAGCACCTGCCTTTGCTCCCCACCTCACTACAGAGGCAGCCAGTAATTGCTAAATTCATTTCAAGAAATATAATTTCCTGTAATTGACCTCTGTTTGCCAATAGCAATTACTGTGCTCCTGTATCTCCCTTTATTTCTATTAGGCAGAAAAATAAAGCCACTGCCCTGGACAAATCCCTTCCTTGGGAAAATCATTCTCAAGATGTCAGGCTTTAGGAAAATTTTGTCCTTCATCCTCCTTAAATTCCATATCAAATTGAAACAGATGGATCTGGTTTTTAATGAAGTTGCTCCAAATCACAAAAGGATCACAACCAGCGTCATAAGGAACAAAACACTCATTTTATCCCTCATCCCAGAGCCATCCCTGCATCCCTGCAGAGTTCCTCTGCAAAGGGAAGGAAACCTTTCTCCAGCACCTGCAAAACTAGAACACAAACCTGCCTGTGACAAAACTAGAACACAAACCACCTGGTAACCTGGTGGCTGCCAGAGCAGCTCTGCCCTGAGCCTCTGTAGTTATTTTCCAGGTCAATAAATCTGAGAAAAGATTTACACTGTCAATTAATCTGAGAAAGGTTAAAAAAAGAAAAAATGGTTAGAGTGAGAAATATTCTGCTCTAGTTGAGGCCTGAAGGTGTAAGCCACATTTGATCACTGAAATTAAAATAAAAAAGAGAATGTGAAACTGATACTTTCTTGTGGTTTTGGAGATATCAAGTAGAGGCACAGGTGCAATTGCTGTTTTGGAATAAAATTTGTATCATAAGTGCCTCAGAACACTGCTCAGCAGAAGGGAAATTTTTGCTGACACTGCTGTTGTTGCAAAAATTTACCTTGTACTGAGCTGCAAAAATAATTTAGCTGGGACTTCTTATGGGTGTAGCTTTTATCACCCCGTTTTCACAACCAGGTTGGTTTTTTTTCCTTGCCTGGAAATCAAATCTACTGCTGGGTTTGTCAAAGTATCTGTGGGTGCTCAAACAGAAGTTTCATTCATAGCAGGGGACTAAATAACCCAACAAAGTCTAAAGATGCAAATAATGTAGGGTCTCTTAGTTCTTCTCAAGGGACAGGGGCTGAATGTTCACTGCAAGGTATTTCCCTTTTTGAGTCCCACACCTTGAATTTCCCATGAAAAAAAACCCAGTCCTGCTCCATTCCCACCAGGCTGTTTGCTCAGTCTGGGACTTCTCCCAGGGAGGATTTCTCCTCCAGGACTGAAACTCCTCCTTTCTTATTTTTATTCTTCAATTCCTGCCATGTCACACCTGTATTTAATTCCTCACACTGCAGACAGTGATTGCCTTCTCATAATTCACACATACTCACAGGACACACATCCCTGGTCTGCCCAGACTGCTCCTTATCTCCTTTTCCTCCACCTGGAGCTGATCTCAGCCTCTAAATTCCACCTGAAGGGACTGTGAAAATTAAACTTTCAACCTCTGCCCTGATCCAGGAGCATTTGAAACACTGCAAGGTCACGGGGCATGGAAAGATTTCAAGCTCAGCCAAATAATATCTTTAAATTCCACCCAGACAGAGCATGTGCTTTGCAGGCAGTGGCAGAAAGCCCTGGCCAGGACAGTGGTGATTCACCATGGCTGTTTTTGGGTTTTTGGGCACTCATCCTGGTCACTTCCAGTGCCAAATGAGGGTTTTTGGGGCACTCATCCTGGTCACTTCCAGTGCCAAATGAGGGGTTTGGGGCACTCATCCTGGTCACTTCCAGTGCCAAATGAGGGTTTTTGGGGCACTCATCCTGGTCACTTCCAGTGCCAAATGAGGGTTTGGGGCACTCATCCTGGTCACTTCCAGTGCCAAATGATCACCCCAGGCACTGACTGCTCCCCACCCTGCTGCCATCCCCTCCCAAAGGCTGACTCAGAAATGCTGAGATGTTTCTCCAGCACTGAAATGCTCCTGCAGCAAATATTTGAGTGATGCAGATCCATCTTGTCTCAGAAACAGGCGCCAGAGCAGCGACTGAAATAGCAGAGAGACGGGGAGGAAGGAAAGAGGAGATTTGGCAAGGAAATGAACCGAGGGAAGGCAGAGGTCAGATCTCTACATTAGCAGTTTCTTGTCACGCTGTCGCACTTGTAAATCAATAGCTACAAAAAAAAACCAAGGTGAAGAGTTAAAGTTGAGAGAGGAAATTTCTTCAAACCACAGCTCATGCCCACAGAAGTCACTTCAGGCATGGGCTGCTCGCTGAAGGTGACAGGTTGGGATGCAAGAACAGAGAAATGTGTGGAGCCCATGGAGAAAAATGTTCTGTTCAGCTTCTCTTGTAACTGTTATAAATGCAGAGTATAGAGTTGGCTTTTCGCAAATATTAAATTAAATACTCTATGTAGAATGTGGGAACATTGTACTGTATTTCCTTTATTAATAGAATTTAGAAATGTGATGAGCGTATACTCCTTATGATTGCATCTTAGCGTGAGAACACTGGGGTTTTGTTTTCCTGCATGAAGATTGCTGACCAAAAGGCAATTAAACTTCTGTTATCAAGTATCTTGTCCAAATGAAAATGACCAGAGCCCCAAGAGAAGAATTTATAGAATTTATAGACCTGTGTTATCAGATAGAATAGAGCCACCCGAAGACAAGTCTGCCAGATAGAATAGTTGAGGAGAGTTGAGACTAAACAAAAGAATTCACACTCAAAAATAATGTTTAAATCATGCATGTGAATTTTTAAATATGCAACAGGCTCATGTATAAAAAGAAAAAAACTCTTTTAGACAGTGTGCTGGCTGGTTCTGTGCCAGGCACCCTCAGCTGAGAAAATGTATTTTGCTTTTATCTCTCCTAATTGTCTATTTTCTTTTTATCTTTTTTTATGAAACTTCTAAATTTTTCCAAGAAAGTGAACCTCGTTTTTCACATAACCCTGGTGGGGACTTGGCTGGGTAAATGAGCCACTCTTTACCCTCCTAACCAGCACAGCTGCACACCCAGCCTTAAAGGAAAGGGAATTTGTGGGAAGAGTTTCTGTCACAACCCACAGGAGCATCCAGGGCTGTCTGTAAGGAGAGAAGGGAAATGGGGGAGTGCTGAAGCTGCAGAATATTTCCTGTCCTTGATTCAGCCCTCCATTTTCAGCCTTTGAATGTGTTCCATGTTCCAAGTCCTGAATCTCCTAGGCAGAGTGCAGGAATGTTGTTATTATTAGCTGCAACATTTATCCACTCCTCTCCCCCAACCCAAGAAGGGAAAGTGCTCGAGGAAGAGGATCAGAGAAGGAAAAATAGTGCACATCTAATGAAAGCCATCATGCCCTGCTCTGTGAGGGAGCTGGCACTGAGTCAGGTAAGAGAAATTAATAAAAGTGCACATAAAACACTGCTGAGAGAGTGAGTGCAAGGATAGCTAGACCAGCAGTGAACTCACCTCCTAAAGTCAGACAATAAAAGCATCACTGGGAATTAAGAGAAGAATGTTGAATCAAAGCCTGAAAGGTGAAGGGGTTTAATAAAAAGTGTTCCCACACTAACCACTGATTTAAAGGTGAAACCCTGCTCTTGAATACACCCAACAGACCAGTATTTACCTCTTTGATAACACAAAGAGATGAAACTGGTCCTGGCTTGGTACCTCTGCCAGCCCTTATCTTGCTGCAAGTACTGAGGAGAAACCTTCAGCCCCTTCCCTCACCTTTCTCATGGAAACAGCCAGAAAGTCAACACTGCCCTTCACCCTTTCCTCCCTGGAATTACCAGCTGGGAGCTCCTTGCAGCCACAGGAAAACACAGGAGTTACTCAGGCCTGACCCCCCAGAGGAATGAATTTCAGCCTGGCACCTGAGCTCACCTCAGGTCTGCTCTAAACCAGTGTGACCAGTGCCCAGTTCCCAGTTCAGCACGAGGCTGATGAGTCCCAGCTCTGCTGCACAGCTCAGCCAAGCTGGGAGAGGGGAGCCAAAGCAATTCTGTCTGTGACAGTGCAGCATCACTCAGCTCATTCCCCCACTGTAATAAGGACAGGAAATGTCTCTTTAGAGCTACAATTCAATTACCCTCCAAACAAAGCTGCCCCAACAGACCCTCGAGCCCAGCAAAGCTCTCCATGGCTCATCTCTGATGCCCTCATGTCGGTGCCTTGTGCTTTATAATGAAGAACTGCTCTCAGAATTTCCTTCCAAGAGTGCCCTGATTAGAGGCTTTTGCCTCCCCAAGTCCTGTGCCAGGGTCTAAAGGATACTGGGAACTTGCAGCTTTTGGTCTTTGAAGATGTTTATTGAGTCTCTTATCTCTGAGTCCAGGCACGCTGCCAAACCTGCTGAAAGACACCGCTGGCAAGGCCCTGGACAGAGGTTACAATCGTTTTAAAGAATTGGGACCCAATTAACACCTAACACAATCAATGTTTACAGTTTTGTACTTGCTGCTGATTTTTAGCACGTGATTTCTACACCTGCTTCATCCCACCAACGTGTCTGTGCCACCGTGGCAGGAGATGGAGTCAAAGGAGAAGAAAGAACATGAGACACTGCCCAAAGTTCTCCACCTTGCTTCCATCCATGTCCATTCTTAAAAACCCAAAACTACAAATTTACACCCTGTGACAGCTAAACTGCTACTTATTTCAGATCTTTGTTGTTTTTAACTCATCTATAAGTATTGGGATTTTTTCCCATGGACTAAGGTCAAAGGCAATGCTTTCCTGGGGGCCTGCCAGGGTCTCAGACACCCCAGGGCAGCCCAAGGAGTTTTCCACGTGCCCTGGACTCCAACAAATCACTGATGCCCTTCTCCTGATGGGCTGAGCTCCCTTCCTCCTGCAAACACCCAGGTCACTGCATTCTGTTCTGCAGAATCACAGATCCACAGCTCTGCACACAAACCTGGCACCTTCTGAACACACTGAGGGAAACACAAGGTTTGGGAATGTGAAAAACAAGGTTCACTTTCTTGGAAAAATTTAGAAGTTTAATTAAAAATAAATAAAAAGAAAATAGACGATTAGGAGAGATAAAAGCAAAATACATTTTCTTGGCTGAGGGTGCCTGGCACAGAACCAGCCAGCACCCTGTTATAAATATGTAGTTTAATTCGAGGTGTTTTTACTGTTATAATTATATGGTTTAAAGGTAACCCCTTGCACAGAAACCAACAAGGGGGGGTAGGCAACTGGCCTGCCCATAGAACAATAGACCTGTATTCTCATATCAGTGAGGGGTGGACCATGCTAAAGAGGTGCCAGATAATGATCACTAAGGCCCATCAGAACTGATTCAGAAAATCCCATCACTCCTAGAATTCTGACACTTGCTGAGACCAAACTCCTGGCAGGAGCTTCAAGAATAATTCATAGACATCTTTAGTGAAGACTTCAGGAATAATTCAAGGACAGATCCAGAGATGTGACCAGATTTCCCGGAATTCTATTCTACTCTCACTCCAGGTGGACAGAAATCCTATCTGCATATTCAGACTGGACAGAAAACCAGCCTGGGGCCTAAAAACCTTATAAAAACTAACCTTGAGAGATGGTTGGTGTGAACTATGGGGGACCCAGTGCGATAGAGGCTGGGTCTGGTTCACCCGGCAGCTCGAAACCCGGGCTCAGAGCTGCCCTTTGATTGTGGGAATTGTCTCTTTTCGATCTCATTTTGTCATTTTCCAATAAACCTCTAAAACGGAATATTGGAAAACTGTCATTTATAACAACCCCATTAACAAAGAGTTTATTCCTTAAAAACATCAGCCTGTTGCATATTTAAAAATTCACATGCATGAGTCAAACATTCCTTTTGAGTGTGAATTCCTTTGTTTAGTCCCAACCCCCTCCCAACTATTCTATCTGGCAGACCCATCCTTGGGTGGCTCCATTCCCTCTGATAGCCCAGGTCCATAAATTCTTCTCCTGGGGTTCTGGTCATTTTCATTTCATCAAAGATATTTGATAACAGAAATTTAATCGTTTTCTTGGGCAGCAATCTTCATGCAGGAAAACAAAAGAGCTCAGTCTTCTAACACCAAGTTACAATCATAAAAAAATATATTCATCACATTTCTAACTTCTGTTAATTAAAAGAAAATATAGTGCAATCTTCCTACATTATACATACAATATTCATTTTAATATTTGTGAAAAGCAAATATTAAAATGCATTTATAACAGGAACCTTCCTGAGAAAGCCTAAAGCAGTTGGTGTCAGTCCTGAATAAAGCAGCATCACAAAACACCTCCTGTGGGAGGCACAGAATTGTGAAGAAATGCAAAGTTGGATATAAGTGAGGGGGCCCACAGAGATGACACCAGGAAATTGTGGCTCTGCAAACCCACCTTGGCATGAGGCAGAAAGGTCAGGAACCATCCTGGCAGCTCTGGGAGATCTGCAGCAGCTCCTCTGCCCACAACACCTGGTCCCTAAAAACTGCCAAGTCCTTCACCTGGCTGGGGACAGGTGGCTCCTGACCCTGAATGAGGCATTTCCAAATCTTCTGTCACTCAGATGATGCCACAACTGTGCCACTGCCACAAAGTCAGGGCCAGGCAGCCAGGCCACGAGGGGACTTGATCCAAAATGTAGCTTGCAAATAAATTTAGAAGCAGACACGGCCAGGCTCCCATGGAAACCACACAAAAAGGCAGCTGTGGCTTGGATGAGTTGAATCTTGGCAGTCTTGGATAATCCCTTAAGTGCCATCCAATTACTGCAAATGTGTTTGGCATCTGCTGCAGTGACTGCAAAGAATTAAATGGTCCATGGAACTCGCCGGAAATTACAAGTCACAGAACTCTGTAATGCATTTAGAGAAAAAAAATACATCTAAAAAGGAAAATAGCATTACCCACTGCAAGAGCTGACCTCCTTGAGAGCCATAAAGGACAACAAAAGGCATCCAAGTAATGAAGGAAGCTTAATTCAGAGAAGAAACGAGAAAAATAAATGAGAGAAGGATTGTTTGTTATTTTTCCACCAGGCAATATTGGTTAGGCCAAAGGAGACAGGAACTCTTTTGTCTTCTGAAGGTCTGAAGGAGAAATCTTTGTTTAATCTGCTGCTGTCTATAAACACACATTAGGTCTGTGGGGTTTATGATCAACCAAACACAACAGAAATAAATAAAACAATCACAGAAATAGGAGACAGAAAAGAACACTACCAAGTGTCCATCCCTGACTTTGGAATTCACAAAGGGGGGCCTGAGATCATTTCTGGCCAGGCATCTTCTTTCCCCAAACCCTCCAAATTGCAATTACTGATAACCTGCAGCTGATAAATCACCAGTGTCAGTCTCTCAGATTAAAGAATTAAAGATTTCCCTGTGTTCAGCAGGGAAAGGAGAATATTCAGGATTAAATCTCTGAAAGAGCAGGAGGCCTCTGCTCCAACTGCATCAGTACAAGAGTTCCATACAGAACCATAAATATTTTCTGCTCTACAATCACAAATATCCTCCCTCTGCTTCTGTCCCACAGGCAAAACCTGATTCCACTAAATTCAGAGGCAGAACAAAACATCCAGAATTTAACTCTGGGATTTGATTGCACCTCTAGGCTCAGCAAACCCATCTGGATGTCCCACTTGTCGCTGCCCCAGGGGAAGGTCCAAGCTGCCCGTGTGATCCCAACTCCTCAGCGTTAAGGTTCTCCTGCGTCAGGTGGAGTTCTCTGCTGAAGATCATTTCCCCCGGGGTTTTTTTTCCAGGGATCCGCTTTTTAAGAACAACGGAAAAAGAAACGAAAGGAACAAAACCTCGGCTGCTTTCCAGCAATGTTTCAGACCGCAGGAAGCACGCGGTGCTGTGCTGCCACCAAGCTGCGCCCCGTGCCCACAGCCCGAGTTACAGCTGCGACACCGTGACACCAAAACCTGGAGCGCTTGAAGGGTCATTCCAGGAGGAGCAGCTCCTGGGGGAAGAGCTGCAGCATCTCTGCTAAACCCCGAGCGCCTCTCGGGAGGCACGGGCATGAATAAAACATCTGCAGGGGGAGGAAATAGCATCGCACGTGGGGAAGCAGCGACTGCAGTGCACTCGAGTCTGCCTGGGGTGGGATACACGTGAAATACACCGTATTTTTACACATTTATAGAATATGTGAATACATAGAATCATAGAATGCTGGGAGGGACCTTAAAGATCATCTATTCCCAACCCCTCTGACGTGCAGGGACACCTTCCCCTATCCCAGGCTGCTCAAGGCTTTACCCAGCCTGGCTTTGAACCATATATGAATACATATACGTATATACACCGTATATGTGATCCTAAACATATATAAACACATACACGGTGTATTCCATGCAGAGGTATAGAACACAGGTGTAAAACCAATTAATTCTGCCGTGGCAGCGACTTGTCTCAGGGTGTGAACGGAGCAGCGCTGGCACCGCCTACCTCAGGAATCCTGAAACGCCACGAGGCGGCTGCCAGGGCTGTGTCCGCAATCAACAGCAGTGCCAGCACCGCCGGGACACTGCGGGACACCGGCAGCGACACCGGGAGCGACACCGGCACCGGGAGCGCGTGTCCGGGGGGCGTGTCCTTCCCGCTGGCCCCGCCCCGTGTGGGCGGTGCTGCCGCTCTCGCGCGCTCTCGCGATACCCGTTCGAACGGCCCGGGCGGGCTCTCTCGCAGGGCTCCCTCAGAGGGCCCGGCCCGCTCGGCCCCGCCATGCCGCTGCAGCCGCGGCTGCTCCGCACCTATTCGCGGCGCCCCGGTTACCTGCGCCCGCTGCCGCCGCCCGACAAATGGATCTCGCCGCCGCAGGACCGCAAGCGCTTCTTCAGCTCGACCTCCGCCGCCTCCAGCGCCGCCTCCAGCGCCCTCTCCGCTTCCAGCGCCGCCTCCAGCCCGTCGGAGGACCCCGACTTCTCTCCGCCCGTTAAGCGCCTCCCGCAGGCCCCGGGTAGGCGCCCCGACTGGGCCAGGCGGCTGCGGACACGCAGGAAGGAGAATCGGGGGCCGGCCGGGAAGGAAAACCGCAAACCGGCCGGGAAGGAGAACCGGAAGCCGGAGAACCCTGGGCGGGAAACCCGCGGCCGAGGGAAGGAGAACCGAGAACCGGCGGGGAAGAAGAAATGGAACCGGGGGAAGGAGCTCCGCAGCCGCACAGAGGAGCCCCGGGGGTCGCCGCCGTCGCCGTCCTCGCCCTCTCCGTGCCCGTCCCCGTCCCCGCCGCGCGGTCGGGGGCGCCGCCGGCAGGGCTCGCTGTGCGCGGCTCGGCGGCCGCTGCTGTGCAGCACCCCGCAATGGGCCCCGCCGCCCCGCCGCGCCCGCCGGCCGCCGCTGCCGCTCAGCTCCACCGCCGACAGCGGCTCGGCCTTCGCCGACAGCCCCTCTCCCCGCCGCCGCCGCCGCGGCCCGCCCGTGTGCCTCAGCTCGCTGCTGCTCAGCACCACCATCGAGGGCGGCTCGGTGCTGGGCGATTCCCCCCCGCCGCAGCGGCTGCCCCGCAGCTCGCCCGAGGGATGCTCCGGGCCGCGGCCGTCGCCGCTGGGCGCTGGCGAGGAGGTGCCTGAGTGGTTCCGACAGGAAGGCTTGGCTCGGAGCTGGGAGCCCGAGCCGGAGCTGCGAGGGTCCGGCCGCGTTCTGAGGTCAGGAGTGCGGGCACAAACTCCCCCGTCCCCACAGAAAGCCTCAAGCACTCCCCAGGAAGCGCTGCCGCCCACTGAGGGTGAGCCACAGCCCCCTGCACCCTGTGACAGTGGCACTTGTGAGGAACCCCGTGAGGTTCCATCTCATCTCAGGAGAGATTCGGCAAAAAGAAGCTCGAGCTGTCACAGAGGTCTAGACAAGGAGTTCCAGCTTGTGCCGTTTGTAATCCTGGACGCTCTGGAAGTGCCAAGGAGATTGAAGAGCATGAAATTCAACAAGCAGGCAGATGTTGAACCTGCCTGCCTGCAGCCAGAATCTCCCGTGGGCCGCCAAGGAATCTTGGAGAACAACCACAAAAGGACCAAGGGTGGTGTCCCTGGGGAGGGCAGCACCTGCAGGAAAGCTTGTATCAGTGGCTTCAGTGCCAGCCGCTGGGGCAGGCAAAGCAGGCTCAGGCCAAAACGGCACAAGAACAAGAGGCAGCAGCAGCCCAATAACTCCTTTTTCAGACGCCAGACCAGGCAAAAACGAACTCGGAAGGGAGCTCTGGAGATGTCTGTAGGTGTCAGAGACAATGACTTTTCACTCAATGGCTCCTATTCCTGGGCTAGAGTTCGTGCCTCTCTGTCCTACCATAAAAAGAAGAAAGTGATCACAGATGAGAGTTTCTGCAGCAGCATCTGCACCCCTTCAGGGAAATCCCACCTTTCGGGGTACCAAGCCAGCCTGTCTGGTGGTAAAGCTCAGGGCTGCTCCTGGGCTGCTTCCTCCATGCTCCTGCTGGCTCCCAGGGATTCCTCCTCTGTCCTGGAGCTGCTCCTTACCGATGCAGAGAAAGTGTTTGGAGAATGCAACCAAGAGGGGCCTATTGCTTTTGAGGATTGCATTCCTTTAAATATGATGAAAGATACCAAGAAAATTGGAGAAGGGGTGTTTGGAGAAGTGTTCCAGATTGACAGCGAGAGAGGACCTGTGGCCTTAAAAATAATTCCCATTGAGGGGACTGAAAAGGTAAATGGTGAAGCTCAGAAGAGCTTTGGGGAGATTCTGCCTGAGGTAATCATTTCCAAAGAACTCAGTCTTCTGTCTGAGGGCTCTGTGAACAGAACTGTGGGGTTCATCAGCCTGTACTCTGTGCACTGTGTCCAAGGAGCCTATCCCAGGTACCTCCTGGAAGCCTGGGATGAATTCCACAAAGAAACAGGCTCAGAAAACGACCGGCCGGACTTTTTTGGGGCCCAGCAGCTCTTCATGGTGCTGGAGTTTGAATTTGGAGGCAGGGACTTGGAGCGTATGAACAGCAGCCTCTCCTCGGTGGCCTCAGCCAGGAGCGTCCTGCACCAGGTCACCGCCTCGCTGGCCGTGGCAGAGCAGGAGCTGCACTTCGAGCACAGGGACCTGCACTGGGGCAACGTGCTGGTCAAAAGGACAGACCTGAAAGAGCTTCAGTACGTGCTGGATGGAGAAACACACTCCATCCCCACAGCTGGGATCCACGTCAGCATCATCGACTACACCCTGTCCCGCCTGGAGAAGGACGGGCTGACCGTGTTCTGTGACCTCTCCACGGATGAGGAGCTCTTCCAAGGCACTGGGGATTACCAGTTTGACATCTACAGGCAGATGAAAGAGGAGAACTCCAACAGCTGGACTGACTATCACCCACACAGCAACGTCCTCTGGCTGCACTACCTGGCTGATAAACTTCTGAAAGGCATGTGCTACAAGAAGAAGGCATCAACTCCTGGCCTGAAGAAAATCAAGCAGCAGCTCACTAAGTTCCACAAGGAAGTGCTGACCTTTGGGTCTGCCCATGAGGTTCTGCACCACAGCAGCCTCTTCCAGTGAGCAGGGGAGCAAGGACTGAGCCACTGGTGCTGCTTTTCTGCTCTGCTTTTTGTATGTGTTGGCACAATGAAGTGTTTTAATTTGTTCCCAATGTGTATTATACATTATCAAAAATGTCCTAAAAAAATCCTCCCCTATGTCTCCTGCTCTAAGATGTTTCCATACCTCCTGGTTTTGAGGGGTGTTGGAGGTGAGACAACAGAGCTGACTTTGGAGAAAGGAGGGGAAAAAAAAGACTTCTTCAGGCTCAGTAAATGCTCTGAATTTCACATAAATTTTCTTACCATTTTAGCCTTAGATTATTAAAAGTTCTGTTTTTACTGTATTGTCTTTTCTAGAGATTTTTTTTTTTAAAGGTAAAAACTCTTCAGTTCTGGACAGTGAGAACAAGAGTTAAATATTGTTGGCTCACTAGAGACAGAGGGGCAGCCCATCCTTTGATTTAATTTTGGCAAAATTTATACCTGAATTAAGGTACAAAATGTAAATATGTGACATTTCTGTAAGGGGTTTTAAACCCACTCATCTGCACTAATCTGTTTTTTTTTCCTCCTCTCTTAAGGACCAAGAAAGAGGTACCTGGTTGTGAAAAAAATTAAACAAAGTACCTGTGTCCCTGATTTTTGATGGTTATAATGTTGTACACTGATAGGAGCTCAGATCTGTAACCTGGTGGTAGCACTGAAGCAATTTCTTCATTTAGCTACAGAAGAAAATGCCCAAGGTAATAAATGTTCTTTAGCCCTGACTGCAGATGGACCAGGTGCCCTAAACTGGAAGCTCTCCTGACATTAAATCCCAATTCCCTGTTTTCAAAATGTCTTTTGCTAACATTCGTTTTTATTAAAAATACTGGGCTAAAGAGAACAATAAATCACACTGAAGTGAAAAGTGAATTAAATTATGATCCAATGACACGGATGCATTAAGAAATTAAGAGGCAACATCATCAAATTCATTATAGCTGGAATGCTCAGTGCAGTCTAATAAATAAACGTTGTATTTGGGCATCTCAAAGATTCATCTTGGACCCTCCCTTGAAGTCTCCTTTTTACAAACCCACCAAGGAGACCCTGGGATGGTTTTACTGTTCTGCCTTCCAGACACTGCACAAAGTGACCTGACAATCTGCAGTGCTTCAAATTATCAGGATGGAAATTGTGCTGGAATGTTCCCAGGCATCCTCTCAACCCCTTTTTTCCCCTCTAATTGAATAAAGTAATGCACTGTAATTGAATGGTCTTACAATCCACTTGGTACGGCCTGCACTGAATACTTATGTGACATCAAGGAGTGTTCCTCAATTTCATTTATGCTTTAAAAGGGAAAAAAAAAAAGATAGATGAAACCACGTTATTTTTTGCCTGCTTGCTGCTTTGTTTCTGTGATTTGAGAACTGATTTTGGCTGTACAGGAGGGATGGGGCAGTGGCAGGAATTAATGCCAGGAGAGGTGACAGCCCCCAGGGGAACCTTAATTAATGTTGGAGATTCTGAAAGCTGAAACCTCAGAATGTTTCCCTGCAAACCAATTTGCTGATTTGTGAACAGGTAGTAATTTTCATTAATCAAAATGTAAAGCTTTTACCTCCCTTCAAAACTGGACATTAAATTCATATAGAAAGCTTTGCAAGGAAATGCAGCTGCCAGTGCTGAGCCCTCATTTCCTTTTTTAAAGATGCTCTCTGATTAAAAAAAACCCACAGAAAAAATATCTTGTACTAATCAGCCCTCATAAATTTTAATGGGAGGATGGTGACAAAAAAGGAATTGGAATAGTAAATTTCCCCTAATCAAGTTAAATGCCCTGCACATGTTTTCATCTGAGTGAAAGCTTTACTTGGAACAGAGCTGGATTATATATTTTAAAGATCTGCTCTCCCTGCTAAAGAAAGAGGATGCCAGAACCCAGTTTGCCCCTTCAGAAAACACAAGATTTTTAGTATATACCACACTGAAATTAGAGCCTTAAAGGGTGCTCCATCTTTTACTGAAATAAAGTTTGAGCAAAGCTAAAATTATCCTAAGGCAAGGACAGATTTTTCACAGGGATCCAAAGGCTTTGGATGTGAAAAGAGCAAGCTTAGTTTTGTGTTAACTGGTAAATCAGATGGATTCCAAGTAGGAATTCTTCAAATCCAGGTCTAAGTGGATTTTGTGGTGAAGCCAGCAACCCTCACTTAGAATGTGCTTACATCCAAGTGCCAGATCCATGAAAATTTTACCTATTTTGATGGAGAAGACAGATAAAATATGGATTACCCTATGAATGCTCTGTAACTTACCAGGATGCTGTTAAACCATTTCATTTTTGCTCATTCCCCTCTGGAAAAATGAGACATTAAGTGCAGGAATATGAAAATGATCTGCCTTGAGAAGCTGAATGAGAAGGAAGAGCAGCTCTGCCCTCAGTGTAGACAGACAGGATGAAGAGCAGCTGCCCAGAGTGTCATTCAGAGGCAGGAAAAAAGGGAAAATAGCAATTTCTGCCCAATTCTGCACTTCCAGCCTGCAGCAGTTCATGGTGCTGCTGGTTGGCCACGGTGCCCAGCAGGAGAGGCTGCCAAGGGAGAAGGAATTCTCCTTAGAGCTGAATAAAAACAGACTGGGAAATTCAACTCCCCATAAAACAAATTAGGTACAAATAGCCCAATAAAAGCTTGAGAGCCTTGAATCAGATAAATCCAGTATTTAGGTTCTCCTCCTAACAAGTGAAATGCTCCTTCCCTTCCCTGGAGCTCATTGCAGGGTTTGTTTGGGTAGTAAATCTCTTGGTGGCTGTGCTGGGTTTCCTCAGCAGTTTGCTGAGAACAGTGGGGCTGTTCTACAACCTCACCTCCACTGGCACCTTCCTAAAACACAGATTTTTGGGGTGGTTCAGGAGCAGAGTTGTCACAGAGTCATTTGTGACACATTCGTGGTCACTTCAGTGTGGCCCCCAGTGATTCTTTCCTAGGAGCAGACAGAAAAAGAGGTTTTATTTCATGGGAGGCCTGGAGCATCTTGGAATTTGGGGGATTTACTCCCTCCAAATGCTTTCCCACACAGGACAATGCAACAGCCCAATTAATTGTTCAATATTCCTCAGGGTGTGTAGGAAATGCTTCCTTTTCCATCTCAGGCAGACCCCTCCATGCTTTATGTAACATTTTATCATTCCAGGTTGACTTCAGGCTCTGTTCCACGTATCAGCTCCTGCACAATGAACTGATGCCTTGTGTTAAATGTAAACTGAGCAGCTCTGCAGTGCTCTGCTGTTCATCTGTTCCTAATAAAGTGCCAGAATTGGGATTTTTAGGATGGTTATTGTTGTTTAAACCTCAGCTGTGCTCTGGGATTTCCTGGGACAGCCCCAGAGATGAAGCACGGTATGAATGGGATGTTATTGAAGGATTGCAGGGAAAGTCAAAAAACACCACTGAGGGTTTGAAGAAAACGCCTTTTGCACGAAGATGAAATTTTATCTGAACTCTAAATGCAAAATCTGGAGAGCACAACTCCTGTGCCTCACTAAATCTGATTGTCAAAGCAGAGGAGCAGTGCAGATGGCTGCAGCCCTTGTGAGGGCACTGAAAGCAAACACAGATCAGGTCACATTAAACAACCCTCATCTTCCTAAGGTGGCAGATTCAGAATATCTTTAATGCACACAAGGAAAATTCCCAAGATCTCAATGGAGAATTAAAACTAAAAGAACCTCTAGTGAGGAGTTCAGCTCCCAGAAAAAAAAGGTTTATAAGCAACAACGTTAAAAAAAATCTTCATGAGGACAAGGTCTTAGCAAAGAAACTCCAGTTCTTTACCCCTGAATTGCCACAGGACAATAATATTATTTTTTCTCCAGTGATGAGAAGATTTTCTTGAATAAATATTCAAGCTGAGGGGCACAGCTTTGTAGAGATGAGATTTATTCCTTTTTCCACTCACCAATAAATATCCCCTGTCTGTGGCTGATGTTCCTGGAGGAGTTCAAGGATAATTAACAATTAGATGTTGTGTGCAGAGGTACTCAGCAATGCTGACCAACACTCGAGAATCTCATGAATTATTCTCAGGAAATAAATGTACAACAACATCAGAATCCCTGCAGGCACTGCAGCCACAGTCATTAGTGTTCATTACTGCTCAGGGCTGAGCGTTGTCCCCACTTCTGTCTCCTCTGCTTTATGAACACCTAATTAAATATTTAATTGTGGTAAAGACTCCTAATTGCTACTAAAGCAGCAAAACATCTCAACTTGACCAGAATCCCCAGTTTTTTACCTTACCAAGGCACTGGTAATGCTCAGATTGTATCAAAACACAATTTTGCTGCAACAATGGAAAATTAGGATTCTCTCAGGGTTGAATCTTGTGCTGGTGAGACAAGGGACAGCTGGTCTTGAGTCAGTGAAGAGCAGATAAGGAACAGAATCAAATATGAATTTGGAGCTGAAATATTTCAGGAAAAAAACGTTTTAAGGAAGGCTGGCAGCAAGAACAAGAACTGCTCAGTGTTTCCATGTCACCTGGAGCAGGCTGGCCTATTTAGAGAAGTTCCAGTTTCTGCTGGGAACGTTCAGAACACACAAAATCCCCAGAGCCTGAAGGAGCAGACAGCCAAAATCCACCAATATGGGCAGAGCTTCAGGATTAAACATGGTATTTATGTTTCCATTAGATAAACACATTATCCAGCGGTTCCAATTCTTTATCTAGAGTTTGTTTTCAAATCCAAAATGCAAGGAGAAAATCAAATCCATCTGCTCTGTCTTTGTGAACTCCACAGGTCACTCAGCTGACAGGGCTCTGATTGAAAATGAGGGGCAGTATGTAAATAAATTAAATTTTGTCTAAATAAGCTAAATTATCAGTGCTGAACTGCAGACATCAAGGTCTTCTCAGACCTTCTGCTGTGTTAATTCATGTTCACTGTCTCATACTTGTCCAGATCTTTAGACATACAAGGCAAAACCCTTTATAACTTGGACTGAAGGGTTTATATTTTAGATAATTTCTATCACTGGGAAAGATTTTTTTTTTTATGTCTCTCTGATGCTGAATTAAAAATAGAATAATGACACATTGCATGGAACACAGATTCTATATTTGTCTTTGAAGCATTTCCCCAGCACAGTAAAAAACAACATTTATTACCTACCAGAGCACAATCACGTCCTCCAGAGATCCTGCAATGTCCTGGAGACCATCAGGGACACCAAAGATTGTCCCAAGGAGGGGTCACCTGCACCTGGGAGTGGCTTTTCAAGGTGAAAGAACCAACCTAAAAAACAGCAGAGAAGAATTTATAGCAAATGTAGCACTCTTGCATTTAAAAAATATAAAATAAATTTTACTGGGCAGTCTTTTCCTAAATCAGCAGCAACTGAGGGGGTTCCCAGGCTGCTCCAGGGCAGGATCCATCCCCATCCTCACCCTGTGACAGCAAAAGCCACGAGGGGGTGCCTGTTGTGTGAATCCTGGTGTGCCCAGGCTGCTGCTTTCTGCTCCCAACCACCCTGAGCAAATTCCAGCAGAGCACCAAAGGGTTTCCTATCACCAAATCCTGTCCAAAATGACACAATTCCCCTTTATCCTGGATATTGTCACGGATCCTGTGGGATCTCTTGGTTTCTGCATGGCCCCAGAAGAGAAGAGGACCTGCAGAAAACTCCCCAAGCACATTTGTGTTGTTCAGAACTGCCTGGCAGGGCAAAGGCTGCACCAGCAAAAATCAGGATTTTACCACAGTGGGATAAAAGCACAGCTTAGGGACAGAACAACTTCATTTCTTTATAATCAGGATTTTACCACAGTGGGATAAAAGCACAGCTTAGGGACAGAACAACTTCATTTCTTTATAATCAGGATTTTACCACAGTGGGATAAAAGCACACCTTAGGGACAGCACAACTTCATTTCTTTATAATCAGGATTTTACCACAGTGGGATAAAAGCACACCTTAGGGACAGAACAACTCCATTTCTTTATTTCTCTCCTCTTTTCTACTGACTAAGCCAGCAGCTCTGGCTGCAGCCCTCAGTCCTCTACCATACAGGGAGAGCACATCCAGCAGGGAGCACGGGGCAGGAATGTTTTATTTGTCACTGCTCAGGCATGGTTGGAAAATCCCCAGCCCGGAGTGTTTACGCTGCCAGTGTTTTCACCTCTGTCTCCAGGCGATGGACGTAAACCCTTCCTTCTTCCCTGCAACAGGATCAAACGGAGCTCCAGCAAGGAGAGCATCTGTCAGCCCATCAGGCTTCACATCAGATCCCAAATAAAACCCAACCTGTGCTCCAGAAAGAGACAAGCAGCCCCAACCCTGGAATTCTCTATATATAGTTTTGTAGAATTCCCGTCCTTTGCAGCAGTAAGGGTAATTTTTAGAACAAAACATGGCATATCTACTTATATGTGGATGGTTTCCTATTATTTATTTTATTCCAGCCATCCTCAGGGACAGATCCTGTAACCAGTTTAAGCAGCAGTAAAATCATTATTCAACAATCTGACAGCAGAAAAAGGGAACAGCACAGCTGGCGACCTCCGTCCCTGTGACCCACGAGAGTGGAACAGAAATACAGCACAGCCCAGTTAGCTGAATTTTTTCCCACTTTTCTTCCAAATTTCATGATTCCTTCCAATGTATTTGCTGCAGAGGTAAAGCACTGTGAGCTTGGGATGAACAAAAGGAAATGGCTCTGGCACTCTGCAGATTCATTCTTGTCCTGATGGATGAAGGTTTTAATCCAGGGGATTCCAAAATAGCAGAATTACTTTTTTTTTCTGCAATGATGGAGTCCCTGACTTTAGTGTTGGAGAAGTGAAAGCCAACAAAACCAACACTGTCAGCTGGGCATGGCTCTTCTGCCCAGTGAAATAGAGACATGGTTCTCTGCCCAGAAAATCTGAATTTTCCAAGGATTCTCAGAAAGGAATGCAACAAACCCCATGGGCACTTTCCAGCTACCTCCAGCTCTCCTCTGTGTGTTTAACATTTGACAACCATCCTCACACTCCAGAAATGCTGTAACACTCCACATGCCACAAATCTGAGCTGGAAAAAAAGATTATGGTGAAAGAGGAAGCAAGAAAACCCCTCTTGCACTCAGATTTAGTAACAGTTCTGTTCCACCCCCAAGGCACAGCCACATCTTCCTGAGCTTTGCCTGGTCCTGTCTGGCCCCAGGTTTGGGGTTTTTTGTCTGCAGAATCAGATGTGAGGTTGCAAAGTGGAAGTTGTCTTTTAAAATGTTTTTTTGGATTTTTTCTCCCCATTTTAATTTTTGTTTTAGTCCCAGAGCAAGAAATGGAATTTCTTGAACACAGCAAAACTCAAAAGTGAGAGGCAGTCCCAGGAAGAGCCCAGCTGCAAACTCCACCAGCTGCAGCCCTTCAGCCCCAGCCCTGGGCAGCTCCTGGGACTTACAGAAAGCATCTGGACTTTGTCGGGGCCCTGGGGCTGTCACATTTCAAAGGCTCCCTCTGTGAGCTCCAGAGGCAATGGAAAATATGCTCAGTTGCAAGAGGGGTCACAGGGAGATGGAGAGAGAGGGAATCAGCTCATGGAGACAGCTCCTCGTGCTGGCTCCAGCTTCAGAGCAGCCTTTGGAAAAACAGGGGAGAGAAAATACCCAGAGGTGTAAAACGTCTGAGGAACAAGGAGGGTTTGATTCCACCTCTGCTCCTGAGGAAAATAAGGAATTGGGAACCACACACAGCAGGCATGGAGGGTTTTTAAGGAAAATTGCAGAGATAAGCTGTGAGAGAGCTCTGGGAGGTGGGGAGAGCTCAGAGCCTTGTTCAGAGGCACAGGGAGCAAGGACCAGGCAAAGTGTGCCGGGGTAAAGGAGGAGTTTGGATGCCCAAGGTTCATCTCTCACCTTGCCAGGAGCCAAGGAGCTCTGCCCAAAGCACATCCAGAGGGTTTGAACAGCCCTGAAGCTCGTGGGAAGCTGCTGGTGTCTTTTCATGGCAGGGCTGGGCCTCCAGAGCCTCTGTGCTTCAGACAGAGGAAGGAAACTGCAGCTGTTCCTCCACTGCCATTTGTGAGAGGTTTTTTGGTTTGGGCAGAGCCCTGCAAAACCTCCCCCTCTGCACAGCAAGGGGCTCTCATGCAGAGGGGTTACCTGGCAGAGGGAGAAGGGAGAGGACAGCTCACCTGTTGAGTTCTTGTGGAAATGACTGAAGGGTTTCCTGACAAAACATTTTCATCTGTTAAGAGTGAGCCCTAAAATCCTGTGGGGACTGCTACTCATCATCCTTCAGCCATGAGACTGCTGGGCTGGGGTGTGACAGGGAAGCTCTGGGGATGCCAAAGCCCTGCCTCACAACAGATTTCTGATGCAGATCAAAAGATAAACGAGCGCTGCCAAGCTTAAAAAGAGAAGGAGGTTCAAGGAATGGCTGAAGAGGAAGGTGATGCTGAAAGCTGTCAGTGCCCACAGCTTCCCCAAACTACCAGCAAGGTCATTTATCAGACTCCAGACAGGGATGGCAGATCTGATCCTGCATTTCTTTAGAACCTCCAAGTGTCCCTGCCACAGCAAAGCACCGAGCACAGCGATAGATTTATCATATGCCAGATGAGCCTCCCGTGCATTGTGAGCACCTTGCCAAATCTTGGGAACACTTAGGACAAAGCCATAGATGGAAAAAGCAGCTGAAGGCTTCACAAAGCAAGAAAACAACAGAAGCTGGAGCAAGAAAAGTCAGCTCCCACTCAGAGTCCCAGTGCAGTGAGGCTGGAGGGGGAATTGCCCAGCACGGGGGGAAGAACCCATTGAAGTGCAGGGAATAAGTTTTAAAACAAATTTTTGCTGCCTGTCACATGCATGCAGTGAGGATTAAGATGATGGTCTCCAAAAGAGAAACCTCCAAGCCTCAACCTCTCAGAGTGGAATTGACTCAGAGATCTCAGGTTTCAGAGTTTATCTCACTGAAGGAAAGGTTGGATTCTTTTCTGGGATTCTCTCACCAACCTTTCCCTGGACTGGAAGGTGCATCCAGGGCAGCATCAGCTGCTCTGTGCTCAGATGTGGCTGCACAAACTGACATCAGGCCATGAAAAACAAGAGTTAACTCCCACAGCAGTAATCAGGAATCTGATAAGAACTTACAATCCACACTGATAACACTTTCTCTCTCTTTCTGAGAAAGGCAGAAGCTCTAAAAGTATATCCAAGAATGAACATTTTCAATTAAGTACACTTGCTGTATTGTTTAGAGAAATTTTACATGCTAAATGGAGTGAAAAGAGAGACAGCTCATTTTTATCTCTTTTCCCACAGAGTTTACAGCTGCCCCTCCTGCCTGAGGCAGGGTGCAAGTCACAAAAAATAACGAGGCCCTTGCAGACATTTGCAGCAAGACAGGACACCCATCAAGAGTAACAGGAAGTAAAAACCACACCAAAAGTGGCCCATCAGTCTGTCAGGGGCCAGGAGCAGGATTCTGCTGCTGTTTATTACAGAGACAAAGCAACCCGTGGAAAACAGAAGTCCCAGAAATTCACCACGCAAAGTTTTCAGGTCCAGGCAATCCACATCACTTCCTGAGCTTTTAAACAAAAGTGCAAAGAGTTTCATTCTACAAGTGTGAAATGGGGACCCTGATGTGGATTAACCACGGAGCACTGCAGGTGCAGCTCTGGCTGCCTGCAGGGTGAGTGTTTGTTCACCCACATCTCACACCAGCTTTGCACAGAAGACAACTCCACCCTCAGCCACTTTTTAGGACTCTACAGCACTCTTTATTCCAAAGCACCTCAGTGCAGTCCCTTGTGACAAAAGAATAGGCTGGGCCAACCTCAGCCGGGTCATTCCATGAGCATTATCCATGCAGAGTTATCCCTGCCTTCCCCACTGCCCCAGGAGTTTGCTCCCACCACTGGGTCTTTAGGCATAGCAATAAGAAAGTGTCAGGCAGAGAAGGTCGAGTAAAAACAGTTTCTTCAGAGGAAATGAATCATTAAAGTGCATGACAACACTGCAAGCCACAGGCTGAACCACAGTCCTCCAGGAAATGCACTTTGCCACTGACAATGCCTTCAGTTCTTCCAGCTGCTGGAGGAAGAACTCCCCCTCTGAAGGTGGAGGTAAGGTTGAGGCTCAGAAAAGCTGTCAAAGCCCTCTGGTTTGTCCCTGCAGAGGCACCATCTCTGTGGCTGGAGGCTGGGGCTGCAGCAGGGACTGCTCCTCTGGGGCAGCTGCTCGCGGTGCTTTCTGTGCTGGCCGTTTCCAGGACCTGGTGTCTGCGGCAGGGGACACAAGGACAGCCCCTCATCAGCAGGAAGCTGACAAAGGGACCCAGCTTTAGAAGGGTGAAGGCTCAGGGAACACCCAACACACACCACTGAATGTTTTAAGCACTGCAAGCTCCCCCAGTCCTGGAGAACTGGCACCCCGGCAGAATCTACACTGGAGGTTGTGTCCAAGCCCACTGGAGCTTCTGCCCAGGCTCTGCCAGGCTGAACAAAAAATCTTTCTAACAGAGTAACAGCTCTTTCCCACAGAATTCCTTTCCAGGTCTACCAAGGGAAGCAAACAGAAAGATCTCAGGCAGAATTTCACAATGTTCCCAGAGTTAATGCCCAAACTCTAAAAGCCCTGTGATTTTAACTTGTGCAGGATGAATGAGCCCAGGTTTTACCTTTCCTAGGAAAAGCACCATTTGGGCTACTGAGCCAGAAATAAGAGCAGCCCTTGCTTTTCCCCAGCAGCATTTCCTGCCCATTTCTCCCAGAGCTAAATAGGAATGGCATCTCCTTCATCCTTGGTTTGTTCCCAAACTCTATCCAAGTCCAGACCTACAGTAAATCTTTATTTTCACAGCTCACAAGTGATGCTGCAGCAGGGAAGTAATTTCAAGTTGGCCTGCCTGGAATTCTGTTGCCAAAGACACAACAACATGCCAAGAGCAGTTTGCTGAGCAGGAAGCTAAAAGGATACTGCAGACCTTTCTCCATTATTTAATTTACCTTCTGGATTTATTTCTGATTCACTGCTGTGTCCAGGTTCTTCCTTCAGAACTCCCACATCCTTTGCCCAGTCTGTCCATTTAATTTCCTCTACTCTGGAGAGACAAAATGCAACAAGGCACTGATGCCTGGAATGCAGCATCTCAAGCCAGGTCTCACTGTCCTGCAGCCTCCCAGCCCAGCTCATCCTGCCAACACCACCCTGATGGTTTGGCTGTAGCAGCAGCACCTTACAGAGTTTTTATTTCAGCAAAGATCCTCTGTAATCAAAGCTCCACGAGGTAAAATATTTTCTCCCCCTGCATATTGTCCACTGGTCTGTTTGGTTTCAAATTCTCCAGTTCAGGGAATGTTTTAAGACAAAGGTGACAATGCTGGAGGATCAATTAACTCTCAAACCTCCTGCTTTGGCTTTGGATGTAGCCAGGAATGTGTGGTTGAGTCAGTGCTGGAATTCCCTGTGGAGGTCCAGTGACCCCACTGGAGGGTGAGGGGGGAATGGTGCATCTGTCTTACCTGAAACACCACCTCTCATCTTTCTTATTGAGCCCCACTGACATGAAGCAGCCAGATCTCCTCTTCCCACCCTGGCGCCACAGCCAGGCCTTCTCTATTTCTAGAATAGCAATTGCCCTCTGAAAGAACAAAACCCACGTCAGAGAGAAACCAGGGCACAGACAGAGCCCAGCCCAGCCTTTCCATTGAACCTTCCCCACTCAGAAACTCCTTGGACATGGAGAATCCCTGTGGAACCCAACCCCAAAGTGCTCCTGAAGCGCTGCCTCAAATCACCCATGCACGTGGATCATGCAGAGAGCTGCAAACACACCTAAAAATGCACTCCCAGGGTGACAGCTTCATGTCAAAGGCACATTAACAGCTGAGCTGAGGACAAGCACTGCCACCTCTGACTCTGTGAGACCCCAGCAGAGCTTTGGGCCTCACCTGCAGCTTCCAGACACTCTTGCTGTAGCCAGAAATATCCGTGACGGTCTCGCTCATGAGGGCAATCAGCATGTTCAGCAGCAGGATGTAGGTGAGGATCACAAACAGCAGCAGCAGCAGCATGACAAAGTATCTGAACCTGGCGTGCTCCTGGAAATCCAGGTCCCCCATGCCAATGGTGATCTTGAAGAGCTCCAGGGAGACGCTGAGCAGCCCCCCGTACATGGCGTGGCTCCCCGAGCTCTCCAGCTGAGCCAGGGACTTGTTCTGAGACACCGAGGGGGCATCGCCCATCAGCGTCACCAGAGCTGGGGAAAAAACACAGTTTGAGTCCTCAGGAAAGTGATTTTTGCAGCTCAGCCCACACAGAGCTCAGAGAGGGCTCACCTGCAGCAAAGCCAAAGAGGAAGATCATATAAACGGAGAGGAAGCGTAGCAGGTCTCTCATGATGGTCTGAAACAAAAACCAGGGGGAAGGGATTTATGTCACATGAAATCCTTTATCTCACTGTCCCTTATCTCACACAAAATCACCAGGATGATCTCCCACATCCCAAACCAGCCCTCAGGAACACTGACAGCAAGATTACCACCTTTTATTCAGTTTAAGAAACTACTGCTATATGTTAAATTACTTCCACAGGTAAATAATATCATTGGCAGCTTAATCTGACAGTGCTATGAACGTCTTTTGTTGCTCTGTTGGTATGAATAGTTCTTTGAAACAAATATTCTGTTGGCTCCCCACTATGGCTGTTTCCAAATTGTTTCAGCACACGCATCCCTTTCCTTTTACATAAAAGGTGACCAGAATCTGTCTCTAGCACCTCATTTCAGCTCTGCTTTGCCTTTCTAGCCCCAGGTTCCTATGTAGATCTGGAAACACTTCTCAGGCCATGCTGAGCAGCTCCAGGGAGCCCACACCAATTTTCAGTGCTCCTTTGGAGCTGGTCTCTGGCACACAGGTGTCACCTGCTGTCACCTGGGATGTTCAGTGCTGCCAAACCAGTGATTTCCTGCAGCTGTAGTTGATGCCACTGATCCAACCTCTATCTGTGCTTCCATAGGACATCAATCCCAGCTCCTCACACCCCAAACCCTCTCCCTGCAGAGGTTTTCCCCCAGCACTGACCTTCTGGATCATGACGCTGTAGATGCCGGTGCGCTGGAAGCCCCGGGTGTAGTAGAGGGTGTTCACCCAGCCCAGGAGCAGGGAGAACACCATCACTGCCACATAGTTCTCTGAGCTGGCTCCATACAGCACTGCTGAGAGCAGCAGGGAGAATGCCTGGATGAAGCTGGAGAGGAAACAAAGGGAAGTGGAGGTGATTCACCTTGGTAAAAAAAGGCCCCTTGCAGATCTGCTTTGCAGTAAAGCAAAAATGTGTTGTAAAAAGCAAATATGCTTTGCAATAAGGCAAAAATAAAACACATTTGGGGAGGCTGCAAGGAGTAGACAAACTCCATCCAGCAAAGTCTGCTACAACAAAGGTTTAGAACAAGGGGCAGCAGCAGGAGAAGGCAGCAGGGGTGGAAAGAGAGTGGCAGAGGGTTTGGTTTTCCTGCTCTCCAGCTCTGTGGTGACATTAGGGCAGCTCAGCTGCACAGCCAGAGAAGCAATTCCAAGCTGTGGCTGTGCCAACCCCCCCAGGACATACATCAGGATCTCGATGCAGCTGTCAGAGCACATGGTCTTCAGGGACTGGCGTCTCCTCCGCAGGTACAGGCTCTGGGGAGAGAAAATCAACTCAGCATTCATCACAGCCAGGCCATGTGAGAGAGGGAGCCCTGCCCTGCCCAGGGGAAAGCTTTGCTTCATGGGCTCCTCCTTTCATCTTCAAGATCTCCAATTTCATGCCTCCCAAATGAAAAAAGCCCTTTTTTATAAAGGGCAGGGATAAACAAGGGCTGAATCATGGCTCAGCCCAATGTCTTTATTAATAGCCTGCTTTAAATACCAGGGATGCATTTTAATACCATAAATCACAGAAACCTCTCAGAATTATTTGCTGTTGTGGAACTGTGATCCCCCTTGCCCAGCAACCTGGCTTGTGCTGCCCCTGTCACTGCCAGATCACACTGGGTGTCTCAGAGCAGGATTCCCTCCTGCACACCCTGGTGTCAGGAGAACAGATCCTGCTGCCTCCATGCCACTGATTCTTTCCTTTTTTTCCCCCTGCCTTATAGAGAAACAGAGGAGATCCCCCTACCTGAGCAAAGATCAGATAAATGCCTCCTAACAAGATAATGATCAGGCCAGAGACCCACAGGAAGCCTCCAGCTGTGAACTCCACTGGAAAGGAAGGCTGCAAGACAAAATCAAAAACACCCAAAGCAGTGGAGATAGGCAGAGACAGTGATGACAACCACCCACAACTTTTAAACTCTGCTCCATCCACCCAGGACTTCCAGATGAAAGGACTGGACCTACCTTTACCCTTAAGGGCTGATAGTATGCAATGGCTGTGAAGATGATCATGAATGACAGGTAGGAGACAAAGCTGAAGTAGAATCTCTTGGAAGCAAAAGTTTCCCATTTTTGCTGGAGCAGTTTGTTCAGTGGCTCCAAAACCACCATCTTGTACCGATTCTGTGGGGAAAACAAGCAACCAAAATGCACCTGTGTGCCAACAGGAATGTGAATTCACCAGAGGTTTGTCTTTTTTTAAGGGTTGGAGCTGTGTGGCTTCAACTGAGGAGTCATTAAGGGGTTATTGAGTCAGGTCTTTTAGTGTGAAAGATAACAAATACTGCATAGAAGGTATTTGAACAAACCAAGGCTTAAGACACCCAAAGGATCAAAATCTCTCAAATTATTATGAATGATCAGAGCCATGCCAAGCAGCCTCTGAATAACAAAACCTGCAAACATTCCCATGAATCTTTTTTTTTTTTGGACAAATTATGATCTGAAAGCCCCCATTAACTCGAAATGTAATAATGACACTGTGAAAAAGGACAGAACCCCCCTGTGTGGGAGCTGTGGTGAGAGCCTCACCGGGGTGTCACTGCTGTAGGCCAGGATCTCCAGCACAGAGTTCTCCTCGAAGCTGTCCAGGGAGGACAGGTCATAGAGGGACACGTGGATGGGGCCGTAGGTCCACTCGGTGAACTTGCGGGACAGGTGCCGGTACAGGGGATCCTTGATCTCCCTCTGGATGATGTGCCTGAAGATCTGACACAAACAGGACAAAATATTCCTGTGCTGAAGGTGTAGAAGGACACCCAAAGCAGCACAGCTGGATTGGTGCATCATCAGATGTGGGAAATGGATTTGTAGGGAGTTCTCAAAGCCTGGCAGAAGGCTCACACAGCCTTGTGTGTCTGTGTGCAAACTCTGAGATTAAAAATGCTGACTTAGAGATGGAATAGGATGAACATTGCTGAGAGAGAAATGGAACTGGAAACAAGTTTCAAATTCTGACCTTGCAAATAGACCAGATACTTTGGAGAAATAAAACAGTGAAAGGTGCATTGTAGTAGGACCCATGAGGGGTAATTTTAGATGATTTGCTTTAAGGCATTAACAGCATTGTGTGGCAAAAGCTGATAGGCCAAAAACCACTTATAATTATTGTAATTAGGAAATAGTTTGGCTTCTGATTGTGATGGCATTAATTGTAACATCTGTATTGTCTCACCCTTCATATGAGACTGAAAATGGAATAAAAGTTTTTAAAATACCTCTCAGTTGCCCCATCTCTGGGTCAGAAAAGGGTGTAATCCAACAATCAAAAAGCAGGGAATCAACTGCACCTGGCTCCCCCAGGGGTGGAAGCAGTTTCAGTGCAGGGAGCAGGGACAGCAGCAGCAGCTGAGGCTCTGCAGGACACAATGAGTGGTTTGGAGCTGCCCTCCTTTATGGCCACCTGTGGCACTGCCCCTGCCAGCAGCATCACCACGGGTTGGGTGCAAGATGCTCCAACCCCAAACCCCACCAGACATCAAGGGTGCAAATTACCCCATCCCTGCTCCTCAGCAGCCCCAGGGCTCCCCTCTGGTTGTCCCTACCTCCACTTTGCCTGTCTTGGCAGCCAGCTGCAGGGGATTTAACCCATCATAATTCACAATCTCCTCCAGTTTGCAGGTGGGGTCGAGCTTCACGCCCGCCTTCAGGATCTCCACGTAGGTTGTGCTCACAAACTTGGTGTTCTCCTCGGTGTCATCTGCAATCATCACCAGGGCGTGCAGCACCGTGTTGCCCTGGGTGTCCTGCTCCTGCAGCCTGGCTTTCTGGTGGGGGTTGTTTAAAAGATAATCCACTATGTCCAGCTGGTTGGTACAGGCAGCCAAGGAAAGGGGAAGTTCACCTGAAGAGATCAGGACACAGCAGTTGGAGGGGAAGCAGGAAGGGGTGAAAGAGAATTAGAGAAAGGAGGAAAAAAAGCAATCCTAGAAGAATAAGTTTAGCCCAGAGTTTTATCACTGAAATACAGAACAGGTTCTGCCTCAGTGTCTCCAGATTCTGAAAGGGTTTTGCAGTTAACAATTACTCTGAGGGCAGCTGAAACACTTTCCCACATCTCAAACTGACCTCTCAAACCTGAACTAGCCAAGGATTGGTGTTTGTCTGAAGCCACTCAGACAGGATTAAACACATAAACCCAAAGATGATGGAAATGCACAGTGAACACCCCAGCTATGAAAGGATTCTGCCATTTAAATAAGTCAGGGGCTTGATGAGAGGGCACTGAGGATGGCAACAGAGTGGCAAACCCATCTAGAATTAGTGGCATCACACAGTATGGCAATAAAAACCCCAAAGGAACATGTTCTACAGTGACTCACCAAAATAAAAGTAAACTCCTTCCTTCTTCTTCCTGAAGAATTCACCGTGGGCTCTGGCATGGACATCAGCTCCATTCTCCACCAGCAGTTTCACCATCTCAAGGCTCCTTTTCTCGATGGCAATGTGCAGGGCAGTCTGGCCTGAGGACAGAGCAAACCCTGTCACTCTGCCAGGGGGACAGGACAGATGTCACCAGCCATGGCTGAGAGTTCTGCACAGCAGCTGCAGCCCCAGGGCTGGGCAGGGCTGGCTGGCAGCTGAGGGCTTCCAACAAGCCTCAAAACCATCAGAAATTCAACACCAGGGCAGGCAATTCCCTTTGCCTGGCACTGAGATCCCAAGAGAGGATTGAGATAACCATGCTGCTGTTCAAAGCACAGCCAAACAGCAGAACTCACTTAACAAGGACAGAGCACTTATTTTTCATCTTTACAAGTGCTTTTTATACTTTCCCAAGCAAGTCATCTCATTTCTTGGGTTATTAAACTCGCAGCATTTCTGTTTTATAGACCAAGGAAGGTATAACTCAAGGCTGGGGAAGATGCAGAATCAGAAATAAAAGGTGAGTGGGCTGTGAGTGCACCAGAACCCTGGGGCTGCAGGAGCTCCTGGTTCCCCTCTTTCTCCTTTTTCCTGCTCATCTCACTGAATCCTTACCTCTGTAGAAACAGTCAGAGCACGACACGTTGACAAGTGGCCTGGGGTTCTGTGTCTTTTGGTCTATTTCCAGCAAGACTGGGATTGTGTCATTCTTGCCATTTTTTAGGTTCAGCAGGGCTTTCATCAAGCAGGTCTTCCCAGTCTTTGCATCTGGCAGGAAGAGAGGATTGAATGGGTTGTGGGTGTGCTCTGCACACAGCTGTAGTGTTTGATTCAGAACTTAACTCTGTAGGATCGAATATAATCCTCATTTTAGAGGTTTTTATCAGTATTTTTGTAGTCCTAAGGCAAAAACCTTAGGATATATTTAATTAATTCTCCACCTTTGGGTGAATACAAGGAAAATAAAAGAAGACAGAGGGCTGGAGAAAGCAAAGAACTACGAGCACGTTCCTCTGCTAACCCTGTGAACAACAAACAATTCCAGGAGCAGGAATCTACCTGTGTACTCGGAATTGGTGAGGAATTTGGAGTTCCTCCTTAAGTACTCCAGCAAACCATCCAGTGCCTCGGGGCTGCCCCTGATCACGGCGCTGAACAGCCGGTCCCTGTCAAAGCGATTTGGGTCCTTCTGGCTGCGGGACAAATGCGAAGTGTTAGGAACTTCTGGAGAGTGGAAGTTCTGGAGAGCAGGGACAAGAGCAGGGTTCTAGTGGGACAGTGGAAGGAAGGAGGGAGACACAGGAGAGTTTGTTGGGGAGGGGGGAAAAAACCACTCAAACGTTTTATTTTTGAGTCAAGGGAAAAATAGAGACAGTTATTTCCCAGAATTCTCCTAAGTGGCTGCTCTTTCCATCAGTTGGAGCTGCTCCCAGATCCAGCCTGATGTGCAGCCCTGGCAGGCATCCAGAGCAGAGAGAGGAGCCCAGGACAGCTGCAGGAGCAGAGTCAGGCCCAGCCCATGGTGGGAGCTCTCCAGGCTGGTGCTCAGCCCTGGCAGGAGCAGCTCAGCTGTGCAGGGCTCCCTGTGAGGCTGCTCTGACACCTGGGGTGAGCTCAGACCCACCCAGCACACACCTGGGCACCTTCCAGAGCAGCACAGCCCCAACACATCCCCTCCTTGCTTTAAATTACCTCCCACCACATGCCTGTAATACTGAAACATTGCCACTTTTTGTGTAGACTTGGGGAAATCCATAGGCTCTCACATTTGTAAACAGAAATACTAATACTTATCTCTTATGTTAGACAGTGCACTTCTATGCTAAACTAATTTAAAAGTGCTACTACTACAGTAGAAGATGGAGGACAAGAAGAAGGACAGGGACACACTTAGATTCTTCTATCTTGCTTCTTTGAACCCTGATTAAAACCCCACAATTCTACATCTACACCTGGTGATAAATTAATACTGTTCTAATCAACTCTCGTGGTTGTCTCTGAACTCCTTGCCAGGGTCTGGGATCACCCAGGGCAGCCAGAGGGGTGTCCTGGGTTCTGACACCCAGCAGCCAGGATCAGTGTGGATCACCTGGATCACAACCCCAGCTGGTCAAACACCCCAAAGTTACTCACTTGCTGACGAGTCCTGGCCGATAGTTCAGATTAACCTTGATTTTAGGGGCAAAGTCACTGCTCTCCTTCTGATAAGGTGTCTCCAAGGGCCGTGGCTCTCCTTTCCTTCCATGTCCTGGCCTTTCTTCCTTTTTACTCGGGGCAGGTTTATCTTCCTGGACGCTGTCATCTGTTTCTAGCAGTCCTATGAACCTGTTCCTCTGAGCTGGGCCTGGCTGCCCATTTGTGAACTTATCCATTGCCAGGAGAGGTGGTGCTGCAGATCAACAAAGATATTCTCTGTTGGGGCACTAAACCTGCAAGGGATGGGGAGAATTAACACAATTCCTTCACAAACCCCAAAGGCAAAGAAAGTTCCCAGGTTGACCACGGGTCCCTTGAGAGGGAGATTTGGTAAAACTGCACAGGAGGAGTATTTGAATAAAGGATCAGGGTCCTAAACTGGGTTTCAGCAGAGGAGAAGTTTAGAAGCAGTTCATGAAGCACAGGCAACTTTGCCTGCAGCACATCTGAACCCCTGTGTGAGATGACCTCACCTGTTGGCAGCAGCACAGGTTCCTGACATAAAAGGCAAGGAAAGTGGCTCTTTAGGAGTCTGTGATCGTTGGTCTTGTCTCAGTGCAACCAGCACAGGCACGGGCTGGTCACCAAGTGGCCAAAAAGATAAAGGTTCACTGAGGGCTTTCTTTGGCACAGAGATAGGTTTGCCCACGGTCCCTGCTGGGAAGCTTTAGGCTGTTCAGACAGGGAAAACACCTGCACAAATTGTGCTCCCCCGCCAGGCACTCTGACATTTAATCTTGAGGCAAAATGAGTGGGATCTCCCCAATATTTGGAGCTGCTGGCTATCCATGTGAGCACAGAATTTGAGCTCCCAGCTCCAAGGCAAGCACAGTCCCCCTGCCCTGGGAGCCTGCACAGAGCACAGCTCCATCAGATCTGCTGCCCACAGAGCAGCAGCACCCAGCAGAGCTCCCAGCCAGCCCCCTTCTCTCATCTGATGCCTCCTGAACTCTGTTTTGCCTCTTTGGAGACATCTCTTTATCTCAGACCACACCCAGGGCACACTGCCTGAAGTGGCCGCAGATTCACACGGTTTGTGAGGATTAACTAAACAATTAAACATCCACAATTACCAACCTGCAGCAGAGCTTTGGTTAACAGCTCCTCCTCATTCCCAGGCACTCTCTCCAAATGGTTAACAGGTTTCGTCTGAAGAGAAATCTCCCTTGCTGGAACTACAGCCAGACTCCATAGCCTGCACCAGCAAAGAGGGAAATGGACACGGCATAAATGTTTTGGTTTAGGTTAGGGTGTGAAAAAACAGGTCTGGGCAGAAAACAGCCATAAAACATCTTTATGCAGCTCACAGCAAGAAATCCAAGGGCTGAGTTTGAGACAAACCGTTATGATAATGCAGGCACTCAGTTTAGTCTGCGCTCTAGTGACAAACATTCCTCTGCACACACCCTTTAATCCCATCTCAGACTTACTTCCCTCCCCAAAACACTTACTGGTACGTTTGCCGAATCCTTTAGAAGGATATTTGCACTTCCAGAACAGTTTGCTCGTGCTTTTCTGTCTTCCTCTCCCCCAAATCATTTCTCAGCTGCAGTTTCCATCTCCCCACAGCGCTCAGGAGAGTTATTTATTGTCAGCCTTGCACAGACAGAGCGTCTGGGTTAAAGCAAGAGTAAACGGTCCTATAAAAAGGACCCTCTGATGTATCCACCCACTTTGTGCATCCCTGGGAAATACAGGGAGCACTCTCTGCTTGCCAGCTCAACTTGCACTTCTCAGGGACTGAGTTATTTCTCCCTGAGAGCCCACCGAGCCCTGCTGTCACAAGAGCACAGCACTTACCAGAAGTTGCTGCAAGCTCCACCCCAGGGCTGATCTGACAAGGAGCCCCAACGGATCCTTCAGAGGGGAAATACCCTCCCAGCAGAAAACAAGTCGAGCGCCACGAAGTGTGAATTGGCATGAAGGCAGACCCAAAATTATTTACATCCATGGGTGAGAAGCCATGCAGAGGAGCCCATGTTCATTTCAGCAGCGTGTCAATGGCACAGCGTGGAACTCCTGGCTGCTCCATGAGAGAATCCAAGCTGCCTGTGAGGAGGAACAACCCCAGACCACCGTGATTCACTCAACTGTGTGGCTTTTTACAAAGTGAAGGAGGGCTCACACAGGAAATGACTGGCTAGATTTCTCAGAGAAAGGGAGAGCCAATGAGTGCAGTGCTCTTATATGGGAAAGCTGGCTGCCTACTGCAAATTCAGAATGTTTAACTCCTGCCTGCACACAGCGCCTCGTGCCTTCCACCCACAGCCCCGTGAGGCTGTCACAAGGCTCCCCCAGGACCAGCAGGAGTGATTGGGAATGGCTGAGGCCAAACTTTGTGTGGGAAGCCAGGTCTGGACAGCCCCAATGACACAAAGTGTGTCAGCAAAACAAGCGACCCCACAAAGTGCAGTGCCAGCCGCTCCTCAGGGGCACAGGGCACTGCACAGAGCAGCCCCAGCTCCCAAACTTCTCCAGATGGGTTATTAAGCATGTCTCATTTCTGTTTTACAGACCAAGGAGGGTATCACTCAAGGATGAAGGAGGTGCTGTACCAGAATCAGGGACAAAAGGTGGTGGCCTGTGAGGGCCTGTGTTTTCTCCAGAGAAAAGTCTGGAGAGGCTTCTCCTGGGAGCATGGATCCCCCCTCACCCACAACTGACTGTTCTGGGGCCCTCACACCCCAAAACTGCTTCACTTTCCCCTCACAAAGCAGGACCCAGGCAAACAGAGGACATCGGCCCACACCATTTGTTCCAGCTCTCCCTCAGGCCCGAGGGGGGTGTGGGATCATTTCCTTCAGCAGCAGCAAACCAAGCGACCCCACAAAGTGCAGTGTCAGCCACTCCTCAGGGGCACAGGGCACTGCACAGAGCAGCCCCAGCTCCCAAACTTCTCCAGATGGGTTATTAAGCATGTCTCATTTCTGTTTTACAGACCAAGGAGGGTATCACTCAAGGCTGAGGAAGATGCAGCACCAAAATCAGAAAAAAAGGTGAGAGGCCTGTGTTTTCTCCAGAGAAAAGTCTGGGAGAGGCTTCTCCTGGGAGCATGGATGCCCCCCTCACCCCACAACTGACTGTTCTGGGGCCCTCACACCCCAAAACTGCTTCACTTTCCCCTCACAAAGCAGGACCCAGGCAAACAGAGGACATCGGCCCACACCATTTGTTCCAGCTCTCCCTCAGGCCCGAGGGGGCAGCGGGATCATTTCCTGCAGCACCAGCACAGGGTGACACCCAGCACCCACTGCCTCAGCAGCCTTTCCCCAAGGAATTCTGCCTTTCCCCACGGAATTCTGCTCCAGGGGTTCCCAGCTGAGCTCCTGATGCTTTACAGAGCCGTTCATGTGATCTAGAGCTCAGCTAGGAAATCTAATTAAAGAACAAAATGGTGAAGAGCCCTTCCAATCAACACCTTGATAGCAGGGGGATGTTCCAGGAGAAATCCTACAAGTGAGGGGAACCATTGGCCCAAAATCCTTGGACAAGGGGTGTCACAGCTGGACTCTGGCTGTGGCTTCCTTCTTCCAAACCTGCCCCGAGCCAAAGGAGAGCCTGGAGCAATCCTCATCCCACAGGACTGCAGGATGCTGTGACACTTCCTTGGAATGTGGTCGTCACCCACAGAAACATTCCCAGATGGCTTTGGCTCAGATGCAGGCTGTGAGACCTCCCTATAAATACACCAATTAACCGGCACGGTGCCTTTTTCCTCCTCGTAGTTTTGCAGGAGATTCCAAGCTTATATCTCAAGATTCCTGTGTTTCAAAATTAAGCTGATCCAGGCACTACAAAAGCAAAGCTGCTTTTGCTTTCCATGCTGGTTTCTTAATGATTTAAAGACCCACAGAACAGCCTATAAAGAAGAGATAAATGCAAGATCAGATCTAATCTCTCCAATCCCTCCCTCACTCCAGCCTTGCACTCATCTAGCTCAGTTTGCTTTAGCTGTGTTACATTTAATTTACTGTGATATCAACAGAGCTTCAGGCCCAGGAGTTTAGCTCAGACTTGTGATTTTAAATCCTGTTGGGCTTCTTCTCCAGCTTTCCTGGGAGGCATCCCACCACTGCAGCCAAGGGATGAAATCAGCCCACAGGAGTGCATCATAACAGAGCCCTCCCTGCACATCTGCTTTTAATAGCCTGCACGGAGGGAGGGGAATGTGCAGTTTGCTGGGAAAGGAATCGCTGCCAGCTCAGAGGTCACACAGCCAAACAGAGCCACGGGGAACACAGAGACACAGAGCAGGGAGAGGAAAAGCAGCAATGCAATTTCACCTGCCTGCCAGCCTGGATTTTCCTCTTAGTTCTTGAGGCTTTTCTGTGGAGGAACATGAAGGGATCTCACAATTGCTTATTTCACTCATGAAATGTGTCCGAGTTTTTCCTGACAGGAGAGGCATGTCCTGTGGAAATCTGGGAAGAGAGAATTCAAACTGCCATGTGAAATTTCAAGTCAAGTGTTTTTTATTCAACAATATTACCAAATATATTCATTATTATAATTTTAGACAAGTAATTCACAGCAGAAAAAGCAATGACTGGAAACTGCTTAAGCAAAAGGAAGCATGAGGATGATAGTGTTTGGAAAAGATGCAAACAAGAACATTTCCTGAAATATATATTCTGTGTTCACCTAAGTTCCCATTTTTACCATATCCTGAAAAACATAACAGTCTTATGATTGATACCATGTTTTCAGTATGCTGTAAACAGAAGTTCAAAGACACTTGTAATTTATTTACAGGATTAATCTGTGCTCACTCAGGTGTAGCAATTCAAAATCATCTTCACAGGAGGAGGAAAACCTGTAATAACAGCATGCAAGTGTGGAGAATTAAAATCCTCTCAAAAACAACAGGTAGGCCAGCAAAATAAAAAACAGTTCCTTTTAAAGGTGTATTTTCACACTCAGGAAAATACCAAGTGTTTTTGCAAGTGGTTTTGTTTTTTTTTCCCATTTAACTGTTATGTAAAGGCCACACTGAAGTGATGAATTTGAGTAGCTTCATTTCTTAGTTACAGATGGAAATCAGCACCTCTAGAGACACCAGCCAGTGCCCAATTTGAAACATAAATATTCTTAAATATAATCCCTTCTCAGAACTTGTCTGATAGCCCAGGGAACTCAATTAATCTACACAACAGTATTTCTGGAACTGCAAGCTCCCCATCATAACATTTAAAGGCTCCAATCTATATTCTTCTGAGGCCTTTGAGGGAACCATCCAGCTCTCTTATTCCTAAAATGGAAGTATCTTTCTACTTGATGTATCCCTTTCTGTAGGATCACAGCCTGTAGGAATGCTCTGCTGACAATCAAAGAGCAGCAAAATAGGAACGCCAGACGGAAAATAATCCGTTTGTGGAGGAACAGTGACATCCTGTGGCCATGGAGGCAGCCGGAATTCCTGCTGCTTTTGAAACAGCCAAATTGGGCAGGCAAAGATCCTAAAAAACACCCTGGGTTGCTGTGGACAAAGCTGCAGAAATACTGAGGGATTTATTCCCAATGTTTACCTGCCTTAACCCTCACTTTCCCTTTAGGATTATGTTATGGAAAGGAGAAAACCTCAAATGCATCCAAACCCAGTATAATGGGTTATTTCATTTCTCTTTTTATAGGTGTAAGTAATTTTTTTAAAGCACAGAAGATGAAACCCCGAAGTCTTTGCTGGTTTTTCTTTTTGGGGTTTTGTTTGATTTTTTTAAAGGGAGAACAGCCTAGAAATTAAGTGAAGCAATAAGAAAAAAACTCAAAGGCCAGTCACAAAGCTCAAATTACAACAGGATTAAAAGATGTTACCAGAATCTGCTGTAAATATGGGAGCATTAAGATTATTCCAATAGCATAGAGATTCTGGCTAAAATATGTTGAATTATTTTAGTTATTAATAATTGTGTCTAAGCAGACTTTTGAGGTACCACCATATTTTAGAAATTGTAAAAATGGTGTATTTTAACAGCATCAATCAGGCAATACAAACAGGATTTGTATTGCCTGATACCTTACTTAGTTTTATGCTAATAACTTTGGTGTAAATAACTGCATGTTACACAAATTCATATTCACACTTCCTTATGATTCATATACATCTCCCTAATTCACATAATTTACTTAAATTGCAAGGATTTTTTTCTTATTAATGAAGAATTCCTTGCAGTCATTTCCTGGACCACCCCAGTGTTCCAATCCCAGTGGAAGCCAGCTCAACATCAGCTTGGCTCAGGCCAAAAACCAGAGCAGAGGGGCCTGTGCAGACCCCTCCTGTCACCTCCCCGGGGTCCCTGTCCTGCAGGGCACCCCAAACCCCAGCAGCAACATCAGGAATGTCAATTTATCCAGTGCCCACCCCAAATCCCAGCAGAACATCAGGAATGTCAGTTTATGGGACTGTGAACTGTTCAGGGACTTCAGCCAGGGCTGAACACAGATCAGGGCTAAAGATCCCCAGCCCAGAGAGGGTCAGGGAATTATTTGGGCTGGAAGGGACATTTGGAGGTCACTATGTCCAGGCAGGGCCACCCCGAGGTGGCTGCCCAGAACTTTCCACGGTTCTTGTCCCTCCCTGGCCTGTCAGTCCCTCACAGGAAGTGCCTGCACTGCCCCTCTGGGCACCCTGCCAGGTGGTTAAACTGCAAAAAGCACAAAATCAAAAAGCAATTGCAGAAAAAAACTACGGGAAGTCTCTTGCAGCAGAGACAGCAAATAAAGTTTACACAACTTTTTATTTCTGCTAGCTCAGCAGAGAGGCTTGTAAAAAAATAATCATGGATATAACCCTCAAACCCACACTAACTGCAGTGTGCAGTTTTCTATGAAAACAGCAACTTCTTGGCTTCATTTCCCATTAAGTGCAACACTTACCACAGATGTTCAGGGATGAAATTCAAAAGGAATCAAGCTGACTTCCACAGCAGCACTTCAGGGGATAAGAAAGTAGACCAAAGTGGTACCTAACACAGGGTTTTGTGGAAAAGTGCAGCACAGGCTGTGTGCACTCAGATGGGGCCAGGAGCCCCATTTCAAGGTGAGCAGCTGTCAGAATTCAAGGGGTGAAGACACTGACAGCCAAACCCCACACCCTGGAAGTTTTTGGGGAAGAGCACTTGGATATTGCACCCCCTTCTAAACACCCACCACTGCAGCTGAACTAACACAGCCCAACACCACTTGAGTTTCCTTAACCCACCCCATAAAATAACAAACCCAGCGAACCCAGACTTCAGTGGGAACTCTCCCTTTTTGGAACTAATGATTGTGTAGAACTTCCCAAACCAGGCAGTTCTTACACTGCTCACCTATTGCCAGTTCAAGTTTCACCTTCCCACCCACCACACAATCCCCACTGTGACCAGTCCTCCCCCAGACCATGTGGCAGAAGAACATGCCCACCCAGAGTCCCTCCAGAGCAGTGCCAGGCACAGGAACCCCTCACACCCATCCTCAGGACCTGCAGAGAATTTTAACACACACTGCAAGTCCTTCACTTGCAGCAAAACCCACCCCGTGCAATGACCACCACACCCCTTCTGTGGGGTCTTTGTATCCCACCTGGAAGCAGAGTGCTGCTAAAATCTAGGAAGAAAAAACCAACATGGTATTATTAGCACTTCATTAAGATTTTAATCCAGATCCATTTTAACCACAAGGTTGGTCCTCATCATACATGCAAAGAGGCTCAAGCTGCCACAGTAAGAAGCCAAAGCATTTCACTTAATACACCAGTTCCACTGCTTTAACTGAGACAGACTACAGGGTGTAATGTGCAACAGAAAACTTTATTAGCATTTCAACAGACAGTTGTTCAGCAGTTACTCAAGCTTGCATTAACCTTGCATTAACTTAATATTAAGACATTGAAGAACTACAGTGCAAACACAAGTGCCACTGGCAACCCTGGGGTCAAGCAAGATGCACAAGAACTTAACAGCCACCCCTGAGACGCAGCACCAGGTGCAGGGTGGATTCCTTCTGGATGTTGTAGTCGGACAGGGTGCGCCCATCTTCCAGCTGCTTCCCGGCAAAGATCAGCCTCTGCTGGTCAGGGGGAATGCCTTCCTTGTCCTGGATCTTGGCCTTCACATTCTCGATGGTGTCACTGGGCTCAACCTCGAGAGTGATGGTCTTGCCAGTCAGGGTCTTCACAAAGATCTGCATTCCACCCCTGAGGCGCAGCACCAGGTGCAGGGTGGATTCCTTCTGGATGTTGTAGTCGGACAGGGTGCGCCCATCTTCCAGCTGCTTGCCAGCGAAAATCAGCCTCTGCTGGTCAGGGGGAATGCCTTCCTTGTCCTGGATTTTGGCCTTCACATTCTCGATGGTGTCACTGGGCTCGACTTCCAGGGTGATGGTCTTGCCAGTCAGGGTCTTCACAAAGATCTGCATTCCACCTCTGAGGCGCAGGACAAGATGCAGAGTTGACTCCTTCTGGATGTTATAATCAGAGAGGGTGCGCCCATCTTCCAGCTGCTTCCCGGCAAAGATCAACCTCTGCTGGTCAGGGGGAATGCCCTCCTTGTCCTGGATCTTGGCCTTCACATTCTCGATGGTGTCACTGGGCTCAACCTCGAGAGTGATGGTCTTGCCAGTCAGGGTCTTCACAAAGATCTGCATTCCACCCCTGAGACGCAGGACAAGATGCAGAGTTGATTCCTTCTGGATGTTGTAGTCGGACAGGGTGCGCCCATCTTCCAGCTGCTTGCCAGCGAAAATCAGCCTCTGCTGGTCAGGGGGAATGCCCTCCTTGTCCTGGATTTGGCCTTCACGTTTTCAATGGTGTCACTGGGCTCAACTTCCAGGGTGATGGTCTTGCCAGTCAGGGTCTTGACAAAGATCTGCATCCCACCTCTGAGGCGCAGCACCAGGTGCAGGGTGGATTCTTTCTGGATGTTATAATCAGAGAGGGTGCGCCCATCTTCCAGCTGCTTGCCGGCAAAGATCAACCTCTGCTGGTCAGGGGGAATGCCTTCCTTATCCTGGATCTTGGCCTTCACGTTCTCGATGGTGTCACTGGGCTCAACCTCAAGAGTGATGGTCTTGCCAGTCAGGGTCTTCACAAAGATCTGCATCCCACCTCTGAGGCGCAGCACCAGGTGCAGGGTGGATTCCTTCTGGATGTTGTAGTCGGACAAGGTGCGCCCATCTTCCAGCTGCTTGCCAGCGAAAATCAGCCTCTGCTGGTCAGGGGGAATGCCCTCCTTGTCCTGGATCTTGGCCTTTACATTTTCAATGGTGTCACTGGGCTCAACTTCCAGGGTGATGGTCTTGCCAGTCAGGGTCTTCACGAAGATCTGCATCCCACCCCTGAGGCGCAGGACAAGATGCAACGTGGATTCTTTCTGGATGTTGTAGTCGGACAGGGTGCGCCCATCTTCCAGCTGCTTGCCGGCAAAGATCAGCCTCTGCTGGTCAGGGGGAATGCCCTCCTTGTCCTGGATCTTGGCCTTCACATTCTCGATGGTGTCACTGGGCTCAACCTCAAGGGTGATGGTTTTGCCAGTCAGGGTCTTCACAAAGATCTGCATGTTGACCTGCAAGACATACGGATGTTTCAGCTACAGCCACTTAGTCACATAAAGCCTTTAGAAAATCCTACGCAAAAGGATTACTGTTGCTATCTCCCACTAGTTAAGATTTTTTTAATTTACTTGTAGACAACGTGAAATAGAAGTTTTCAAATTTGAGTAACTAAACTTTGTTTTGGTCTGCTGAGTTCTTTTAATAGATTACTCACACTAAAGGACCTCCACAGCCCCCTCCTTCATGCCCGCAGCGCAGCAATGCGTCACCGGAACCCCCCTGATCTCCCTTACACTCTCCCCGCGCACTGGAGCCCCGGACACCCCCCCCGAGGGCAGCGATGCAGCAGCGGAGCCCCGACCCGCCCGCAGTGCGGCAGCGCAGGGAGCGCTCGGCCCGCCCCGCAGACCCGCCCCGCGGCAGCGCCGCCGCTCCCCCGCCCCGGTAGTGACTCACGGCCGCCTTCCGGCAGGGACGGCTCGGCCCGCGCCATCTTCCCCGGAGAGACACCGCCTCCCCGGACAAGTCCTATCCTAATTCCCCCCCAACCCCGCCCGCCTCAGCTCTCACCGACGCAGTTCAGAGCTCTACACAACACTGCGCCACTCTGCCGCCCGCTCCCTCCGTTATCCTCCTGCGAACCGCCCGGCAGTGGGTACCCCGTACCCCTGGTACGGTCCTGCCCAGAGCCCCCGGCCCGTCTCCCCTCCCCTGCACCTCCCAATTCCCCCCAGCGCACTCACGTCTGCGGCCCTGAGCGAAGAGATCAGGTATAATATCCAGCGGTGCTAAACCTCTGGTCTGCCGAGTGACGCACACCCTGCCTGATTTATAGGGTTTGTGGCCACACAGGCCCCGCCCACCAAAACTAACGTGTCCATCCGCCTCCCAAAGTAGTCCCCAGGCAAACATGGCTGTTCTGGAAAACACTCGCCTTTTCCCCGCTCCAATCCCTCTTCCGCAGGCAAAGGGGTCCCAGAGTTTCAGTGAGGGGGAAGCAGACCCTAAAAAACCGGCAAATTTCTGAGGGTGCGGATGGATCTGGGACCGTTTTGTCCCGCGGCGCTGCGGCCAGGCGTTGGTGGACAGACCGGGAAGTCGGGCGGTGATTGGTGGGGCGGGCCGCAGGGCGGGCGCTGATTGGCTGCTCGGGGGGGGCAGTTAGCGAGGGGCGGGGGCGGCGGGGGCAGGGAGAAGCTCTGGAAGGTTCGGCGCTGCTGGGCGCTGATTGGTGCGCGGTGAGGTCACGCTGTTGCTGAGGGGGACCCGCCTGGCGGGGCAGATTTCGGCCGGGGGGGGAGCTGGGGCCATGAGGGGACAGTGAGGGGGATTATGATGCGGATTGGGATTAGTGATGTCGATAGGAACGATACTGGGGCTTCCTTAGCTCCTGGCTGAACTCCAGCAGAGCTCAGGGAACAACCTGGGAGAGAAGTGCCCTAAAAAAAGGGGGGTGACCCTTGGTGCCAGTGTTTTATGCCCCACCGGGGCCTCTGACCAACCCTTTCCCCAGCATGGCTGAGGCTCCAGAGAAAAGCCCAGGATAGGTTGTAGGGCTGATCCTGGCCTATAAGGCTGAGAGAAAAAGCAGAACTGAGTTAGCAGAGTTAGAAAACTAAATTAATCCAGGAGTTTGGTGGCTCCTGGCGTGTGACACGAGCGGCCCCAGTCACGGGGCCCAGTTCCCCAGCTGCCCGTGGAACTGGCTGGAGCTGGCTGACGAGTTAATTCTCTTGATCTGAGGCTGCAAAACAAGCCCTGTGATGAAATGCTGACATTTGAAATTCAAATGCTTGTTTACTCGCCTCCAGAACAGGAAGCTTTGATCGGTTATGAAGCAGCCACCTTCTGTGAACTGATGTGGAAACGTGCCTTGGGTTAATTAAACTTCATTATATCTTTCAGACTGGCTCTTGAATCATTTTGTATCATATTAAAGATGGAGTGCACAAAATCCAAGATGGTTTTAATGTGTTTTTTAGCAGCTTTATCTGCTGCTCCTTTAGTGAAGCCAGATGACCTTGTTAAATCCTCCACTCACAAAGAATCAGCACGTGTGTGACTGGCAAGATTCACTACAGAGCTGCTCTATTTCCCCCTACAAAAACCTCAAACCCAGACAAAAACACGAAACTACAAAAAAAGAAAAAAAAAACCCAACCCCAACAACAAAATCCTTTTGCTTTCCTTTCTCCTAACAGGGTTTCTAGTACCTCCTGGTTTACAGTAAAACCAAAATTAATCATCCTAACAATAATTACTCAAAATGCAGGAACAGGAAGAGGGAAAAATGATAACTGGAAAGTTCAGAAAGCTCCATGGCAATAGCCAACCTTGGAAATATTATTTGGCTACATAAATTTAGGACAAAAGGCAGAGTTGGGCAATGTCCTGTTTGTTTCCTTTGTGCTGCCAGTTCTGCTCAGCGTTTCCAGCACGGGTTTTGTTTGGTGGTGCCAAGGTGGCAGAAGGTTTGCTCCAAGGCTGGCCTGTGCTTGCTGCACATCCCAGGCACCCTTCCCAGAGGAAAGGCCACGAGTGACTAATATTTACAAATATGAAAGGTCACATCTGTAAAGCTGGAGATTAATGTAAAGCCTGGGCAGTGTTAAAGCACATCACACGTTTATTAAGGATTTTAGGGTGCATATTTCTCTTTTTAACATTCCTGTAGGTGGAGAAGGAGGAATTTCTGTAATTTTTTTTCCTTTCCGTGTAAACCAGAAAACTCAGGAGCTCTGCCTTGGTTTTTTTTCCTAAATATGGCTAAATCTAAGGTGTGGCTGTACAAAGCACAGGCATTTAACAAACATTCCACTCTCCCTCTGGAACCTCTTGGTGAATAAAAACCATCGAGCAGCTGACTCTGAACTGTATAAAAATAAATGCAAAGCTGAAAAACCCAGAATCTGCATCTTGTGACTGCTCTGACTGCACAGGTGGCTACAGCCTTTGCCAGGCCATGGGGCCTGCAGTTGGGAACACACATTTCTTTTCAAAAGTAGGTCACTGGGCAGTGGTACAGAGCAACCTACTTTCAGGAGAGAAGAATCTGGGGTCAGGGAAATGTTTCCAACGGATCTGTACATTCTGGAACACAAGCTGGGTCTGGTTTTTATGTAGTCTAATGTCCTAGCAACGAGGTATCACTTCTACATGAGGCAATCTGTTTATCTTTAGCTACCAGGTTTAGCTTGGGACAGCCAGTCAGGCCATCACAGGGTGTGTGGCAAGTCCAGTTACTGTTCTTTGTTCAGATAAAAATAGGGCTGCTTACCACAGGGAAAAAAAAAAAAAATATATATATATATATATATGTATATATTCCTATCTCATAACATTACTCACAGCTGCCTCTCACTGTGTATGATGCAGTATAATTATATTTACCTGTTTACAGTTATGGAGATCAATACTGTCTGCCCAAGCCTGTAGCAGTGCAATAAGGCCCAGGCTTGGCTCAAGTTCCACCCACGAGACAAACAGACTGGTGGCATGTCACTGCTTGTCCCCGTGCTGCCAGCCTGGAGGGTTACACAAATAGTGAGTCAGAATTCAAAGTACTGGGAGATTGACTGTAATATTCTGAGATTACCAAAAAAAGACAACTCCCTCGGTTTTGTTTTTATAGCCTTATGCTAAAAATACCTTTGCTAAACAAAGTTTTTAGGACGCCACCAACTTCAGGAGCTGAAAGAAGGAAAACAAATTTTAACAAAAACAGATTGGTAGTAAAAGGATGAAAATTACTGATACTTCTCTGTCTCCCTGTTTGTCTAAAGTGTATTTTAACTTTGTAGGGCACATGGGATTCAGCTTTCACATCTGTGCTGCCACGATAAACAGGCTTGGGCAGGTCTGGGTGACCCAGGGGGACATGTGAGAGCTCCCTGTGCTCTGCTGGAAGGAGACGTCCAAAGGGCATTTTATAAAGTGCCCAAATCACAGGTTTGTGCCTGCGTGTTGTCCAGTGAAAGCCACAGCTAATAACTAGGTCTGTTTAAAGCTCCTTGTCTGCATCTCTCACTCTGCCTCCTGCCCGGGAATGTTTTGGATCCCATCCAAGCTGCAGTGCAGGGAGGGAGCTTCTTTGTTCACCTCCTCTCTGCTGCCTCTGAGCACATTTAGCTTGTGCTTTCTGGGGCGAGGTTTTCCAGCAAAACAGCAAAGAAGTTCCTTGGAAAACAGGCAAACAGAAGGAGAAATGGCAGAAGGAACAGGCAGAAACAAAGAGTCCTAAACCGCTGTTAATCGTTGTTAGTATGTTCAACAGAACCTCTGTAACAGTGAACAAAAACAAACACTGTCAAGGCCGTTCTGAACAGCCCAAGAGTGTCACTTCCTCCTGCATTTTGTTTTCAGATCCAGCTTGGCTGCTTTGATGGTGAGGAAAACGTCTGGAATGTTTCCCCCTCCACCACAGGGAGACTAAAATCCAAGCACTGCCATTTTCCCCCCTGAACAAACCACGTACTTTGAACCACCTCGGTTTTTTTAAGTGTGCTCTCAGCTGTACATAACTCCTAGTTCCCTGCTTATGAGATATAAAAAACATTCACAGTTCCTATTTCTCTTTCACCCACAGACATGTAGCTGCTTTCAGTGCTGCTTTGGGGATAAAAATGTTCTTACAGGCAGAATTTCAATGCTGGCTGTGAGTCAGGGCTGCAGAGCTGAGTCATTGTTATACAAGCAGAGCTGAGATGGCACAGAAAAGTCCCTTTGTACTTTAGCACTGAACACGTCAGCTGCTCTTGGCCTTTGAGCATCACAAGACACCTACACAGAACCAACTGTAATTTACTGGACTTTTCCTCTTGTCCACCCCGTCATCAGTCTGGATAATTCTTCCTTTTCCATTTTGCCTCTCAAGCTTTACAGCAAATGCATTTTTCATCAAGCTGTTGGCTTCTCCTGAAGCCTGGCAAACATTGCATCAGCTTTGGAAGCAGTGAAATGAGAGCTGTTAACTCTCTGGGCACTGGGAAGGTGCTGCCCAGGTACACTGACAATACAGCATACCACTGAAATTTAGGGCTTTCAGCTCAGAATATCTGTGACATTTATCATCACCCAGAGTTCCACTGTAAAGCTCTGGAATTAATTACTTATGTGAGACTCAGTTTTGTGTTCTGAGTCCTTCGTGATAAAATAGGAAACGAATTTAAAAAGAGAAACTATTTCTTTACTGGGGCATTTTGCACTTCCATTTTTGTCCTCCAGTTCTTTATCCTGAAATATCACACGGGAACAGAATTTAGCTTCTCAAAACAGCTTCTGCATTTAAAATAAAGTGAACTAATTGTGGAGAGGCACGAAGAGTGACATATTTGCAGATATTACATGGACAAACTCACTCCAGTTTTCTCTTGGAACTGCTTTTTTGAGCGGTTTTTTTCCTGTCTTACAGAGGGTCATTTGTGTGAATCGACATAACGAGCCCCTAAAATGAGCTCCTAAAATTACACTGGCTTTCAAAGTGTTGAGTTCAGTGTTTTTGGGACAGACAGACCTGAGTGGTGCTGGCCATGCCCGAGAGGAGATGAATCCCTGCTGCAGCCAGCACAGGCTCCGTTTCAGTGCCTTTCCAGTTTCACCTCAGTGACTTTTTCCTCCCCAAGTATGAGATGACTGACATGTAATCTGGTTTGACTAAAGGTCTGGGAGGGGCTCAGATCAGATGAATTTGTCACGCAGGGTGTACTCTCGTGCTTCCATTAGAATGAGTAACCAGAGCAGAGGTTCGCCTCAGGGATAACAGGAAACTGTAACTCAGTGCCCTTTCCTATCATCACAGAGGTGCTGAGCCACAGGATTCTTATGCGAATCCTGGCATGTGCCATCTCAGGAGGCAGCCTGAACATGGGAGTCACATGTTTTTAAAGCTCTTTTCCAGATCAGAGTGCTGATGGATGTTTATTCATCACTGTCCTCTTGTTTTGCTATGTTCTTGGCTGCCACAGAACCTTTTGGTGCCTCTTTGCCTCTCCAGACTCAGCTCACTTGTTTACATCTTTCCCCTTCTTGGAAAGAGCAAAACATTAAGTCCTGTTGACTACAAATTCTTGATTATATGTCAAACAAAAGAAGTTTCCAGTCCTGCAACACTGGGCACAGAGGTTTGTCTTTGATTATTTTTTTCCCCAACAGAGTGTGACTTGGACACCTCCAATTTTGTACTTTTCCCTGCATTGATAGTTTTACTTGAGAAACAGCATTGGATTTCAGTGTTCAAGAATAAACTTTTGTAAGATAGTTACCACTAAAGGGGTGATTTCACATTTTCCTTTTTTTTGTTTTGTTTTGTTTATTTGGTTGATTGTTTTAGTTTTGGGGTGGGTGTTTTTTTGGTTGTTTGGTTTTGGTTTGGTTGGGGGGTTTTTTTTGCTTTTTAAGGTGTGTGCTCTCTTATTTTCAAGACTTTGGTAACAGAATTAGTGAAAAGCGGAGTGGGAATCGTGTTAGAAGCCATTTCTCAGAACGCTGCCACAATGACTTCAAACCTCAGGAAGGCCTGAACACACTTCCTGTGCTGTCACAGCAATGTTGTGTCTAAACGGGGGCTGTTCAGAGCAGAGAAGTGAAACACCACAATTCCAGCAGCACCTCGGCTCTGCAGAGCACCTTCCCACCCATGAATATGTGAGGCATGGTGTTCAGAATGAGAGGGAAAACCTCGGGCTCATGTCTGTGGATAACTGCCATGCCTGGATTCAGCCTTGGAATCAGAAAATCATAGAATCCTTAAGGCTGCAAAAAAACTTTTAAGATCATCAAGTGCAACTGTTAATCCAGCACTGCCAAAGTCCACCGCTGAACCCTGTCCCCAAGTGCCACATCCAGCAGTTTCTTGAACCTTCCAGGGCTGTGACTCCCTTGGGCAGCCTGTTCCAATGCCATGGGGTGGCCAGCAGGACCAGGGCAGTGCCTGGCCCTGTGCTGGGCACTGCTGAGGCCACACCTCGAATCCCGGGGTCAGTTTTGGGCCCAGCACGACAAGAGGGACATTGAGAGGCTGGAGAGTGTCCAGGGAAGGGAATGGAGCTGAGGGAGCTGGGAAAGGGGCTCAGCCTGGAGAACCGGGAGCTCAGGGGGGACCTTCTCCCTCTCACCAGCTCCCTGACAGGAGCTTGTGGCGAGCTGGGATCGTTCTCTTCCCCAGGTAACAAGGAAGGATGAGAGGACACGGCCTCAAGCTGTGCCAGGGGAGCATTAGGTTGGGTATGAGAAAAAGATTTCTTCACTGCGCGTTTCTCGCGTTGTACCCCAGCCCGTCCCGGTCCCGCTGTATCCCAGCGCCGCCCGGTGCCCTCCGGCCCCGCTGTGTCTCAGTGCTGCCGGTGCCCCCCGGTCCCGCTGTATCCCAGCGCCGCCCGGTGCCCCCTGTCCCACTGTGTCCCAGTGCTGCCCGGTGCCCTCCAGTCTCGCTGTGTCCCGGCCCCTCAAGTGCTCCCCCCCGGTTCCGCCGTGTCCCCTCCTCCCGTGTCCCCTCAGCCCCTCCTGCATCCCCTCGGTCCCGCTGTGTCCCCTCAGCTCCTCTCGTATCCCCTCCCGTGTCCCCTCAGCCCTTCCCGTGTCCCCTCAGCCCTTCCCGTGTCCCCTCAGCCCTTCCCGTGTCCCCTCCCGTGTCCCCTCAGCCCTTCCCGTGTCCCCTCCCGTGTCCCCTCAGCCCTTCCCGTGTCCCGCATCCCCTCAGCCCCTCCCGTGTCCCCTCCCGTGTCCCGTGCCCGCCGGTGCCGCCGTTCCGCCCCCCGGGCCGTGCGCGTCGCGGGGGCGCCCCCCGGTGGCGCAGGCGGAGGCGGCGCATGGGGCGCGGCGCGGCGGGCGGCGCGCGGCGCTCCCGGCGGGCCAACGCGGCCGCGGGCGGGACGCGCCGGGCCCGGGGCAGGAATGCGGGGGGAACCCCGGCCGGGGCCGAGGCGGAGCGCCCCGGGCCCAGCGCCATCGATCTGGGGGCGCAGAGCGGGCGCTGGGCCGCTTTCCAGGAGCGCACCGGCTGAGCTGCGAGGAGGCGGCGCGGCTGCTGCTGGACGCGTAGTGAGTAACGGGACCGGGGCGGCCGCTCCGCGCTCCTGCCCGGGGCCCGTTCGTGCAGCGATCTCTGCGCGGCACCTGCACAGCGGGCCCGCCCGCTGCCGAGGAGGGAAGGGCGGCCGGCGGTGGGGAGGGGAGGGGCACAGGCACCACGGACAAAAAGTGGTTTTCTGTGCTAAAGCTTCCCGAGTTTTATGGCTCTCCCATCGAAAATGCCCTTGGGGGCTCAGCGAGGCTCAGCTGCTAAATCTCTACCCATTTCCTGTGCTCGCTCTGTGCAGAGCACGGCACATCAGCAACTATCCGTGGGAGGCAAAATCTGGGAGGAAAAAGGTTTTTTTCCTTTTGCGATTGACCTGCACGGTGTGCAGCCCAGCTGCTGTGGAGGCGGTTTGGGGACGGGGGAGAAGCACAGGCTCAGAAATTCCTTGGTCATAAATTTCCTCTGACATTACAACCCAAAATAAGACATTTCAAATATTATGTAGAATCCACTTATCTCTGTTTTCCCCAGCTTTTAAATGGAGGAATATTAATGGTGTTGGAGGAACTATGGGGAGAATTGTGGGGAAATTCAGTTCTCAGTTCCAAGCAGTTTGTTTAGAGGTGATAGCCCTGGTTTCTGTGTAGGGTTGTGTATGGACACAGCTGTAGGGTCAGCACTGTGACTTGGAGTGTGGTGGGGAGCTGTTTTGTACAGTGGAGAGTCCTCAAAGTGGTGCTCTTCTTTCCTTTTCACCATTTTAATTAAACCTCAAAAGCAATTGCTGCGAGGACAAAAGCCATCCTCTGCCTCATTCTGACACGTTATTAAATACATTTGAGTGGATACATTTCTTGGTGTTCTGCAACAGCTCAAGAGAGAACTGAATAATGTCGTGTATAACCTTACTGTTCTCTTGGGCAAAAAAACCAAGAGAAGATGATCCCAAAAGCTCTGTTGTGTCTCTCTCCAGTGAATTCAGGGGTCTGGTGAAGCACACAGGAGGCTGTCACTGTGGAGCCGTCCGCTTTGAGGTCTGGGCTTCAGCAGATCTGCACGTGTTTAACTGCAAGTGAGTTGGTTTGTTCCCTGTTCCCAGAGATGAATGTCAGCTCTGTGCTTTTCCAGCCTTAGAGCTAAAGGTGAGACAGCTGCAGAACACCCTCTGAGCTGTTTCCGTAGGATTTACCCCTAATTATGTCCTGATCCACTATGAGATCAGTGTTGGTGATTTCAGGTGCTGCTTTGGGCAGGACTTCATGTCTCACAGCCAGGCTCACACAGAAAGTGTCAGGAGAGATCTAATGAGTCCAGGTGCTCAGCCATCTGCTTGCTGTTTCCTCTCATGCAGGGGGCTCAAAGCACATTGGTCTTTTTTTAACTTGTTCTTCTCAAGTGACATTACAGCTCTGACCACATGTGCCTCAAACTATAACTCTCTGGTTTCAGTAGTGACCCTCTTTCCCTGCAACTTGTTTGCTTCCAGCTCATGGGTGAACTTCTGAACTTTACTTTTCTTGTTTGCAAGGTAATGAATGTTGGCAAAATAGCCCAAGTGTGCTCTGAACCATTAAGTGGAATTCTCAGGGCTAGAGTTTGTCCTCAAGAGTTGTGTGTGAGAATATCTTACTGGGGTACCTGCGTGGGGTCAGTCTGTTCACAGGTGTGCTCAGCCAAACACCACTGACACCACAAACCCCCTTCTGCCACTTACCTCTGAGCCATTCTAGCTGTCAGTGGAATTTCTGTTGTCAAGAGGTCTGATTGCTGCTCTACAACCTGTCCACTTCTTCTAGAAAGGTGTTTTTTCTTTTACAGTTGCAGCATTTGCACAAAGAAACAGAACAGACACTTCATTGTGCCAGCGTCACGTTTCAAGCTGCTGAAGGTAGAGTAAGATCACAGTAAGAGCATGAGCATGGGCAGTGTTATCCTCAAAGAGCCAGAAACAAGCAATTTTCTGCCCTAATTTTGGCTGGTGGGGGGAATGGCTGCATTTTGAGCTGTCTGGTGTGGTTGTGTTAGTGCATCCTGTTTAGAGCTCTTGCAGTTCCCAGGCCTGACTGTTATGGACACTTGTACATTCAAAGCACAGGGGTTCAGGAAAGGAGCAGGAATGCACAGCTCTGTATCTCAGATAAGGACAGGGAGGTGGCATTTTAAATTGTACATTTCTTAGCTACAGGCCCAAAATAATTAATCCATTTTTCATTTCCATGGAAAACTTACAGTGCTTTCCCTTTGCTTAGGGTGCTGACAATTTGACAACATACACCTTCAACACACACCGTGCCCAGCACACGTTCTGCAAGACCTGTGGTGTTCAGAGCTTTTATACTCCTCGTTCTAACCCTGATGGTTATGGTAGGTACAAAGCAAGCTGTGCTAACCAGAGTTAACCACCCAGCAAACCTTGGATAAAGGCTTCACTGGATGCTGACATGACAGCAGTGAGCAGCATCTGTCCTGAGAGTTTGTTCCTAAAGTGTTAAACACCTGGAACTGCAGTCTGAACCTGCAGCTCCTCCATAAAAAACAGTCTTACCTATCATGTGTGGGCTTCTTCCTGTGACAGGATTCTCATCTAAGCTCCTCAGCTACACCAATAGCATTTACAATGCTGAGATGCCCCAGCCATGGAATGGAGCAGGCATCTCCCACATTTTATGAAAAGCAGGTTTCTGTGTACTCTTTCTTCAGGAATAGCTCCCCACTGTCTGGATGATGGCACTGTGCAGACCATTATCACAGAGGATATCAATGGCAAGGAATGGGAGAAAGCAGTGAAGGAACATAAGACCATCAGAAACATGTCAAAACCCTGACACATCCTTCCAGCAGCCGTGGGAGCACTGCCATGGAACTGCATTCTGGGGTTTCCTGGGTGATGGTTGGTGAAATCAATCTCTTCATTACTGTTACCTGTTCTCTGTTTCTTAAATAAATCTTTCTATGCTGATTGTCTCATTCCTTTGTGGGGTTCAGTTTTCAAACTGCCTCTGCTCTGTAAACCACTGCAGGGTTGCTGGTTTGGCATTTAGCCTTTAGCTGTGCTAAAGTTTAAATCACAATACAAAAGACCTCATTACAGTCACTTGCACCTCATTCCTGTGTCCTGCTGAGACTCTTGTGAGTTGATCTTGAGCCCTGTTCTGAATCAAGAAGAGAGCTCATATTTCAGGAGGGACACTGTGAAGGTGGAGCCTGCAGCACAATCTGTATAAAAGAAGCAATGTCAGTGCAATTAAAGAAAATTGCATGATTTCTGATGTTTTATTTAAAAGCTTCGACTTTTTAAAGTTCTGACTGAATAACAAAGGTGTTGTGGTTGTGGTATCTATGGAGATAGCATGATCTTTGAAGAGTTCCTCCTGATACCTGGATTTTAGAAAAGCACCAAGGGAGAGTTGCCAAGCAGTCCTTGCAGCTTTATCTTCTTGGGAAAACAGTTTGTGCCATATCTTCTCCAATGCAGAATCCTCCAGGGCCTGACTCCCAATTAAAGTTAATCCAAATTTCTCATCTTATTTAAGCTTCTATGATGAGAAAATAAAGTAGCTGTTAACCCTGTTCTCAATGTATCAGAGAACAGGATATTCAGAAGGAGGTTCACCCAGCCTGGGTTTTGTAGTGTGGAGAATGCCACACATAGAGCACCTCATCCTGTTGAGCACCTAACAGGAGCTTTATGAGTCCTGGGCTTGGCACAGGCGTTTTTTTGCTCATTCTTTTACTGCTGTGAGTGATGTCCTGTCAGAGCAGGCGCAGGGAATTGACCACCAGGTATCGGGAGAAGCGCAGGTAGAGCTGGCGGAACCAGAGGAGTTGGCTGCGGTGGCACCGCATGGCTCTCTAGGAGGAAAAACAGTGCAGAGAGCATTACAAGAACCTTCCAGAGCTGATGGGAGGGCAGCTTCCTGCTCCTGCAGTGAGGGTCAGTGCCCATTTATAGGACAGCCTGGTTCCAGTGAGCAGGGAGAGGCAGGGGAGGTGGAAGGCTGCCCAAGCTCTGGGCCTGTCTGCCCCCGAGTCTGGTGTTGTGCTGCCTGATGTTCAGACAGTCCTGCTAGAAAAGGCACTTTATGTGTCACTGCTAACTCCTACTCCTCCCCACGTGATCTCAGGCCTGGGGAAGTGTTCCCATGCTGGGGAGCAGGAGCCTGATAGGTGTGTCTGGGAACATCTCTGCTCCTGGCCACCCACTGCCAGCTGCAACTGAGTCTATTTATAATGCACCAGCCTAGAGAGGTCAGATTTCAGGAACAAAAATACATGGGAATAATGAACAGCACCTTTATCCAAGCTGTTTCCATAAGTAACTCTATCTTTAACAGCCTCAGAAGCAGGAAAAGTCTGTAATTTGTGAATTAACAGCACTGTTAGCTGGGTAAATATTTTCACACTGTGGAAGGGGAGCTAATCAGATTCTGATCTAGAGAACTGTGGAGTAAATGTGTGAGATCCTGTGCAGCAAAATAGTTTAAAATGTGTACAGTAAAGGGAACTTGAGAAGAGCTTTGGACCACAAGTTCACAGGCTGTCTCCATCTTTAGTGAGAGCTGTGTTCAAGGATGCTGTTCCTGGCATGCAGTCATGCCAGGCTTTAACAGGCCACTCATATGTTCACAACACTGTGTTGGATCCAGTTTCCTTTTAAATGCATCCTACATCCTGGAGAGTGTAAAACTCAGTGCCCTGTGACTGTCTGAGCTGCAAATCTGCTCAGCCCTGTCCTGTCATGCAACACATGAGGTAACCTGGCTTGTCCATGTTTTTAAAGTCACTGCAGACATTCCTCAGTGACATTTATAACCCATGGATACAACCACTTCTGGCATTCCCTAGGAATGTGACACGTGTGACTAAAGAGCTCACAATGACAATGAGCCACTCAAACAGGTCAGGCAGGTGCCACACATCTCACCTTGGCTTGTTCAGTCTCCTCCTCTGTGAGGATGAAGAGAGCATCCCTGGGCAGGAGGCAGGAAATGAGGACATCCAGGAAGGAAATGTATTTCCTGCAGAGATTTACTGATTCCAGCACCAGCACACGGCACCCTACACAGAGAAAGAGGAGAAATATTTCAACACAACAGCATTATTGTAAGGTGCCCTTTCTTCCAGGCTCAGCAGCTCTTTGCAGCTTCCCTGTGCTGCTGGCCTTGGGAATCTTTTTTCTGATTCTCCCACCAGGATTTCTTTGTGCCCAGTGCACATCTATGACCATTTGTATTGGCTCTTATTCTGTGTGTGACCCTTTGTACTGGTTCTTGTTCTGTAATAGCCTGTGGAAAGCAAAGCCAGCTTTGAATATCCAAAAAACTGGGGGGTTTTTTGCCTATAATTTAAATTTTTCTTGCATAATTAGGCTCAAAAAAAAAAATAGGTGCAGACGATTCTCTGAATGCTGGCATTATATCATATAATGGAATTTTAAAACAGTAGTTTCTGGTTCAGATACTAAAATGAAATTTCATCTTTCTACTCCAATTCTTAGCTACAGAATAAATATTTACAAGCCTCAGGAACCAAATATTACCTCAGGCAGGCAGTTACACTTTGAGTTCTGAATTCATTGTTCAGATGATGAAGCAGATGAAGGTAACATTTCAAGATTCTGCTGATGTTGAAGGGAGTTTTTTTCTGTTTTAAAGATCCCTTTGAACACAAAAGTTAATTGCTATTTTTTTAAACCATGGCTAAATTGTCTTCACTGATGAGTTCAGAGCTACTGATGGTCCCATTAAGAGCCTGTAGCTCTCAAGGGAGCTGCTTTGGGATTTCCTTGGCTTGGAAGCTGCTGTGATTATGTTCCACACTTCCCACATTGTATTAAAGTTCGACAGAAGAGGCCAAAGTCACAGTTTACACAGGTGGTCAGGGATGCAATTCGGTTTGCAATGAGATTTCCTTCAGTGAGCCCTGAAACAGTGAAATTACACAGAAGAGACAGAACAAAGCTCTCATGGACTCCCCCTGGCACATCCCCAGGATCTTTCAATTCCTTTCTTTCTTTTCTTTTCTCCAAGGCTGTTGTTCCAACTTTTCAACAGCCTCTCCCACTCTCCAAAGCAAGACTGGTTAACTCCTCATGTCAGTACCACAGAGGGCTCCAGGGCCACGCTCCCGTTCCATTGAAGGGGACACGGGACATTGCGACCTGCAGGTCACACACGGCATTCACAGGAGTGATTTTCTGTGCTGTGGGCAGCAATGGGCAGGGGTAGAGCCCTCAAGGGCGATCCCCGTGGCTTCCACCCGGCCAGGCGCTGACGAGCCCGTGCAGTGCCGGGGAAGCGGAGGAAAATCCCCGCTGGAAGCGGCGGGCGCTGCTCGGGAGCCGCCGGGAGGTGGCGGCGTCCGCCGGCCGGGGAGGGGACCCGGACAGCGGCACCCGCATCCCTTCGGCACCGCTGCCTTCAGCACCTCCCGTCCCAGCCGTGCCACTGCCGTGTCCCCGCTGCCCCGGCCCCGCAGGGTCACGGAGCAGCAGCTGGGCAATGCCCGGGACGTGCGGGAATGCGGGGCTGTGGGACCCGGACACTTCCTGACCGCAAACCTGAGCCCCTGTCCCGCTCACAGCCCGGGGGGACAAGGGGCAGGCAGAGTGAGCGACTGCCAGCAGCTCCTGTTGCTCTCCCAAGGGACGCTCTGCAGGCACAAGTGCTGCAGTCGCTCACAGAACTGCCCTGACACTCCTTTAATCCCACTGGGAGACATTTCTTGTGTCCAAACAGCAAACCTGGAAGGAAACCTGTGATGTGCCGTGAGTGGGGGAACCATTCTATTACAGCAGGGTTGCAATTCTGGAGACAGGCACATGACAGAACACACTGAAGGTCATGTGGGAACAGTTAAGATTCATTCATGGTTGCCCTTCTCTATAAGGCGTTCAGACCATTCTTCCCCTTCCTTTGTAGATCTCTGGGCTGCTGCTGGGGTAGTTTCAGTAGGAAGAATTAGAACAGTGCTGCTCCTGTGGTCAGCATTCCCAATGGCACCTGTTTGCTTTTCAAGCACGGGACAATGGATCTTTCCTTTCCTGGGTGGCTTTAATGGACTCTGGCAATGCCACATCAATTCCTACTCACAGTGATGGGAAGAGAGGCCTGGCACCACCCTTTGAAGCTTGAGCTGCTCTGTTAACCAAATGTGCTCTCCCTTTCCTCAGTTTTTTTATTGAGAGATATTAATTCATGCAGCAATTGCACCCTTTTGTTCCCCAAAGCTCTGCAATAAGGACTCAAAACCATGGCAAGTGATTTCAGTGTGGATGGCTCTGACCTGCTGGGTCCCCCTTGGTCACATCAGGTGAAGTGGTGGCATCCAGCTCCCCCCAAAAAGGGCACTGTAAGAGCCCTCTGTGTCAGGGATCCAACCAGGATTTCCATGTGCTGACAGCAAAGCCTGCTCTGCATGGCAATGTGAGATGAGATGAAGCAGGGAAGGAATGTACAGTCCAGGGAGAGATGGAAAAGGGTTCAGAGAAACAGGCTGCTCCCTGCCAGGCGGGGTGAGAGCAGTGCTGCCATTCAGGAGTCCTGTGACACCAGCAGGTGAAGCTTTCAGAGCCTGTTGTGCCTGTGACCTGGGCAGGATGGGATTAGCAGTGTAATGCAACCTCTCCAGGTTGGCAGAAAGGGCAGGATCAATATATAGCTCATGGATTAGGCTGAGAATAGAAGTGTGTGAAGCCTGCAGCCTGCTCAGCTTGGCTTTCCACTTCCAAATCACTTGGGCAGCAAGGATGCCTAGAATGAGGAGCTCCTGAGTGAGCACTGTGTGTGCTGCAGGCCTGCACTGCTCCTGCTGGAAGGAGGCACAGGTTCTTTTGGAGGAGCACTGGTTATAGCTGGAAGGGGCCAATGGCAGGGGTGGGAGCACATCCAGCAGTTGTCTTGGCTTCTTGAAGCAAGTGCTTGTGCCTGGGCTGGAGAACTTGATTGCAGATTATAAAAAGCCTGTTGTGTTTGTGCTGGCTAAAGGCATTAGAAAGCAAAGCAGGATATTTAGGGTGCTCATTTGCATATCACTGAGGCAGTGCAAGGCTTAGCTGGCTTTTGCATTTGCAGGGAGATTTTCTGTGGATTCCCTGATCACATGGGCTTACACAGGCTCACCCACAAACAGCTCCCTCTTACCAAGAGCAGCGCAGCACTTTTCCATGGCCTGAACATGCCTTTCAGCTCCATCCAGACAGCCTCAATCCCAGCATCACTCTTGTTTCATTAAGCCCCTCTGATGCACAGCCCTGCACGCCTGCCAGATCAAATTATAAATACTGGGAATTTCAATGAGACTGGAACTATATTTGGAAAGGCTTAGCATAAGCAGCAGCATGGGAGCTCCCAGTTCCTTTGGTGTTTGTAGGTCATGTCAGATGTGATGTAATCAGAGCAGCAAGGCTTGCACAGAGCTCCGGCAGTCTCTTGATGCTGCTGGAGAAATGGAAATGTTCTCTCTATGTGGGTCTGTTTCAAACCTGAATGGATCTGAGGCACAGCCCATATTCAGCACCAGAGTGAAACCTGCATGAGCAGCACATGAAAGTGGCTCGGTGTAGATGGGGCCTGACAGCCAGCAGTGACATCAACCACTGCAGCTCCTTGTGCTTTGTGCTGCACACAGCACACAGAGCCCTGCTGCATCCCAAGGCTGAACAAAGAAAAGGTCCTAGGAACGAGGCTGGCACTAATACTCCTCTTTCATGAACTGGGGAGCTGAAGGGACTAGAGTCAGAGCTCAGCTTAAGGGCATTCTGCCATCTTGGCTCATGCTGTCTCATTAGGCCTGCAACTTCCTGCTAGCAGAGAATTAAAACTGATTTGCTGTGACTCATTCAAATCCTACAATGATGTGGGAATTAGCATTAAAGGAACACAGCCTGGATGGCTGCTGAGAGAGAAGGAGGTTGCCTGGGTGGGCCTGGCTGAGCCACCTTCCTGTGCTCTGTCCAAACAGCTGAGTGACAGCTTTGTGCTTAAACGAGGTCCACACATTTGTCCCTGGGCAGGCACTGTTAGTTAGAGATAAGGGCTGCAGCTCTGCCCTAGAAAAGGGGTCAGGAGCAACCTCCTTCTGTACTTTGTTTCTTTCCTTTCCCTACTTGTACAGAGAATTTCTCGCAGATTCTTGCTCACAGGTGGAAGAAGCCACTACAATTTGTTGTGCCACTGCAGATTTCAGATTCCTTTCCTGAGCACTTTTTGGTGGAGGCTTAACTTGCTACATGCAGATATTTTTGGCTAAGTGGGTAATCATTTCTGAGGCTTTTGTCACAGAGAAGGAAAAAGGTTTGTAAGCAAGATGTGACCAAAAACTCTGTGACTAAGCTGAGGGACCTGGACAGAGCACTCAAATTAAGAGCCACAGGCCAGACACTGCATCACACCACTGAGGCAGGACAGCCCCAAGGGACTGAAAAGTGGCTGTAGAGAAGCCTGAACTGGTAAAAATTTGCAGGAAGACAAAAGTTCAGCTGTGGGTTTCATCTGCAGTGCAGGGATGAGTCGGGCAGGTGGAACCCTGCACACAACAGGGATGTAAAGGACTGCAGGGGGGGATGTGAGGTGGGGTGGGAGGTGATGAACTCCTACCTTCAGGTAACTTCCCCTCGGAGTGCAGGTACCTGTGAAAGAAGAGATACAAGGGGGTCAGCAGGGGAATCATTCAACCCTGATTTTACAGGAATAAAACCCTGCATGCTAAACCAACCCTTTTCATTTAACACACAGTGCCAATAGCCAATCTTGTGAGAAGCTTCAGGAGCCCACACTGGATGCACCTCAGGCAGGGCTAAGCCTCATTCCCCCACTATTCTGCCATTCCTTTCCTCTCCCTGGCTGCTGGGACACATCACAAATAAACTCCATAAATCAAATTCAGTCTCAGACTTCTCAAGGGAAACACAAGAGGCTGCCAAAGGCTGTTCACCCCTGGGAGCACCTCTGGCTGTTCAAAGCCCAGGCTCTGCTGGCCAGGGGCTTTGTCTCTGTGGCTGCTCCTCTTTGGGCACCAGCTCTTTTTTTCTAACCCAGGCTGGCACTGGGACATCTGAGAAGCTGCTCTGGCTTTTTGCTCACAAGACTTTGATCCCTTCATGACTTTGTTCTGGGGAGTCTCTGTAGCAAAACAGAACAGGAGGACCAAGAATGGGAGATGTGAATGGTGATGGCCCTTCCATCAGGAACTGTATGCAAATGACCCTGGGATTTGAGGGCATCAGAGGGTGTTAAATTCCCTTCTTAATTCCCTTCTTAATTCTCTTGTTTTTCCTCATGGCTTCGGAGCACTTGAGCTGACATTCCCATCCTGGATTTGGCCCACGCAGGGCTGGGAAGCAGCAGCTCTCCAGCAGATGGCACTCAGGGCTGTCCCACACCCACTCCTGCTCTTCCAGGAGAAAAAGAAATCCAAACAATGGAACATTTGCCAAAAGGAGAAAGGAAATAATAATAAAAAAAAGTTATTTAACCCTGTGTAATATTTAAAGAGATTGTTATCACCTTATAGTGGTGTATCTAACAAAGGACAATGTGCCAGTTCATGTGTAAATCAGCCAGGATAAAACATGCATTATATGTAAACTGCTGTGTTTCTCCAGTCACTTTCAAACTGGGATTATCTCTGGCTGTTGGTTAAGTTCAAGGAAAAGGATTAGCTACACAGGCCTAGACAAAATAGGAAGCACGGAGTGATGAATACCCAATGCAATACAAAGCAAAAGTCAAGCCAGAAATGCAGGTCATGACAGAACTCAAACAGCAATCAGAAAACATATTTAAACAGATCCTCCTGCCAGTGGTGTCCTCTGCTCCAGAGCCAAAGCAATGCCATTTCCTGCTAAACAATGGCCTTGAAACAGTGACTTGGCCACCTTCTGCCCCATCACTCAAGTCTTACTGCTCTGACAAAGATTGTTAAATGTTGCCTTGTAATTTAAATATCTCCATTAATATCTGCTCTGCTCTACTCTTCTGCAAGAGGTTTCTGCCCCCACAATCTGGCCACCCAAAGAAGTGATTCAGCACTTGGTGCAGTTAGCAGGGTGGGAACCTTTTAGAATAAGCTTGGAGAGAGAAAGCAGTGAGTGGTTGTGAAATTTGGCAAACTCTCTGAAGGCCCAGTGTCTGTTCTGGGTGTGCTGCTCTGCCATGGAGGCACCTTCAAAGCACTGGGCTGCTCCAAGAGGGAACTAATAATAACCACTGCTGTCACTAGAAACAGGAGTGAGAGATCCAGCTCATATGGAAATGCTTCAGCAGGAGCAGGGAGCATCTTCAGCAGGGAAGAAAAGTGTGATTCAGCAGTAAATTAAGGAGTTTGTGCTTGTGTAAAGGTTCAGGGAGACACAAACTGTGTTTGGTTACTGAAAGGTCTTCAAAGCTGCTGCCAGCAGACCTGTTACTCATCTGGAAAAACAGCCATGAAGAAATTGCATCTCTCCTCATCCTTTTTGTCCCAATCCAGATGCTTCATTTCTCAGCAAGGCTCAGTGCAGAGCCCTGGGAACGGGCTCCACCCAGCTCTGTGTGCAGAGGAATTGCAGCCTTGCTCATTTGTATTTCTCTGTGGTTGCAGGGAGAGAGAGAGAGAAACACGAAGCTCTACCTCCTGCACACGTTCACAAAACGAGCCAATCCTCTCCCAAATCCATCTTCTCACTCCCATCTCCACCCTGCTGGAGTGTCTCCATGGGACACTTCCAAGTAGGGGAGAGGTTGCAGCTCTCAGTTGTTGCCATTTTGGGAATGTTGTTTTACAGATTGGACTTGCTGTGGTTTGGGCGAAATGAAAGAGTTTGGCATAAAATCTCAAAAAGTAAAACACAAACAGGCTCTTTTTCAGGAGATTTTTCCATGTGGATGTTGGTTTGTTTTTTTTTTTCCCCAGAGAGACTTTTTATAATCCTTTTTAAACATAAAGTGACCTAAGGTGGCTCGTTCCCACCCACTGCCTGAGTGCCAGAGCCTGGTGATTACAGGGCACCTCTCCCTGCACCCTCTCTGTTATGCCTGTGGTAGATCCACATGTGAGACCCTCTGCAGTGAAGAATTTGGGATGGCCATGAGACATCCAAAGGCTCCAAACATTTCTGCCCTACAAGAACTCAGCTCCTCCCTCAAGGCCCAGCTGCTTTGAAGGCTGTTGCTGTCTGCAGCCACCAGCTCCATCTGCTCAGCAGAAACACTGAAATGGCCCAACGCCCTCACCCTGCAAACTGCAGGACTGAGCTGGCTCCCAAATTCCCTGTCTTTACTCAGGCATCCTCCAGGAAAGGTGTGAGTGGGTCAGCTCCTCTGTGGCACTGACCAGTGAAATCTCCCAAGCTGTTCCAAGAAGGAACAAAGTCAAGATGGAGCTGAAACCTCAGTCCTGGGGAGCACAGAACTCTCCTGGGGCTCATGCCCACGAGGGTGTGTTACATTTTGGGTGATGTTCTGTTTGGTGAGAAGCTGTTCGTTGAATTCAATGACTTCACTCTCCAAATAGTTTCCCAAGCCAGAGGCAAAAGCCTTCACTGAACTGACTGCTGGCTGCTGTGGAGCACTGGGGAAATACAGTTTTGAAGAGCATGGCAAAGAATGGAGGTCTTAAAGCTGCACTGGGGCTCCATTTAGGATCCCAACCTCTAATCTGCCCAATTAATCTGATGAAACAGATGTGAAGGAGGAAGAACAGGCAGTCTCCTAGGAATCACAGAGACATTAGAAGGATATACTTGCCAGATGTTGGATGTTTGCTCTCTGGAACGCCTCCTCCCTCCCTAACTGAACTTTCTGGCTCCATTTCCATGCACCCTGAACTACACCATGGAGCAACACTTTGTACAATACTGCTCAGGCACTCTACTCACACGTGGGGCAGAGGCAAAGATGGTTCTGCCAGTGGCAATCCAGAGATCTTCCAGCTGTCAGAGCTGGCTCTGTGCTTTGGGCCTTGCACTGTCTGGGAGAAGAATGTGCAGTGTCACTGCTCCCCTCACTGCCAGCAGCCCAGTGACACAGGGAAGGACACCCCCTGAGGCTGTTTCTTTGGGAAAAATAAAACCTTCTTTAGGGGGAATCCCTTCTGTGCTGGCACTCCATGCTCAGCTTTAATCCTAGTGGCTCTCAGCAGTGTCATGGAAGGGCACTGGGATGAATGAACTTCATCAAATTAAGGAATGAGGGAAAGGGATAAAGGAATGAGATAAAATCTAGAACTACATACCCAGCTATGGGATACATGCCAGGGCAGAGAGTTTGAGGGGAAGTCTCAAGGACAGACACCAGAGTACAATTCTGTCTCAGCCTTATGGGGACAGTCTGGCTGCAACCACAGCCACCACTCATAAGCTCCCCCAGGACATTTAAGATCAGTAAAACAAGTGAGAAGTGCATGGGCTGCAGCTGCTGAAAGGAGGAAGAGATCTTCCAGCTCCACACTCTAAGAAGGCACCAAATAAAAATGGTAAATGGGATATCATTCACTGTTACCAAGCTAATCACCCAAACCCAGCTTCCTCCCTGTCCTTTAAGACCTGGCCTTGGAAATTCAACAGAAATTCACAGCAGAACTGTGCTTTGTTGGGGTGGGATGCAGTTGGTGGCATCTGAGAATGGCTCCCACCAGGTGGAATTGTCTGGACACTGCTCTGCTCATTGTTTCCATACACGGATTTGCAGCTGGCATTTAACCAACCCTCCTCTTCCAGGGAGCCTCAGTGCAGCCCTTCTGCACAACATCCCTGGCATTCAGGAATGGGGCATTCAATGGCCAGGCTGGGACATGGAAGTACAACAAAGCATTGGTGGCACTCAGGCTGCATCCTAATCAACTGCTGAGTGATAAAGCTCCCAAATATTATCTCTGCACAGCCTCATTTACAACCTGCCACAGGGCTGGTGAATGTTAAAAAACATCCTGCAGGACTGAGAGGTGTTTTTCCAAATGGAATTGACGAGAACAGGCTCAGCTAATGATTCCTTGATGTAGCTTTTTATATGGCATCATTGATAGAAGTTTTATGGATGCAGTTGCTATAACAACATAATGCACAGTGGTTAAATATAGCAGCTCCTATTTTCCACTCAGTTTGCTCTGCCCTGAGCAGACAAGACTATTCTTTTCTGTTCTAGCTGGGCTGAAATGGATTTGATAGCTCACTAAAGAAAACAAGTGGTACAGTCCTTCCTCCTCCTCCTCACAAAGATGATTCCTCTCCATCCTAAGCAAGCAAACAACAAACCCAACAGCCCCCCATTTGCCAGGCTCCTGGGCAAGAGGGGTTGTTTAAAATCAAAATGCACAGTGACTCATGCAAAACTAAACCACCTTGCTGTTACATGTGATCTCAGTGCAGGCACTGTCATCTCAGAGTGCAGGAAAGAGAGGTTCTCCAATATTCCTGTCACACAGTATTTACCAAGCTCATTACCACAGTGCCTGGTGACTGGCCAAATGCTGAGGGGAGATAAAGTGACCTGGATGTCACTCCAGACCTGCTCTTCCTTGTGGATGGGTGTAAAGGACCCAACCTCCCCTGGCCACAAAGCTCCTGTTTTGGGGGATAAGAGAGGATGATGTTGCCAAATCAAGCTACAGAAGATTGCTTCCAGTTCTCCCTGCTTTGCTGCAGTGGGTTTTTCTTGGGTTTGGGTTGGGTTTTTTTCTGTCTGGAAGCCAAACTGAAATACTCCCAGGGGAGACTGAAATCAAATAGCAATTTGTGTTCCTCTCCCATCCTGTTTTTTCTTATTTTTCCCTTGCAAAAGAACAAATCCATGCTTGAACCTTGGCATTTCCCAGTTCCTCCCATTTCTGAAGGCCAGGCAGGCACACAGCAGCAGCTGGACTCCTGCAAGCTGTCAGGAGGAAGGTTGCTGCAAGGGAAAGAGCTCATTCCTTCTGAGCAGTTCCTGCTCCTTTGAACATAACCTCTGTTCCAGACACTGGAAAGAATATTTATGCCCTCAGCAGACAATACTGAGCATCTGCTCAGCTATGACCATTTCCTGAACTGTTTTATTCCTTGAAGCTGTGCAATAATTTGTACCTCCTGAAGCGAGGAGTTGTGGGAGGGATCACAGAGCCTGTTCTAGCCTTGCTTTTGCAGAAAGTCATCTCATGGAAGTGGGCACAAGCCTGTCTCCCAGAGACTGGGAGCATCCAAAAGAGCTGGGGATCACTGCAGCAGCCCCCTGCTTCATCTTTTCCTCCACTTTTCACAGTGGAGGCAGAACCCTGCAGGACTTGTTTAAAGATGGTTAATAAATACATTGCAGATGAAACCTGGAGGGGAGAGGTCGTTTGCTTTTCTCTTGCCATGTAGCACTGGGGCCCCAGGGGCAGCCACTGCTACTCTGCAGAGCTCTGCTGGCACAGGGGGACAGGAGAAGCCTCAGTTTGTGCTCCCAGAGCTGCCTGTACTGGCCAACATGTGAGAACTCATCAGGGCACTGAGAGTCAGGAGTGATACAGTCACGCTCTACTTCCTCCATAACACAAACTGAAAAATAATGAGGGCAAGCAAGCCACTAAAAATAAACTTAACCTTTCAGCAGCCACGGCATCACTCCTGCCACATGCAGATGATGGGGCTACCATGATTAATTCTGCTGATTCAGGACTGGAAGGGAGACAAGACACAAACCAGCCCTAAGTTAATGAGGACTGCTCCTGCTCTGGTGTCCCTATCAGCATGGATCTCATCAGCCCAGACAATGTTCTGCTCTAGCTGAGGACCAATGCAAAGCTCTGGGTTCAAGGGAATTGCAGACAATGAGCATTTCCTGCTAACATTAACCCTCTGAGACAAGAAGAGGGTTAAATCCCCACTGCACACACAGGAAACATAAAGCATGAAGGTGGGAAAGTGATTTCTGCACAGCCACAAAGTAAGACAAGAGTAGAACTGGGATCAAAATCAAGAGTTTTCCTTAGATTTCTCATATATAACTCAGCTGCTAGCCTGTTTTCCCATGATCTCTTCAGGGTGGAGGAGGACACCTAACAACCTGCCTTTCATTCCTCTTTGTAGGTCATAGAGCAGTCGAGTGAGCAAACAGAGGTCCAGGCAGCTGGAAGCTCTTTAGTCCCTGTGTGCCAACAGTGTGAGCATTGGTCATCAACCTCTGCTCCTCATCCATCAGCCTCTGTTCAACCTCTGCTCCTCAGCCATCAGCCTCTGTTCAACCTCTGCTCCTCAGCCATCAGCCTCTGTTCAACCTCTGCCCCTCATCCATCAGCCCCTGCTCCACCTCTGCTCCTCAGCCATCAGCCCCTGCTCCACCTCTGCTCCTCAGCCATCAGCCCCTGTTCCACCTCTGCTCCTCAGCCATCAGCCTCTGTTCAACCTCTGCTCCTCAGCCACCAGCCTCTGCTCCACCTCTGCTCCTCAGTCATCAGCCCCTGCTCCATCTCTGCTTCTCAGCCATCAGCCCCTGTTCCACCTCTGCTCACTCCTCAGCCATCAGCCCCTGCTCCACCTCTGCTCCTCAGCCATCAGCCTCTGCTCAACCTCTGCTCACTCCTCAAACTGTGCCTGAAACCATCTCCCCCACTCAGCCCAAACAAAGGCACTGCTGGCTTTAACTCCACCCCTCTGCTCTGTCAGGCTATTTCAGAAGTTGCTGGGAAAAGCCATGATCCCCCTCTAACACTGAATTCCAGCCATCAAAGCTCTCAGCATCTTCCCAGAGGAACTGAAAGTCCCACTATGGGTTCTGTGGCCTTGCAGCTTTCTCTAGGCAAGTGAGAAAGGCAAATCACTGTGATGCTGTCAGCAAGGAGAGCCAGAAGAATTTGTTTATTTGAATTGCACAGATGATTCAGAAAACAAATGGGTGCTATAAATACAAAGCTGTACTTGCAAAGAGTTCTTCTCATGCCTGGGAAAGGCAGGGGCAGCTCTGGAGAACTCTCTAGGACACAGTGAGGTCTGAATGAGCAGAGGGTTAAAGTGAAATACAGTGGCTGTCTTGCCAGCAAAATCTGAGTGATTTTAATAAAGGGATTTTTGTCTATTAACCTCACCATCACAGCACGGAGACAGAGGATAATAATGTCCCATAATGTAAGGAATAAAATGGTGAAGGAACTAAAGGATTCTTCCTAAAAATGGTAAATAGGGACAGCTCCAGTGAAAGAGCAATGTTCTTGGGGCAGAGAGGTAAATTCAGATACCTGGACAAGATGGCAACATCCTCTGGTGAAGAACTTTCCAAAGCCACCTGCCACCAGCTCAGGCATCAAGTATTCACACACTCTCCTCAAAGCTGAAGTGCAAAGTGATCTGTAGCATATTTTAGTGGGATCAAGGACAGGAAGAGCAAAGAGGGCCCTGTGAAAGGGAGACTGGCAAGGTCCCAGCTGATGGAACACTAAAAGAGGCTGGAGGTTATTTCCACAGCTGTGGCAGTTTCTCCACAGTGTCACATCCCACAGCCTGGCACTGAGCTGGAGCAGTGAAGTGAACACTGCCCCTGCTTCTGCTTCCACAGCAGCCCCACGATGACCCTGCACCAGCCCAGGGAGGCACACAGAGAAGTTTGCAGACATTGTACCTGACAGCAGAGTAGAGAGAGATGTGGTTGGCATGGCCACTCACTCCTCCTGCATCAAACGTCAGCACCTGCAATAAAACCACACAACAAGAAGCATTTAGGAGCAGGAGGAGGAGCCTGTGCAGTTCCCAAATTTGACATCCAAGCCCTGTCCCAGCCTCGTTGTGTCTAACGAGTTGTTTATGTGTTGCACAATGAGGCCTTGTGTGTGAACTCCTCATGCCACAGAAACACAACCAAACAAACAAGCCACTCTGGAACTAGATGACTACACAGCCTAACAGCTTGAACAACAGAAAGATGACAAAGATCGTGTCCCCACTGGCAGGATGCACTTGTTACTTATTACCAGGGCAAAAGGTCACTTTCAAAGTGATCTGTTGCAAATGTGCTCCTGACCCGAGAGGTCCAGCTCTATGAATCACTCCTGGAGCTGAGAACATCCTGCAGTGCCTGTGGATGACAGGGTGAAGCTCTGCTTTGCTGTGCTGTGACTCAGGACATTGCTGCAACAAGAGCCACACAAGCACACACGACTGTCCTGGTTGTAATGAGGCTTCACCACAGGATAACACAGTGATAAAATGATCTGATAGGAGAAAAAGCCTTTTTAAACAATCTGCATACACTTTGTACAACCAAATCAGGCTTTTCACTGAAGGAGATCGTATAGTTAATTGATTCTCTGCAGGGGGAAATGGGAGCTCCAAAATGCAGAAGTAATGTGTGAACACAGCACTGACCAGGCAGTGTCAGAACACCCCTGGCTCCCTGCCCTCAGACTCACCAACAGCGTGGCAGGGCTGAGGCATCACCCTGGGGCCTCACTCCCTCTGTGGGGTTGTGCAATGGGGATTTAAAGGCTCCCAGTTCCAACCAAGCAGCCAAACTGGCAGCACAGAGTGTAGAGTGGGCAGGGAATGTGTGCCCATCCTCTTTGCAGGGAGTGACAGTGCCAGTCCCTGGAGAGTGCAAAGCTCAGTGCTTGCTCTGGGAGAGCAGAGCTCCCCACAGCTCCCTTCTCTGGGACCAGGAAGAAATCCTCAACTCCCACGTTTCAGGCAATGTTTGCTTCCTTGCCAGCTTGTTCTCTCTTCAGGGAAGGAAATGCTACAGCCTTGCTCACTCACTGCACCTCCCTTCTCAAAATCTGTTTTATATGCAGGGCCTGGAGCACTGGGTTAGAGATCAGGGGAAGATCAAAAGCCACCCTGCCCGTCCTGCAGCTTGCTCCTCCACCCTCCAGCAGGAGAGGCCCTCTCAGACAGGGATATTGAGTCAAGAGGGAAAGGAAACACAAAGGCAGCGATAAGAAACACTTCAAAACTCACAAACTTCACACAAGCCTGCTTATAAACCCACCCACCCAGGACAAGCCCCCAGTCAGACTTTCCACTTTGCCCAGTGGCTGCCACCAAGCCCCAGGTTGCTCTTTGCTGGCAGGAACTGGTGGGACCAAAATTGGTTTAATTCATGTACAAAGAAGCATTTTTTGGTCAACTTCTATTTTAAAAGGAGAAAGAGGATGTGTTTAACCTTGGCTGCTGCTGCACATCAGCACTGCCAGAGAGCTCTGCAGGACCTGCCATAGTGCTGAGCCCTTCTCATGGATATCAGCTTTTGGAGCAGCTCATCTGCAAACACCTGAAATTCAGGGTGAGTACAGCACCCTGGACTCTACAGATAAGAAAAAAACACACTCGGAAGTCATTCCTACCTAGAGTGGTACTTCCCTAAGATGACAGCATACCCCACTCACTGCAGGCAGAATAAATTCCTATTCAGGTGAATAACAGTGTGAGTCTGATAAGGGCTGGACATGCACTAAACCTTTTTACTCAAAGGGGACAGAGTAAATTTTTGTCTCTTCTGCCTGGTCCCTGATTTTCACATTTCTTCTGTACAAACAGAATATTTTTAAGAGCAGTACCCTGCTGTCAAACGTGGTTGAAATTAGCCAATGGGCTCTAAAGTTTTTTGAAACATGCATGTGCACATACATATAAATACAACTGCATTATTCCTGTTTCCTTATGAAATCAAGCTAAAAACTCCAGACAAGCCAAAACACACATTTTTTTCTTCTGTGGAGGTTACAAGAGAACAAACCAAAAGACTGAGATAAGAGACTTCAGTGAGCAGACTAAATAAACTAATCATTGTTTTTACAAAACTGGCTCGGGCCAACTGTAGGAGCAACAAGGCTGGGTTAGGAAATATTCTTGACATGGGAATTATCTGTTCAGAAACACCTTTGGAGGTTTTTCTTTTCTCCACATCTGTTTTGAAATAGAAGCTGCAGAGCTTATGTAATGTCTGAACCAGCTGAGGAGACTACACAGAGCCCATTTTCAATTGCTGTAGTCCAATTTGCTGTTACATTTACACCTGAATTGCCTGTCTCTTCAAATAAAGGGAATTTTAAGTACAATTCCCAAGGTATCTGCACAGTGACTTGGCCAAGGTGGCATTGCCTTTGTCTGATCCCTCTCAGCATACATCTGGCTCTGGGATAGCAGGGATGTCCCACCCTAAATATATCATATATCATCTAAATATCTATATAAGGCATCTAACAGGGCTCTGATTCCATAGCACCACTTAAAGCAGGCAGCAATCACATGTAAATCAATCCCTCTGGCTTCAGGGATTCATTTCATTGATAAGGAATTTGAATTTTGTTCTCACATGCTGAAGATATTTTCACACGGGAGCATTTGCTCCTTCCACACAGTGCAGCTCCTGCTGGGCTGGCTTTTAACTCCTAACCTGAACCAGGCTGATGATGAAATCAAGCAAACAATCAGGATAGGATGAGAAAACCTGAACATCTTCAAAGTGTCTGGGTTAAAAACAGGCTTAGCCAGTTCTGGGAGCGAAAGGCTGGGATAGTAAATATACTTCATGTGGAAATTATTGCTCAATGAAATCTTCAGGGCAAGAGGGAGTTCCCTCCCCACACCTGTTCTGAAATGGGAGCTGCTGCTGTTGCTGGTTTTTCTTCTGGGTGACCTTGGTATTCAGGAAATGGAGCTTTCACTAGTGGAAGCCAGAGCAGCAGCCAAGACAAACAGGTCCAGAAATCCCTTCCGGAGAGGGGAGAGCACAGAGGAAATTACTCAATTACCAACAGAAGAGAAAACTCCTGAGAGGTCTGGAGTCCATGATCCCTCTCCACACCTCAAAGCTGAGGTTCTCCTCCTCTCTCTGGTGTCACACAGGGCTTCAAACACAGCACACATCTGCTGTGGGGACACAAAGGTCTCTGCTTCTTAATAAGGGCCATCCCTTAAAACACCACAGCAAGCAACTCCAGTTCTCACAGCCTTCCCCTGAGCATCTCCCCTTACACACCCAGAGGCCAGAGAGACACAAACTCCCTTTGAGTCTCTTCTGAGTTTGGAGATGTCTTTTGTGTGTGATTTAGGAGCAATGAGAGCCTGCCTGGAGCTCACACAATACTATGTAACTTCTTTTTTTACACACCAAACACTTTCTAATCTGGATCAAGACAGAGCAGCCTTGGCCGCCTCTCCCTGCAACACTGACTTTTGCTTATAAATCCAGCAGGCAGGAAATAATTTCCAAAGTCTATAAATTAGTTTTGGCTTCAAGTACACCAACCATTAATTTCTGTGTCTGCACTATTTAACGTAGAGCTTGGATGAAATATGTCCCTGTAGCTCCCAAAAAGATTGAGCTACTCCTGGACTTCCAGGGCAATTGAACAAATGAGTAACCATGTAATGGAAGGAAACTACACAGAACATGTGGGACTCCTTGCCTTGCAATCCTTCCCTTCAGACATGCTGGAATTTCAGCCCCTGCTCCACTGCCAGATGGCACACAACAAGTTCTGTAAATAAAGATAATAAAGATACCATTGTCGGTGCTGTGACTACTGGGAGAACTGGGGAAAGTTTTCCCATTGGGATAGCTACAACAATACACGTGTCCCAGTCATGTTGACTCCACTGAGTTGGTCTGAAACTCTTTTAGTTCTTGTTTTTTTTCAAGGCTCTTTTAACATGTTCAGCCAATTCTATCAACTTCAACATTAGTGAAAAATGGACTCAGTTTACCTTTCAAGGCAAGGCTGCTGGTTTAGGACAGCAGACATATCACAGACAGCAAGCTCTGAAGTTTTAAATTGCAGGATGTTTAACAAAGGTAATTAGGTGCTCCTCTAGCTGTTTTGGCAAATCCAGTCTGCTCCTAAATGAATTGTATTACAGCAAACACCTGAGACCTGTGTGATTGCTTGGGACACTTCAAATAATGAACATTTCCAGAGCAGTTCTTTACCAGCAGCCCTAAGAAGCTGCTCCAGCTGCCCTTGGTGCTGCTGCTGTGTCCTGCTGCAGTGATTTGTCCTCAGTGCTGCTCAGGGAAGAGCTGATGGGAATGAAGGGGCTCCCATCCTGGCAGGAAATGTTTTCTGCTCTGCAAACCCCACATTTCACTGCTCAGCTCAGCTCCAGCCTCCCCCAGCACAAACAGCTGGAGTTTAATTTTCCCCCAGGCAAAGATCTAATCCTTCCTAACCATCCAGAGGAATTCTGGTGTTTTCAGAATTTCTTCTGGGGTTTTGGTGCACTTGTCCCTGTGCCCCTGAGAGTCACAAACATGCAAGACAAACCCTCCTGTGTTTGGAGCTTTCAGATTAGATTAAAACCTATCTATTCAGGGGGCCAAAAGGGACAAAAGGAGTCCAGGAAAACTGCATTTGTCTCTGTGCACAGCAATGAATTTCATGGAAAATTAGCCTCAGAATCAATACAAAGTTGGATGCATGATGCTGGTTTTGTGCTCGTGGGGCTTTCATGCTACAGGAGATGTGGTTTCTTGTTTTGTGAAGTGCTGAAAGGCTTTGAGAGTTTCGTGATTTTGCTGCTAATCAGTGTGTGACAGTGCCGTGCCTGATCAAAGCAGGGTTCAACAGAGAAGAACAGAACACAACCCTTTCCATGCCTAGGCCCTCATTCCTGTTCTGTGGGAAAAAAAACCCAAATTATTCCAGTGCCAGGAAATCTCCCCAGTTTAATATTCTTCAATCCTGACCTATAACCCTGCTACTCAAACTCTCTAACACACATCTGCCAATGAGCCTCAAATCTAAGCCTAAACCTAAGCCTAAAGCCCAAATGGGCTCTCTCCATCACAACATGGTTACTTTAAAATACAGAAACCATTTGAAGAGTTAGAAAAGCAAAATTCCTCCACTGTTCATGTTTCACTGGGAAGCAAAGAAAGCTCTCCTGAGAGAGAAGATATATCTTAACCTTAGAGACTCCAAAGAAAGATTCCAGAGGGAAAGGCAAAGCCCAGAACACCTGCTCAGGAGTAATTTGGCAATTGCCTGTGCTGCAGAAAGTGTCACATTACCAGGTTGATGTTCTTGGCTTCTATGTGCTTCAGGACAAGGGTGGCGAGGAGCTGTGTGTCCCACTCCACAGCAGGATCATCCGGAAGATCCCTGAAAATGAGAAGGGCAATCAGTCACTTCACTGCTGAGGACTTTGTAAAGACCACTCTGGAAGAGAGAGATCATCTTAATCACAGAATGAAATCAAGATAGATTTATTTACCATATAAAACCACTGAACCTCACTTAAGAGTCTTACAAGCTTGGATACTGGAGGGTTGAAACACCCTCCTCATGGATTTGCCAAGGTCTCCCTTCCCTCCTACCATCAAGGCAGACTTTGTGACTGCTTTACTTCAAGCAGCATCTATTTTGTAAATTCTTTTTCTTGATTTATCCCAATCAAACTTAAAACCCTTTCAAAAATACATTTTTCTGAAAGACTTCCCAGTCATAATCTACTGGGGAATTACATTGGGAAGGTACCAAGCAAACTCCTGCTGTCATTTATTCAGGAATAATCCATTAACCACAACCAGAGGACAGTAGAGTTGTAATTATATGGCTTGGATTTGATAGTAGCTGTTCATGTGTTTATTTTGTGCTTTGCATACCCAGCTGGTATGCAGAGCATACTGTGACTGAACTCCCTGCCTGGTTATTTTGGATTGCAGGATTCTAGGGGCAGGGACCATGAGCCAAATGCAAAATAGCACCAGAGAGCCAAGAGAACATTCCATATTTACACAACTGAGGGCTGAATGTGACCCCCCAGTCATTATGTTTGAATGATGCCAAGAAAACATTGCTCACAAAGTTGCAAAGGTTATTAGTAACAATAGGATAACACACAGCTGCTAAAGCCCAGTAATGACATGTTAAACTGGCCTTTTTCTCAGACCTTTTCCCTCCTCTGGAAGTCTGAGAATCGCTGTGAGGTGGTTCAGCAGCAAAATGACTACACAGCATTCTCCCACAGAGCCGGGGCCTGGAGCTGAAGGGATCCAGCTGTTTGCAGCAGAGAGCAGGAGCCACATCCCAACACTGCTCAGGCCTTGCTCCCTCCCCAGACTGCAGGGACAGCAACTTCTGCAACAGAACTACAGGGAAATGTCTCCTAGGCACACTCCAAAAATAAACCTCAGCCCAGTTTTCAGGAGAGATCTTCTGGCTACAGATTTCCCCACTGCTGTTAACAGTAGTTGGAATGGAAGGAAGAGCTTTATGTCCAAACTGACCATTAGATTTTCCCTGTTTTGTTATGTGCTCCTGTTCAGCCCAGGCCCAAATAATGTGAATTAGAAACCCCAGCACAAGGGAAGGAGTTCCTACACAAGGCTACAGCTCTGATCCCTGTAGCAGCACTACAGCAACAGAAAGTTCTGTGTTGTTGGCAATTCCCTCTGGTACAGACACAGCATCTCTGCCTGATGGACACCTGACACCTGAATTTCACCACTGGAAAGATGCCCTGGTGCATCTGGTGGCTGCCTCATCAGTTTAACAAACCTGCATCTCACCTGCTCACACACAAACTTTCACACCTCCTGTTGGAGGAGGAAGTGGCCCTGGTGACCCTGAAGGTATGACAAGTTCCAGCATGTCACAACAAGCCTTAAACTGAGCACATTTATAAATATAATTCACTAAAACATCCCAAAAAACAACCACACTGAGTCCAGGTGCAAGTCTGACAGTGTTTGAATGATACCTTCGAGGTCTTCAAGCCTTACTCTGATAATATTAAAGCAGTAAATTAGTCTAAGAGGGGTTCTTACACTGATCACTCACAGTGCAAATATCATTCTCCTTTTTGGACAGGGCTTAAGTGGAGGAAGTGAAGAGTCCCATTAAAACAGGAAGGGTGCTCCAACAGTGAGAGGTCAGGAAAAAAAAGTAGGGCTTGGAATTTATGATGTCCAGGAGGCTTTGGTGTCATAGCCACCGCACTCAGCTTTATTGGGCTGTCTCCAAAAAGGCTGCTGGGTAGTGGAGCAGGTTTTAACTAGTTTAGACAGATAAAGATCATCCTCGTCAATGGAAATGAACAGCTGGAGGCAACGGTTTAGAATCCCTGGAAACAAAACAATCTGAAGGCATGAGCAAATTAACTCCATCAACACTGAACTGATTAAGCAGGAATATTCTACCCAAAATTCTGCTTCTACCCAATTACTGGTGGTCATAAAGACACCACTTACTGCCAGTAAGGAAAAGGAAATATTCTTCTTGCATCGTATTTGTCAGGTATAGAAGAGAAGCTGATCTTGCCAAACGAGACACATGCACAGAAGCACATTCCTAACTCATTAATAGCCACGATGGCCCATGGAAGTATTCCCAGCTCATTCTGCAAACACAAAACTTACACACAGATAAATGACAAACCCAGAGTCACCCAGAGAAGTCAGCAGCAGAACTGGCAATAAATACATTCATCTAGACTGCTCCAGGAAGTGACTTTTCTTTTATGGTAAGAGTTTGTGTAATACTTTATGAAGTTGGAAATGTGTTCCCATGATAGTAAGGGATCCACAGAAAGCATGAGACCAGTAATTTTCTGCCTGTGCTCTGGATATCAATAATTGGGTACAATAAGGATGAAAAGGTGATGAAAAAACCGAGTTCATACACAGCCATGCACACAGGACAGGCTTGCAGGAGGTCTCCACATGCCCAGTGTGAAAAACTAGATCCACTTTCCAACTTTATAATATGTATCTGTAACACCCAGGGAACTCTGAAGGGACACGAAACTTTGCAAACTGCTCACAAAATCATACATTAAAAAAAAAAAATTCTAATATCATAAATAGGTTCTCCCCAAACCTCAACAGTCTCTCGACGTGCTGCACTATTAAAATAAGCTGCATTCATTGCTTTTACTTTCAAGACTTTGTATGAGAAACACTCAGCATTTCAATGGTTAAGTGCACGTTGCCTTTCTGGCTAATGCCTCTGAGCTCAAGGTCGAAGGGCTGAGATAAAGGACTATAAAGGAGTGAAAATTAGCACATTCCCTGGAGCAGACTGGAGCTCGTCCCAGGAGACACCGTTCCCCTCCCTGTCCTCTGCCCCAGAGAGCTCCTTGTTGCTGCTGTCAGTCACTGCCACACATCAAGACATAAATCCTGCACCGGAGGCCTCCCAGGTCATGCTGCTGGAGGGGGCTGTGGGAAGGGCACAGGGCTTTGGGCACTTGGCCATATTTCCATCAAACTATTATGGTCTGCAAGGGATGTTTATGGGATTCCACGTGTCTGATATAGAATGCAGGTGGCTGCTTGGATGCAGGGAAAATGGGGAGATGCATAGGCAGAATAAAAAGATATTTTTAATGGAATAAGGCTCCAGAAGAGTTGTCTTCCCAGGAATTTTCAGTGAAACCCATGCTGTGCACTCTACAGGGAATTTACAGCTGTGCCAAGGGATCTGCAGCCTCAAGAGAGGGAAATGGAGAATTATGGTGCTGCAGTTGCTGCACTGTGGAGAAGGGTCTGTCTCTGCTCACTGATTTCAGCAGTCACAGGAAACATCACGTTCAGAAAACAAAATCCTGCACTTTCCTAGGTATCCATCCACTGCTAGGAAGAACCAGAGCCCTGGTCTTCTCCATCTCCTTTGCTTTCCTCCCTGCCAAGCTGGGCAGAGCAGACACTGGCATCTGCAGCTCCCCTTGCCAAGGTTTGCCCAGGAAGGATGCAGGGGATGTCCTGGATATCCTGGAGCTCCCTCGTGGGGAGGGCCCACAGCAAATCACATCAGCATAAGCCACCATCCCACCTTGTGCAGGTTTGGCCCAGCAGCCTCACAGCTGAGAATGAGAGATGACAAAAATCACTGCCAGCTCCTCCTCTGCCCGCCCTGGGCTGGAGCTGCTCTCCCACCTCAGCCTGGCCATTGGAACACGCTGCACTTTTCCAGCACTGCTGGCCCTGCCAGCAGAGTTTTATAGGGTCATCTTTCTAGGAACATTGGTGCTCAAGATGCCCAGGTTGCTGTCATTTGGGAGGTCACTTTTGGCCAAGGTAGAGATTTCAAAACCTTCACAGATACATATTGCCAAGTTATACCCTCCTTACATGATAGACTGCTCAATCCCTGTCCAATTTTCCACTGCTCATCTTCCAGAGCTCTCAGCAGCAGCCAGTGCATTCAGATGGACAATCCTCCCTTGAAGCCTTCCGTGTAATTTATTCTGCTCACGAACTAAGCTCTCCTGACTGCTCTAAAGGTTAAGTTAAACCCAACAGCTGGTCTGTGTGATGGCCACGTGGCTCCACAAACAGCAAATGGGTTATGGGATAACCTTGAGATGTGCCCTCCGGAAATCTGTGAGCTGGGAAATCCCCAGGCCCTGGGGGCCTCTGGTTACCTGAGAGTCACCCCATGGGGGCCAGCAGGGACCTCTCTGCCCTGACAGGAAACCTTTGTGGGTGGCTTTTATAGGGAGCAGGCAACAAGTGACTTCTTGGAGATGTTCAGGTTTCCATTTACACATTCCAAGACACTAGTGCAAAACTTTCAAGGTGCCCATGTGATTTTCTATCCCACTACACACCCAAAGGGTCAGGATGAAAAAGCTTTCCCATTTCTTATTGCCTTTTTATCCTGCAGCACAACCTTAATCAGTCCAAGGCTAGGGACCAGGAAACTTTTTTGGCATAACTTCTCCTCCTTATCCTCAGTGCCTGATTTTACATTCAATCAGCCCAAAGGTCGCTGGGTTGATGGTGGAAGCAGGTGAGCTGCTGTGCACGAGGCTCCCAGCTGGGAACAACGACCACAGTGTGTTTGTTGGAACAGAGGATGCCCTTTGTATAAAGTTATAACTGTATGAAATGAACATCTGGGCACTGAAACTGGATCAAGAAGCAAAAGATCCCACAGAATAAAATGAGGTAAGTGCACAATTAGTGAAAAAGCCATGTGATGACTACAGGCAATCAGTGACCTTTCTATCACAGCATCAAAGTAATTGAAAAAACTGTGTAAACAGAAATTATTTCATGGTCTCCGAAGTAGAGCAGAGAGTTTTTATTTTTGAGATTATGCTAAGATAAGCTAAGACTGGCTAGCCCTAGGTCTTGAAGCACAGCCTCTAAATCCTGACTTCTATAACTATTTATAAATTCCTTTTCCTATAATGGGCAATTACAGACAGGAGGGAATTATTGCTGTTAGGCTGCATGTATATCTCTGATTCAATTGAAAATAGCCCACTTAGATAAATGATCAGCATCTTGCAACATCATGCTCTACAGAGAACAGATGCTGTGTGCTTATTGGAATGTAACAACCTCCAATTTGGGAGAGAAATGGACTCGAGCAGGATGCCAACTGTCAAATGAAAAGCCACCTACGACAGGGAAGCTCAAGAAATTTTTAAACCAGCAGCATCCTCCCTCTACTCATAGTAAAGAAATACAAATTATTCTGAGAGTTGTATTTTAAGATTGGAAATTATAATCTTAGGGTTTGGTGTAGGTAGAGGATAAGGGAAGTGGGAAAGATGTTAGTGACTGGAATATTAACAGTAAAATACTCTGGGAGAGCTCTGTTTGTTCCCACTGAGCCATGGACAAACCCAGCACACCTCTGACAGGTGACACTCCAACTTCCTCCATACCTCCCCAAAGAGAAATGGTAATTAGGTCCTGAGGGAACACATTTTTTTGACTTGGGCATGATCATGTGTTTCTCTTCAAGAAATAAGCATCCTTTGGGTTTAAATTCACAGGAATTATGACAGAACACAGCACTGGTTGTTTGCAAAGATCTATCCAAATGGCCCTGTACTCATTTATTTTTTAAAATGAATTATTGATGATTTCTCAGCAGAGACTGATGTCTATTCACAGGGATGACACAATTGCTTATCATAATTTGAAATCTGGTATTCATTTGACGTCTGTGCCTCAGCGCCTTGTTGATAAATTACAGCACAAAGCTCTGTAGGAACAAGTTCATATTCAATGTCTTCAAACAAAAACAATTGATGGTTCCTTTCAAATACATAGAAGCCATGATGGCTGAAGCTAATTTTAAAACGTAACTTAAAAAAATTGTTTGGAGAGGGCATCAGGCCCTGCTGTGTAAGACAGGAAATGAAATTCAATTCAATTATTTCTGAATTTATATTTAGTCACAGCATTTTTTATCTTCTGCTCTTCACACCAGTGAAATGGAAATAATTATATGTTTACTCCTATGTAGATCCTTTTAAGAAAAATGTTCTGTCTGTTTTCTGATTTCTGGATGGAAATCTAAGATGTGTCTCAGCAATCCTGGGTACTGGGAACCCTTTGCTCCTTGTACTGTCTTCCCCTGGGATATTGAACCAAGTTCAACATCTTGGTCTTGACTTGAAGGTCTAGCTCAAAATATACAAAATACTGTATAAATCTCCAGAATTTTGAGTATGGTGAACAGTTCTGTCCACTGTAACAAGGATAACATTTCAAGCAGTCAGGACTTCCTTAGAGGCTGGTGCCAAACAGTGAATGGGCTCCCAAATCAAGTAATCACAAACTGCTTTGATTTCTATTGCAAACACCAGGAATACTCCTTGGAACCCGTCCTTTTAAGCAGAAAACACCGTAATCTTTAAAGTTCAAAACTCCCCAGGCTCTCCAGAGCAGATAAGAAAGCTGAGACATTTGGGCCAAATGTCATCCCAACAATGGAGGCTCCGTTTGCCAAAGCACGTGACAGGGGCTGGGTGTGTCACCTCCTGGGCACCTTGCTTTGGTCACGGTGTCACCACACCATGCTGAGGCTGAGGGACACGATTTCCAGGAGGGACCAGGGAGCACAACTCCTGGGCAAAGCAGCAGCGTTTCAGTTCAGCACCTTCCTAAGCCAGGGAGGTGGATGGAAACGCTCAGTGGAAAGCCTGAACAGCAGACATGGACTACAGCAGCTGGTGGCCTCTGGGAAATTTGGATCACACTCCCAGAACCTTCTGCTTTTGTCTGTGTCAGCTCCCAGTGGAGGGATAGGCTGACCTGATCCCAAAAAAGGTGGATTGGTCTCTGCCAACTCCCTGGGCTCCATTATGTACCTCTTTGGGATGCCTCTGGTCACGCTGATATTCCAGACAATAACGGGAAGGACACAGCCCGTATTTCTCCAAAGCACCACTGGCACTGTGAGGAATGAGCATCACCAGGCCCAGATGAAGTGATCAGGCAGATCCCAGAATAGCTCCCAGCCACAATCATTCCTCATTATTATTGTTGGCTTTGCCACAGTGCCTCAGAATTCATCTGGGCCCTGACAGGCTAAGTTGCCCTGACTGAGAACAAAAAGCCCAGCAATCCCACAATCACCACTGATGTTTTAAAACTGAAATACAAATCACCAGCAAAACCAGGACTCTCTGAGGAGCAGACCACAGGACTTCACTCCTCCCTTAGTTTATTTTGTTTTGTAAAATACTTTGAAGAAAAGAAGAGCTCAGTGGGGCAGAGCTTGGGACAGGGTGTGTTAAGACATTCACCAAGAGGCCATGTTCAGCTCACATGAGTTCTGGCACCACTGGCTCAGGAACAGATTTCCAGTTCCAAACTGGGGCAGGAGGTCTCACAGCCCTGGCAGAAGAGCTGTAAGAGCACAGGTAGAAGGCAATACCCTGTTGTTCTTAGCTAGGTTTGCTCTGCAGTTCTGCCACACAAAAGGTCACACATGCATCCTAACACGCCCAGGACCTCACAGTGGAAAAGGTACAAACCCAAGGGGAAGGGACAAAAAGTCTCTCACAGCAGCCAGCAAAATCTTTCAGAGGCAAAATGACTGAAATACCACAACCTTCATATGCCAAATAAACCTGGTGATCCTTCATCACAACCTTAATATTAAATCTGTTTGCTCTTGGAACGATAAATACACCACACTGGATAGGCAAAACTGCACTTCTGACTCTGGCCCACGGAAGTCAAACAGGACTTTGCCACTGACTCAATGGCCAGACGCTCAAAAAGCAGGAGAGCCAAAAGCATAATCATGCCAGCCAAAGAGATAGACCTTGGTCTATTCCACATAACAAAAATACTACAGTCAGAAACCTCAGGAGACAGCTTGTAGCCAAATCAATCCCTCAGCCACTTTAATTAATCATCTAGGAAGGGAAAGCACAGAACAGTCACTTCATGGACATTGATTTCTCATGCCAAATCTTATGTAAATGTAGATGCAACTTCAGCAGAGATCTCCAGAGGATGATGGCCTGATTCCAAATGTAGCTTCCCATGTTGCAACGTTCCAACCTCCCTCTACCAATTCCATCCCAAAAGCTTCCTGACTTCTCAGCCTCCCACAAATTCTCTCCTGCAATCCATTTGATCAATGCAATGATATGGGAGCATTAATTCTTGCAGCCATGCTGTACCCACATAATGCTCATGTTCTGATGCCCTGGGCTCTCTAACTGGGTGCAAATTTCAGTCCTACATCAAATCACTTCCTTTTACAATACAATATATCAGGAAGTTAAACACCTCTCTTACTCCCACAAACTTTACCGGCATGCAAAGTTTCTGCTCATGCAAACACCCCTCCTGCAGGCACTGCGAATGCCCCAGTTACAGGGCTCCATCAGCAAGCTCCTCTCTGTCCCTGCTCCCAGTAAAACCTCCCACGGCAGCCCAGCCAGCAACTATGCCTGGAACTCCATTTGCGACAGCAAAGTGGGCCTCGGCAACAATGAACAAACCGAGCAGAAGGAACGCGGGGCCCTTTGTGGCCGGGGCCGCTGCCAGCGTTATGCAATGCTCGCTATGGCAACCCCGGGCGCTCGGCAGTAACCCCGCCGCAGGCACTGAACTCTGCCCCACTGGCGAGCGCCGAGCCGCCCACTCGCCCGGCCGGGCTGTTTACACTGCTCACATGACGGCCCGAGGGAGGCTCCTGGCAGCCGCTCCAGCAGCCAGCCGGATTTCTAGGACCGGCCAGCACTGCCAAAGGCTGGCAGCGATTCACCCCTGCGAGCTGCGGGGGCCGCCCGCAGCGCCCCGGAGAAGGGAAGGGCACCGGGGCGGCCAGCGGGGCTTCGCCCTCCCGACATCAACCCATGAAGGATCCAGAGGGGAGAGAGAAATCGGGAAGCTTTAAAGAAGGGAACTGCATTGTTGCCAAGTGTGGAATATGGAAAAATTCCTTTGTTTGTTAAAATGTATAAATAGTAAAAAGTTCTGATGGTTGATTTGTGGCGTTCCACCTGGCACCCGGGCTTGGCAACTCTGAAATAATCAATCAATGCCTGTCTCGAGTGTGCCATTATTGGCTTGCTGCACACCGGGTAACAAATCCGATTTTTGCAGACAACAGTATCTTTTTTTTTTCCTTAATGAGTGGCAGACGAGTGAGGAGGATAATGAACTGGAGCTGGGCATATCACACTCGTCAGGAGCTGTGTGCCATGAGCTGCACGTACCCGGGTTACACAGAGCGCCCAGAGTGGCACAGAACTGTCCCAGCCCTGGGCTCGGGAGCATTTACCAGGGCACAGAGGGGGATTTGGGGACAGGGATGCTCCACAGGTGCCGTGCTAAAATGGTGATTTAGCCTTACAACACAATCCCATAGGAAAATGCTGCAGATTCCCAAGCTGCTCTCAGAGCGCTGCTACTGCTCCGGCACTTCCACAGCATTTATTTCCACACATTAACAGATGTTCATTAACTCACACCCCTGTGAAGCTGGTATGGGGAAGTGAGCGAATAATAACCTCCACGTTTTCTAATGAGAGAATTAAGAGCTCAGGTAACTCTCCCTGGAGAGCCCGAGGCAGCAGAGCTGAGTCAGGGGCAGAGCCTGGAACGGAGCCCTGAGCCCGGCTCGGCGCTGCAGCACCCACGCACACACTCCAGGAATATGTTTCACTGCCTGGGGCAAACAACAATCCAATCTCCAACAGGCCTCTCACTGGTGCTCTGCAGAGCCTCCTGTATTCCTGGCCACTTGGTCTGCACAGAAAACACATTTATAGTTTCAAATGATCCACCATTACCACCAACATCAAAGGAGCTGCTTAAATGTACCCCCAAAACCTGCCAGGAGCCAAAGTGTGACCTCTGCATCACCTAATTGTGCTCTGTATGACACAGTCCTGGATGATTCTTTTTGTCAACACTCTTGGCTGCTCTTCCTTTTAGGAAAAAACTCATGTCTTGCCCTAAAATATCGTATTCTCCAGTAAAACCTTGGTACTGTCAGTAAGAGGTTGTGTGGATTTCTCTTCTTTGCTGTGATGACAAGTTCCTTGTCACAAGAACAGACCCTGCAGATACAGCTCTGAAATGCTGTGCCTTGACACCAGAACTGCTTTTCACATGTTCATCCAGTTATCCCTACATCCAAACATAAAAAATCCATTAAAAAAAGAACAGAAAGGAAATTTGTTAGGTCTGGCTAAAAATCTTAACACAAATTTCAGTTTAAATCAGTGGCTCAGTCTCATGTCTGCAGGAACAGGCTCCTTGCAGTTCTCTGACCCTCACTGGTGACAGCAGCTGTGGGAGTTCTCCTTCAAGCCTCAGCTTCTTGGCACCAATCCTGCAAAGCCCTCACCTCTCTCCCCCACGGGTCAAACCTCTGCCTGCAAATGTTTTATCCTGCAATATTATACTGTGCCTTTCCCAAGGCAAATGATAAACCAGCCTTGGCAGCCCATCGTGTGGCTACTTACAAGAAGAAGAGAATTGCTGAGTATTTGGCTTATGAAACAGAAATACAGGAAGAAAATATTTATAACAATGCTACTGTTTAAATAATGGAGACCATAATTTATTACAGATGTGACCCTTCTCCAAAATGAAGGGTTTAAATCTTGCTGATGCAATGTAATGACAAGAAGTAGAATGGACTTAATGAAGAATTCAACCAACTTCAATTCTGAATTGCCCCCTTTTATCGCCTGCCATTTTGTACCCCAAATTAGGAACAAAATTTGCTTCTTTCAAGCATTGTTTGTCAGTCTTTTCAGTGCTCAGATTTAAAAACTGATTGATAGGAAAACATCCATCCTTAATCCTAAAAGAGTCTGAGCACTTCTACATTTAACAAAATTCAGTTAATTATTAACAATTAAAGCTGAGAAAATGGCATGGAACTCAGAAAGATTTGCTACGCTTACAGTCACATATAAAGAATGTAGAATGTATGTGCATGGAGGGGAGGATGTGTAATGAATTATTTCAGTGCAAATGGCAATTGCAGAGAAACAGACTGCAACACTGAAATGAGAAACCCTGAAATTACTGTACAAGGGTCTGCAGGTACCAGGAGATTGAGTTAATATGTGACTGGTTAGAACAGGGGGCATGACTTGGCTTGGAACTGTAATCAAAATGTTTTCATTTAATGCTTCACTTGGCACAGAATGATCAGATAACAAAATATTCACCCCAGATCCCACTTCAGTTGCTAAAAAGGTATTTCATTTTCTCGTGCTGCAGTAAAAATACTTTTTTACATTTTAACCAGAATGGATTGGAGAAGCTACAAGAGACAAAAGATGCTCAATGATGTCCAGCAAAGAGCTCATTTCCCTTCTTCCTGATGCAATAAAACTGAAATTATAAAACACCGCCCACATTTGCTAATCTAGTGCACATTAGGAAAAAGGTGAATATGCGATAAATGAAAACATTCACTTCCTATTTGCTTCATCAAGTTCTGTTTTCTCCTTTTTAAAAAGCTGGTGTTGCATCATCTGAACAGCATTTCCTTCAGAACAAATTATCTAAAGTCTTCAAAACTGGCTTCAGTATTTCTACCAGGAGCAGCAGTAAAACTCTATGAGCAAACAAGTAAAATTCATTGGACTCTTTGAGATACTGAGTATCATTTACACTGTTTTACTCATTACATGAGAATACCTAAATGTGGTAGTGGGGTTATGTTAAATGTACTCCCAATCTAGCAAGGGTCCTTTAGGGAATTGATCCTTTTTAATAGTTTGCTCAAATCTGAAGTACCACACCCACCACCTTCTAATTCAAGCTTACACTGGAACTGAAAAACTTTGTCATTTCATGTATACTGATTGAACTAGGGCCAAGGGGAATAAAACCATTAAGGTTTCACGTGAACTCAGAGAAGAAAGACTTCTTTGGTAATATAATTACAGAGCACAGAGCTCGTAAGAGGAAATGAATTACAGGGATTTATTTGATTAAACTTTTTTTTTTTTTCCCCTTTCCTTTTTAATGATAGCAAGGGCTCTCCTTCCCCCACCCCCTCCAATCTAACAGTAGATGTTAAGCAAATTCTTGGCAGGCTGGAACTGAGACTGTTACAGTTTCAATGGATGTTATGGGATGGTGTGTGTCCAGTTCAGTTTTGAGTACCTCATCCATCTTGCTGCTTGAACAACACTCCAGCTGTTTGAAGAGTTTGTTTGTAAAGGAGCTGAGGTTGTTTCCCACATCACCTTCCCAGCATCAGGACAAAGCCGGAGCAAGGATCTGTGAGCCACTTCAGGGGCCGTGCAACCCTCAAGGGCAGTGACCAGTTTACTTTGTTGTCTTGGTAACGTTGTGGTTGACCTGGGTTGACCAGATCAGTGTGACTTAATCATCCTAAGAAGGAAACAACTGCAACAAGTGGCAGAACTAATTACTGTAGGTTCCCTCCCTGACTGGACTTCCTCAAGCTCGTGCCTCACGTTCACAACCTTTGGCCTGCCTAAGCATTTGAACAATTCTGATCGTGCACCTCCCTGGGACAACCAAGTCACCTACAGCACTTACTGTGCACTCTGTACCATGGATCTGGATCTATCCAGTGCCCACACACTCCCTGGGATCTCGGGAAGCAGCAGGTTATAAACTCCTATTTACAGTGTCAATATGGAGGATTTTACTGACAGTCTGTTAGTTACAATGTAAAGTGCATGTTTCACCTACTCAGTGAGTTTAAACCCTGTTTTTCTTTCTCTCTGTACAGTAATGCAGCTGTGGAGATCATCTGGGAGACTAAAACAAATGGTGCCGTGATATAATCACAACAAAGCTGGAGGAAAGGCAATTTCAGCAAAAATCTTGACAGCAGAATCTGCTTCTGTTTAAGTCTGACCTGTTCTCCTTGCAGAAGCAGCATGACAGAATGTTTTGCAAAAGATTTGTATTTATATGCTTGGCTGTCAGCTCTAGATGTTGCTCCTTGTCTGTATAATAATTACATGGAATGCTCAGTGGAGATGTTCTCTAAATTGAAATAAACAGAATCAATACAGACTTGAGTTAACTGCACTGTCACACCACATGAATAAAACATGCTGATGGATTCTCTTGGCCAGTGTTCAACAGGGATTTGGTCATTGCTATTGCTGTGCAAAGTGCATATTAAATGGTGTGCCAGCAGTTGAAAAATGCCATTTCTGTCTTTTACCTACTGTTGTTACCAGTAGCTCCTAGCATTCCACAAATAAAAAGAGTTGCATATTTATCTCTGCCAAACAAAGGAAGAAAAAGAAACATTTTAGAAAACAGCTATGTACAATGGTTAACACTGGATAGGGATCTAGGGGACAGATATTATATAAAAAATTACTCAACATAATTTTATGAGTTAACTTAGAATCTTCTGCATTTCTTGTATGTATTTCTCCAGCACCAAATCATGCTTTTTCATGCAGCCTGATGAACTGCTACAGTAACACTGACTCCTGCACCTTCACTTGGCTTTGCAGTTTATGTATCCTTTAGAAGGTCTCACAAAACCACAGCCAAACCCCTAAAGGTGGTCACTTCCTTCATCATCCCAAGCAGACAAAGGTTGTTTCAGTTCACTGCAAGGCACTGAAGCATGTACAGGTCTCATCTGATTACAGAGAGCCTGTAATGCCCCGAGGCCACTGAGACTGTCAACACAGCTGTCCCTGTGTGCTGAGACAAATGTCCTGCTGGGCAATCCCTGAGTCAAAATGGAAACACAACTTCTGAAATGGATTAGGGCTAAGGACAAGGACTGTAAATAGGCCAGGAAGCCAGGGAAGTTTATTAGGTATTACTAAAGTAGGAAGTACCTTGACCCTGGTGTTGTTCTGCAAGCCTGAGTATTCTGAGGTATTTTACTTCTCTGGTCACCTGTTGTTAACATCACATAAAAATGAACATTTTCTGAGCATGTTTCAGACACACAAGACCACACAGAATATGTATAAAGCTCACAAAGAAGGGAGGTGCAGAGATCTGCACTCTAATGGCATAATTAGCTCTTGTGAGAAAAGCAGTCTTGCTGCATCAGCACTGAGCAGCTCCCACCCTCACCCATCCCACACTCCCACCCATCCCACATCTTCACCCATCCTACATCTTCACCCATCCCACATCTTCACCCATCCTACATCTTCACCCATCCCACATCTTCACCCATCCCACATCTTCACCCATCCCACATCTTCACCCACCCTCACCCATCCTACATCTTCATCCATCCCACACCCATCCCATACCTTCACCCATCCCACACCTTCACCCATCCCACACCTTCACCCATCCCACACCTTCACCCACCCCACACCTTCACCCATCCCACACCTTCACCCATCCCACACCTTCACCCACCCCACACCCTCACCCATCCCACACCTTCACCCACCCCACACCCTCACCCACCCCACACCTTCACCCATCCCACACCCTCACCCATCCCACACCTTCACCCATCCCACACCCTCAGGAAAACCCTGGCAGAGCTGCAGCCAAAGGCAGAAATTCTGTTTCCTGACACAAACTCTGCAGCAGAAGTGAACTGGAGCAATCCAGTCCCTGAAACCACTGAACAATCACCTGAATGTACATCCTGAGGGTTAAACATCCCTGTATTGTAAAATAAATTACAATTACTGTTAATGCAGATCACTTTAAGACCAAACGAGTCTGGGCAACATTGCTTAAACATTAAGTTCTGCAGATTTATTTTTCTAATACCTCTTCATATTCTTTCTTTTTAATTAATTTTCTGGTCATCTGTGGCTTAAAGAAATGATTGATTCAGTAGGTATCTGCTCCCACATCTGGGCTTTCTTTAAACAAAGTCACAAAAATGATGAATCTTCTCTTACATAATACTTTATTGCTTCCTATGTTCATGCTTTTGGTGTTTTAATCATAACTAGAGGCTCACACATTCCCATCTCAGCAAGTACAGTATGCTGGATAAGCCAAAAAAACATTTTTAGTTGAAGGCTTGCCCAGACATCTAATATTTTATCATAAAAATCTGAAATTTTCTTTTGCTCTGAGTCACTGGTAAAAAATTTACTTCATGGAACATTTGAAATAGGACAAAAATAAGGGAAAACAGCCCTGTAAAACAGGACTCAAAGAATTGGCAGGAGCATTCCCAACCTTGGGCCTTGTCCCTGTCAGTTCAGCTGCTCCAAGGCCAGGGAGTGTTGGTGACACCACAACAGTGACAGTGCCACACAGAAAATTCAAACCAGGCTGTGCAGAGGGCCAAGCCAGCCAAATTCCTGCCTACCTCATCCTGCAGCCCAGGACAGGTGGGTTTCAACCCACTCATTTTAAATAAGTTCTTTCTAAAACAACTCTCTAAGGACAGAATTTAATTTCTCCAGTTTATCGTATTAGCAGAGATGAAGGGATGCATTTCTCCTCACTAAATGAACTTTCAGTCATGGTTTGTGCAATTTTGAGTTGAGATGGAAGCTGGAGCTCCAAACCATAACAGCATTTTATAATTGTTTCCAAACAACTGGGTAAATTATATCAGAATTTCTAGAAATAATGGAAAAGCGTATCAAAACACAGTTTTAAAAACTAACACATGCAGTAAACAAAGATAATATTAACTGTAGTTAAGGAGATAAAGCAGTTGGTTTTGGATCACACATGCTGTTGAGGCATCTAAAAAATTAGCAGAACAGACTTTCACATCTATTTTTATTCACAGACCACAAGATGAAAAAGGATTTCCTCCTTCAGTTTTGAATGAGCTTCCCAACTCCGAATTACTGAGTGTCTGATAAGACAACTCAAAAGGAGTCTCTCACTCTAAAATAGTTTAGTGCTAAGTGAGAGGACTCCATCCATCCATTCTGTGGTTTTACTTTCTTAAACAGTGGCAGGAAGAAGCACAGTGCCTGCCTCTTTAATTTAATGCAAGTTATCATGTTAAGAATATATGAATCTTAGTTCTTAGTACAGATGGTCATAAATGCACATTAAATCACAATGGTTTATTTTAAACCATTTAATTTAACATAATAAAATATTAATAATTGCAATAAATTTTGATCCATGCTGCTCCAGTGGCTTTTGGTTTTACAGGGGAAAATCAGGCTTGCCAGCTAATTAATTCTTGTGACTGATTGTAGTTATTATCAGTGTCATAAGCTTTTAAAGGCAGCAGGACCACTGTGGCCATTATTCTCATACAAAATGTGTGTAACAGCTCAACAGACCCCACCCACCAAATCTCTTCCTGGGGATGTATGACCATCAAGTCATCTCATGGATAAAGTAAATAGCTCAAGCATTTTTAACATCCATTACTGGGCCTGTTTTCCACTTCCTTCCATCATTCTGGGGGCAGTTTCCCAAGTATTTTACACCAAGATATTGAACTTGAACAAGAGACTCTCAAACAACACCTGAAGAGGCAATAACAGCTCCTTACTCCTGTTTGATATTCAAAACCTGGGAAATACACATGCACAGGTGAAGTGACACAGTGCAGCATTCCTTGAGCTGGCCTTGGCTTAAAACAAAAGACTCTTGGCTCTCATTTGGACGTTCAGATTCCTGAACTGCCTCAAGCAAATGAGTGTGTGATAATCCTGTGTAAGGATCCCTTCAACCCATTCATCTGTTCACAGGCAGAGGGAGAAGAGGAAAGAGCACAAAGGTGCAGCCTCAGCAAACTCTGGTCCTACTGCTGGTCATTAAATGGTACAACAAAGAACTGAGACCCCTGGGCTTGTGCCCAGGTTCTGCTGAGAGGGCAAAAAGAGCCTCTGGTCACCCCCTTCCCACGACTGAGCTGAGCATGGGCAATCAGTGAGTTCAGTGTTTGCCCTTGAACTGGTGTGGGCTGCATTTGGCACTCTGCTTTTAGATCAATATATAACCCAGGAGTAATCTTATCTGGCAGGAACAGGGGGTTGGGGGCAGGGGGAGGAACACAGCCTCAGAGGTGAGGAGAGCAACTCTTCTAAATGTTAATGGGTTAAGAATAGAAAGGTCAAATGCTTGCCTTATCAGAAGGCCCCATGTGCAAACAGGCACCGAGCTCAGCAATCAGAGCACCAGCTGGGTATAAATGTCAGAAGTTAGTTACTGTAGCTGTAAACACCAAAAGCAGGATGGTGCAACTGGAAAATCTCCCAAGACACTTCTGGTTTATACAGATCACCAGGAAAGTCCAGCTGCCAAGCCTGGCTGGGAATTACTTCAGTCTTAGAGCTGCAGTGGGAGCAGAGAGCACCTGTGAGCTGTGTGGTGGCCCCACAGTGAGCCACTGTAGGAGGGAGTGTTGAGTGTGTCCTGTATCCAACATCCTGTGCTGGCTCCACATTGCTCTTGCCAGAACTCACACATTCTCCTGGAATAAGGATGTATGAGATGGAGACAGAAAGTCCTTCCCTACCTCCCTGGAGGTACAGAGGGCATCAAACAGCAGAAGCTGCATGAGGACTCAGAGCACAACACGTAATGGATTGGGGTGGAATAAGAGATGAGACAGCACAGTGACAATATATCTCCCTTAAATGCTAATACATTTTTAGCCCAGTTCTAATTAATCTTCTTACTGGCATCCAAGGAAAGAGGGCAGAAGTTGTATTACAGTGGGCAGTAATCCTCCTGCAGATACAAGCAATCAACTTGCAGGAATGATGAACAGCACAAACACAGCCTGGTGTCAGAGTTACTGTGAGGGGCCTTTGCCAGTCACCAGTGCTTCCAGCCTGGCACATTTTGCTTGCAATAAGTTATAAATACAATTAATCAGCTGATTCCCATGCTCTGAAAAGATTGGCAGTGAGCAGCCATGTTAAGAATCCTGCTGTTCCCTCTGTCCTGGTACTGGGATTGCCCCAGGAGAAGGTTACCTGAGTTTGGGAAACAGATACAGGATACCTGGCACAGCTCCCTGCTTCTGTAGGACAAAGAGCACCATTCTTGTTACCCTGCTCCAAACTGTAAACAGCTATCAAAGGACAGGGTTAATTACCAAATAAAATACCAAGAAGGAATAGTAACTACAAATCCAGCAAGGCTAAATATATTTTATCCCACAAAAGGGATAAACAAGATCTGTGCTCATAGCTCAGAGATCGTATTCTAACCATTGAATAGTTACTTTAATTGGTAAAGCTAGGGTTACATTTAAAAACAAAACAGGAATGCACCCATTTGAAGCCACTGCTCTCTGAAAGATGATTTTTTGATGTTTGTACCACAAAGTGACACTCTGCAGTTAACTGGCCGGGCCTCCAGCCCCAGCCATAGGGGAGAACATCATAACCTACTTAAATCTGCAGGCTGCATCCTCTCTGCAGCACAGCTCCAAACAGGCACAAGTGGCTCATTCCCTTCACCAGCATTACTCGGCATCTGTTTATCCCCCGGTCTCCTGCCAGCATCTGCTCCTTTGCTGACACACATGAGCTGCTCCTCTGCATTTCCACCCTCGTTTGCAGTCTGGGAACTCGGGTTCATCCATTTGAAAGAGCACAAATATTCAGCAGCATGCGTTTCACACACATGGCATCACTGAGCTCTATTAACAGTTCTGTTCAACCCTGAAGCTACTGGATTTTCAGTGACAGCTCCAGCATGTTAATGACTGGGATGTTTTCTGAATTCATGTAAGGAAGAAAAAGCTTTTATAAAAATACAAGGTTTTACCTTTTCTATTCACAGCAAGAATGACCAAACTTATTTATCCTATGAGTCACATCCTGAAGGCTTCACATGGCTGACAGACTCAAGAGATATAATATACATTTTGGAGAGCCACTGCAGGGGAGAGAGAGGCTTTTCATCTCTCATTTCTTGAGCTGAGAGCTCAATTGAACTTAGTTCAATTTAGGAATAGGAAACACAACCCAAGTCTTCCAGCAGCACAATGACATTTCCCAAGTTGCTGCGAATTTGAATGAAATAATTTGCCAACTCTGGAGGAAGCTGTGGAGACTCTGCCACAACTCCTCTGTTTCATTATGCAGGAGGCAATTTTGAGAATGCTGCCTCAGCTCTGCTGTTTATTGTGTGGACGTGTCTGCCTGCTACAAGTCCTGTCACTGCCTCTCGTTCTGACACACGCTGGCGTTTTCTTGGCTCTCAGTCACAGTTGGGGAAGAGCACAAGGGTATTGCAGAAACACCTCCTTTCTTCATCCCTTTTTAACATGTTCACATTTTAAAGATGATTCTCTGAGCACATTTCTTGCAGCTGAAACTGCAAGATTATTATAGAGATTTGAAACTGGACAATTAAAATGTATAGCCTACCACAGCATTAAATGCAATCCAGGAGAGACCACAATGCAATTTTTTGACCTGTGTTATTTCTGTGCTGTCATCATTCTGAGGCATTTGATATGCTGCTCTTTGGTTTAAACCCAAGAATGGCATTTGAATTTTTACCATAATAAACCTTCTCAACAGACTTTGCATTCTCATTATTCTATCCATGCAAGCCACAAGGATTTTTTTTCCTCCTTAAATGTCCAATCTGCAGGCAATGGTTGTGAAACTCCATTATTTCCAGGAACTGCTGGCAAACCTACTGCTGTCTGCTCTTCTCAGTATTGCCTGTATTTTCCTTGTTCAGCCTTAAAAGCCAAACTTGGTTTGCAAAAATGTCTGGGTTTCTTGATGCCAGAATAAAGAGTAGAATGGGACAGAATTAGATGGTTTTATTATGCTGAAACGCCATTAACTCACATTAAAGTCCATAAAACAACAAGAGCATAAAACTGGAAATAGATGCTCAGCCTTAAATCCTATTACTCAGAAATTTTCCTAGGCATTACCAATCTTTTTGGTAATGCCTTTTTAAGATCCACCTTAAATCTTTTTTAAGCTCCACCATCCTCATCTGATCCTTACAATCAAAACAATGTGGAATATTTTTTTTAAAGTTATAACTGCTTGGATTCTCATCATTCAGTAAAGTCAAAATAATCTGTAAAGAAAGGAAGCCTGAATTGTCCAATATAGATGATGTCTGCCATAGTTTGGTCTTCAACAGGCAGAGGTAAAGAACAAACAGGTATTCTCAGTTGCCTGGGAAGAGAATACACAACAGGAGATACAGCCAAGAAAACTGGCAGATGTGACAAAGATTATGGATTATTCAAATCTTTGATCCAAAGTTACAATTGAAAACTCCCCACCTAAAGGTTATCTGCAGGACCACACAGTGATCTCAGCCACACACAGCAGGATCTCCACAGAACAAGGGAATTACTCCAAATTTACACTGGCAGGACCAAAATCAGAATCTGACCAGATCCAAACAAAAACCAAACAATGCCACAGGCTGGAAGAACAATCAGCAGTCGATGGGGTGTCAAAGCAATGGAAACCTCTGTGATTCCGATGCACTTCAGTGACTGAAAATATTCCAGTGCTTTTGTTCTTCCTCTCCAAAACATCTTGGACCTCATCCTGTGTTCCTGAGCACTCCTGACAGACAGCTCTGAAAAGATAACTGACAAACCCACAATGGCCTGAGCTTCTTCAGCTGAGTATTCCCTTTCACTCCACTTGGAAAAGCTGTAATGTATGGAGCAGTGTCTGAGGCTGCATCCTGGGAAGGGGAAAGCGACCATCCACGATGTCAGCCGAGTTCATTCCTAAATGCAAACCACATTGGGCTGTCGAGCACGATAATAAAAACCTGCTGACCTAGTTTCCTGCAGAACAAAATCCTCTGTCTCCCCTCCTCCTGTGCCAAACCTAAATCAGATCTCAAAATTAACCCTTTGACCAGCAAGGAAAACTCTAATAACAATCCTCAACACTCATACAGCATCTAACACCATGAGAATAGCATGAAAACAGCAACTGCTCCATCCCCACAGCTCTGCAAAAAGGGAGGGTTATTGCAGGATGAAAGTAAAACCCAGAGAAGGTCAGAGACCTTGGCACACTTCAGCAGAGAACTCATTCTCTTCCTTCCAAAGGATTTTGAAGCTCCATGCTCCAACTGCTTTGTTTGTAACATTTTTTCTATGCAAATATAAAACCTTCACTCATGATGTAGCAAAAAAAAACATCAGCAAAGCTTGGCTTTTTTAAAAAACTGCATCAAACCACTCAAGAAAGGACCATTGTTCTTCCCAAATTTTGCAATGTCAACTTGCAAGTCCTTTTCTGGAAGATGAGAGCTGATTGTGTCTGCTCCAAGTGCCTGGCAAAAGCGTTCCCTTGAAATGGCTTCACTTCCTCAGTGATGCAATGTTTCATTTGAAGGGATGCCTGGGGGAGCTTCAGAATGCACCCAGAATGCAAAAATAACAGGGCATGTCACAACAAACTCAGCCAAGAAAATACAAATGGGAATTCTTTGGCTCTAGGAGCTTCCAAAGGCAGTTCTGGATCATGCTGAACCCACTGCAGTCAGGTAGGAGCAGCTGGGGAGCCTCAGATTCCAGACTGCTGAGAGCACCTTTGCTGGCTCTCACTGACACTGTCAACTGGAGGAGTTTTCAGTCATGTGTCAAAGAGGGTTTTATTAACAGAAGGGTTGAGATTAACAACTGCTATAGAGCTTTACAAATGGGCATTTTACAATGAGGTGACCAATGTGCAACCTGCAAGTGGAATTGCTGACTGCAGCCAGAGCTTTCAGTGGCTGTAAGAAAGACCCTGCACTGAATAATTTAATCACTTGTTGCTCCTGTATGAACTGAGAGAGCTTTGCCTACATCCAGACATCACCCAGGACCTGGAACGACTCCAGAGTTTCCTACAACAGCGCTTGAAAAAGGAAGGAAACAGGAAAGTGACAACTACAAGGCATGTCAGCAATGCCACTTCACCTGAGAACAGGTTCCTGTCTCTGTCACTTTGTCAGTCTCTGCAGGGAAGCTGTTAAGGCTTACAGAGCAAAGATAGCACTTAATACACTGCACCCTCCAGGGAGTTTGAAGTGAAGAACAAAAAACCTGGATTAGGGAAGGCTGCAAAGGTTGTTGTAACTATATCTGTTTTCTGATGCTGCATTTTCACAGGTGAACTCCACAAAAGCTTCTGCTCCACCTTGGAAATGAGGAAGACAAAAGTCTGAGTTCCCACAGACTTACTACTAACATTGGTCAGGGTTAGAAACATGATGATGGAAAAAGAGCATCTTATTCATCATATCTGCTCCCTGAGGGGTTAGGAGTTGTACATGCTTTTTTTATTGACACAAACAAGCTTTAACTTCTATTGTCTTGCAGAGCAAGAGAAGGCTGAACTCAGTTCTGGCTCACACATCATCTGCGATTCCAGCCAAGTCCCAGCCACATAACTTTTATTACTGGGAGGATGTCAGAGGCAAAAGACACAGCTGGAAACTCAGATCCCAGACTGAGCTTTGCTGTGCTGGCAGGGAGACAAACCAGTTTTTGATTTGTATGTAAACAGAGCCAATCTGAACTGGAAGGTCATTAAGAGAAAACACATTTTACACAACACCCATTTTACAGTTCCTTTTCCAACTTTCCCCATACCAATATTTTTTTTTTTCTTAAACAAGACTTTGTCTTCTCTTGTTGACTCTTTCAGTGACAATTCCTGGGCGTGCTGAAGTCAATGGCCAATCCCCACTGGAATTGATGGAACTGAAATTCTTTAGATTGGATCCCAAAGAAGAGTTTGCCCAAGAGAGACTGCAAATCCCCCCCTCTGCTTTCCAATACAGTAATTATGTGCAGAAAATGCAAGTCCATTGCAGCTGCAAAGATGATGTTTCCAAAGCATGTCACAGCCTCAGTTCTCACAGATTTTTTTTAACTGAGGCACTCACATTTTCTACTGGAGCTACAATTAAAATAAGATTATGAGAATCCACAAAGAAACCACACAGTTCTTGTGATCAAGGCGTTAACGCCCGATCCATTATTGTGAGAAGGCTTTTAAGAGCATTCCCACCAGAAATAGGAATAGATTTTCCCTGAGTAAGCTTGGAGGAATGCAAAGATTCAAATGCTTAAGCAGAATCCCTGCTAGATTTTTTTTTTCAGTTTGTTCCTCCTTTTTGATTAACTTGCTGTGGTTATTTTATATAATTGTTACTCTTTAAGGGTAAGAGTTAAGCATTTCTCTGAAAAAAGACCTGTGTCTGCCTATAATTAACAACTGCAGGTTCAAATGAGGGACTAACAGAGATGTTGCTGGGCTATCAAAGCAGGGAACCTTCAGAAGCAAAAGGAAAGTGCCTGTCAGTCTCCATTAGTTCCTCAGGGTCAGTGTTGGCAAAACACACTGAATTGTTCCACGTGTAACCAGCAGAATAAAGAGGTTGTTGTAGTTTGCTGTGCTTAAAAAGGGACTCCTGGGTATAACTGTTGAAAATAGCTTTAATCTAAAGACTGTATCTTTCTATAGCTTCCTGGAAGCATGAAGAAAGTCCACTCAAAGAGTTTTAACAGGAAATCAGCAAACCTAAAGACACTTCCTTCTGCTTGGACACAAGTGTTCTAGTGACAGAATGGCTCCCAGCCAGGAAATCTGTGTTCCCAGGAGACAGCAAAGCTGGGACAAGAACCATCTGCAAATCCAGGATGGCTCCTTGGAGCTTTCTTTGCTCTGAAGACGATGCCTGTCTTTAATGTATGTGGAAGACTTCAAAAATCATTCATGAAAGAATAGTAAAAGACAGTTCTGAATGAACTAAGAGAGAACAAAAGAAAAAAAACCACCTTGTAATGGGTTTTCCTGTTCTCCTGCATGTCCCTATCTTCAGCCCCAGACTCCTGAAATGCAGCCATGATGCACAGCTTTATTTCTTTTCTTACCATAAGCTTAGCAATGCTGATGGTTTTTAAGTCAAATCAAACTTTCATCAGCTTCAGGGGATGGCTGGGATCCCTCTTCTCATCTTTCATGTTTTGAGATCAGTATTTCATAGTTTTTATTCTGCTAAAATCATCTTGAGAAGCAAAAGTATAAATTTCAATGCAGAGTATTTTGATTTGATTTCCATAAACCATTTTGTCCTTTAGCTGTACTCCTTCACTTCCCCCTGCATTTATTCTGAGCCCTTGGCTTCCCTCAATCAATCCCTGCTGTGCCTTCACTGATGTGCTGTGACAGGTCTCTGTGGGCATCTGAGGGAGAATCCCTGAGTGTTTCCAAAGGTACCACTGCTCATTGCCCTGCTGAGGGAATGCAGGGGATGTGGCACTATAAAGGATCTTTTTCCCCTTCCCCCTTGGTGGACAGCAAGGAAGTTCCTTTAGCTGGAAAGCTGAGGAAGGACCTGGTTCATGGCAGCCCCAGGGAAAAGAAAGGGCAGATTTCCTTCTTGACAAAAATATCCAATTTAGGACAAAATAGCTAAACCTGACTTAGTGCAATACAAGGCTTTGTTTCAGAAAGCAGCTTTCCTGGAGGGCTGTGAGATAGCTCAACCCCCAGAAGAATTTCCTCTTAAATTATTGCATAGAGCAACACTTATAAAAGCAGATGCCTGAAGGCAGACTTTGATATAATCCTTTTTATAAAGTGTTCTAAGGTCCTAAAATGCCAGCAGGAACTGCCATGTGGGAAAGCATTTTGAAAAAAATTATCTTTTTAGAAATGTAAATAAAAATAGGTGGTCGAATCTTTTTTTGTCTTTTTAGAAAGAAAACAATTTACATTTCCAGAACTGCACGAAACAGAAATGAAATTTGGCTACAGATTGATAAATATCAAGATTCCCACCTGACTGACAAAGTGCCTTCTTGTCATGATGAAGCTTGTTAGTGTTCAGGATGATTTTGAGTGTTTTTGGCTGATTCAAGGGATGTAGGTTGATTTCCCTGCAATACACTCTGAGCATGTGATCAATTTACATGTCAGATTTCTGGTCCCACAGATGTCATTCTTAATTACAGAAAATTCTGAAGAAAAAAAAAAAAAGGCCTTTACAGCATTGCTGGGATAAGGAAGATTAAGAAAATCCCATCACTCACTCCTGAGATATGCAGCTCTTCCAGAATAAAGCATGGCAGCAATTTTAATCAGCACACAGATCAGCTTTTTAGAATTAGCAATAAAATAAAATGTCAAACTATGATACCACAGGGAACTTAGGAAGACAAAATGTAACTCATTACCACAATTACTCCAGCAGAATTAAAAGTATTAACTACTGATCCCAAAATATGAAATATTAGAACAGGAAAGAAGAAATATTAGTAAATAATATCACCTTTGTGATAGAAACACATAATAAATAAGATAAACACATTTTTTAGGATCCAACAGCTCTCAACAGCCACATTCCCATCAATAAACCAAGGACAGCAAATCCAAACTGGATCAATGGGATGGACTTAATGACTGTGCTTCTAAATTCTAATAAAAAGGTTCAGATTTCCAGTGATATAGTTTGTTCTCTGAAGGGCCTGGGTGTTTTTGTGTCTTTGTGATCACCACAACCAGACACACTATTTACTTAAGGATATATTTTTCCCATGACCCTACAGACTCATTTCTCTGTCATGGAGAGGTCATGGAAGGAAGTTTGTTACAAGTTAAATATGAGGAAGTGCAATAAAGCCTATTTATCTTATAGGAGGAAAAAATGACTCAAACAGAATTATTACATAAAAGATGTTAAAAAAAGAGATTTTGAGCCTTTCTGCAGCCTCATAAAAATAGCCTGTGATAGTGCATGGGCAGATGTCTCCTGTGCAGTGTCTGATCAGAGCCCTTTTGGACTTCAGTGAAATAACAATAATAAAAAAGCAAAGGGAGTGCAATTTCCATGGAGACTTGGAAAGAGATGTAACATTGTTTGCCGTAAGCGTCCGACTGTGAATGGAAAATTTTCCAGTTTACACAGATCTCAGCTATTATTTTCTTTGCAGCGCAAACTTGGGCCAAATATTTTCTGTCATATTAAAGATGCAAATAGTCAGTTTTACTTTCTGTCCAGAACAACTGTGCACAAAAGCTTCAGAATCCACACTAAAACATCTGATATTTATCTTTCCATGAACCCAAAACACACATTAGAAAAAAAAGAATAATTTGGGCTTCCTTTTATCTGCCTCTCCTCAGAAAGTGAAGGCAGCTCAGAAATTATTCCTGTCTATGTGCAATATTTCAGACTAATAGACAGCCAGAGCGTTGGTAGATGTGCCCACTGTAAATGGGAGCCTAACTCACAGGCAAATCTACTGTTGAAGCACATAAGGTGATAAAAATATACCGAAAGCACAGAGTTTACATTAACATTTATATAATTAATGAAGTGACTTTCATCTTTCAGAACTCAGACTCCTGCTACTCCTCCCTTACCCAGCAGCAGGAACAATTGTGACAGTCCAGAAATTAACTTTGAACAGCACAAGGCCAAGTTCTGAGCTGGGCTGCTCCAAGTGTTGAGCCTTGTGTGGGAATGGTAACAAAAGTGGATTGTGAAACTTTTCTCCCCTCAATGCAGCAGGTTGGTGTAGTGTGGGAGCTGTGATAATGACATGGCAGCTCAGGGGACATCTCTGCAAATCTGGTGCCTGACCTGCTCTAGTCACAAGTTGGAAGAGTCCAGAGCTCAAATCTAAATTAGTCTGGAACGTGTGTGCATGCCCAGACATTCCTGCTCTTCCCACTCCTGGACATGTCCCATACAGCAAAGAACTTTTCTGCAGGAAATTCGTAGTGATCTCAGATCTCTAGGGCTGAAATGTGGGTACAGTTTGGGGCCATATTTGTGCAGATTTGAGTTGTCTTTAAGTGAGATAACAAACACAACAGCAACATCAAACACAGCTCCTTGAAGGATCTGGGCAGAGCAGTTGTGTGATAGAGACTGAACTGGTCCTGCTGGGAATCCTGGATATACTTGAGAGAGGCATTGTTTAAGGCAAGGCACTGCTTAAGAAGGATTTGCTCTTTAGCACAGATTTCATCATAGGCTGACTAAAGCTTTCTCTTCACAAGTTCACACACAGCCCCAAATGTCATGTTGATTTTATACCTGCCTGCCCAGTGAGATGACAGAGCAAGTCAATCACCTGGCTTTGCAAATCTATTTCCCCTTTTACATCTTGCAAATTCTACTCACTCACTTGTAGATCACACAAAGAAAGAGGAAGCAGCATGACTCAGCTCCACTCTACAATGGCTGGAGCAGATCCAGACCTTGCAATCCTTTGGGCTTTCCTTACCAAAACACAAAGCTGCAGCTTGGCTAATGTAAAGCATGCAGTGTTTGTGTAAGCAATGGGAGATGGGCAGCAGGCCAGCAGCTCTCCCAGAGCAATGTGCTCCTTCTTTACATTGATGGCAAATTATCTTCTGAAGAGTTCAGTAAAGAACAAAAGAGCCAAAGGGCTCTGATCTTAAAATGCTAAGGAGAAACAGCCTCCTGAGCTGTATTCTATAGGCACGAATTTACATTGAAATCTAGTGGTAAATAATGAATTACTTTAGCAAGTTCCACATAATGCCATACCAGCAAATATTTTTGTATAACCTGTAAATTACATAAGTCTTAAGAGGCACAGGAAAACTATTGACCTTAGAGAATCCAAGAACTTCAAGTAAGTTTCAAGAACCCTGAGTCCTAGTGTTTTGGCTAAACCAGTGGAAAACAGTATCTAAAAATCAGCTACACTAAAAACTCAGTGTGGTCTAGAAATGAATCCTCATCCTCTACCATTTTGCTAACACCTGATCCACAGATGTTTTTCATAAAGAGCATCCACATGGTGAGTTATGGCACAGTAAATGATGCACTGTAAACACACTTAATTTAGCTGTGTAAACAAGCTCGGAGCAAAATTCATCAAGAACTTCATTTACTCCCTGAATGTACAACAAAGTTGAAGGATTTGATGGTTATCTCACAGTAATCTAACTCAGAGATAAAGACCTCAAATCTAAACCTGTTTCTTGGAACAATGATGTACATTCCAGCCCAGCTCTGGGCAATGGGATGGCTCTGTCATTTCAGGCACTGCCTTCACAGGGGGGAAATCACAGATCAGGACAGATGTGTGCAATAATAATAGAGTAAGAAAGAGGCATCAGCCAAGAGATTTCGCTGAAATGGCCCTCACCTTTCAAAGATTGACTTACAACAAGCTGGGCTGTGTGTGGGGTGACTGAGCAGCATCAGAACTTGCATCACTCACCAACCAACCTCACATTGCTTCAGAGGATAAAAGGCCAAATGGCTTCAGGGCTCTGTAAACGTCAAAAGATGGTTCATTGAGCAGACTTTATGCTTAGCAAAGCTGAGCAGCTTTTTCCTTATTCCTCCCCAGAATGTTTTGGGCATTGTCATATGCTTGTAGTACCAAACTTGCAGTTACCCAAAGCCAGTTCATGAGAAGTGAACGGAAACATCTCTTTTCATTCCAAAGGAAAAACAACTTCTATGCTGTTTTCCTCAGCAAGCTGAAAACTTGGAGAGAAACCTAAAGCTAAAAAAAGCAAAGAACTCAAAAAGATTCATATTCTGGACTGTGGTTTCTGTTGCCTTAGCTCAAGGGAAAATATGGTCATGGGAAAAGGGCCTGCCTGGAGCCAGATTTTTTTGCAACTCTGACTCTTCTAGCTGGAGTGGCTTTAAATCAATATGTTGCTATTATTTCTTCATAAACAGAAATATTCTTTATGGGCTGTGTGATAGCTGTTTACAAGTGAAACAACCACTTGTATCGTGTTTCCTAGCAATCAGTGTCTCATTCAGATCTTACACACAGACAGTGATTGGGCAATTTGAGAGACTTTTACAACATTAGTTCCAAGTTTCACTGATTCAAAGTGTTAAATCACCCTCCCAGAGGAGAGCTCCTGCACAGAGAAGTGTCAGCTTTGTTACCCACCTCTTCAGCTACGCACAGCTAAAGAAAACAACACCACACCTTAGAAAAACAAATCTTGCATGGCTTTATCTTGAAGAATCTTACTGTCATGTTATCGTGGACTGTCTTTAGTACTGCAGTTCACTTTTGTCTTTAGCCAGGACTAAACCAGATTGTAAATATAACAGAATTCCACACTAACCCCTGCAAAGACCACCTACAGACAAACCTGCCCCAGGCAATTCAGAGAATTTCTGTCTCCCACTGCAACAAGTTGTTATACACCAAAATGGGATCAGGCTGCCCAGACACACCGTGCCAGATCCCAGCAAGTGTGGTTATCATTATTCTAAATGCTGTATGAACAGAGCTTCACCTCGGAGTTGTGCTCCCCATAAGGCAAAAGAATTGTCTTTTGCATTATTTAGATTTATGAGAAGAATTAACAAAAATATCTAATATTGTCTTACTTGAGATTCCTCAAGGCTTTTTAGAATAACACAGTCAGCTCTCCTGAATGTTAAAGTGAACTTCAACCCCCTTTAAAACTGCAGTGGAATTCTACTGGAAAGGAAAACCAGTTACCTGTGATCAATGACAGTGACATCAGAAGCAGGAATCCCCAGGACACAACAACTCTGTTCCAGCTCTTTCTTTCGAATCTCTCCTTGATTGTAATAATTTCCTGAAAACAGCAAACACAGCAACACCATCTAACTCAGTTTAGGTTCACACCAAGGGGTCCAAACAGTTCAGTATCTTCTTCCTTGTTCCATTCACAGAGCAAATTAAGGCAGAATTGATATGGCAAGCTTGCAAAAACTTACAGAGGCAAAAGAAGATCGAAAACCTAATCAAGACAAAGACAGTTGGGAAAAGTTGTAACAGAGATCAACAACAGGGAAATGGGATTCATTATCATAAAACATTGCCTCCTTCTTCACTGAATTACTTTCTTCTCCTCTTGCCCTGACATTTCCTTATTTTTTTCTTGCCATCAGCCATGCAAAATCCCTGCCAGAGCTGTGATGCCCCTTCCAGAACATTGCTCTATGCAGGGCAATACTTGCAACTCAATTTTAACTTTGAAGCAATAAAATGAAAAAAATACAGTTGAGTATTAATGTGTGATTCAAGTCTATAGTCAGCTGTCTTGAATTACACTAGAACTTTTTATTGTTGTGGGTGTGAGTCATCTAAATCTAGCATTTCTCTGGAGCAGTGTTGCAATCTGAGCCATCACTAGCAAGCTTTGTAAAATTTTCAAAGAAGGAAAGAGTAACTAGAAAAAGAAAAAGCCTCTTCCCACAGCCTTTGACTGAATGACTTTGGGAGACTGACAGTGACTGACTGTGGGATGAACCTTGGATTTCAAGTTCCAGCTCCAGCAGAATGAACTGAAGTGTGCAGCTTGTCTGGAATGACTGAATGAGTACAAGAAGGTTCATTTCACACTGATTTTTACCAGGCCATTACCAACACAGTGCTGGAAGGTAAGAGCTTTTGCTGCAGTGCAGTGGCACAGCAGACTGCAGGTGATGCTTCATCCAAACAGTCCCACTGCTCTCAGAATACCTGACTTGTGCTGAACTCAAAGAAACAGCTCCACAGCTGCAGAAATGTGTCAGGACATCAGGAATATGTCAGTGCTCACAAGAAAAAATGGGCAGCTGTTGAGAGCAAAACCAGCTGAATAGCTGATGCTGCTGGACCTCATCCATGGAGCACTCACAATATAGAGGCAGCTACTACAGAGAGCAAAGCACATTTAGACTGAGTTATTAATTCAATCTAAGATTATTCAGCGTGTCAAAGTCTGATTTCTTTTTCCCAGTGCTGTAATTCTAACTCATTTCTAAGTCAAATTGATTGATAACTGAAAACTGCAAGTACAATGGTTTTTAAGTAATGATTTTGTCTCAGTGTTAACAGTTTGAAGTGTCTTTGATCAACTCACTTGTCATCATCAATCACTCAAACAATGAGAGGATGAACCATCTGAATCACCCACAAGACTAATCAGAGGCTTTTAAAATAAAAATCTCTTAGCTCATAAAGGTGCTCTACCCTACATTTCCTCACAAGTGAGAAAGTACCTAGAAGGAAACATCAAACACACTGAATGTGTCGTGCCACTGAATCAGGAGTAGAGAGAAAAGAAATTCAACAAAATAAACAGAAACATAACATTTCTTTGCAAAGTTCTTTACCAGCAGCAGTGTATTAGTCCCCAAAATTGAAATGGGAGTTGCACTTCAGTAATCTCCCCACAGCTGTGGAGAAGCCAAATGGGATGCACAGATCTCTGTCCCTCAGCAGAGACAATGAAAGCTCTGCACTAAATCTTGAATGGGAGGTGCAGAGCCATCAGTGAAGCCACCAAACTACTGGACTTCAATGGTTTAATCCCTGTCTTCTCACCTGGATGGTCTGGCAGGACAGAAAGCTTTGGAAATGACAGAAACGTTTGCAGTGAACTGGAGCTGCCAAAGGCACAGGGGGCTCTTTCCCAAAGCTAAGCAGCTCTCAGTGTAAGAATTCTGGTACTGCAACATGGTCTGAAAGATCAGTTCAAATGAGGTTGTTTTTTATGCACAGAAAACTGAACAATGGAATAACTGCTCAGGTGTCACTTCTGCAGAACAATCTGGAGATTTAGCAGATCACGAGAAGAACACAAAAGTGTCATGTGCTGTGAAAAGTTCTTGTTCTGGGCAAACAGTGGAGCCTGTAAGAATCTTTCCACTCTATTCAGCCCCAGCAAGGCCTCAGCAGCAGCGCTGCTTCCAGTTCGTCATCACTGACCTTCCAAAAATTACATGAAGAGTCCAAAGGAGAGTGATGAGAATGATTAGAGGTTTAGAAAACATGATCTATGAGGAAGACTGCAAGTAATCAGGTTGTTTAGTCTGGAGAAGATAAGGCAGAAGAGGCAGATAACAGTCCTAAAGTATGTAAGAGGCTGTTACAAAGGGATACTCTGATTTCCATGTTCCTCTCAGGCATGAAAAAAATAAACAAACAAGCTTAAATTACACCAGTGACTCAGGAAAAAGTGATTTGAGGAAAAGCTAAAGCAGCACTGACACAGACCCCACAGGCCGAGGCACCTCCCCGGACATTCTGGAGAACATTTGCCTGCAGCAAATGAAGACACATCGGTGCTGCCTCCAGGTCAACTGATGGACAGCACGGCCTCGCATTCCCTTCCGGGCTATTGTTCCATGATCGCGATGCAAGTGCTATTTTTAAATGTGTTACAGTGAATGTATCGCGATATTAAAACTGGATCATCCAAAGAAATCTGCGAGACGACAGAATGACAAGGAGATGCCAAAAGGCCGTGCTAAGCAGCACCTTTGACAGCCCACTGACACCGCCTTACAGTCTGAGAGTGCCTCAGTGTTGCAACTTTCAATTTGAACACGATCCGCTCTGTTCCGTCACGACACGCTCGTGTAAAGGAGGCGAGGCAAAGGGAAGGGCGGGCGATGGCCGCACCGTGCCTCAGTTTCCCCACAGCCGGGGATCTTCCACCGCGCGTCACGGCGCGAGGCCACCCACGTGGGGAGCCATCACGGCGGCCTTCCCGCGCCCCGGGGCGGGGGTGGGGGGTATGTGTGTGTGTGGGTGCGTGGGTGGTCCCCGCTCACCTGCGGAGCAGCAGAGCACGGCGGGGGCGGCCCCGGCGCTGCGCAGGCCGAGCAGGGCGGGGGCGAAGAACATGGCCTCGTCATCGGGGTGCGCCGTCAGCAGCAGCGCGCGCCCGCCCCGCGCGCACCCGCGGGACCCCGCGCGGCCCCGGCGCAGGCGGCGCGCGCCCCCGAGCAGCAGCAGCAGCAGCAGCAGCGCCAGCGCCGCCGGCGTCCCCCAGCACCACGGGCCCGCTGCCATGGCGACCGCGCCGCGCCGCCGCCGCGCCGCCGGGAAACGCCAGCCGCGGCACGAAGGTTCCGGCGAGCGAAAGGGTCCCACCCCCTCCACCTCCGCCTCACGGCCCTCCCGTTCCCGCCTCGGGGCGGGGCCGCTCAGCCGCTGCCGCGGAAACGGGCCCCGGGCTGTGGCGCTCTCGGAGAGATGGCGCCAGGCTGTGCCACTCCGGGGCTCCCGGGAAACGTGTCCCGCTACTGCTGCCCCAGGGCCGCCCGTGAGGAGCAGGACCCTGCCCTGGCCAGGAGAGCGGGGCCCGAGGGTGTGCATTGAACACGGGCTGTGCCCCTGGGCTAAGGCTGTATTGCTCTGACCCTGCCGGTACCTCAATAGTGATTAATAGTGACAAAACTCGAGCTTTTCAGCGTGTGGTACCTTTTATCCCTGCTGTGGGTTAAGGGGAAGCTCAAAAGCGGGGCAGGAGGAGCTTATCTTCAGACACGTTCTGTGGGCTACCCCGAGTGTGGCTGCAAATGGGGGAAGCTTTTGGATATGGCTTAGAAGTGAAGTCAACCACTGGAGAAAGCTGCAGAGCAGAAGGAGACAGGAAATGTTAATACAAACATGAAACAGTCAGTCAGATGCACGATGCTTTTCCAAGCAGGCAATATGGAAGACAAGTGTACAGAGCAATGGTGGAGTGTGGGAGCTGGGCGGGTTAAGGCTTAAAAGGTGAATACAATTTAGAAGAGTTCTGAGGAGCAGCTCAGACCTCACCAGGTGTATGCCAGGTCTTCCCTGGCTCTTATCTGGACACCTTTAACTTGCAAATGATTCCAAGTGAGAGTCATTGGTTTGTATTGGGATTAGAGACTGCGAACATCAGCCCGGAGATGTGCCGTGTCACCGTAGCGTGGCACTTTTAACCACTGTAAGCACACAACCCTTGGTACAACACGTGTTTCCTGAGTGATCCTGTTTGCCACAGGGTGAGCCCCAGCTTTTTTAGTCTGAACCAGTAATTGTGTGGGCACCCATCCTGCAAACGCGGGCACGACTTCTCCATTTAATGGAAATTGTGACAATGAGGTAATCTAATCTTGCCTAATGCTCTATCTTTCCCATAGTAAACCTGATTAGAGATTAATTTGGGGTTTTAGCACATCCTGAGTTACACATTTGCACGTACGACGCCGTGCAGATTTGAAACTCCTGAGAATGCAGGGAACGAGTTACACTCCTCATTCCGGGGGAAGAATGAACAGACATTTAACGAGATTTAAACCTCTCTCACATTTTCGGAAGTCATTCGTCGCCGGGGCACGGGCCCGACCTCAGGAGCAGCGCGGGAAGCACCGCGGACGGGGAGGAAAGAGCCCGGCGGGACCGGACGGGCTCCGGGCGATGCTCCCGTGTGGGGCTCCTGAGGCCGCGCTCATCGGCACGGCCGCGGCCCGGGCCCCTTATGGTTTATTATCAATTTACATCGCTCCGGCGGGGGCCAGCGGGGCTCTGCGGCTCCTTGGCGCTCCCAGCCCACGGCTGAGCCCCGGAGCCCCTCACGGGCCCGGCCCCGTTCGCCTCATGGCGGCCGCGCCCCCCCCGGCCCTCAGCGGGAGGGGGAAGGAGCCCCTCCCCACCGCACCGGCCAGCGGTCCTGGAAGGGGCATACACCCCGCCCTCCCAGCGCCGCGCTCTCCGGTAGATTCTCTCTGCCTGTTACTGTCTGTGCATCACCACACATCGGCATAGCCTGAAAAAGGGGAGAGCCACAATGGCCGATGAAAGGTACCGAGCCACGACACCTCAGGTTCTTTGGTATCTGGCAGGACCTGGCGGGAGGGGGCGGAGCGCGCGGGGCCGGGGGAGGGGAGGCAAGATGGCGGCGGCGGCGGCGCTGAGGGTGAGGTGAGACGCCGCGCCCGCCCAGCCCCGCCGGGACCCGCCGGCACCCGCCGCCCGGGCCGCCCCCGCGCCGCGCCTCGGTAAGCGCGGGGAGCCCGGCGGGGCGGCGCAGGGGACAGCGGGCTGAGCTCCTCCGCTGTGAGGAGGAGGAGGAGGAGGGGGAGGAGGGGGAAGAGGCGGGGGCCCGGCCATCCCGTCCTCCTCCCTCCTCACGGGGACGGAGCCCTGTGGTCTCCGGGGGGAGGGCGCTGGAGCCGGGAGGGCCCGTGGGGCAGCCGCCGGGGGTGCGGGGGGTGGGCGGATCAGTGGCGGGGGTGCCCGGTGCCCGCGGGGCTCTCCCCCCATTGACGCTGAGGGTGCGCCGGGGGATGGCGGGGCACCGAGGGGTGGCCCTCGCTGGGAAGTTTTTGTAGAAATCCCAGAGCATCTCTGTGCTGGGTGTTCATCCTTGCGCTGTGGGCAGGAGACGTGCAAGTTAAAAAAAAAAAAAAATTAAGAAAAGGGTCAGATCTTCAAAATTGTCCCCTTGGAGGCCCGGCCAGGAGAGCGGTAGTTCCTGAGGATGTGCTGCGGCCACAGCTCCGTGTCGGGGGAGCATCGCGGCCGCTGTCAGTGCCGGGGAGTTGTTGCTGATGCTGACGCTGAATTATTCATATGGGACCTGTAAACATCCCCGCTTCTGTCATCTCCGGGCTGCTGCAGGGCACAATGGAAGTGACTTTTGCTAGAATTATTCTGACTTGATGGTAAAGAACTTCGTGCTTGCTGATTTTTCTGTACTTAGAAAAGCTGTGTGTATCAAGTTGGCTGCAGTTAGGCAGGATTCGAGATGGATGTATGAACTGTCAGTGCTAGGCTCAAATAGGCAAGTAGATATTGTGAACAATCCGTTGTCCAAAACCTGCTTCTTTTAGTGTTTCACAGATATGCTGTTAACAAGTCTTGTTACCTTTTCATGACTGTAAATATTGGCGTAACCTAGGACAACTTATTACAGTGGGGGTGTCTAGTCCTGAACACTCGATTTTTGTGGCAGTATTCTTTTATTAATTTTAGGTACAGCGCTATAGTTATGAACTGTTTGAGCTCAGATAGGGATTTTTATCCTAGGCAGGATGATTTGAGAGGTAAAAACCAGTGCAATTATAACAAAAAGTGGTGGTGGTAAGTGGGATGGCACAGTGTAAGTGCCTGAAGAAGTGGACACAATTATGTCACTGCACACGAGGACCGTGCAGCTCTGTTGCAGTTTTGCACTGGAATTTTATTCTGCAGAACGTTGTTATTCCGGATTAACTAAACAACCTTGACATTTGGAAAGGAAGTCTGGAATATTTGAAGTGGATTTCTAGTTAGCTGAAATGTGGTGTCTTGTGTGGGGGATGAAAGACCTTCGTGCTTAGCCCAGGGATTCAAAAGTTCAGGGGAAAGAAGCCAACTGCAGTGACCCTTTTTTGCGAAAGCGTGGTTAATTTTTTCTTTACGTTGCTTTTCTTTTGTGATATGGTATGGGCTGCTGAGGAAAGAGAGTTCTTTTGTGATTTATGTGCAGGGTAATTTGTGTGTTTGAAATACGCTGTTCAATGTTGGTCACTAAAATACCTCAACTTGCTGAAATGTGGGAAAGAGCAGCGTTTTGGAATCTTCTTTGTAAGAGTTATAATGTGTGGGTTTTAACATGTGGAGAGAATGTTACAAGTGTTTGCTTCCACAAGTGTTGCTTCTCTCTAGCTTGTTAATTGTTGCAGCCATCAATTAAAAGTAACTCTCCAGATTGAAATTACATGCACAGAATCAGAATATATTCATTTTGCTACATTGTGCTGCTGCTGTTTTGTTTTGAATACACTTTGCCTCTTACAACCACTCATTTTAGTTGCTCTTTTGGGGCAGACATGTTTTCCATTGTGATCTAAAAGGACCTACAAAACTCTCTAAAAACTGTGGTAGAAATAGTGAAAGACCCTAAAGCTCCTTCCCAATTCCCCCCTCAAGTCCCTTTCCACAATCCTTGTGCTCCTCTGACTGCATCTTCTGAGTTATTTCATTTCTCAGTTGTAGCATGAATGAGAGATGCTCTCAGGGAAGGGAAGCTGCCTCTGCTTCAGCTGCTGGTAAATGCATGAAAGCAACTGAAAAAAATCTTCTGTAGTAGAGAACAGTTTTTCTTATAAATAAGAAGTTTATACTCTTTCAAAGCTCTCTGCAAAAGTTCTGGTGAGATGTTTTATTCCTTTAATATGGCCTTTTGGCTACAAAATGATTTTAATGAAGGTTTTCTTGCCTGATGGAAAATACTGTTTAGAGTTCTGGTGTGTGTAGTGACTTACATTGGAGATTTTAACAATTGTTGAAGCTGGAAGGGGTCTATTCCTCATGCAGGTGCAATGCAGCACAGAACAATCTCAAGAACAGACCTGTAACCAGACAGTGGTTTCATAATGCAAACAAACATTTCCTGGGTGCCAGGCTTGAACTCTTCAAGTCATTTATGTTCTTTAGTCAAATCTGAATTAGTGTTTCAATGCTGGGCTATTAACTGAACATGGTACCTTCCCTCTCTGCTGTAACTGGTCCAGATAAAAATTCTGACCTATGCAGGACTGCTGTCTGTAAATATTTACTTTGTGATACTTCTAAATTATGCAAATAGCCAGGACAGTGCTGAATGTATGTTCCGTTTCAGTGTGTCCCTCATTCAGTGATTCTTCCTCTAGTAATGAACTTCTGTGAGGTTCTGTTTCCCTTCCTTGCTCCTTCAGTGCTCTCCCTCCACCTGGTAAATCACAGCCTGGGCCTGCTGGGGCTCTGCTCAGTGAGTTGTGTGACACAGAGGGCTCAGTCTTACCTTGGAGCTCTGTTTCTTCCCAATATCCTAGGAGATATTCCCATATCCTTGCCCAGCTCCACATCTAAGCCACTCATAATGTTGCCCCTCCCAGCCTGATTTGATAGACTTCTTTTTCTTCAGGCTCAAGGAGGATGTTGGTCTGTGTGGTTTTGAAGTCAGCAACTTCACCTGCTTAGGATTGGAAAGGCTATTGCAAAAATTTAAGATACTCTCTTGGTACAAAGATGCATCAGCCATCTCTGAAAAATCCTTTTTAACTTTCAGCAGTAAAAAATGTAGAAATGAATGTTTTATGCAGACAGATTACTTGGACAAACTGTTGGCCAGGGCGTAAAAATTCTGTGCATGTTGAGTGACTGCTCTTGAGTAAAACTGAAAATGAAAATACAGTCACAAAGGTGTTGAGGAAAAGGACACCTATAAATGAAAAGGGATGATATTAAGTGCAAAATATGCTTTAACTCCTCTGGTGTCATGAACTTGCTTGTGCCTCGTGCTGCAGGGAAAGGACATTTGGGAATTCTCTTTGATGTCCTCATCAAGTCAGAGGGCTCTTGTCCTGTGGGAGCTGCAAACAGCCCAGAGCATTCATTCCCTGGCTGTGGGGCACAGAGCTCCACGTGAAACCTCTGCTGGGCTTCCTGGGCACAGCCCGGGGCTGCCTGGAAGAGCAAATGCTCTCCTGAAGGGATTAAAATGCGTTCACGTTTCAGGGAACACGTCTAACAAATGTGAATATAAATCAACTGCAAAACCGACTGATTCCTGCCCTGTTTGTCAGTGTTACAGAGTTTATGCAGAAGTTCATGACAAGTTCAAGTGCTGTTCAGCAAATGAGGCAGGTATATGATTTCAGATCAGCTGCACTCTTCGCCTCATTAATAATATTTTGGGGTGAAAAAGATGAATTACTGTAAGTCAAAAAATTGTATATACCCCGTAGAGTTTTGTCTCATCAGGTTCATTTTTTTCAACTCTTGTTCTAATTCTGTCTGAAATGCTGGATTTGCAGAGAAGGGGTGTTTGCAAAGTGGGAAATCTCCCATATAATCATTGTAAATTCATGGTTTAACTATCTTGGAATATTATATCCAGAACCTGTCATAATAAATGTCAATTACCTGTTCCATTATAGCCATTATTTGTATAGCTGCTGGTGTTTCTCTGTGGTCTCAAAGATCAGACTTAAACATATCTAGACCCTTGAAGTTCTGGGTTGGTTTGGGGTTTTGTTACTTCAGCTCTAAAGGGTTATTTAACCATTCATAGTTCAAGATCTCTTTCATTCCCTGCCTTTTTCTATGACTTGGAGGTTGTTGTGTGAGTCCCAATTGGAGTTATATCTTTATATATTGTTGCATTTCCTGTAAAATAGAGTATCTTCAATGTAATCATAAATGTGGTAGCAGTAAACTTTGTTTCCAGAAGGCCCTGGTGCATTTCCCGTGGAGTATCAGAATGGACCAAGTTGTTGCTCTTAGATACAGTTTTAAAAAATGTTATTTTAGCCTTTCTGTATCTTTTAGTTAAAATCTAGACTTGATTTGATCTGAACCCAGTCAGCTGAGGGGAATTACGAGGCTGATACTTAGTTTGCCCTGACCCTTTCTTTATAAGTGTTTTCTCTTACAATCCATCATAGTTTGTGGATTTAGTCAGTACGGATTAGTCAAGTTATATTTCCTTTTCCAAGCCAAAGCTGTTTTTAAGAGCTGTCACTGCAGATCCACTTTTGATAATCAATGAACTACAAAAAGATCCTGGAAACTTAAAACTGTGACCACAGAATTTCTTGGCTTCTAGGTGAAATCAAAAGCAGTTTTACCTGCAGGTGGATTAACAGTGAAGGAATAAATTCACGTGCAGGAGCTGTTCTTGAACTGTCTACACTTTCAGTCCAAAAAAGAAGAAGAAAAATTCTGGTTTTGAGAGAATATTTTCTGCACAGTGTGTGATGCATATGAAGTTCGAGGTACAGCTATTTCTGAGTCACAGATGAAATGTGAGGAAAGAGGTGAATTGGAGCAAACCTCGGTGAGCTGTTGGACACTCATGAGTGAGGATGAGTTGCTGAGGAAGGTTTTTTTGCAGTTCTTACTGCTGTGGTTTGTGTAGCATCTCTTGAGTCTCTTGCCTGCTGCACTGGAGGATGCCTGGGTTGGTTTCTGTTTCACGGTGCAGTTTTCAGGGTGAAGTTTGAACGCTCCAGTTGATGTTTCAGAACCAGTGGAATTACCCCTGTGGGAGGGATAGGGCCCTTCAGTAGGGGTGAGGGAGATGTCTGGGATTTGGGAACTGCTGGAGTCACCTCAGAAAAAAGCTGTCTCCTCTTGAGAATGTGAGTCCTTCCCTGTGCAGTGTTTGGGCTCTGTAGGGTTTGCTTTGGACATTCAGTTCTGGAGATTTGGGTTCTTTGGCTCACGAAATTTTTTCGTGATGTGCATTAACTGTGTGCTACTTGCCATATTGAGACAACCTGGAATCTGATGTTCCTTGGAAAATGTTTTTAGGAAATAAGCTATCTTTGTTTCTATGACATACTTTTAAAACAAGAAAACCTGTAATGTTTGTACCCTTCTCAGTTTGAAGTCATCGCTCTGTGGTATTTTTAGTCAAGGAAATGTCTACATCCTTAATTTCCATTTCTGAAGGGAGGACTTCCTCCTACCTCTTTTGGCTGGTTTTGGTGTTATTGTGACCCTCCTTGGCAGAAGAGATCTGGATAAGCTCCATGGCAGGGTGTAAGAGCTGTTCCTCCATGAAAATCCCGGAGGAGGTTTCCTCCCTCAGGGATTCTCTGTATCCCAGGGTGTTGTTACGTGGTAGCTGGTGAGTGGATGCTGGAGACCTCAACTCTTGTTGGAAGTGGATGTGCTCAGCATTCCTCTATTTTTATTTTATTTTTTTGGTAGGCAAGTGGGTAATTGACCAGAAACTTCCAAAGATGTTAATGTGATCTTAGTTTTTCCTATTATTTCCCCCCTGTAATGCAGCAAAGTTGTGTATGGCCTGGATCCTGAAATCATGTGTTAGCAACTTTTCTTTAAGATCGTAAATTACAGGAGGGATTAAAATAGAATTTCCAGGAGAAGAGTATCTTGTCAGCTGAATTTGATCAACCCCATTTTGGTAGAGCAGAAATTCTATTTGTATTTGTAACAGAAGAGAGAGAGAAACTATTATTTAAAGATGAAGCACAACAATGTGATCCTGAGATCTGGCAAGAGTTTGGATGTAAATTACATGTGTAAGGATGCAACCAATTTTCACCTTTGGAATGGCATCAAAAATTGCTTTGAATGACTCTTTAATACTTATTTAATATTTAGTGTTCCAAAACCTATTACTTGAAGTACCTTAAGCAGCTGGTAACTTGTGAATGGGGAATCTTTTCCTATTAAAATATGGGGTATAAAAACCTATTTTAATTTTTTGGCTCCCTTGATGGAGATGGAAAAGTCTTCCTAGTACAGAGTTAATGTGACATCTTGAATTGACAGCTGTAATGCTCCTTAACTTGTGTCACGTCTGTAATTGGCTAAATTAAAGTTTACCATGTGTCATGGAGAATATGTCAGGCACTGAAGAGCCTGAGTTACTGCTTTGGATGTTCAGAAATAAGATTATATTGTACATTAATGGAAATTTCAGGGTGTGAAAAGGGTTGAATTCAGATATTTGGGCTTTTCTTAGCATCTATTTTTCAAATTCTCCTGTTGCTTGATTTATATGATGTCAATAATTAATGGAGAGAATGTTGTCTGGTGTTGGTGCTAAAACAACCTCACATATGTAACTTTTTTACTGTATTTCTAGCAGCGACAGAAATAGTGATTTTTCCATCAATAACTTTATGAGTAGAGGAAGTGCAACTGTGTGAGATTAAAGTTCTTGGGAATTTATGGTGTATTTGGGAATTTATGGTTCTGTCTGTCACAGAAGAAGAAAAGGCATTTGCACATGTGGAATTGTCATGGAAAATTCAGTCGTGAGTTGTTCTCAACTTGGAGAAAATACATTCATTGTCTCTGTTCATTCCAACAGCATATGTCCTTGTGCTTTGACTACAAGCTTTTTGAGTATTCTGCAGCATAAAACTGAGTGAAAAAAAAGTGAAAAAAAGATTAGAGAAAGTGTGAAAGAGGCCCTAAGCTTTGAGGATGATGCCTGTGTTCTATAGAAAGGGAAGCACAGTACTCTGGGGCATATTTAAATGACCATTAAGTTGTCTTTAATTTTAGTGTTGACCTTTGAATATTTTTTTTTGCTTGTAGCACACAAAGAATTTTTCATCTTTTAGAGGATATGCCCAGCAGGTTTTCATACTTTGCAGTACATCTGTAAGCTTGGCCATTGTAGCTGGAAGACAGGTCCTTCAGTTGTAAAGCACAGAATTATCTTAAATCTGCTCAGGCATCAACCTCCTGGTAGGTTCTTGAATAAAAACCTTCTATCTTTTGGGATTGTCCTATCTATTGATCTTGTAGCTCCCATCCCATCCCATCCCATCCCATCCCATCCCATCCCATCCCATCCCATCCCATCCCATCCCATCCCATCCCATCCCATCCCATCCCATCCCATCCCATCCCATCCCATCCCATCCCATCCCATCCCATCCCATCCCATCCCATCCCATCCCATCCCATCCCATCCCATCCCATCCCATCCCATCCCATCCCATCCCATCCCATCCCATCCCATCCCATCCCATCATCTTGCAGAATTTTGTAGCCAGGCTTCAGGGTTGGCACAGATCGGTTTGAACCTGAACTTCTTTTCTTTGTCACTAAGTTTTGCCATCTGTATAAATGTCATTTGACTTTGCTGTGGACACTGAGGAATGACTGAAGGACTGAGGAGTGCTCTGGAAGTGTTGGATGCTTTTTTAGGGAAGATTTTCTAGACTGTTAAGTCAGTGTGAGCTTGCAGCCCTACTGGTAACGTTCTGAGCACAGGGATTTCAGATGGGAGATGATGCTCTGCCTTGTACTGTGTCCAGTAATTCGAATAAATAACTTTTTAAATGGAATTGGACCCACTGAGCTATTTTTAGCAACCTGTCTTGAATGGGCTCATTAGTGTTTTCTGGTGTATGGCATATCCCCAGGATACAAAGTTGATGTTTTTGTTTGAGTGTTTGAACAGGTTAATGATTACCTGGTAAAACAAAATACTACTGGGAAGATTTGTTTTGCAAAGCCAGCAGTACACTGAAGGGTTTTGCTTATGTGACTCTTGACCTGTAATTTTGATTTGTTTTATGTGATTTGAAGCATTGTGTCTTGAAGGGCCTGTGATTCATGTGGTTTGGTCAGTGTGGTTTAATAGGCTGGTCCATAAATACAGCCTGAGTTTGGTTTTTTCCATGAGGTAGTTTCATTACCTTTTTATGAAGTGAAATCACAGAAATTATTATTCACAAGTATTGTTATCATGCCTTGGATATAAGGCCTTTTGAACCAACTGCTGAAACACTCCCTCCACTCTTCATTTTCTTGCCAGAGTAAACTTTGAATAAATATTCCTGAATTAATTTTGTGATTCATTGTAGATCCCCTGTGCAAGGCAGAGCCTCCCTTGCTCTGCCATGGGTTAGTTACATCAGAGCTCAATTTACTAAAGCTGCTGATTTAAAAACAAAATCCCCCAACTCGGGTTAGACTGTAATCTCATTCTTTGCACTCTTTATATCACACTTAGTTTGCTGAAAAACAAGATGAGGAAAATTCCCAAAAGGATGTGAAATTTAATTAGCAAATGTTGGTTAAGCACTTCAAGATGGCACGAAAATTACTCTAAATGCAGAAATGTCAGCTTGTTTTGGATAGCTGAAGGAAAACTGAGTTTACCCATGAGACTGGTCTTTTATCCATGAAGGTAAGAGCTGGAGACAGGATATTCCAGCAAGTGGAGCAGGTGACTGCCCTGCCCTGGCACAGCTGCTGTCAGGTCCGTGTGGCCACAGTGAAGGGGTTTGGGGAACTGGCCTGCTAAAAATAGTCCCAGTTTTTAACCTGCTGTGTTTTTCCAAGTGAAGAACTGCTTCACTCAGGCAGCGCCTTCAAAGTGCTGCAAGAATCGAGTCTTTTTTCTGATTCAGACTTTGACTATTTCCTGGGGAGTCTTTGATAGATTTTTTAACCTTTCTGTGACTCATTTTCCCACATGTCTGCTGAAGATAGTTTGTACTTCTGCTTCTGAAGCATTTTGAGTTCTGGAGATCAAGCTGAAATTACGCCGTGATTGTTGCCATTACAATATTCAGTTCCAAATTATTTCTAACTTACTCAAAATTCCCTGCATATGGTGAATGTAAGTGTGAACAGTAACTTTTGAATTCTGAATTGGATCTGTTCTGTAGTTTGAGCTGGCTAAAGACAGAAATATCATCATACCTTTAGAAATAAACATTGTTAAATCGTTTCTTTGCCCGAGAAGCTCAAATTAACACAAGGCCAAGTATCTCTTCACAGTTCCTGAATCCATTACTCTTGTCATTGCTTTTTCTCCCCTGTGTATCTTCACTTTAACTGCTTTTTTTTTTTTGATTCTTTGTTCCTATGTGTCCTGTAATTTTAATTTTTTTTCATATTATCCATTTGATGCTACTGGGTTCCCCCATCTGTTTTGCTGTAGTCTGGGAATGTCATAGAAATGGGACATTATAGCACAATGTTCTGGGTTCTGAACTGCAAAACAAGAAATATTTCTTTCTGCCCATTCTAATTGTCAATATTTGGTGAGACAGACAATTTGCCAGCCTGGTTGGCAGCTGTATGAGAGTATTCATGATCCGGCTTTATCTTTGTGAGACATGAGGCAGAATTCCAAAGTCTGGAACAGCTCTTTTAAATGTTTATGTATTTAACCTCTGACATTTGCAGAATAATGTGAAAAGGTACAAAAACACTTGTCTGAAAAATAGAATCTTGCTGTCATTGAGCAAGCTTGGAAGCTGATCTCTGGTGTTGTAATTTATTAGGGGTGCTGAAAATGAAGATGAGCAGCCTCTGTTCTGGCAGGGAGAGGGAAGCAGTGCAAGGATCAGAGAGGCAGAGAGAGTTAATAACCAGTGAGGAACTTTCCAGGAGGATTCTGGTTGGCTTTGGGTAGAGCAAGAGGAGGTTTGTCATGACTAATGAAAGGATACAGCAGGGAGGAAAGCCCGGATGAGGTTGTTTACAGTCTGCACACACAGCTACAGTTTTATGCAAAAGGATGGCTGTATTTAAACATAATCTGGATGTATGGAAATTGGAGAGGTTACAGCAGGAAGCTGGCACTGCCCTCACTGCCCAGGAACTGGATTGATGAAGAATAATCTGTGTCTGCTGCAAACGTGTGAGCAGATGCTGAAGAGAGGGGCAGATGCTTTTGGCTGACAGGTCGTAAGGTTGCCTGCAGAGAAATAGGAGTTGAATTCAAGCACTTACATCCACAATTGCAGAATTAAGGTAGTAAGATGGGGAGAAATGAGCAGAATATTGGTGGTAATTCTACTGGCAAAAATTGAGAAAAAATCCCTCCCCTCCCAGCAGAGAGGATGAACAAGCTCATGCTGTAGGAGCCTGGGAGATAAGGGGGTCTGCAGGGCACAGAGGGGGGTCAGCTCAGGAGAGTGTGCAGGCACGTGGATGTGTCTGTAACAGGAAAAGGAGGCTTAGAGGGAGGGAATATTGTACTTCAGTGTCATTTTATGTATTTATACTCCAGGGTTGATTTTATCTTGAAAGAAATGAGATCCCATGCACAATCCCCATCCTTTAGTTCCCTCCCCACCTTGTAATTGCCAATATGTGACCACATGTTTTCCTCTGCTGTTACCCCCTTATCTCTGCTGCTGTTTTGCCAGTTCCCTCAGGGAGGAGGAAAAATGGTCCCCCACCTCTGATAACTTGATGTTTTCTTTTTTCCTCTCTGTGCTTCTCACTTCTCATATTGACCATGATTGTAATCTGTAATGCTCCTTGTAGCCTTCCTCTGCTGGCAACTTTGATTTATTCCCCTTTATAAAAAATTCCACTATGAACATGATCACACTTGCAGTTTTCAATGGGAAAGTCATCAGATTCAGCGTTGTTCTATGTATTATGTAAAAGTTGGAGTTATCAGGGGGTTTAGGTTGACATTTTTGGATGGATGCAGGATGCTCATTCTTTTACTTCGTGCCCTCTCTCTTATCTTTCCAAGTCCAGTGCAGAATTTGGAGAGATGGTCAGGCCCTCTCACTGCAGTTGGTTGTGAAAGAGTTCAAGATGAACACCAACCTAACACTGTGTCCACTGAAGTTCTTGTGGATGGAGAAATGGCTTTTATAGCATCACAGAAAGTGAGCGTGGCTTGAACTTCCAGCACCTTGGTTAATGATCAACTTATGGGTTTGACTGAATAGTGTGGGAATAAGGAGCAAATGTAACTTGGCAGAGAGAAACTAGAAAGGACCTTAAACCATGCAGTGGTTGGCAAATCAGATTTGTGTTTGATTTTCAAGTGGTTGCTCTCCTGCTCCCCTTGCATCCCCAGATTCTCCAGATCTCTGCACATGCAGCTGCTGAGGGAGCACAGGTTGGAGCATCAGCAATTCATCCAAACTGAGATTTGTACTTCCATAACCTTAAAGTGTTTGAGCATCTTTATACCATGGAGCCAGTTCATTTATTGATGAATGTGCCCCAGCCTGTGACAGGAGGAGTTATCCCATCAGTAAACATTGGATTGAGCTTTGTGCCATGGCTTTCATTCCTGTGAAAGTCCACGTAGGAAAGGAAAATCAGTGTTCTTCTTTTGGCTGGGGTTTAGGGGTGCTGTGGAGTTCTCAGGGACAGCTCTCTGCTCTCACAATGTGTGCAGCTGAACCTGCTGGCTTTGTGACACTGTGCCTTGATTAAATGGAAATCAAATGACTCAGACCCATTAGACCATCACATAGTAGGTAAAGCTGTGCTCTAATGAATGCAGTGTGAATGATGAAGTATAATAAATGTTAATGGTGAAGCATTCTCTTACAGCTTGTCACTTGGATATGAATTATAGGTACTATAGTAGATGTATAGCTACTATAAAGCACACTACTAGTGATCTGTAGTATTGCTTTGAAATAGAAACTGTTGTCTTTGTCTTTGATTTTTCATAGCTGAAAATCAGGTTTAAGAGGTAAATGTAAATTTGTCTCATTATTCTGGTAGTCTGACATGCAAAGCTTTGTTTGATGGAGAGTTAAGGAGGAAAAATCCCCTGACCAGAACAGAAACGATCAAATATGTCAGATATACTTTAAAATCTGTTTGTATAGCTTGCTCTTTGCTGAGCTGGTTTTGTCTATTGACTGATAATGGAAAATGCAGTTCAGAAGTGTAACTTTATAGGTGGTGTCTGAAATGCTGTGGGTTAATGTGCTGTGAAATGTAGCCATTGAGGCAGAGATCAACAGTTTATTTGAAGGTCTGATATGTCTGCTGGGCTCTGGGCAACAGGTTGAGAATTTGCTCCACATCTGATAGAATTCTGGATTTAATACACAGGCTCCTGGGATTACATCTTTTGAGCTATCAGAGAAAAATATTTTCTGTTAAAAATACATTTATATGCCACTTTTTTGCTTAGAGCCATAATTTACCTGCTCAAAACACTGATGGAGGAGCAGGTTTGAATCAGTTTATTTGGATCTTTAGCAGCTGGAACTATACCCAGCCTCAGGCATGCTCAGACTTTGATGGGGAACTTGTCTGGATTTCTGCAGTATTTAAAATCTTTCCCCAGTTTGCAGTTCAGTGTTTGCTCTCCATCTGCAGCTGGAGAATGCAGGAGAGGCAAAGTAGTCATTGATTGTCAACTAAGCAAGATTGTTTTAAGGCTTTGTAGTATATTCAGTTTCTGGCATCCTGTAGGAGCCAAACTATGCTGGCATTTGAAGCAGAGCTGGTTTTCTGCTTTGTGAGTGCCTTTTTTACTGACTGCTTGAGTTGAACTGCTGTTGGATGGTGATGGCATTCAGGGCCTGACTAATGCACTGGGATTTAATGAACTGTAGGTGACACTGAGTGCAGCCCTAACACTACCTGGAGCTGAAAGTCAGCAGCAGTTCATGGAATCCAAAAACTTTTTAGACGAAATGGAAGTGAACTTCATGTTGTGTTAAGGAAATTTACTGTAAATGCAGCATCCAGTTATAGACTTATAACCTCTTTAAAATTTATTTAAAGTGACCTACTTTTCTTGTCAAATTCTAACTCCACTGGTAACTGGTAAAAGGATGTATTCCGACAATATAATCCTCAAATCTTTGTGTAGACAATGCTGACACGTCTCATTTTGAGCCCATTTAAGACCCGTTAACATGTTTCAGACTGGAGTAACCTATTAAATAAATACATCAGGAAAAAGCTTTTACTGGTAATGGTTGTTTTGCTTAGGTGACTATGGCTGTAATGTATTGTGAGTACATCTGGTACTTCAGTGCTTATCAGCGATCTTTTTCCCTTTAGGCGGTTTCCTAGAAACATGATTGCTTGCTGGTCTTGATCTCACAGCTTTGTGGAGACTCCTTCCCTGATAATGTCAAGTTCAGGCTACCCTCCGAACCAAGGAGCTTTCAGCACGGAGCAGAGCCGGTACCCGCCCCACTCTGTGCAGTACACCTTCCCCAGCACTCGCCACCAGCAGGTAAGGGGACAGCCCAGAGCCTGGCCTGTAGCCAGGCTGCACTTCAAGTGTTTGCCCTGCCAAAAAGGGATTATTTCTGGTTTTTAAACTAAGATAACACAAGTCGTTCACGTTTGAAACCACATCCATGTGTCCTGCTGGGGAGAGCTGCTGCCAGTCTGCTTGGTTAAATACTTGTGAGGTGGCTTCTTCTGTATTACTTTGCCCTCTTTGTCCTTTAGTAATATAAACATCCTGGTTTTATCATTGGTTTCTCATGATTTGAATAAATTCAGTAGGAGTTGTGTTCCTAAACTTCTGTTGCAGTATTGGGCTAGAATCTCTGTAAGTTAAATGTGGTACTTGTCAAAATTCTGTGCAAGGTGGAGAATGTGTAAAAACTTGTGGTACACTGATTTTTTTTCTGGAGCAGCTGTACCGGTGCTGCCAGCTAAGTTCTGCTGGCCAGAATGGGAGTAAAGGATTTCTGAGGATATCCTACTTGCTCATTTCTGCCAAGCTTTTATTCTGCCATCCTGTGCTCTGTGCCATGGAGGACCAGCTGCTGGCTTTACAACAGTCGAGGTTTCCCTCATTTTAATGGCATTCTCCTCCTGCTGCAGATACTTTGGATGTTTTCTTCTACTTCCATGTTAGCAAAAGGAAGTTCAAAAACTGAAGCTTTTTGGCTTGCTCAGTGTTTATTTTTAGATAATTTATGAAAACTGAATCTCATGGGTAATGATCTATTACATGTCTTGTAGAGCTTTTCTTCGGTTAGTGCCAGCTGCATAAAATTTTTAAAAGCAAGTGGTTGATCACACAAAAATACAAATAAATAGTTTTGTGCCTCACTTTGTAAATTGTATCAATTGGAAAATGCATCTTGTGTGACTCTTAGTCCTGATTAATAGTGTCTGATAGAAAAATGTCTTGAGGTGGTAACAAAAGAAATTGCCTTGAGGTTGCTCTCATTTTACCACTTTGCAGTTGGATGTGCAAGACTGATTTTAAAGGATGTTTTTTAAAGGCTATTCATCTGCTTGCTGCTGACTCATCTGTGTTTTGTTAGAAGTTGTTAATAAATTAGGTGGAATTCTTAATATAAATATTTAGTCTCTTTAAAGTTTATTTAAATCTCGGAACTGCCATTCACAAACATTTTTTTGAGCTGGGATAAGACTTTTATGTATCTGGTGTTACTGTGTATTTAATACCTTTGGAAATGATTGTGGTCAGTGAATGCTTTTGTTCCAATTAACACAAGAGGTGTTTCCCTCAGGAATTTGCCGTTCCCGACTATCGCTCCTCTCACCTGGAAGTCAGTCAGGCCACGCAGCTCCTGCAGCAGCAGCAGCAGCAGCAGCAGCTCCGGCGCAGGCCCTCCCTGCTCTCCGAGTTCCACCCAGGCTCTGACAGGTGAGGAGGCTGAGCTGCAGGGGTGTGAGCACCAATGTGGTGCATGCAGCTGCTCTGGGGTTACCTGAGGACACGCAGAGTGGACAGCAGCAGTGAATCAGATGTTGGAGTTTACTTTCAGTTTGCCAATATCTTCCTTCCCAGTGAGGCGGTCACTGCGTGGGGGGTGATCAGTGTACATCATCATTGCTCTGCTGCTGGTAGGTTCAAAGAGCTTTTCAGACAATGTCAAGCATTCATTGCAAGTACACTGACTGTTCTCTGAACATCAAATTCAGAGATTAAAATCCCACTACAGATCAGAATAATATTAACTGGATTGTAATAATTGTAGCAGGAACATGCTTCTGTTTAGGGGAGAGATTAAAATATGATTTATGCACTCAATTCTTTAGTATGTTAGGCTGCTGATGTACAATTAAAAGTAAGTGTTAGTGCCTGTAACAACCTCTTCTTTTCCTGCACTCACTGCTTGTAAAAACCTTCTTTTGCCTTGGACTCTTAGTGAATATATCTGCTAGGAGCAACTTTATATGCAGGATTACTGCTGGAGGTTTATTTTGGCTATAACTGACCGATCTGGTTCTGAACAAATACCCATGATGAATGTTATGTAAATACTGGTCTGGCTTAAAATCTCATTAGGATATTCCCAGAAATAACTTGATGATAGTGAAATCTGGGGCTTCCATATTGCCTTCATCTTGTGTCAGCAAAATGTCAGTAAGGCTCTGTTTTAATGCTGAGAATCACAGCAGCTTTTAGAGTTCCCAAAATTGAGTTTATAGCAGTAGTAAATCACACCCCCCCCAGACTGTAAATTTGTAAAAGCTTATTTGGTAGTTCTGGCAAACTGCAGGAAACTGCTGCTGTCATCTCTTCAGTGGCACTTCATAGGAAGATGTTGAAGCATATGAGGGTTTTTTATGGACATCCTGTGCACTGCACTGGGAGCAGCAAGTGATAACTGTTGAGCTTTTTTCTGAGAAGGAGGAGTCTTTAAATGACTCATGGATTGAATCAATGACTGCTTCTGTCACAGAGTAGCATTTTAGTACAGATCAAGTTCCAAACAGACTCATGGCTCATCTCAAGCATTCTGTGTATGTTTAAAAATTATTTGGCTGCAAAAATTCAATAATGGAGCTGTTGTGGCCATCTTCAGTGGAACATAGTACTGTGTTTTTCTCATGGATTTTCGGTGTGTTTATAATTTGAATCAGAGCTTTGATTTGAACAATATCCTTGTAGAAGTGCAGAGTTTCTTTAAGGTTGTGCAATGATAGGAGTGCCTCTAATTTGAGAATCAAGTTCACTTTCTCTTTTCCAATGGTTTTTAACTGTTGTATTTTTGAAGCTCATACTTAAAAACATTCATCTGCTTTAGTGTTTAGAAGGAGCTTCACCAAATGGCATCTCCTTTAAAACTGAGAAGCATTGAGGATTTTTCTTGTATGAAAAGTGTCTATTTTAACAGTTTATCCCTTCTGTACAGGCCTCAGGAAAGGAGGACTGGATATGAACAGCAGTTTCATCCAGGTCCATCTCAGACAGATCATGATTCACTGGAATCTAAGCGACCACGTCTCGAACAAGTGTCTGATTCCCATTTCCAGCGTGTCAGTGCAGCCACTGTCTTACCTTTAGTGCATCCTCTGCAGGAAGGGTTGAGATCTGCAGATATTAAGAAGGTAAAGCCATTTGCTGTTACAGTGCTGAAGGTGTAACTTTCTGTGTTGCAGTGAGCTAATGGGAATTTCTCTGTTAGGTAATTTTTTTGTTTGTTTAGGTTCTTTCTTTAATCCCAAACATTTACTTTTACACATTATCAGGAGCTGTGATCATGAGTCAGTGTTACTCTCTTACACAGTCTGACTCAAACACAGTAAATAGACTGGAATTCTGAGTTGCCACTACTCTCTTAAGTCACTCAAACCTCAGTTGTAAAATTATTTTAGCATAGTGCATGAAATATTTCAGCTTTTCAACTGAAAGCTGCTGGCAGATGCATTCAAGTCCATTTTTTCCTGTAATTAACATTGGGACTGAATAGTCAAAGTACTTCCTTCCACCCCCTTTTCCCTTTTAGCATTTGAAATGAATCTGCTTATTTACATAACACTAATTATACTTGTCACTGTCTCATTTTGACTAAATCTAGGACAATCTAGTTTGGGGTGGGTATTTTATACTTTAACTACTGAATATTAGAGCTAAATTCAAGAGAACTTCACTTTTATAACTACAACTAACTCCAGGTGTGTTTTATCAGGCTGGTCGTGATTATCTTCAAGAGTATCCTCCTCAGTATAGGTGCAGAGTATTGAGGAGTGGCTCTCAAGTAACCCTTCCTTTAAAAATAAAAGTTACTGTTTACATTTATGAAGATGTATTTTAAAAGGAAAACATTTGGGGTCTTATTTTGCTTTCAAGGTAAATATTGCACTATGGTGGTTTTTAAAAAAACCCTTGAAATTACAGTATCATAAAAGATTTAGAGGATTATGAAAACTTAAACTGACTTCTCAACAGAGACACAGATAACTGGAAATTGTTGTTAATTCCTGAGTGTTTGGTTACTGAGCACTCATTCCCATGTTATGACTGATCTCCTCTCTATCTCCCCCCCATCTCCTGTCCCCATGGAAGGACCCAGCTTTTGGAGGAAAGCATGAGGGACCATCTTCTCCAATTTCTGGTCAGCCTTGTGGGGAGGACCAAAATGCTTCACCTTCCAAGCTGTCAAAGGAAGAATTGATCCAGAGCATGGACCGCGTAGATCGCGAGATTGCAAAAGTGGAACAGCAAATCCTGAAACTGAAGAAAAAGCAAGTAAGCACAGCAGGCACTGCTCTTGTTTTCTGCCAGTGAAAGAGGTGTGGAAAAACCTCATTTGGTGATGGTGAATTTTTTGGTTGCATAGATCAGGTGAAGAAGTTTAAAAGGAAAGGTTTTGTGTACGATTTTATTTTAAATAAGTTGGACATCACGCAGCTTTAAACATTTTGTGAAAGCAGGAGAAAGCCACGTAGGAACAGCAGCAGTAGATGGGTTTATATTTGAAACTGCTGTGAAACAAGGGCACTGTGACTGTAATTTCAGCTTCAGAGCTGCCTGCTGGCTGAGGGGAGGATCATCTTTCTTCTTTCATAGTCTGTGCAAGGGGAGAATCCCTTGCATGCATCTCCAAAACCAGAGCTTGTACAAAAGTCCCTGCATCATCTGCTTTCCCAAGGGCAAGAGATCCTAACATCTGGAGCTAGGGTCAGCCTTGGGGGAAAGTGCAGTAGGAGGGATGTGAATAAACACAGACAGCAGAGAAATAAAGGAGGAAATACCACTTTTTTTTTTTTTTTTTTTTGTATGGCCCTGGCTATGCTTTGCATCAGAGGACTGCACTTCAGCCACTGGAAGCAAAGGAAGTGTTTGCTGGCAGAAGTTGTTGCTTTCCCAGTAGCTGCTGTGGCCAAGTAAACCCACCCTTCAATCGAGGCATCTGTTAGTCATTGACAAAAACAAAGTCCTTGTTTCCTTTTCCTTTTCTGACATACAAAGATCCAGATATAAAAAGTGCCAGCTTTACTCTTTTATAGTTAGAACTCTGGAGGAAATGAGAGTTACACTATAGGATTTGTTAACTTGTAGGTTCAGGATAACAAACAGACAACTCTCAGGAGCTGTGTGTTTTTATGGTCTGGAAGCATTTAATTATGTCTGAATTTTAATGACCTGTAAAGTGACCTCCAGCAGAAAAACAAAAAAGGATGTCACTGAGTACCTGTTTGTGTGTTAGTGATGCTTATCTCTCTGTGCACTTTTCCACAAAATCAGCAAGTGCTGTGCAGCTCATCTCTGAGGGATCATTTGTGCACATTTGTCTGTGATTTGACTTAAAAAGACCTACAAAGCTGATGTTGAAATAATTGAGCCCACATCTTAGGGCATTCTGCTAAAATTTTAGGGAATTCTTGCACAGCAGTGTATCACATTCTAGCCAGGCTGTAAGGCAGGGTGGTTCCCTAGTGTCAGAAGTTCTTTGCTGTATATTTGTGGCAGGCATGAGTGAAGGATATTGGAAAAATGAAGGTGTCACTGAACCAGATTTATTTGATGTGAAAGTAAATCACAGCAGTGTAGTAGCTAGGAAAGAGTTACAGGGTGGATTTTTTGCCTTTGGTTTTTTTTTTTTTTTGCTTGTTTGGTATTGTAACTGTCCTGGAACTTTAATGCATGTGGAGTGGTTTGTTTTTGCTGTGAAGTACCTTTAGAATGATGTTCTCTGTGGAGTGTTAGAAGGACTTTTGTACCTTTTGAAACCATAAGACAGCAGTAATGGTGACACTTGAACATCCAGCGTGCAGAAAGGCAGCTCTGTGCTTTATTTCCACTGTGAGAGGGCAGCTCTGATGTAACTGTTCTCCAAAGTTGATACTTTTGTTTACAGTTAAATAATGATAAATTACAAGGTGACAGTGGCTTTGACTGTCACGCTAAAACAAGTCTGATTCAAGGCAGGTGAGTCTTGTAAACAGGTAATTTCAATTACCAATAGTACAAAAAATAGTTTAATTATTGTCCCTGTGGGCATTCAAACCATTTCATTCATTCCTTGTCAGTGCAAAGTGAAATAAGAGGCAGTGCTGACTGATCAGCTGCGTATTTTAGCTCTGGTGACTAATTACTGGTGGGGGGAACATGGATGGCTGATTTTCTTTCTTTGGTCTCTTAGCAACAACTTGAAGAAGAAGCTGCTAAGCCTCCCGAGCCCGAGAGGCCGGTGTCCCCTCCTCCCGTGGAGCAGAAGCACCGCAGCATCGTCCAGATCATTTACGATGAGAATCGGGTGAGTGTCCTCTGCACCTCGCCCAGGGGGCTCCCACTGCCTCTGTGACATTCATTAGGTCTTCATTTACTTCCTGATTTTTCTGTTTTACTGATTTGCCCACCCTTCTTTTACTATTCATTCCCTTCTTTAAATGAAAGACATTTCTATGACATTTTTATTCTGGATTGTGGGAATCTTCCTTCTATCTTGTAAGCATTCTGAGCAAGGTCTCAGACCCTTGTGCTGAGATGCATGAATTATAGATATATATAAACACACATATATCCTTTGAAGTGTGTGATATGAAAAATGTCTCAGAAATTCATCTTGAATTCCGTGTTCCTCACATGAGCTGACAAACTTGGCTGAAGACTCCACTTCTATGAGCTAAAGAGAAAAAACTGCATATGTTGTAGGATTTTGTGCCTTCTTTATAAACTCTGGCTTCTGGCACTTAAGATTTGGATAAATGAACAGATATAAAGAAGTAATATGAGAAATAATTCTCGTTGAATTATGAGCTTGTGTTGTTTAAGTGGTGAGAAAAGTTCAGGAGCTCAGTAATATTGCCAACAGTAACAGCAAAAATGCTTCCTGCCTTTTTTTCCCATGGTAGTTTGAGATTAGGGAGTCAGATATCTGGGGGTTTTGAAAGTATTGTGATCTTCTGTGAGAGTGGTATATGTTTGTTTAATTTCCCAATTTTATTCTGTAGTTTAGAGGAACAGCTAACTTCTATTACAATATTTTTTTTTCATTTGAGGAGGTAAAAACCCCTGCAAAACAATGCTAGATTTTGTACAGTACAACTGTGTCCCAAGCATTCCATGCAAGGAGGGGTCAGAATTATTTTGTGCTCTTCACTTACTGTGAGTGAGGGACCTTTGACACACTTTGTGTGTTTATGTACACATGGATTCACACTCCCAGGTTTGGCAGTTGGACAGTGTTCGTCTCTTAATTTCATTTTTCAAAGGTAATTATACTTTATTTTATGGACACCTTTCTTCCTCTTTATCATTTTTTGCTGTATTATGAAATGCATGGGTTTTTTGAACTGCAGAGGTCAGTTTCTGCTTTTATGCTCTATCAGCTTCCAGACTTGCAGATCAGAGTCACTACCACACAATTCAAGTCCAGGTTTCTTTATTTGCTGAGGCAACATTGCAGAAGTAGGTTAAGAAGGATCTCATGTGGTCAGGCAGGGGTTTAGCAGAGAACATAGAGTTCACATCCACATTTGACATGAACTTCAGAGGAATTACTCAGACTATACCAAAAAAATCTTATTTGCAGAAAAAAGCAGAAGAAGCTCACAAGATTTTTGAAGGTCTTGGTCCAAAAGTTGAATTGGTAAGTTGTGGAATTCTGTTTTTTTTTTTTCTTTTCTTCTGTTCTATTTTCTGTGTTGCCAGTTACTCTAATTCTGTTGTGCTGAGCACCTGTAGTTCTGTGATTATGCATAGAAGAAATGTGTCTAAATGCACTGGTGAGTTGGGGCTTGAGTGAGTTCTTGGTCATGTAAGTGTGATTTTTAAAATAGATGTTAATCTATTTGAGAGAACAGTTTGAAGTATGAAGAAATGAAGTACTGTGATATACATAAGTAGTTATAATCTAATTTTAAGTAATGAAATCTGTGCTTTGTGCTGAATATCTTGTAGTCCCTTCAGCTCTGCTGCATCTCAGATTGAGTGCACTATTCTCAGAATACTAAAATATTGTTAAGTGTGTTTCATACACATTTAGAATTCCATGCATTGCAAAGTGCTAAGTGTTCCTTTCTTGTCCCAAATTGCAGCCACTTTACAACCAGCCCTCAGACACCAAGGTCTACCATGAAAACATCAAAACGTGAGTGCTTTAATACCCTCTCCTTGTCCCATTCACTTAAACATTCCCTCACATTTTTCATTGCTGTCATCTCCAAATAGGATGTGTGAGTTTTAACCATAATTAAAAGCTTCCAGTCCCTGTAATTTTCTGATTTCTTTGTTGTAAAGCAGTTCTGCAAGATGTACATTATATGTGCTGAAGGCAGAGGGAAGCCCTGGCTTTCCATCTTGGTTTAAAGACAAAAATAAATAATAAAACATAAATCAGCTGTCCTTTAAAAACGTCTCATAAAAAAAAGTTATTCTTGCTCCACTCCATCAAACAGATTTGTATAGCAGTTCCAAAGTACTTATTTCTTGAATAAGATATTGGAAAACTTAACTTCAGGGCTGAATTGCAAAGACTTTTCCCCCATCAAAGCATAATAGCTTAAACCAATTCTTTTCATTTTAGCATATTATCTCTCTTGTGGTAAAGGAGAGCACCTGCCTTGAAATTGGAACCTTTTGTATCTCAATTCCTTATTCCAGCCATCTTCAAGAATCTCCTCTCTGAAAAAATACAGTATTAGGTGATTTAGGTATCTTGACCTCATTGGGAATTTTCCCTATTTTTTACCCTGAAACTATTATTCATAATAAAGATCTGACATCTAGAATTGAGATGGGTTTTGTTGAGTAGTTTTGAAGTGCTTGATTCTTATGTAGTTCACTTTTTCCCCCTAATTTTGTTTTCCAGGAACCAGGTGATGAGGAAAAAGCTGATCCTGTTCTTTAAAAGAAGGAACCATGCAAGAAAACAACGGGTAAGAGCACCATGATTTCCTAAAAGGTCACCTGGCTGGTTCTGTCTGAACCCTTGTCTCGCATTCCCAAATATATTGATTAAAAAAATAAGACCTTAAGCTAAAAGAAGTGTGGGATATTTCTGGAAGGCAGTATTGATAATTACCAAATACCACTAGGATGTGCAAAGCAAAGAAATAGTGTATAATATTCAAAATCTACATTTTTGTATCCATTTCCTCACCTTCTCTGTGCTAGAAATTTGGTGTAAGTCATCTTCAACATGGAAGGGACTGGAGCAGGAAAAATCTGTGCATTCCAGGAGCCTGCCCATGGGACATGTACTGATCACTTGGTGTATTTTGCTTTTGGAATTGAACAGGAACAGAAAATCTGTCAACGTTATGATCAGCTGATGGAGGCATGGGAGAAGAAAGTAGACAGGATAGAAAATAATCCACGCAGGAAAGCCAAGGAGAGCAAAACACGGGAGTACTATGAGAAACAATTCCCAGAAATCCGGAAGCAGAGAGAGCAGCAAGAAAGATTCCAAAGGTATTACTGGAGACTGGAAATATTCCTGCAAAATATCTCTTCAGTCTTAAGTTTTAAAATGATTTATAATAAAAATAGTTCATTTTAATGATTAAGTTTAATGTTTATCACTTCATTGCTTTAAAAAGAATATTAGTGTGTCACAGAGTATAAAGTGAGATGTTCTTCCCTTTGTTCACTGTGTTTCCATGGAACTGAGCTCAAGTTTCACTTCCCATCCTAAGGATCTCCATGACTTTGTGTGTCCACTGTCACATGTGTCCCCTTTGCTGTCCCTCCCCTCCAGCTGTGCCAGCTGTGCCATCCCTTGGTGTCCTCTCAGGCTGCTGTGGTGATGCCCACGGGGTTCCTTTCCCATGTCCCTTTTCAGATCTGCCATCAAACCCCATATTTTCCAAAAGGAACACATTAGAAAAGGGCCAATTAGCAAAGGCTGCTTAGGCTGTGGTGTCAGTGAGATGAGGAGAGTTAAGCTGCTCAAAAAGGGGTTTGTGGAGTTCTGAAGACAATTGGAGCATCAGCTTCCCCTGAGCCTGTTCATTTTGGGCACACACCCTAATTTACACTGGTATTTTTCTGTCACTGTCTGTGTTACTCCTGTGTTTCATGATCCCTGTATTCATTAACCCCCACACTCGAAAACCATTTATCTTCCTAATTAACAATTTGACTGATCTTTTGTTGTACTTGCCAGATAATTTTATTCCAGACTTTTTTGCATTTTAAAATATTCAAGGTGCGACAATTAAGGCCCTATTATTTAATTTGACTCTATCAGACTTTTGTTAGATGGAAACTACAAGGAATCTTAAAAGGAATGAAGTGCAATTCACTTGAGAGTTCACCTTGCAGTACTGTAGGTGGAGAGATAGGATTTAAATTAGAATTAGGTCAAGTTTGATTCAGTTGTGTTGAAATCTGTTTATCTGATATTCAAAATCATTTCAATACACCTTGGAGAGTTCAAGCCCCATGGAGATTTAATCTCATCTCTTGTAACCATCTGTCTACATCACCTTCCTGTCATAAAACGTGGGGAAAGCAGAGTTAGCAATACATTGTGAAGGCTGCAAGATTTTGTGGAATCAAAAGAAGAAAGTAAACTGTTAGAATGGGAATAGCACTCATACATAAAAAATTTCACTTTAGGAATATATCATGGGAAACTACTTGGGAAGGGGTCATCTATTTACATTATATTTTCATTCTGTAAAATAATGGCCTCTCTGTCTATAGCTATGCTCTATTACCATGTAAATACTAAGGGTTTTTTCCTCAGATTTTGTGCAAATGGATGAATTCAGTAAAATCTTGGAGGTATTTTGTCTCTCCATTTAGTAGTGATTTTTACCTCTGAAATGCTTTTTGGCCCATATACTGTAGTGTATTATTGTGATGTTCCTAAGGGTAAAGATCACAAGCTGAAAAGTTCTCCCAAATTACAGCTCTCCCCATCAATTCAAAAGTGGGAAATTTTCTTTTGTTGTAACAAATCTCAGTGCTGTATTAGTAACTTAACCAAATTGATACAAAGCAAGTTTAGTGTAGTTTTCTTAAAAAGAAAAGGCTCTTTCAAGGTGTATTGGTTGTACTAATTAATGGGATAATTTCTGTGCCACTGATGACCATTTTTCATGTTCAGCAGAAGCAAATTCATTTACCTGAAGCACCTACTTTGCACTGGAATTGGTGGTAACACCTTTTATTGTGCCTTTTCTGCTGAGCTTTGCAAACTCCCTGGAAAACCAAGCAGGACATGACAGAGTTTGTGCTCTGATTCTTCTTAAGACCAGTCCTAACTGATCTGAGAGACTGCTAGCAGCCTTGTAAGGTGTACAAAACCTGCAGATAGAGCTGATTTCCACTTAATCCTTTTTCCTTCTGTTTTCCCCTCGTTTCAGAGTTGGCCAAAGAGGGGCTGGCCTTTCAGCAACCATTGCTAGAAGTGAACATGAGATTTCAGAAATCATCGATGGACTCTCTGAGCAGGAGGTGAGGCTGGTGGCTGTGCTTTGCTGTAGAAGCACAGCCAGTAAATATCCTTTCACTGCATGAAAGGTGTCTAGTAGAGGGTTTGTTTCATTGATAAGAGAAAACTCTTCTCTCTTTAAGAGAATCTGTGTGAAGTGTGGCTTGAAGTCACTTTTCTTTTGAGGCTTTTGCTTTCTAATTGTATCTGCCCTAGATTTTTCTCATGTGGCTGTTCGTTGCAGGCTTGCTGCAACCTAGTTTTTAACAGCTGTAACAAACATGTGAAGACTCTTCCTTTTCTCAAACCCTCCATCATTTTGGTGTTCCATCACTTGTGACACTCTTTCCTTTAGCTGCCCATAAGTGTTCATTGCCATAGTGACAACTTCTGCAAGAGCTGTGTACAAAAAGAAATTCCAAAAAGCTGGCTGTGAATGTGGAGCTTTAAGAGCTGTACAATTGAAGAACTGTAAACATCAGTAGCAGCATTTTGTGTGTTCTTTACTTTGCCTTTTGTTGTGCAGAATAATGAGAAGCAAATGCGGCAGCTCTCTGTCATCCCTCCCATGATGTTCGATGCAGAGCAGAGAAGGGTGAAGTTCATCAACATGAACGGGCTGATGGAGGATCCCATGAAAGTTTATAAAGACAGGCAGTTCATGAATGTCTGGACAGATCATGAGAAGGAGATTTTTAAGGAAAAGTAATGGCCTTTCTTATCTTTTCTTTTTATTGCATTGAAATGACGGTTAAATGCCCAAGCCCATAAAGCTAAATCAGGAATGCTGAAGCTTTTGTGCAATAACATTTCATAATGTTCTTAGTTGGCTGTAATAAACACTGCAAAAGTTCTAGACTTATTTTCCATCTGAGTATGCTCACATGCATTTAGTCCTTAAATACAAAATTTTCTCAAAAGTACTTTAGTTCTGTGCTAAGATTAGAATGAGAAATGTAGATGTGGAATTTCATTTTATCATTTTAAGTGCTCACTTCTAAATTTGCACAATCTAAAAACTGGGCTTTTTAGGCTAATTTCACTTTTGTAAATGAAGGGTTTGCTGATGGAATAGATTGTTTGTGAGGTTTTTTTTGCTTGTTTGGATGGATTATGTTGTTAAACTGAAATAATTTCTGATTTGTAAAAGGTTTGTCCAACATCCCAAGAACTTTGGTCTCATTGCTTCCTACTTGGAACGGAAGGTAAGACATTTTTTAATATAAATAGAGCTTAGGGTGGGATCTCTAACTTTCCAATATAATAATAAATAGAAGCTTGTTTTATTTTAGTCTGGGGGCTGAATAAGTTTTGGGAGAAATTAAAATCTCAAATCTTATCTTTTCATTAGGAGTAAACCCTACTTTTTCCTTCTTTTTCACTTTAGAATGTTCCCGACTGTGTATTATATTATTATTTGACCAAGAAAAATGAAAATTATAAAGCTCTTGTGCGGAGGAATTATGGCAAACGCAGGGGAAGAAACCAGGTATGCTGAATTTATTCATCACTTGGGTATTGTTATTTTATTGCTTCATGTTTACAACTGTTTCATTATCTGAGATAGCAAGGTATTATAAGCATGGAGGGGAAATAATTATTTTTCCTTTATTGTATTGTTGCTCTGTTAAAATTTAAGTGATCCTGACCTCAAGGGTGTTGTTGGTTAGTTTGGTTTTAATTCTCTGAAATATCTTCTTCCTTTGCACGTTTTTTACTTGTTTTAATATGACAATTCATTTTCATTGAGGACTCTGCCACAGACATTGAGGTTGAATCCATCATTAGATCCTGTGTTGGAGCCAAGAGAAATTAGGTTTAGCATGTGACTTGCAGTGGAAAATATATAATCAGTTCATAATGTCAGTCCTTGTCAAAAAGCAGAAATTAATAGTGATCTTTATTTGGTGGTCAGGCTCAAAGTCAAACTGGAACTTCAGAGCCAGAAGAAAGAGACTGAATTAATGCATGTGAATAAAAAATCTTGCTGATTCAGGAAGTGTTCCTTTGGAAGTCTTTGGAGGGGAAAAGAACAGCATTTTATAAATATGTGTGCTGGGCTAGCAGGGTTAATGTGCATATTGGAGAACAAAATAACCCTGAAACTTTGGGACTGCACAAATCTGCTCTGCAAACCAGTAAATGCAGTAAATATTACACTGAAATACACAAATACTGAAGGTTTTCTAGGAGTCTCAGTAAATGTGTATTTTAATACAAATTTTTTTAAATACAAAAAATTTTGCAAACAGTTTCAACTGAGGAGTTCAATAGAAACAGCCATGGGGTTGTGCTTGTGTGGTGCTGTTGTACTTAAACCTTTGCAGTTCTGGTGTTTTACCAGAAGAGTCCTGTCATGGGAGAGCACCTTGTCTGTACCCCACAAATGATGGATTGCTTAGGTTAAGGTCGTTGTCATTGTGCACAGGGTTTCATAGAGCTTCTGCTCTGATGGGAGAAATTACTGGAAATAACCTGGATTTTGCCAGGACTTCTGTTAGAATTTCTAAGCCTAATAATCATTTTTAATAGGAAGGGTTATGGTTGAAGTAGTGATTGGGGAAGGATTGCAGTTAAAGTCTGGATGTGTGGCAAATGAAAAGAAGATGAAAATAAACAGGGTTGTTCAGGTGTTTACAATCACTGTGGACACTTACCAGAGGTAGTGCTGCCACTTGGAGTGGCTCAGTTTATTATAAAACTGTGCCATTATAAATTGAGTTTGATGTGATCATGGGAAGTGTCACATGCTGAGGGGTCCCTTTGCTGGGTGCTGTTCTAAGGGGTGAGGAGAGAGAACTGGCTCAGCTGTAGTGCAGTGGAAGTGGAGATTCTGAGATATCTAGAAAGCCATTACTGTATATTTCAATGTCTTTTCCACCTTGTTAAACTTCAGCATATTGGAATTGTTAGAATTCAAAATTTGGATGGACCTTTCTATCTAGAAATGATTGCTTTCCTGGGCTAATGCATATAGAGCAGAAAGATTTGAATTCCAGCTTTAGACAAAAGGGCATGGATTTGCTTGGTGAACTCAGCTCAAGGTGCTCTGCCTGACTTTGTGACTGCTGATTTATATGTCAGTAACTGAATCCATCAGCTGGAACACTGAAGGTTTGCTCAGCTCAGATTACTTGCTCTTGGAATTGTAGCAGAGTTGTACTCTGTAATTGCTGGTTGTTGATCCACTTTTAAGTGCTACAGCAGATCCCTAAACTTTGGGCAACTGCTGGCCAGGCTTAATGTGTGCTCTGTGAAGGATGCAAGAAAGTGCCAGGGTTTTAGCTCTGGAGAGAGTTGAGCTGGACTTGCCAACTCAAGGAAATACTCTCAGCACTCTAGAAGGGAAATTTTACCACTTCTGGAAATTTAAACTCAGAAGTATTGCAGTTAGCATATTAGTAGTAAAGAACTGCATGGTGCCAAAACCCATATTTGTATTTATAATTTTATTTATGATTAATTAGCAACATCTATAACAGCTAGTAAAAAAGAACTTGAGAGGGTTGAACTGCCTGGCTTGCCAGAACTTTTATCTTATATTTGCAGAAAGCAGCTCACCCCCTTCCCCCTCCCATGCCCCAGCTTTGTTTGAAGCTGATATTTTTCATATCTCTCAGTAGCAACTTGAAACTTTCTTGCTGATTGGCAAACACAAGTCATGTAAGATTTATGAGGTGCTCCAGGATGGGCTTAGGCCAATAACAGGTGCTTCAGCTTAAACTCTTAATAGTTCATATATTTTTGTAAATTAGAAGGCAAGCAAGTGGAATATTGCATTGGAGGAGATATTAATCATGGTAAGGACGTTGAGGTCCTGCAGAGAATGCAGTGAGCACAGCCTGGCTCAGGTTTCAGTGTGGGGGCTTCCACTTGAGAGAAGCTGAGTGCTGGATCAAGGATGTAAAGTGAAGAGATGCAAGGCTAATAAAATTCTGATGTGTGTTTGTCCTCAAATAGGTCTAGAAAGGGTTTTTTATAAAATACTGCCTTGAACTGTTCCAGAGTGTCACAAATGTGTCTTAAACCAAGGCTTGTCAAATGTAGAGCAAGTTTTTAACATAGAATTGAGAGAAAGCCATGGCTGTATAGTGCTTTAACTTCTCTATCCCTGGAAATGTTCAGGACAGGGCTTGGAGCAACCTGGTCTGGTGGGAGATGCCCATGGCAGGGGGTTTGGAATTGGATCATCTTTATGGTCCCTTCAAACCCAAACCATCCTGTGATTCTATGATTACAGAGAATTCCTTAAATAACTCGTTGAAAGGTTTCTTTACGTGACGTTTTAGATGAATTTGGTGGCCAAGCAGTGTCAGTGCTGGCTGTGCCTCTGCAGTGTGTGTGGCTGGAGCCCGTGGGGCAGCAGGTGGGAGGCCAGTGATGTGAGCAGACAGAAATTCACCGCCTGTGTGTGACGGGGATCACCTCTGGTGACTCCGGGGAGATTAGAAGGTGCTGTGTGAGAGGGGCAGCACTGCTGCAGGCAGCTTAAGTGGCAGAATGACACAATTTCCTGGAATAAACACGTTGCTGGGTCAGGCAGCCTCCGCTAAGGAGCTCTAGGATGTCTCTGCTGGGGTGGGTTTTGTCCTTTTGAGCCGTGCCCTGAGCTCAAGCCCATCCCCTTGTGTGGACAGTAAAAGTTTCAATCAGCAGATGAATGTGCAGGAACGTCGCTGACCGAGGCTTCGACTCCTTCAAGGTTTGTGTTTATGCATTCATTATGCAGCTTAAATAAAGTTACTTGGTAACAGAGAGCCAAGTGATGTTAAGTTGGCCTGGTAAGAACAGGATTTTCAACAACTCTTTTCTAAATAGATCAGATGTAAAATAATTTTCTTTAAATTCTTCTCTTTTTTTTAGTGCAGTTTTAACTTATTATTTTCAGGTCAATCTATCTAGCAAGGTGGAAATAATTTATCTTAGCATGTCTCTGACATCTTGCTTCAAGCAAGTCTTTGCATAATCAATAACCAGCACCTTAATTGCTAATAATTTGCAGCAAGATGATAGTGGTTAGTGTTTAGGGTTTCTGCACCAGTTCACGTTATTAAAATGTCAAAACCAAGTCAGTTTGTGTCTATTTCCAGCCTCAGTTTAGTCAGTGAAACAGTGACACCTGCTGCTGCACTCATAGGGAGGTTGCTTTCTCTGTGAAAAGGAAAAGCCTCTTTTGAGGAATTTTTCAGATTGTAAAATCTGAGTTCATGAAGTGCTAGAACAGCAATCTTGTAATTCTCTTGTCTTGTCCTTGTGTTTCCATGAATTGTGTTCTCTGTCCTTGTGTTTCCATGAATTGCCAAATGTAGTCTGAGTATCTGTTTGAGACAAGCACAGTGTTCACTGTGCTAATAAAACTGTCACCTCAGTAGAGAAAAGAGTTTTTGTTGGTTTTTTAATAATTCTTTCTGTAAACTCACTGGAAATGTAAGTCTAAAATTGCCAACCCAGTTTTTTAACAATTATATTCCTTAAATACTACTGACAGTTTTGAGAAAGCAACTTGGAGTTGCTAATAACTTTCATGCTACAAGACCTTCTGCTCCCCAGTTGTAAGATCGTGTTTCACTATAAAATGCACAAAGTTAAAAATAAAATTTGAGAGGAGCAACACCCTCACTACGTGGGTCAGGCTTCCCTAAGCACTTTTAAAACATAGCTGTTCATTTTTAGTGGGGCACACAGCAGCCAGTGTGTGATTGTACACAATCACCTCCATGCTCATGCTGTACTTCCATGGAATTTATAAGATATAAAGCAGAGTTATTCTGTTATTATGCTGACCACTGTGCAGTGCCTGTATCTTAAAATATTATTCAGTGGAAATAAGGCAGCATCAGTTTTTGTGCTGCTCTGAGGACAAGATGCTGCCCCTTTGTATGATCAAGTTATCATCTAAATCCTATTTCATTTCAGCAGCAGATTGCCCGTCCTTCTCAAGAAGAAAAGGTAGAAGAAAAGGTAGAAGAGGAAAAATCAGACAAATCAGAAAAAAAAGAGGAGGAAAAGAAAGATGAGGAGGAGAAGGATGAGAAGGAGGAATCTAAGTAAGTGTGTATATGCTGAAATGCCTGAATTCACCCTAGATTGCAGGTTTTGGCAAAGACCAGAACAGGATTTGCATTAGTCTGACAGTGAAATCTGGACTGAAAACTATTTATTTTGTCTATGAAACAATTTTTTTGGATATACAAATTTCTCTGTCTTGCTGAGCTGATCAGATCAATGGAAAAAGTAATGGGATTATTATTTTGAACATGTAATAATTTCCATATCTTGTTGGTTAGGGCTTTTTTTCATATGTTCTACCACACATGGAGTATTCATATTTTCTTTGAAGCTGAGAAAATCATGTTTCTGTGTTACTGTCTTGATAACTAGAGATTGTGGGCAATAAGTGAATTCTGTTTCACTAAGGGCATCTTTTGAGTTCATGGAGTTCTGTCTGTGGGGTTTGGGGGTTTTTTGTCTGTTGATTTTCAGGACTGTCTGCTCACAGTGGCTCTCTGAATGTAACTGAATTATATTTTACCTATTCCCAGAGAGAATACCAAAGAAAAGGACAAAACTGAAGTTGCACCAGAGGAAACAGAGGAGAGGGAGCAGGCAGCTCCTCGGGGCCGAAAAACCGCCAACAGCCAAGGTCGGCGTAAGGGCAGAATCACCAGATCAATGACAAATGAAGCTGCACAGGCAAATGCTGCTGCAGCTGCAGCCACTGAAGAGCCACCACCACCTCTGCCACCCCCACCAGAACCTTGTGAGTAACATTTACAGCACTCCCAGGGACCCAGCTGGTTGTAGGCTCCTCACTGGCACAGGGCTGTTTCCAGGCATGCAGTGCACTTTAGTTTTCCTGTTTAATATTCCAGCTTTATTCTTAGCCCTGCTGTTAATTTTGTGACTGTGTGGAGCTGTTAAACTTCACAAGTGGAACTTCATGAATAGTGCATGTACAATCAGCTGACTCTTAGAGGAGAAAAGGCAGTTCAGCCCTTGTGTGGTAACACCTTGTCTCCCTGTGCAGGTTCATGATGGATCTGCAGAGATCCAGGTGCCTGTGACACAGATTCACTTACAGGCTGCAGCTCACAGAGGATGCTGTTAAATAATTGGCCTGATATTTGAGTACTTCAGGGAGTTTCATAAGCTGAAATAGATCTTGGCAAGTTGTTGTTTCTGCATTAGGTGGCAAAAGGCTTTTTTAAAATAAAATGTTACTTTCTTGGCTGGTATGGTTAAAAAAGATGACGCAGTCTCTGGGTGTATTTTGGAGAAGGCTGACCTAAATTGTGTTGATACAGAAATACCAGAATATCTTGTGGCTGGTAAATAATTATCCAGGATGGTAGGGCAGGTTGTGGGTTTTTTCTTGCAGTGCTCTGCTGTGGCAAAAATTGCTCCTCATGCTTCAGCTGGGTAGTTACAGGCAGCTGCTATTCTAGAGCTTGTAACAACTCTTTGTTACTCAGATATTCTGTGTATAAAGAACAGAGTAAGAGGGCACATCAGTTCTTGTATAGCTGTAAACAACAGACATTGTGAGAAACATTTTTGCTCCATTGATACAGTGAGGTTTTATAAGCAGTGGGTTTTTATAAGTCTGAAGCAATAGTGGCTTTTGCTTTTGTTTTGCTTTGCTTTTAAACCATTTTTGCAGGGTTTTCTGAAAAAGCCAAAGTAGTTTTTGAATGGATCAGATACTTTATAGTGTCCTAGTTTTGTGAATGGAAGCTGTTGCAGGGTCTTTGTTACATGCTGTGTGCAATGGCACATTTTATGGAAAGGAAATGGAGGCTGGTGCAGCTCAGTGCTGTTCAGAAATTTAAACAGGATGATACAAATTCCAGAGGAGTGAATGAAAAGCACTTTGCACTGAATCATACTTAGTTTCCTGCCTGCTTTTACTTACTGGGTTTTTTCTTTTCTTTTCTTTTTGTCCATTTATCCAGTTGGGGACTCAGTTAATACAGGAACAGTAAATTTCCTGACACCCACTAACCAATAAATAACCATTCCAGCAGTGAGACAGCACTGAACTAGCTTAGAGCATGTTGGATTGCTGCTTTTAGTAGCTGATGGTAATTACTGACATTTTAAATAAAATTTTAGTGATAAATACACGAAGTTACTTACAAATCTTCCTTGACAGACAATTAATCCCAATTTTGTAGGCAGAATAGTTTTGAACAGTTTCCTCTGCTGAGCTTTTGGTGTTTCCTTCTGTATCTCTGACTTGGTTTAATGGAGATTGACTGCTTCCCTCTGACAAAGCAGCTTTCCCCAGTGACCTGAGCAAGCCATAATGTAAATAGATTTGACTATGGGGTGCATAATTGGTGCCATGATAATGAATCCTGGTCTTTCCTCTGCTCAGTGTCTTTGTTTCTCATTCAGCTTCTACAGAGCCTGTGGAGACATCCCGCTGGACAGAAGAAGAAATGGAAGTTGCTAAGAAAGGTAAACCTTGTAAAGCCTTTGACTTCCTCCTGGATACTTGCATTTACAAAATTTCAAGGATTTACTGAGTCACTGAATATATTTGCTGTGACTTTTGCCAACGCTATGCTGATTTGAAAATTGCTGGGGTTTTTTTTAGTAGAAAAAAAAGAAAAAGCAGGCAGCTTTAACAGACAAAATCATCTTTTATGTTGACACTTTTCCTGTGGGTTACTTTGAACTGTTTAGACAGTACTTCTCTGTCTTGCCTTCCCATAGGCATTGTTGTTCCATTTATTGAGGTTTGGATAGCTGAGTTATTGATCATAGTAAAAATTGGTTCTTTTATGTCTGACCAGGTCTAGTGGAACACGGGCGAAACTGGGCAGCCATTGCCAAAATGGTTGGGACGAAAAGTGAAGCTCAGTGTAAGAACTTCTACTTCAACTACAAAAGGAGACACAACCTGGACAGTCTCCTCCAACAGCACAAACAGAAGGTGAGTGCTGTGGACATTGAGTATTTTGCAGGAGAAAACTTGGATCTTTCTGAAGTCATGTATCACATCTCACTAAGGCTGTTTTGCAATCTCCACTCATTTCCTTTTCTGCTTGTTTTTGTGTTGTGACATAAATCTCTTAGAAAGGGTGGCTGGTGCTCACTGACCTGTGACAGTAACCACTTCTGGCTTTAAATGCAACAGAAGGTTTTGTACTAGGTAAAACACTTGAGCATGAAGAGTTCTTCAGTGCTCTGAGAGCCACGTTCCTCACCAGTGCATGAGCAGCTGTAGATGTACAACAGCTTGAAACACAGCAAGCACTGACTTTAACAAACAGAGGCAGGAGAGGTGGTAGAAGTCCAGGAACTGAAAGTTTGGGGGCATTGAAAAAGTAGAATGCTGTGTGCTGGACTCCTCTGAGCTGCAGTGCTATCCTAATCTTCTCTCACTGAGGTGAAGAACATCAGTGTCTGTTTGCTGTAGTTGTTCTGTTGTCCCCCAAACATGCTGTGAGACTGTGGTTTGTTCCCAAACTTGGTTTTGGTCAGGAGCACCAAAAATTGTCCTGAAGTTGAAAAAGTGTCCCCTTGTGAATGACTGTGCTAAACAGATTCTCTGTCCTTCGTTTCAAGCTCAGATTGGTAAATGGGAATGCAGTAAAAGGCAATAATTGTGAATTTTCAGTCCATTGTCAATGCTCTGTCTTCCTCAGTCTTCACGAAGGCCCCGAGAGGAGCGAGATGTGTCCCAGTGTGAGAGTGTGGCTTCCACTGTGTCAGCTCAGGAGGATGAAGATATTGAGGCATCTAATGAAGAAGAGAACCCAGAAGACAGTGAAGGTAACATTTCTGGGAAGGAAACTTGTGTGTGCACAGAAAGGAGCCTATGTTTTGTGCTAATTATGTGCTCAGAAAGCTGTGTTCAACAACATGGTGGTGTTGTTGTTGTTCAAATTTGTTGTTCAAATGCTCTTTCAGATGAATTTCAGCAATTTGAATTCACTCGAGGGGATGCAGCATTTTTAGAATTTAGCAGCCTAAAGATGTTTGCTGCTTAGTATTTTGAGATGCTTTGATTATGCTGTCATCTGAAGTGTTGAAACAAGTTGAATTGAATACATGTAACCTTTGGTAGTTGATAGTCTCAGTAACGCTTCAGACAAGCAAATTCAAGTGGTGGTTTTTTTGTTGTGGTTTTTTTAATGTATATTTGTTGGTTGCAACTGCTTATTTATAGACCCTCAACATCAGTCAATCTTGGCTGGTCTTTTGTGGAGCAAAAGGCAATAGAATTCATTAACAATGAATGAGAGAAGATGACTAAGTGTTGGGTTTCAGTAGTTGTTTTTTAGTTGCAGTATTTGTGTAATTCAGTCAATTGTCCATTTCTATAGTAAGTCAAAATGAATTGCTTTGCAAATGGATTGGTTAAAATTGATGGAGCCTTATTGCACCCAATTTGTCAGATTTCATTGATTGAACCTTCATGGCAAAACATTTTTTCCCCAGGTGCTGAAAATAGTTCTGATACAGAAAGTGCTCCATCTCCAACTCCAGCAGAACCTGCTAAACCAACTGAAGAAACTCCATCTGAGCCTGCTGCTCCAAAAGTAACCACTGAGGCTCCAGCAGAGCAGGAATCTGCCACTAAACCTGCAGCCAGCACATCTCCCTCCTTACCAGCCCAAAGTGTATCAACAGCTGAAACTCAGAACCCCGAGCCACAGGTCAAGGAAGAAATAAACACTGAGGCTGAAGAGCCTATGGAGGTGGACAGTAGAAGCCATTCAGCTGAAGCTAAGCCTGTGATTACTCTTCCAGTTCATACCAAAGTAGAACCTGTAGAGACTGAAATGAGGCTACCAGAGAATATTCAAGTGAAAATAGAGAGTGATACCAAAGAGAGAGAGATGGAGAAACCCAAGGAAAAGTCAGAACCGGAGGAAATGGACTACAGCCTGCCCCAGCAAGTTCCTACAGCCAGACCAGAGTCCCATTCAGATAATGACTCCAGTGCCACCTGCAGTGCTGATGAGGAAGTTGATGGAGAACCTGACAGACAGGGGTGAGTAGGGCTTTGAATGGACAGTCTTTGAAACTTTCTCTTTGGGAATAGCTGAGGGTATTTGAAGTGTTTTCAGTGTTCTGTTGGTGCAGTTCCTGTGTCACTGGAGCCAGTGCCCCCCTCCCTCTCAGTGGTTTAATATACACACAGTGCCAGGGATAGATGCTTAAATGTCAAAAGTATCCAGTGTCATGGAGTGCATGTGGGCTTTGGAAGAGTGCAGGTGATGGTGTTTCTGCACTCTCTTGCCTCATCAAACATCATCTTTCCACAAATGCCTTAGCCCTCCATGTGAAATTATTTTGTTGTAGACTACTGTTTATTTTCTGTGGATTAAATACATGTAGTCCTTCCTATCCATTGTGTTTTTCCAAAGCACTTTCTATAAAGAAGGTTGCCTTGATGTAAGTACTGCATACAGAAATTTCTGATGTGGGGGATTCTGAGCTCATATTTTGGTATTTCTGTGTATTATGAAAATACAGCAGCATCTGTTGCCTCTTCTACCATATGTGCTGTGGGAAAAAACACAACATGGTTCTGACTTTTTAGTTCTTTGTCCAGTTTGACAAATGTGTTGGTTTTTTGAATTTAAGGATTGTGGCTGTAAACTTTTTTAAGATGTGTAATCTTGGTCCTTTTGGTGATATTTTTCCCTTCTATCTCTTTTTCCAGTATCTTCAGCAGAGAGTCAAAGCCCTCACTATTAAATCCCACTGGTTCAATTCTGGTATCATCCACGATAAAGCAAGGGCAGATGGACCTGCAACAGCTTCACCACCGAGCTGCTGTCATCCCACCTATGGTATGGGCAGTTTTCAGTGCTGTTTGAAGGAGTGTTTGTGACCCCTTAAATCTAGTCACAACATTAAGCAGGAAAAAGAAAATGTTAAACAAATGGAGAAAAATATGATTTGCTTTATTATTGCATTTTTCAGAGGGAAAGTAGGTTAAGTATAAAACCAAGAGTGGACCTTTTGAAACACCCAGACTGCAGGGGAGAGTTGAGCTCCACAGCTCCTCCAGAAGTGCCTGTGAGGGTGTCCCTGACGTTGTCCCCTCGTTGTCCCCAGGTTTCCTGCAGCCCCTGCTCTGTCCCCGTGGGCACCCCAGTGAGTGGTTACGCTCTCTACCAGCGGCACATCAAGGCCATGCACGAGTCAGCCCTGCTGGAGGAGCAGCGGCAGCGCCAGGAGCAGCTGGACATGGAATATCGGAGCGCTGTCAGCCCCTGTGGCACCTCCAAGAGCCCCAGTGTGGAGTGGGAAGGTTGGTGTGCCCACACCTGTGCTGGGATAACCCTGTGCTTTGTGTTACACTGCTGCCTCATTGCAAAGGGACAGTTTAGTGTGATAATGAACTGCTCCATGCTGGAAGGAACCTGCCCACTCTGCTGCACTTACTGTTGAAGAGCTGCCTTGTAGCCCCTTTGTATAAAACTGGTTCCATTTGAGTCAAACCCAAAAATGAGTTGTTCCTACAGAGAAAGATGCAGCATGCAGGTGAGAGGAGCAGATGACTCTGTTCTAGGGAAGCCCTTCCAAAAACTTAAGGTGAAGGTGGGAATATGTACTCCAAGCAGTAAAACATTCATTTTAACTGTGCTCATACATGGACACTGAAATAGGGCACAAAGGTTTGGTGGACCACATGTACTTCTTTTTAATTGCACTGTTTGTGCCTGAGGGGTGTGTCTGGCATTGGAGTAGTCCCTTTGTTAAAACTGTGCTCTGAATTGGACCTTTTGACTCCAATTTCTAACCCGGGGTTCTTCTCTTTCTGATAACTTCCACCCTCCCAGGAAAACCAGTGGCCTATATGCCTTATGCTGAGGTCAAGAGAATAGAACAGGAAGCACAAGTGCAAAATCCAGCCACGAGGTCAGCATCACCCTACAGGTTATCTCCAAGAGAAGTCAATAAAGCCTCTCCCCAGCCTGAGATGAATGCAGCTCGCTACAGTGTCCCTCCAGGTAAAGATTTGGAGGATCAAATTATTCTCTAAACACTTTGGGAGTTAATAGAAGATAACTTTGTGTGTTTGTGTGAATAGATGCTCAGTGTTTTTCTAGCCCAGTGAGGCTGTACTGTGCTATTTCTGTTCACACTGCAATGTTTAATGTACAATTTTTCCCCTCAAGTTCTCCAGCCAGCCCCTCACCAGGTGATAACCAATATTCCCGAAGGAGTTCGCCTGCCCACAACCAGACCCACCAGACCACCACCACCACTCATTCCATCCTCCAAAACCAGTGTGCCATCAGAAAAACCTTCCTTCATCATGGGAGGCTCAATCTCACAAGTAAGAGAATTACTATTTCAAAATCTGTCTTGGATCAATTTTTTTTTTTTTTTCCCTTTCTCCAATCTTCAACTTCTTGTACTTGGTTGTGGAGTCACAGCATTAACCCTTAAGACCTACCTGTATATAAAAGTCCAGGAATTACAGGAGCTTTAGAAATGAAACATTTACTCACATTTAAGGGCATGGATATCCAGTTTAGGTGACCTGCATCTCCAAACTATCAGTGACACTCCACTCCTGCTGCTCTGTGCTTTGGGACTTGGCGGTGGGGCACTGTAGCATTTCCAGATGGGATCATAGTAGTTTTAGCATTCTCCTTTAAAGAGAGATGTGAATCTTCACTCCAGAAACAAGAATTAACATCTATTGTTATTTCAGGGAACACCTGGCACTTATTTAACATCCCACAGTCAAGCTTCCTACGCCCAAGAAACTGCAAAGCCATCAGTGGGTTCTATATCCCTTGGGCTGCCAAGGCAGCAAGAGTCAGCCAAATCTGGTAAGGAAAGAAAAGCTGATATATTTTGTACAGACTATTTAATGATCCATAATTAAAGGAAATTTAAAAACCTCAACCTTTTTCTCTTTCTTCTCCTCATAGCTTCCCTGCCCTATATCAAACAAGAAGAATTCTCTCCCAGAAGCCAGAATTCCCAACCTGAAGGACTCCTGGTCAGGGCACAACATGAAAGTGTGGTGCGAGGTAAGGACAGTCACACAGATTAAAAAGCTCTTGTCAGAGCCTGAGAAAACCAAGAGAATTTACTGCTGAACTGTTAATTTAAAGTATTCTATGATTATATAAGTATCATAAGATTGCAGGATTAATTTGTTCCCTGTTTTCCAAGGCAATTATATTTGTAGCTGGCTCCTCCTGTCTGCATGGCTCACTTAAAAATATTTGTTACAGGCCATGCCAGTTTTAAAATAAAGTTGCTCACTAGAGCAAATCCATCAAGAAATAAATTATCTGCCATGAGTTAATGCTGTAAAATACTTATAGTCTGTAAAAGGCTATGTTAAAAGAGGAAATAGCCTAACTGCCTCAAATGCCTGCTGTTAAATTGAAATTTCCCCGTATTTTAATGTAAATAGGATTTTTAATAATTTCAAATGGAATGGATTTTTTAAATTCTCTTATTTATCAAGATGTCTTTATTTCAAATCAGGTACCACAACGATACAGGAGGGGAGTATAACACGAGGAACTCCAACCAATAAAGTTTCAGTTGAGACCATTCCTTCTTTGAGAGGCTCCATAACTCAGGTATTTCTCCTTTTACTGCAGGGAAGGCTGTAGCAAAACAGCATCTTCAGACTATCACTGTGAATGTATTTGCATGTCTGAAAAAGTAAATTATTATCACAGGGTGGGAACTGCCTTGAAAAAAGAACTTTCAATCCAATCAGATGTTCAAACCCCACTATTGCTGGAGTCAGCATTACCATGATTTCATCTCCATATATATGAGTTTTCAAACCTTTTAAGTAATACCAGAGACTTTGGTAAACCTAACTGAGGGCAATTTTACTGAAAATTGCATCACACCTGAGTTCAAATATTCAAACCAAGTGTAACCAGTCTTGTGCAGATTCTATTTAAATCCAAGAAGGGAAATTCAGACCATTTGTCTTACCAGTTTAAATGCTGCTGTTTGGCTTGGTTTGGCATCCCTTTGTACAAAGAACCATTGCCTCAATTCTGCTTTGAGATGAGCAAGGGAGATTTCATTGCTTTGGACAGAAATAAAACCTAATGGCACCATGTGGTATATGTTATCTTTCCCCCAAATGGTATTTATAGGGTAAATGTTCCAGGTTGTGAAAGACACTGCTAATATTGTTTAACAAGGTAGCAGAAATAACCTTACTCATATTTAGGTTGAGTGTCTATAATAGAGGCAGAAGTTTAAACCATACAAGATAAATTAGTTGGTTTTATAGACATGAGAGGTTTGTTTGGTTTTGTTGTATTTTCCCTTCACTCCTCCCTGTTCTCCAAAGACTGAGAGCATGTGAGCTGACTGATGTGCTGCCTTTGCACACAGGGTACCCCGGCTCTGTCCCAGCCCGGCATCGCCGCCGATGCGCTGCTGAAGGGAACCATCACCCGCCTGGCCACCGAGGACAGCAGCCCAGAGAAGTGCAGGGAGGAGGCCTCAGCCAAGGGCCACGTCATTTATGAAGGCAAAAGTGGGCATATTCTGTCTTATGATGGTGAGTATTTGTATGTTCTACCTGATCAAAGTCAGGTTCTGCTTTGATAATCCGTAGCTGAATGTTTCTGCTTCCAAGCAGAGGCGTGTTTGAAATACAGTTCAACTATTCCTTTGCCATTTATTTCCTATTTGTTATTGAAAGGTGTTGTGAAACCTTTAGTACAGGTTTGAAATGACCTGTATTAAAATAAAAATAAATGTATCATGTAACTTTAAACTTCAGTTGGAATATTGATAAATGAATAACTTAACAAATAACTTTACCACAACTATAAAGGATATTTTATATTTGATATTTAATGTTACAATACTACATTGAAATTGTTTAAATATTAATGACCTGTGGTCTCATTAATGTAATATTCATGTGTCCTTTTTTGTTGTCCACATTTCCTGACCACACTCTTGTACATTTTGCCAGCTATTAAAAATGTCCGTGAAGGAACAAGGAGTCCAAGAACTGCTCATGAAATTGGGTTAAAGAGAACCTATGATACAATGGAAGGAAATATAAAGCAGGGGATGTCACTGAGGGAGTCTCCAGGATCTGCACCACTGGAAGGTAAAAACAGCTGCTTCCAAGGTGTTTTATCTTTTATCCATTGATGTAAGAGCATTTAGAGTTATCTTAAAGTGCAGACTAACAGAGAAGTTAGATTTAAATCACATTAATGACCAAATCCATGCAAGAACCAAGAACTCACACTGCAGTTAGAGTGTGCTGGAAACAGTACTGGAGTAGATCCCAGTTTTCTTTTCTGTTTTACCACAACTGCTGCTACTGCAGGTGGCACCTCCTGCTCTCAGCACATCTGACAGATGGCCCTGGCTCTCCACAGTCCCAGTGGTCCTGTCGAGCTCAAACACTGGGTCACACCAGCACAGCCTCTGCCACACCCTTTAGTTAAATATTGGTATCACACTGCCCTGACCTTTTGCATTCCTGCAAGAAACCTCTTTGAACTGCAGGAGCCTGCTTCAGGGCATCCCTAGTGCTGTGGTGTTTTAATAACTGTAATCAAACAAAGCCTGCAGAGGCCAAGGCAGGTCATTATATAACTTTTCTGATTGTTTTGTAAAAATACAAATGCAAGGAAATGTTTCCTGCCTCAGCCGTGGAGCCTTGCTCCTTAAAAGCATTTTGTCCCATCTTTGAGTAGCCCTTAGAGGTGTTTTGTGGACATGTTCATCAGATGGAACAATGTGAATGAGATTTGTAGGCTGCACACAGAAATTCAGTGTTGCCTCTGAGTTGCTGATGCATTTGGCTCTTTGGGCTCTTTTGGCTTCTGAGGAGCTGCTCTGGTACTTTTATGCTTTGTCTCATTAGTGACACATTTCTATCTTCAAACTATGAAAAATCATGAGTGTTTTGAGCTCTTCTTTTAGATTCTTACTGTAGGCAGAGTAAATTCATCTCTTCCCCAATGATTCAGTATGAACTTTGACAATTGGGAGGATGCTGAGGCATGTTTTGGATTTTTTTTTCTTTGTTGCACTTCCCACCATGAACACCTTTCTTTCTAGGCAAGGAAAGTGGAGTGTGAGAAAAGCAGTGACTGCTTTTGAAACAAAGGTTAAGCTTCATTATAAAAAACACCTCCTCTTTTCTAAATATGTTAAAACTTGCAACTATGCAATAGCACAAATACTTGAACTGAAAGATTATTTTTTTAGGGCAGGAGGTGTTTATAACATGTTGCTGCAGTGCCTGCCATACTGAGGCTTGGCCCTCTGGGCACTGCCAGGGTACAGATACCATCTCTCATGTGTAAGGAGGAGGGGATTTGTTGGTTTGGAGGTTGGATTTTTTTAAACACTTGTTTAATTCTCTAAATTACCTTCATTTTAATTTTAGGTTTAATCTGCCGAGCTCTGCCTCGGGGTAGCCCACACGCTGAACTAAAGGAGAGAACAGTCTTGTCTGGCTCTATAATGCAAGGTGAGCTATTGCAGGTTTTGGGGGAGCATTAATTAATCCTCAGAAATCTGGATTTCTGAACCTTAAAGCTCTTATTAACTGTGGGAGCTGTGTTAAAGGTGGAGTTTTATTTTATGAAACATTTTCAGAGCATAAATCAGCAGCTTTTTGATATGCTGTGTTCAAAGCTAGTCTGTAAACATAGATTTTATTTCTTATTGGAAAATAGACTTTTTAATATGAAAACTTGGTAATTAGCACTTTTTCTTAATGAACACTAACAGCTCCGCAGATACATTTATTTCTTTTATTTCAGCATCCAAAATAACATGGGAGATTTTCCACAGTATATTGTTCAATATTATTTTTGTGATGATTTGTTTAGACTTTGAGTATCTTACCACAGACTACAGCAAACCAAAGTTTCACTGTTGTATGTAATTAGTTACTCTGCTTATGAAAAAAGAGACTTAGCAGCTATTAATACCAGTCATGTGACCTTTTCTTTCTATAAAAGGCACACCAAGAGCAACAGCTGAAAGTTTTGAAGAAGGTTTGAAGTACCCCAAACAGATCAAGAGAGAGTCACCTCCCATCAGGACGTTTGAAGGAGCCATCACCAAGGGCAAACCCTACGATGGGGTCACCACCATAAAGGAGATGGGTCGCTCCATCCATGAGATCCCAAGGCAGGACTTGTTAAGCCAAGAGAGTCGCAAGACTCCTGAAATGGTGCAGACAACCAGGCCAATCATAGAAGGCTCCATATCTCAGGTAAATACAGAAGGCACTGTTGCACTCACACAGGAGGGAATCAGGACAGGCTATGGGGGTTTTTTCCACAACGTGATCTTCACCTGAACTTTTTCTCCTCTTCAGGGCACACCCATAAAATATGAAAGCAACTCTGGCCAGTCTGCCATCAAACACAATGTAAAATCTTTAATCACTGGACCAAGCAAGCTGCCCAGGGGAATGCCTCAGCTGGAAATGGTGCCAGAAAACGTGAAGGTGGTGGAGCGAGGAAAATACGAAGATGTGAAGACCGGGGATGCCGTACGGTCCCGTCACACGTCAGTAGTCAGCTCTGGTCCCTCTGTTCTCAGGTCAACTCTTCATGAAACTCCCAAATCACAGCTGAGCCCTGGGATTTATGATGATACAAATGCTCGGAGGACACCTGTGAACTATCAGAGTCCAATGTCCAGGAGTTCACCTATGATGAATAGAGTTAGTGAGGGTATGTCATTCCTGTCCACTGTAAGACAAAAAGTTTTATTATTTTAACTTCTATGTGCTCCATTCTTCTTTATTTTATTCTAGTGGCTTGTCTCAATTTGGAAGTTGGCTAGAATGAATTTTAGAAGGCTGTAAGCTGTTAATTGAAATAAGGAAATGAAAATCTGCCACAATAGAAGAGGGAAGTGGGAAGGCAATTCAGTCTCTATTTGCATTTGATTATGGATCACACTGAAAGTGACACCTACAAGGATAATATTTTAAGGGCAGAAGCTATTCCTGATTTAAAAGCTATTTTAAGCTATTCCTGTTTAAATGAGGAAGATGATTTAGTGAGGTGTAAACAATCTTCATTTTAAAATACAGTTTTTTTAGCAGAAGTGTTTTGTAATAGAAAATATTCCCTGTGCTTTGTTGTATTGCAGTCATTGAAAATGTTCCTTGGGAGCCAGTGTATTTTTACAGTTAAATTTTCAATAAATAGGCATTTTATTAATTTGGGTTTTTCATTGCTTTTAGCTGGAGTATCTTCTGGGAAGTCAGCAAATCATGAAAGGAAGAACACACTCACTCCAACACAGAGGGAGAGTGTGCCAGCAAAATCTCCAGTCCCGGGCGTTGATCCTGTAGTGGCTCACAGTCCTTTTGACCCTCACCACAGAGGAGCAACTCCTGAAGTCTACAGGGGTCACCTCCCTCCCCATTTAGATCCTGCTATGCCATTTCACAGGGCTCTGGATCCTGGTAAATACATTTGTGTTGACTTTTTTTTAGTTTTAGAAATACTGTGAGCTTTGGTGCACAGAAAGGATACCTTTAGAAGGCAGTTATCAATGGCCAAATATAATTTATAAGGTTATAAATATTTAATGTTGTGGTTTGATTTCAGTTTAGTGGTGATTTAATATCTAACCAAGAAACTTAGTAAAATAGCATTGTATAATGCTGTAACTTCCCTTCAGAGATGCCAACTTGCTTCTGTTTTGTTAAAAAGTTCACAGTATTTTTAGATAACTATTTATGGAATGTATTAAAAGCTTTCAGGAAAGCTATGCAGAGAAGGATGTGGAAGAGGCTAGAGAATTAAAGTATAATTCTATATAATTCTGTATAGACATATATTCTTTAAAAGTCCCTGTTCAAGACTCTGATTATTTTCACGGAAGGATTATCAGGTTATCCCTGGTGATATTAAGTACAGTGACTTCCTTTTAACCTGTCCCTCACTTTACTTCTGTGAGGTATTTTCTACCTTCTTTAGGTATTTGAGCCTTTTACATTTTCAGAATTTCAGGATTTGTAGTCTTATTAAAGTCACCTCTCCAGTCTGGATGGTTTAGCACTTTCAGTGTGCATGCAGTGCAGAAATTCAATAAAACATGAGTATTAAAATGCTATTTTCACTCATTTGGCACCAGCTAGAGAGACTTGATACCACCTCTCATTGAAGCTTTACAAACACCTGAAAGTTTTATTTAATCCAGAATCATCCTGCTTCCTAAATGCTTCCTTTTCCCTCCTTTCCCCCTCAGCTGCTGCTGCTTACCTGTTCCAAAGGCAGCTGTCCCCCACGCCGGGGTACCCCAGCCAGTACCAGCTGTACGCCATGGAGAACACGCGCCAGACCATCCTCAACGACTACATCACCTCCCAGCAGATGCAAGTGAACCTCCGGCCCGATGTCACCCGGGGATTGTCCCCCAGGGAGCAAACTTTGGCACTCCCTTATGCAGGAGCACGAGGTGGGTCTGGCTCTCTTTCTAGAATCTTCTTATAAGTGTGTCTGGGCTGTGCCAGCTGGGGTTTGCATGCACTCGTACAAGGCCGTGTGTATAAATGTGTTCATCCTGTAGTGGTTGTGGATGTCTGACAACTCATTTGCAAACTGCCTTTTGTGGAAAGAAAAACCACCTCTGTAATCAATATTTTTAAGGAGAAGTCTCAGAGTTACTAGTGTTCAAGAGCCAGATTGTTTTCTGCTCATGTAAATTGATGATCAGAACCATATTTAGCTCACCATCAAACTACAGAAAAGAGAATTATATCAAAGTGATAATTTCTTCAAAAAGAATAAAAAAGCACCAGCCAGAAGCGTAGTGTTTGTGATAACAGTGCTGATTGTTTTATTTTTTGGGTAGTACCAAAAATTGCTAAAAGATGGGATTATTGAGTAGAGATGAAGTGCATTTTTCCAAAGGGCAATTAAAGGGAGTGCTACAAATGCAAATTTCGATTTAGTATGTTCCTAAATTGCTGATTGCCAGAACTAAGAGAGTATAACCAGCTGGAATATAGCTCTACACTTGCCTATTCTTGTATTTTCTCCACCAAACATTCGTTTCTGACTGTGTAGACCATATCCTCAAGCATCCATTCTCACGTGTGTCATCTCCTGACAGGAATTATTGACCTGAACAATATGGCCCCCACTATCTTAGTGCCTCATCCTGGAGGAACGAGCACCCCACCCATGGAGAGAATCACATACATCCCTGGCACCCAGCTTACCTTCCCTCCCAGGCCTTACAACCCTGCTTCTCTGTCACCAGGTAAGGGCTCTCATGGCTTGGTCATGGCTCTAATTGTCTGACATGCTGAAATAATTGACCATCTCTATTCAGCTTTCATTAATGCCATGTTTTGATGTTTTCTCAGGAAATGCTTTTTGCATGCACCTCTCACTTGGATAGCAGAGGGGTTTTGATGATATCCTGTGTAGTTACAGTAGAAGCGCTGTCAAATTCTGAATTTGCCTCATTCTGTCAGGTCTTTATTTGTAGAAATTTGATTATAATTCACTAACCCCATTTTACATGTGTTGAAGGGTGGAACTGGGGTCTATAAGCTGTGTAGTTTCTAACTGTATAGCAACCACTTTAGTAAAAGGCTTTTGAGCCTTCCACTGTCACTGTGTGTTAAGCTTTTGTCTTCCTAGATAAGTGGATAGTCTTGAGTGGAATTACAATGTATTTGGGAAATTTTGCTGTAAATGTATGGCAAAATATATAGGCAAAGGTTAATCGTGCTTTGCTTAAGTATATTTTTTTTGCTCCTTCATTTTACCCTGTGGATCTTCCAGGACACCCCACACACCTGGCAGCTTCTGCAGCTGCAAATGCAGAAAGGGAACGGGAAAGGGAAAGGGAGAAGGAACGGGAAAGGGAGAGGGAACGTGAACGAGAGCGGGAAAGAGAACGGGAACGTGAGAGGGAGAGAATCACCTCAGTCCCTGCTGAACTCTATCTCCGACCAGGTGAGGGCACATGGATACACCTGGATCACTTGTCTTGTACACTGGAACTGCTCCTTTTAAGCAGTCACTGTTAGCAAATACCATTTACAGTTTGCTTTTACTCTGCACTTCAGGCAGGTTCCTGTTGCCAGGCAGTTCTGGTCATAATTGCAACTTCTTGAACTTTCTCTCAAAGCCATGTAGCACCTAAAGAGGAGTGAATCCCAGTTGTTACTGGCACAGCTTGCATGTCATTTAGAGCATTGTGAACAGATTTAAATCTTTAACAAATACCATCACATCCAGAGTGATGGAGACCGCTCCAACAAGGAGGGGACAGCATTGATACATTGCTGTAAGAGTATCCAGAGTGGTGGAGACACCTGGGAAGGGATGTGGAGTTGATTTACAGAGCTACACTGTTGTAAGAGGAATCATTTATTTTTGGTTGTTCCCCTCCACTCTGTGTCCTGCAGGTGCAGAGCAGCCTGGCAGACCCGGCAGTCATGGATACGTCCGGTCCCCATCCCCCTCTGTCAGAAGCCAGGAAAACATTCTGCAGCAAAGGCCAAGTATTTTCCAAGGAACCAATGGCACAAGTGTAATCACACCTTTGGATCCTGCTGCTCAGCTACGTATCATGTATGTTTTAGAAGTTAATGTGGCACAGATACCTATTCTAATAATTGAGCTTATGGAAAGGTGCATTTATGTTAAGGATATTTCACTATATGATTGCTCTTGGATTTATCAGAGCATTTTCATCAGTGCCTTTTGGGTAGAAATTAGTGTCTGAAAAGTTTTGCTTTATTGTGTTCATGGCTCTAGCTCTTTCCATGTGATGTAATTGAGGCTATTCAATGTTTGCCCACAGGCAGCTCACCCCTGGAGCTCCCTCTATCACTCAAGGTTTGCCTGCTTCCCGTTACAACACTGCTGCTGATGCCCTGGCAGCACTCGTGGATGCTGCAGCCTCTGCTCCTCAGATGGAAGTTGCCAAAGCAAAGGAGAGCAAGCACGAAGGAACCAGGATAGAGGAGAACATGGGACGCCGGTCAGCTGTGGTGACTGACCAGCAGCAGATGGAGCAGAAGAGCTTGGAGGTAGAAAAGAGGCCTGTGCAGTGCCCCTATACATCTGCAAATTATTCTGGTGGCAAGTCCCAGGGACAGACTTCATCAGTAGTCTATTCAGAGGCTGGTAAAGAGAAAGGACCTCCTCCTAAATCCAGGTACGAGGAAGAGCTGAGAACTCGAGGAAAGACCACAATTACTGCTGCTAACTTCATAGATGTGATCATCACTCGCCAGATTGCTTCAGACAAGGATGCTCGAGATAGGGGCTCTCAAAGTTCAGATTCTTCCAGTAGTTGTACGTATCTTAGTAACTCTACTTCTTTGCTGTCTGTCTTAGCCTTTTAGGGAAATGATGTGAAAAGATTTCCATGTTTAATGATAAAATATTCATCTCTGCAAAGCAGAAACACTTGATACACAAATACGGTTTTTGCATATTGTGACTCTTGCAAAATCAGAGTTGTTTGCTTTATTCAGATTCCATGCTACAGCATGAATGCAGGATCATAAAAGTAACCTTATCAGAAGTCAGGAAACTGAAAATTACTTGTTTTCTTTTGGAACACTGTTTCATGGACGTATTTGTATCACCATGGTTATCATGAGAAGGCAACAGTGTTTTAACTTTCGCTGGTGTCATTGTACTGGAAGCACTGGTGTTGCTAAGTATAGGCAACAAAATTTTTCTGTCATATTTACATCTTATTCCACGACCTTTGCTTGATATTCAGTGTCCTCACACCGGTATGAAGCTCCTGGAGATGCCATTGAGGTGATCAGCCCTGCAAATTCACCTGCACCTGCTCAAGAAAAGCTGCAGCCCTATCAACAAGAGACACCCAAACAAAGCCAGGCAGAGAGTAAGTTCATCTGCATGTGGAAATACTCTCACAGTCACCTTTTTTAGATTTGTAAGCACAGAAGTTTCAAACCTTGAAGTTTAACAGAGTGACCTTTTCTTTTCCAAGCAGCTGACCCCAACAGGCCGTACGAGGGCCCCATTCACCGCTACAGGACACAACAGGAGCCCCCCTCACCCCAGCAACCTCCACCTCCCTCTTCCCAGGCAGAGGGGATGGCACACGTGCCCAGGACCCATCGGCTCATCACCCTTGCTGATCACATCTGTGTAGGTTTTATAATTATGCCTTTTATTTGAGACTATTACAAAATATTGTATCTGAATTTATAACCTCATTTGTTGCCATCAGGCACGTCTAGTTTGTGAATACCTACACTGTGGCCAATGTCTAACCAAGATCTCTTCTCTATTTCTTTTGGTGACATCCAGCAAATTATCACACAAGACTTTGCTAGAAACCAAGCAGCTTCTCAGGCCTCTTTGCAGCCTCCCACCACTACATTCCAGAATTCCACCCCTGCTCCAACTCCTGTTTCTGGCCGGGCAAAGACCTCGAACCGCTACAGCCCCGAGGCGCAGTCACAGCCCGTGCACCACCAGCGGCCAGGGGCCAGAGTGTCCCCTGAGAACCTCTCTGACAAGGCCAGGGGAAGGTAATGCATGCAGTCAGTCTAACTGCAAGTTTAATTGATGCCCAGATATGATATTGATATAAAATAGTGCTGTAATCTTGGTGTAGATTGGATGTAAAGGCACCTTTTGGTCTTATTTTTAGGCAAAGTCTGTCTCCTACTGTTTTGCCAATTGCTTGGCTCCATAACGTAACTTATAACTGTTGCTACTTCTCTTAATTTCCAGTCTTTAGAGGGCTGAAAACATTTAATAACTTAAAGCTTACCAGAGTTGTTATGGACAAGACATAGTCATCTTTTTAAGATCACCAAGCTTACTTAAGCATGTAACATATAACTACACATAAGCAGTTATGTAGGAACTGGAAAATTACATGAGTTAACTACTGCTGTACATGCACTGAGAGTAATTATCTGTGTTTGAATCATGGATGTAGGCCTGGAAAATCTCCAGAGAGGAGTCATGTCCCCTCAGAGCCCTATGAGCCAATCTCACCACCTCAGGTCCCGGCTGTACATGAGAAACAGGAAAATGTTCTTTTGCTTTCCCAAAGAACTGAGCCTACTGAACAGAGGTAGGTGTAAAACTGACTTTTAAAAACATAATTCTGAATCTTTGTGCTGCAAATAGTGTCTTTATTAAAGAGCAGTTCAAGTGACCATCCTCTGGTGCCACAGGCAAATTGTTAATCACTGTCAATCCTTCTGCACTAACATCCAAAACTTGCTATTTGGGAGGTGCTTTGGGAAGGCTGAGGGAAAGATCACATGTTGGTGCTCTGTCTTAAATTTCTTGGTCTAAGCAGAGTGTTCTGTGTCACATCTGAGAGAATGTTCAGTGAAACTCCTTGTGGTTACCAGTTCTGTAAAACTGGAGTTTTGAGAAAGGTCACAGTTTTTATTAAATCATTTCATCTTCTCCTGCCTGGTTGGATTCCTGGATTCTGTCCTGGTGGAGAGGGGAGGAACCCAGGCTTCCAGCACTCATGGTGCTGGAGCAGTTAACAACTTGAAATACCACTGGGCTAAGGAGGTTCCAGGAGTGGTGAAGGTGGGGTGTCCCTGGATCAGGCAGCCCTGTCCCAGGCTGTCAGATCTGCACCATAAAACTGCACAGGATCTTCACAGGGTCCCTGGCAGTGCTGGAGTCTGCAAACGTGTGGGAGATGCACACTGGAGTGGGTGCTCCTGTACTTGCCCTGCTGAGGAAGGAAGAGCACCCAAAATATTTATTTAAGGCTCTTGCTGGTGAAACTGATTCTAATTTTCTTGGGGTTTTTCACTCTGCAGTTGCTGCAGGGCTGTTACAGTCCATGATGGATGTCAGGTAGATGCAAAGGGATTTTCAGGAACATGGCAGGGAAGATTGCACTTTTTAGAAATGTAAGGATCTTGGGCTAGGAAACCTAGATTATTTTATACTTTATTTTTAGATCATTTTTTAACTTGTTTGATTTTTTTAAATTCAAGCTTATTTGTCAGATTGCTGCTGCTTAAGCAAACTCAGTTGTTATTATTGAGCCCCCCAGTGTTCATATGACTGTTGATGGTTTCTGCCTGACTGTTTTTGGGAAGATTTAATTGTGCATCTTACAAGTTCTGTCTGTTTGACACGTGTTGGTCTTGGCAGGACTGACTCTCGCTCTCCAGGCAGTATCAGTTACCTGCCTTCGTTTTTCACCAAACTTGAGAACACTTCACCAATGGTAAAATCCAAGAAACAGGAGATATTTCGAAAGCTGAACTCATCTGGTGGAGGTGACTCTGACATGGGTATGCAGGACTTGCCTTTTCTCTCAATTTTTCCAGCTTAAGCTTTATGTGACTTCCACCTGCAGATGTCCTGACCTAAATATGATCAAATAATACAAATTAATATAAATCTATTAATACAAAATACATACAATAATTCATGACCATAGAACTAGAAGGTTAGATTTTTTTATGCTGTTGTGTGTATGGAATGTCACATAATTTTAACATTTACTTTAAGAGATGAAAACCACATAATTAATGAGAGAGCTGTTAAAACCTGACATTTTTCTAACTAACTGTGTCTGTAATTTGCTTTATATCAATACTACACATTTTCCTATTCAGAAAGGTGTCTTGAAACTAAATGGTTTGTGTTTTCTTGGCCCTTATGATTATGTCTTTTAAACAGCATTTTAATATAGTTCCAGTAATGAACACTGACGTGGTGGAATATGATACTAGAACTATATTTTTGGCTTTTTCTTGTGCAGTATGGCTACTGCTGATCACTTAGTGATCATCAGTATTGAAAAATTCAGTGAAATGTTTTGTTTTAATTGCAGCAACTGCTCAGCCAGGGACTGAAATATTCAATTTGCCAGCAGTCACTACCTCAGGTAAGTTCTTCAATAAAAGAAACAACATATGTTCCAGAAAAATGTAATGTCTTTAATATCTTAAATTTATACTCTTTGGGGAGTCTGGTAAAGGAAGAAAACAGTGCAAATTTAAAAGCTAATATCCTACATGAAAACTCATTTTCTGCACCATAAGGAAAAGCAAAGTGACCAAATCTTTCCCCTTTTTAATTTCTCGAGATACACTTTTTGCCTCCCTTCCCACCTTTCCCTGTGTTTTCTCTTCTCTCCCAGGTGCAGTCAGTTCCAGGGGTCACTCCTTTGCAGATCCTGCCAGTAATCTGGGTCTGGAAGACATTATTAGGAAAGCACTGATGGGAAACTTTGATGACAAGAGTGAGGAGCACGGGGTCGTCATGTCCCAACCTCTTGCGGTGGCTCCGGGCAGCTCCGGCGCCGCGGTACCGGCGAGTAACGAGACACGTAGGGAAGAAGCCAATCCATCTCCAAATTCAGGTATTGCAACTCCCAAATATCCCAGGGCCTTAAAGAAAATCAATAAATCAAGGGTTTGATTAACCTGGTAGCACTGAAAATCACTGTCTTTCCTCTGTAATTGGCAGAGGTGGTGTTTGCATTTATTGTCCTGGCTTTTCCAACAACACTGATGGAAAAGGAAAAGCAGAACAGGGTGTATTGGATACCTGAAGCTTCTCAGTGCTACCTGATAATTTCTAGAAACAAACACACAGAGGCTAAAATGTGGGTGGTGAAATCTGTCCCTTCTCTTGCCAGGTGGGGCAGTCAGCAAGCAGAAACTCATCGGCAAGTCAAACAGTAGGAAGTCAAAGTCTCCAATTCCTGGGCAGGGATATTTGGGAACTGAAAGACCTTCTTCTGTCTCATCTGTACATTCAGAAGGGGACTACCACAGACAGACTCCAGTGTGGGCCTGGGAAGACAGGCCTTCATCAACAGGTGAGGAATGGGCTTCTTTCAAAGGGGTTTGCAGAGCTCAGATGTTGTACTGTAACGCCAGATACTGGCCAGAATTTTCCAGCATGTGGGGGTTTTCTGCAATGGATTTTCTGTTAATTGTCACAACCCAAACCAACACAGATCTCTCAGAACAGCTCTTGTTTTTGCCTTTTGATGCAGGTTCCACCCAGTTTCCATACAACCCTCTGACCATGAGGATGCTGAGCAGCACCCCCCCGACCTCCATCGCCTGCGCGCCCCCGTCCATGAGCCAAGCAACCACTCACCCACAGAACAGGATCTGGGAGCGAGAGCCTGCACCACTGCTTTCAGCACAATATGAGACTCTGTCTGACAGTGATGACTGAACTATGCAGAATATTATTTTTTTTTTAATTTGCGGGTCAAAAAAAGAAATCTATTTTTGACTTGTGCCCACAGAGACTTTCCAAGAGAGCAAGGGCCACACAATGAAGAATTGCTGGAGAGTCCGTGAAATGCCTTCTGCACAGGCTGTGTGTTGGAGGACTGTGGTCAAGAAGGTTGACTTACTAAAGATAAATATGTAAAGAGTTTTTAAAAATGTGGACTATTCCTGCTCTACATCTATTTGTAAAGAAAACCATAATGTCTTTTAAATCATTCTTCTGTAAATAGAGAGTACTTTTTGCAGTGTTTTTTCCCTTGCTATAGTATCTGGTGTACTTATGTTCAAATCATTGCCTAAACTTTGGGGGTCATTTTGTAATTTTTTTTAAGCATTTTCTCCAGTGTAGAATACACTTCATAACCCTAGCCTCCCTCCCAGCCTAGCCTAACCTGAACCCCAGCCTCCCAACCATCATTGCCCATTTAATGCCGTGCCACTTCCTGCAGGCATTGTGCTTTTATATAATTTTTTTTTCCCTAGACACACTTTCTCAGTGGTGTTCAAGCTCTTGTGAAAATGTTGATTTTTAAGACTGACCCCTTAGTGAATTCTGTACATTAACATAACTCCAGTTCGCTGGAATAAGATGATATATTTCTTTGGAATTTGAAATTCTGCCACATTGTAAATTTTTGGTGCAGTTGGTTTTTTTTAGCAACACTGCAGAAATATTATTGCATGGGTATGTTATGGTTCATTTTTAAAAGGTTAAAGAAACAAAAAAAGAACAGCTTCTGGAGGCATACCTCACTGTTATGCACACTGGGAATTTTAACTGTGCCCTAAAAGCCTATTCTTAGTGTTCTCTGTTTCTGCATTGTATGCAGTCAAAACAGGCTACTAAATTTTACTGTCATATTTAACCACAGCAAATGGCTTTTCTGAACAGAGGCTCTGGGTGGGTTGATAAATCCTTTAAGAAGTAAAACTTCCACATCCCAAGTTTAAATAAAACAAAGTGTTTTTATAGAATAATTGAGCAACGCACGAGTCAACTACTTGGCTTCTGTTACAACCAGTCTGAAATAGGTACTGTGATTTTTACCTTCCTCCAATCTGATTTTAAAATCTTTATGTAATAATTATTTTGAAGTCTGCGTCCCAGTCCCTGTCCCTCTAAGCAAGCTTTTGGTGGAAGTCCTTACAAATGCTTGGCTTAACTCCTGAAGTGTGCAATACTTGTTAGGGTGATTTTTATTTTTAAATTGTATATGGTACTAGGAGAGTCTCCTTAATCATTCATCTATCAATGCTTGCTATGATATGCTTGTAGCTCATGTACACATCCATCTGGGCAGTGATGTCACAGGGTGTCCTGCCATCCATCTCCAAAAGCATCTTCATTTTATGCTGCACTGACCTCTGGAAGTGAATTCAAATCTTCCAGGGTAGAAGGACTGATTCACAGATAGCACTGAGCTGGGGGGTGGCGTGGTCTGTCAGATTTCAAACTGCTTTTGCATCTCATTGATCAACAGGGTCTTTGCCTTGCAGTTATTTTCCAGTGAAAAATATTTTGGATTTTGCCGCTGTATTTGTGATGCGTTGTATGGAAGGTGTAATGCAGTGTGTAACCTCGAGTCGTGTGAGCTCTGCATCCCATGGACTGTCATGGTCCTCTTACAAACAGGAAGAAGCACAGAACTATTTATCAATAGCAAATGTATTTTCAGTCCTTTAAGGAAAGCCTTCTTGCCCCAAGTGCGGGAAACAAAATTCCAAAGGAACTCATTTGGAAACTTGACACTGTTGAAAATACAGAACTATTTTGCTACTTTTTTTAAACACTGCATCAGAGTAGATCCCTTGGCTGTCTCCTCCCTTCCTTTACCCTTCTGGCTTGAAGCAGTGAAGTTTTCATCCTGTTTGTAGACCTGTGCTCTTATTCTAACTTTCTTTTTTGGTTCCCACAGCAACATATACTGGAAAATGAGTTGATCTGCCCTTTTTGTAGATTTAAAATTGGAGTGGAGAGTTAAATTCCATTCTTAAACTCACTTGTTCTCACTTTCTTAGTGTAACAAATACAATGTGAAAGAGGCATGTACAGACAAATGTCTTTGCTACCTGTACAGTAAGTATAGCATGTTCATTGCAAAGCTTCATGTTACTGCTGCAGCAGCAGCAAGATATCCAAAGTAGGATAGTCACAATCTCCTAAGAAACAGCTTGAGTGGCATTTGCACATAAAATGTTGCTGCTTTTTTTTTTTGTTTGTTATCTGAGTTTTAACTTCTCCAGTGTAAAAACCTCTCCAGAGCCTAAGTTAGGGTTTACCACAATTCCAGTAATCTTCAAGTATGGAATTACATCTACCCTGTTTCAAACAGGAAGGTGTTTGTAAGTCATGTTTACAAAGTGTAGTTTACTACAAATTTTTACCTGATTTCTGATCAGCGCTTTCACAATGCTTTCATCTTGATATGGTTCGTGATTCTGATATGAAATCATTTAAGACTTGAAAAACCCATGCATCATAATTTCCACACAATGTCTTCACTAGACAGTGACTTCTGGATTCAGACCAATCAATAAAGGGGATCAGTTCTCCACTTGCTTTTCCTGTGTCTCCCTTTTGTTTTGCAGCATCAGGCACGACCCTGCTCACAGGGTTCCCAGGTAATACTGCTGCCCTCCAAGCTCTGCTACTTCAAACCCCACACCCAGCACTTCAGGAAGGATGGCTCTAATGTGCCAGAGCCTTTCTGTCACTACAGCCCTATTTTTACTTCCTAGCTTGCTGAGAACAAAGCTCTGTATGTAACTGAAGTTCTCCAGCTTCAAGGAACTTCTGCTCTAGAAAACCTGTGTGCCTCCTCCTCTTAGCTCAAAGTTCAGAGATGAAGCTGCTGTGGTAAGTAAATTAATAATGATGTAATTATAATTACACTGAGGGTTGTACCAACCAGCTGCAGTTCTGACAACTGAGAGGTTAAAACTGTGCTTGGTTAGTGACAGAATTAGTTATATTATCCTAACTAAATACGGATTTGATAATTTCTGGTTTAATTCTCCTCTTTCTTTAACATCAGGCTTCCTGGCAGGGCAGAACTGAGAAATTCTGTTATCTAAAGGAGCTGTTCATGCTTGATTCACATGAAGGCACGTAGCTGACAAAGCTGGGTTTGTACACAGCATCTTTTCCAACAGGAAGCCTCAGCATTCAAGCACTGACCTATCCAAGAGAGGAGGACAACCCTGGCACTCTCTGTGTGCTCTCCACTGGAGCCAAGTGTTTTATTTCTGACAGCAGCTCTGTGTGGTAACAGTCTCACCCCTCCTCTGAGTGGACAAGTTCTATCTTTGGATGTGAAATGGAAGAAATACACTTGATCTTCTTGAACCTGCTGCACCAGGACAAGGAGCTGCAGCTCTGTTGCAGGGCAGGTATTGCCTGGGAAATGCTCTGCTGAAGTTCAAACATGCTCTACTGCAGCACTGATAAAAGTATAACCCCATGTGCAACATGTGAAGAGTGAGACAATTCCTGCCTGTTTCTTTTCAAGACTTGCTCTAGGACAGCCATGTTTTGAACACTTCTGTGGGCAGGCAGGAGTAACAAACTGTTACTCCTTGACTCTAACATAGTTATTAATACCAAGCCAGACTTGCACTTAGGCAGCCAAAATTAAATCACTTAGCACAGCAGGTCAGTCAAACCACAGACTACACCACAAATTGACAGTTAATATTTCACACCTTTATTTTGGGCTGTTAGGCAGTGGCAGCCCATCCTCTGTAGCAGTCCTGAAACTCCTCATTGCTGTTTCTCTGCAGAATTGCACCGAGCTGCTCCCAGGCTGCCTGTGCTGACCAACCCTTGCTGCCTTCAGCCACCTCAAGGTTGGACTCTGTGGCCAAACTCATTTGGAGCCCTTTCTCCTCTTGGCCAGCTCAGCTAGCTCCTCCTGGATATGCTGGACAGTAGCAGCATCTCCCTTCTGCTGTGCCTGCTTGAGAGCTTCTTTGTACACTTGTTTTGCTTGCAGGAAATCTTCTGTAGCAAGAGGGAAAAGAGGCTTGGCTACCCAGTTCCATCACTCATTTTCAGAGCCCCCTCCTGATGGCTGGTCAAGTGCAAAGGACAAGGACTACTTGGAACACATCAAGATCTAGGGAGGCTCAGAAAACATCCTGCCAGGCTGCCAACTCTGAGAGCTGCAGAGCAGCAGTGATGATGGGACCTGGTGCTGCTTCAGCATTAAAATCTCAGAAACAAATCTCATGCGTGTCTTCTGTCCTTTTGGAAAAGTTACTGGACACAAAGAACACGGGAAATGATCCCCTGGCAACCTTCTGGGTCAGGCTAAATTCAGTTTGTGAAAACAACTCAAAGTCAGACCTACTGCTTAAACTAAAACTAATAACCCCAAACCAGCACTGTACTTCAGCCCTACAATACAGACCCAGATCTCTGCAGTCAGCACAAGCTCAGTGACAGGCTGGGCATTTATCCACTGACCTTTGTGCATCAGGATTGCTGCCAGGTTGTTGAGCACCATGTGCTCCTCGGGGTGCTGAGTGTCCCTCGCCAGCTCTGCTGCCCTCCTGCTGTAGGTGTGTGCCTCCTCATAACGTCCCTGAGCATCCAGCACCGTCGCCAGGTCATTCATCAGTACCACACTCTGCACCAGGAGGGAAAAGGGAGGCTTGTGGAGCAGTCTGGGGCAGCAGAAGCACCACATTCATTCCCTGTCACACCACTGAATGCAGTATTTCCCAGAGAAGTGTTCAGTAAGGAAGTGTCCTGTGTTTCTGTGTTTTCATGCTTGTTATTCCTGGCAGGAAAACAGCCTCAGGTAGTGCTGGCCATGTCTGATGGCAGCAGAGCTGCTCCAAGGCTGCCTCATTCCCTACAGATCAGCCTTTCCTTCCCTAGAGTCCAGCTGTTTGCTGTACAAATCACCTGTGGATGAGTCTCTCCCTGAACATCACTGGATATCTGCAGAGCCTTCTCATACATTTTCTGTGCTGCTGAGAGCTCGTTGATGTTCAGGAGGTAGCGGCCGTACGAGTCCAGGCTCATCCCAAGCAGGAGCCGGGTGTTGGCCTTTTCTTCAGCTGCAGAGAGAAGTGATCACTGCCACAGGATCCAGCATGAACCTCCATCCTACCACAGCAGGAAGCTCAGGCAGTGTGAAGGCAACGGATAAACATGAAGATGGTTCTTAGGAAACACAGAAACAACATCAAGGACAGGGAAATAGAGAAAAGATGAGAAGCCTTTGGCAGACAAGGCTGCCCACCTGATAAGACATCCTCAGGCAAGTCCTTCTGCTTGGCAATCTTCTCTTCTAAGGTCAGGATGCAGAACTGGTAGCCAGCTACGGCTAATTTGTCCCTGCAAAGTGCAAAACAAACCTTCTGTCCCTGAAGGATCCCTCATTAAAGAGCCTCTGCTTGGCCACCCAACCACCCCTGCAAAGCTGAGATGAGAGCAGATGACACCTCTAGCTGGGAACTCACTGTTTCTGAGCAGCATAGATACTGGCCAGCTTGAGGGACAGCTCAAGGACGGCGTTGTCATCCTGCCAGGAGGACACACAACACAACTGTTACTCTTCTTGTACCTCCCCAACAGAAACATTACTCTGTCAAAGAGTTTAGACCTTAAAAATCCTCATCTTGTTGCCTCCAGTGCTGCCATCCATTACATTACTGCCAGTTTCTAGTAAGAGGCATGACAGCACAAGAAATAAGGTAAAAAGAAGGGCACCACTGGGAGCCTATCTCAGAACATACCTCCTTTGTGTCCCCTGCAAGCATATAGCTCATAGTTGCTTTGTAGAGCTTTTCTGCCTGAAACAAGAATTTTGAAGAGGATACTGAGGAATAATTTAAAACAAAACAGAGACAAACTACGTAGAGGGACCTGGCTCAAATTTGTTGCATTTCCACTACACCAAGACCCATTAGAAGTGAAAGGCTGACCAGAGCCCAGTGGTACTGAACCAGTGGGTCCTTTCAGCTTCTCCTTGAGCACTGCTGCAGCAGCCAGGCCTTTATACCCTGTGAGCTCAGGGCTTTCCCAGATTCTCCTTGGAGCAGCCATCTCTGTGCTCAACTGCAGCATTTCACAGTGAGAAGTATTCCTTCTCTCACACATCGTGCTGAAAATTTACCAGTGAGAGCATCTTTCTTAACCTGTTGTGCTCATGGGACTACAGCCCTGAGATGGATCATTCTGCTTTGCACTGGGACATCTCTGAACCTGCAGCTTGTGCCAGCACCCCACACCTTCGAAACCGTGCACAAGACGTCAACCTCTAAAAATTCAGAGGGACAAACCAGAGTTACTCACATTGTCCAGCTGTCCCTGCATGTATGCCACGTTCCCCATCTGGAAGAGACACACAGCGCTCAAGCTCCACGCAGGCAACGCGGACGAACCTCAGGCGCTTTTCCTTCTCCCCGCAGCGCTGTGCCGCACGCCCGGCTGCTCACCATGCTGTAGGTGTAGATGATGGCCTGCCTGTTCTCCTCGCGGTGCGCCCGGCGCAGGGCCTGGTGCAGGAGCTGCTCGGCCTGGGCCAGCTCCCCCTTCATGGCGCTGAGCTGCGGGGGCACCAGGGCCGGTCACCGCCGGGCCCCGCGCCCGCACCGCCCGCAAGGCCCCGCAAGGCCTCACCTTGGCTCTCTTCAGCAGCAGGATGATGCCGTCCTCGCCGTCCTCCTCGGCGTCCCGCGGGAACAGCGAGAACCCTGCGGGGACAGCGTGCTGGGTGCCCGGTACCGGGGGAGCCGTGCCCGCTGCCCGCCGCCCCTCTCACCTCCCAGGAAGGCCAGAGCAGCGCCGGCCGGCCGTGCCCAGCGCGGCCGCGCCAGCCCCGCGGTGCCGCTGCCGCTGTGCCCGCGGTGTCCCCGGTGTCCCCCTGTCCATGCGGGCCGGGGCAGGGCGGGGCAGCGCCGGGGGCACAGCCGGGACAGGGCCCGCGGCAGCGCCGCCGCCACCGCCGCCATCCCGAGCGGGCCCTTTAAGGGCGCGCGCGCCGCGAGTGACGTCACCGCGGGCACGGGGCGGTGTCGTGACGTCACTCCCGGAGCGGGACCGGCACCGGGAACTGGAGCGGGAGCGGGCACGGCTCCCATCGGGACCGGCACCGGGAGCGGGACCGGGAGCGGCACCGGGAGCGGGTCCCGCCGCTCTGCCCGCCCTGGTGAGCAGCGCCTGCAGCGCCCTGGCCATGCCGGACCCCTCAGGGCACGGAGCGGGGATAAAGATGAGGAAGGGGCCGGACCCTCACCGTGAGGGACAAAGATGAGGAAGGGGCCGGACCCTCACCGTGAGGGACAAAGTGAGGAAGGGGCTGGACCCTCACTGTGAGGGAGAAAGATGAGGAAGGGGCTGGAGCGTCACTGTGAGGGACAAAGTGAGGAAGGGGCCGGACCCTCATCGTGAGGGACAAAGTGAGGAAGGGGCCGGACCCTCACCGTGAGGGACAAAGATGAGGCAGGGGCTGGAGCGTCACTCTGAGGGACAAAGTGAGGAAGGGACTGGAGCATCACTCAGGAAGGGCTGAGGGAGCTGGGGCGGCAGACAGGGAAGCTCATCCGTGTGTGTAAATAGCTATGGAGGGGTGACAGGAGGCTGCACCAAGCTCTGCTCGTCCGGCAGTGACAGCGGAAGAACGGGCAGGAACGGATGCCCAGGAACATCCTCTGCCCTGGGCAGTGACCGGTGCCTTCCACGGGGCTTGTGTTTGTGTGGGGACATCTCAGAGAGACCCGTGTGTTTGTGAGGAATCCTGTGTTCCTACAACGTGTAAAAAAAAAAAAAAAAAAAAAGTTGCTTTTAAAACATTTAGAAGGATGCTGTTCCATGGCCTGGGTGCTGGGTTGGGCTGGAGTGCCCAGATAACCCCTCCTGATGCTCAGTGCCCATGGTGACCCTAAAGGTTTCCCACTGTCTCCTGTCGTGTCTCGTTTCCAGGGATGATCCCGTGCCAGTGGGATGGACAGGAGCACCTTGCCAGCAGTGGCAGAAGAGCTCTTGAGAGAGATCAAAAAAGCTTTTCAGGAGACCTCACAGGGTATGTGAAGGATCCCAGCAGGAGTGGCGGGAGTGGGGTCAGGGAGTGTTGAGGGTCCTTGGCCTCCCCTTTTTTACCAGACCCTGTTGTCTCAGGGGTGGCCTTCACCTTTCTGTCCTTTTTTGTGACAACAGACGGGTGTGAAGCACAGGTAATGAGGAGCAGCCCCTTCTCGAAGTCAAATTTAAAAATCACACCAGTTTGAACTCTTTTTATTTTTTAATTGAGACTTAGGGGTAATGCTGCTTCTTAGAGCTCCTGGTGCACGTGGTCACACTTGAGGGATGATAATTAATGCCTCCGGGCAGGAATTCTGCTCCGCACTGCTGGTTTTACACACTAACCAATCCCAAAACTGGGGTTGGAAAGGGAAATTCCCCAAAGCCGTTGCCTGACTGGCCGGCAGAGGGGGTGTGCTGGTGATCCCAGGGCGAGGAACAACTTCCCAGTGCTCCAGTGAAACCAGCACAAGCCAGCAGAGAAATCCTGGCCAATTCCAGCAGCTAGTTAAGAACAATTACCTTTGCTGGATCTGTGCTAAGAGAATATTAATGTTGGTGTTTACTGGATGAGTTGCACAGAGTGGCTCTTCCCAAGGAAAGTGTCTGCTGAAGGAATATTTTTAACCACACAAAACCCAAACAAATAGGAATTGAGATAAATCTGTCTTGAGCACTCTGTGGGAGTAAGGAATGGGCAGAAATTTCGTGTCTGAACTGTCAGAGTGACCCCAGTGACAGCTTTTTGGCACACTTGCACTGTGGCTCCTGTCAGGTTAGAGTAGATCCAAAATCTACATGTGACTTTTAAAGGAGCTTTATAAATCCTGCTGTAAACTAAGCAAAAAAAAAAAGAAATTCACATCCTTTTAAAGATGTCTTTCTTAAAGCAGCAGACTGGTACTAAAGCACACATTGAGACAGAGCTGTGGAGACAAAATAATTGATCCTTTTGCAGAATTAAATTCAAATAAAGCTGGAAAATTCAAACCAACAGTGCAAGTCATAGAATATTTTGAATTGTTGGAAGAAAGGGATTTTAATCTCAATCCAGATCTTCCAGTGGGATATGGAGACAGAGTACACTGTGTCCCCTGGGTGATAACAGAAATATCAGGGTGGACAAGCAGAGCCTGAGCTGTCAGCTACAACAAACACTGCTTTGCTTGAGTGTAAGTTTCCATCTTAAGGAGAATTTCCAATAAATGAAGACACAATGTTTCAGTGGGCTGTATGAAAAGCCATAAACCAGTGGCGCCCTGCAAAACTGGGCTGGGAAAAGAACAACATTTATAAGGTTGTGATGCCAGAGTTCCCAGCTCATGCCAGGAGAGTTTCAGGGAAAATAATATATATATTTTTAACCAGCTTCTTAAAGTGACAGAGTAAGATGCTGAGGCCTCCTGCCTTTTATTGTGTGCTTTTTAAGGATGTCAAAATATAAAGTACATTTGGACTTCTGCATTTCTTTTTAAAATGAATCCCTGTGGTTGTGATTGCTGTACTTGATAAGTGCCCTGGCACTTCCATCATGGATCATTTTGTGGCTCCTTGTTGCTTTTTTGGTGGCTAGAGAGGATGTTGAGAGCTCTGCAGTCCTGTGTGGCCTCTGGGCGTACCTTGGGGGGGACAATGATTCCCCTGTGGTGTGAAATTCTGCAAAATCACTTTTCCTTTTCTTTCTTTTGCAGTCCCTGATGACCTGCTGCTGGGGTGAGTGTCTTCTGCTCCAGTTCCTGCCCCAGTGTCCTGCTGCAGGGCAGTTGGTGGCCAGCTCTCATCGTGGTTTTCCCCTGTGTTTGGCCAAGTGCTGCTGCAATACAAAAGTGCTGGTGGTTTTGGTGGTAGTGCAAATGAAGGCTCTGAAGGGTTTTTTGCAGAGATTCACAAAATTATCTCTGTATCACTGCATCTTCTGTGACAACTTACTCTAATTTAAACCCAGAGTATTTAACCTGAACTCTGAGTCCAGCCTTAGGTCTGGAAGGAGTTTGCTGTGGGAGTGGATTGTGCTCCAGGGTGATTCATCCCTCTCCTTCCTGCCTCTGTGAGCACCCTGAGCTCACTGCTGCTGTTTGAGTCATGGGCACCTGTGATAGAGAGGGAGAAGTGTCCTTATCAGCACCCTGCACAAGGGAGTTGTTAACTTGGAGATTGAGTTTTCTTCTGTTTAGGGGCAGTCTCAGGTCAGCTTTGTCACTCTTGTGAATTCTTTAGTCATTCCCAGCAGTGACCTAAGAGATCCAAGTTTCACAACTTCAGCCCTCACCAATGGGAAGGAAAGGGACTGTCACAGTGAAAGTGACTTTTCTGATTCATCTGCAACCTTGTGTTCCTGCCTGGCAGGGGATGATATCACCTGGAACCCCTCAGGCCTTAATGCCTTTGTGTGAAAGTTATCTGACACAACACCTGTGAAAGGTGTGCTGACTCCCTCTCCTGGGACCACAGTGGCCTTTGAAAGGTGGGGTTAGATTGGAAAGCTTTTGTTTCCTTCTCCTCAGAAAAGAAAAGAGGAGGAAAGAAATTCCCCTGTTAAGTTTAATAATAGTTGGGTGGTAACTCTTGGCAGCCAGATTTCCATCAATTCCCTGCATCCAGCAGCTCAGAAGTATTCTGATTTCATTTCCCAATCTCTTCCAAATCTCCAAAGTCCTTGAATTTCCTGTGGGCATTTCCTGTTGAACTGATCAAATTATATACACAAGAAAAGAATTCCCTAAATTTGAAAAGAGTTCCTGAAACTCACTGGACTCAGCCCCCTTATAGTCCCAAACCTAATCATTAAGGAATGTCTTACGTTAGGCGTTCCCCACCCACCTCCTCACAGCCCTCACATGGAGCCAGCCCTTCTTGCCTTCAGTTTGTGCAAGTTTTGGTCTTCCTGGAATCTGTCTGTCTGCTTGGCTGCTTATCAATGGGCTTGACTCAGCCATGCTGGGGCTCTGCCTTGCTCTGTCCTCCCTGAACTTGGAAATTTTCCCCTTTCTCTTGGTCTCCTGCTCTGTGGTGCTATCTCTTCATCACTGCTGATTTCCTTGTTGTTTACCCTTGGAACCAATCTAGACTACACAGATTTTTCTCAGTGGGTTAAAGGTCTATAAAGTTAACTGAGTTGCCCCTGAGCTCTTTGGGACACTCAGAGCAGCTGGATTTACTGGTCTAGAATGACTTTGAAGCCCATGAGCTGTCTGGACAATAGGCAGAAGGTGCACATGTCCATATTTAACACACAGCTCATCCTATACCCCTGCACAGCACCAGCAGGAGATAAAATCCCCCTTTGGGATGTGCAGTGATCCCCATCCCAGGCACTCCCTCATCCATAAATGCTGTGCATCCTTGCACATGTCCTACCTGAAAAGGATTTTAGGGAGAGTGGAGAGGCATCAGGCACGTGCTGCCCCTGGGTGTTTATCTGGAATAACTTGGCTGTCTCTGAGCCCTGCTCGTAGCTGGGTCACAGATGTAAAACTGATGCTATCTGGTGTCTCCATGTGTCTTGAGTAATTCTCTGATGTTCTTCAGCTTCCTCCTGATGCAGTTTGGTGGGTAGAGAAAGGATAATTTATCCCTTAGTTGTGACTGTGATGGAGGAGATGTGATCACTACAAAATTACTCATTCCCCAGGGTTTATCCGATTTCCAAAGGATGAGGAAGGAGCCCCGGTTCCTATTGCTCCAGGAACTGTGGATCATCCTTGCACTCTCCTTTCCCCAAGGAGGTGTGTGGCCCATGCCTGGAGGTGGGGTTCAGGACCAACTGATCATTCCAGGGCAGCACAGATCCATCCTGGCTGTGCAGCTGAGGTGTCCCAGAGCACGAGCCCCTTTTGCCCTGAGCACTGGCAACTCTGGCTCCGTGTGCTCCACTAAAATCCCTGTTTGTGCCTTTGTGCTCATGGGACATTTTCAGTTACTGCAGCAAGGAAAAATGTCTTATTTTTCAATGAGCACCTTCTGGGCTCCACAGGGCTGCCTCTGTGCCCTGAGGCTGAGCCAGGTGTCTCCCTTGGTGCTGTGACTAACTAGAGATGTGCTCTTTTCCAGGCTGAAGTTCATTTTTGGCCCATGTGCAGTCCCAGCTCTGGATTTGGTGGATCAGCGTTCTGTCACCCGGGTCAGGGCCCCCAGTGGAAGGACTCTCTACCAGGTACCTGCTTCTCTTTGCTCTTGCTTTCTGATGGTTTCCAGCTGGCATCTGAGACAGTGTTTTCCTGACTTGCAGAGCATGGATAAACACAGAGAGGACACCAGTGTTTTACAAACTCCTGAAGTGACACTGGAGAGCAGCAGCCATGGGCCAGAATTAGAGCAGCACAGTTCAGAACCATTTTCTTTGTGGCTCCCAGCCAGCCAGAGACAATTTATGTGTTTGTGGGCATTGCAGTCAGGAGGAAGTTTTCCAGGGATTGCTAATTTTACTTTATAACTCTCATCCTATCCAGCAAAGGAAGTTCTTCCTCTTGACCAGTTGTACACAACTCAGAGTTATCTGCCATCACTGCCTTTCTCCCCCCTCATGACCTCTGCTTGGCAGGGGATCTCTGCTGCCTGGGAGGAAGCAATGCAGGCCAAACCTGTGGGTTTCATTCTGGGTCACTGTAGCCAAGGCTGTGAATCATAGAAACATCCCCATGAATGGCATTTTGGGGAGTAGAGCTCACCTCAGCCCTGAGATCACTTACAGCACAGGGTGGGAGTGAGCTGAGAAGAGGAGTCTTTGTTACTTCAATTCTTGGCTTTCTGTACTGTACACAATTCCTTGTTCTGTGGTCCCCCAGCACTGGTGGCATCTCTTTTGGGACAATCTGTCCATGCTGTGAGCCATTGACCAGCTGCATCCAGCCCATGGATTCCAGAGTCAGAGGGACACTGCTGTGCCCTGGCTGAGCACTGGGACCCTGTGCCTAAAAAGATTTTGGTCAGGAAGCACCAATTCCTTCCCCTCAGCTCTCCCAACCCCCTCAGGCAGCACAGCTCATCCAGGGCTGGGCCTGGTTCTGTGCTTGTCACACACAGAGAAGGGGGAATGTCTTTGCTCACTGCTGTAGCACCCAAGAGGAACATTTCCAAGCATCCCCTCTGCAAAGGCCTTTTCTCCTCCCCTGGAGGTGCTTTGGGGTCATGTAGGGTGAGAAAAGGGCTGTGAAGTCAGGCCTGGCTGATGGCACAAACCCTTCTCACATGTTCAGAGCTTGGTGTGCACACGGATCATTTATCACTGCTGGGGCCATGGAGGGGACACAGGCCCCTCCAGAGGGACATGAATCATAGCCAGGGCTCAAGAGCAGCCTTGGATTCCAGCTGAGGCCTTGCCTGTGGATGTTTGGTAAAGCCTAAGAAGCTTCCAGCACCCTTAGATAGCAGCTGCCCTGCTGATTAACTGAATGCTCAAAGGCTTTCCCTTTTTTACTGCTGCTTGTCTGAAAATGCCACTGGCAGACAGAAAATGGTCACATTCTCCTTGCAGAGCTTTGTCAGGCCCTGCAGGCTGAGGCAGAGCTTTGCTGGGCATCAATTCATGATCTACTGATATTAATAATGGGCTCAGTGCACACTGAAAAGGAACAAGTGTCAGAAGTGCTCTCCTGCCTCTGGTTTCCCTGTGGAGAAGGAACCCTGGATAAGTCAGGGAGTTAGTGCAGGACAAACCTCCAGGAAGGAGGTTCCTGTGTGCTCCAGCTGCATTCCTCTTCAGTGGAACTTGATTGCTGATTAAGGCCACACTGATGAGTTCATTAACAGAGGAATCTGAAGAGATATTTTCTCTGGGGGTGTGAGGTTGGTGCCATTGTGAAATTCTCCCTCATCACAGCTGTCTGAGATGCAGAAACAAAGAGCAGAGTCTGTCCTGGGACTGGAGCAGTGACAGGAACACATCTGGGGTCATAGAAACCCCTGGGTGGGACACTGCACTGGAGTCACTGGCTCTTCATTCCTGTGGGCTGTAGAAATGTGTGGAAATGTCCCCCAGCTGTGCTCCTGGGGAGAGGGGCATCCCTGGCTGCCTGGACACTGCCCAACCATCCCTGTTAATTATCCCCCACAAAGTCAGCCCTGCCATTTGCACCCAGATGTGGTTGGGCTGGAATGTGAGGTGGTGCTTCCACTTGCAGCTGGCTCTGGAGAACTCTTTGAGGCCACGAGGCTGGTTCTGTTGTGAAACTCCTTTGGGTCATTATAACCAAATCTGAGCTGGTGATAATTCCATATCACCCAGCACATCTCAGGTCCTGCTTCAGGGGAGGAAAGCTCTGCTCAGGCAGGCCCTGTGGTGTAGGCAGCTCTTGCCCTCAGGAGCTGAGATGGGAGAAGAAAGAGCCCTCAGCCAAATGAAAGCTGTGATGTGTCTCTTAATGCCCTTGCTGCTGAACAGAGGAGTAGCACTGATGGAGTGTCCAAGACCTGGATGCCTCAGAGCTGAAATCATCCCAGGAGAGCTTGGATGGTACCTGCCATGCTGAGGTCAGGGGTAAATCCTACCTGCTGCAGGGAGGGTGGGTCTGGCTGCTGGTGGAGCTGTGCTGGATGTGGCAGAGTTGACCTGGCAGCATTTGGGGCACCCTTTAGCTCTGCCCAAGTGGCAGAAATGCTGAGCTGTGGCAGTGAAGCAGGGCAGTGCTTCAGCCCTGCCAGCTGGCACTTGCAGTGCTCACATCCTGCACTTTCATTGGGTTTTGCTTTTTTATTATGTCTTTTTTCATTCGTTTCCTAGAACTGTGTGGCAGATGCCCCACAGTGAAGGCTTTGAGCAGCAGGCCTGGCACAGGCTGTGGTGCTGCCTGTCTGTCTGTCCATGTGCTGCTGCCTCAGCTGACCCTGCTGTGCCCCCACACCCTGGCAGGGACACCTCCAGGGGGATTTTTCCTCATTGAGGCCCAGGGATGAGGACAGCAGAAGGAAATCTCACCTCAGGGCCAGGGGAGCACCCCAGTGCCTGGCTGGGCTGCATCTGGCCAGGAACAGAGGCACCTTTTTCTCCCAGACTTTGGATTTTGGATTTTGCCTTATTAGGCAGAGGCTGTGTTCTTGCATCTAGGTCAGGATGGGGGAACACTGAGCTCAGCCCAAATCTGGCAGTGTCTGTCTGTGGCTTCCCCCCCTCCCCAAAGGAAAACACTTCTGAAGGGAAGGCACCATCAGAATACTTCATCTTGGAAAAAGCCATCAAAGGGCCTGCAGGAAAACAATCTTATCACAAGTGAAACAAACTCAGCCTGCAGTAAAAGGACGACCCAGGGTAAAGGCCAGACTGAGAAAAAAAATGGTTTACCCTGAAATGGGAATGTGAGTTTTGTGTCCTGGATCTGCTGGGATTGAGTGGGACTTTGAGGCATTGGCACTTCTGTGGGAGAGCCTGAACTTCTGGATGTTCCCTGTTGGGCACAGGGTGCAGGGAGAGCTCCAGGGAACAGGGAAAGCTCCCCATAGAAGTGCAGCTTTGGACAGTGGGGGACAGTGTTCCTCTGGAGGGGCTTGGAATGCCAGGGATGTTCTGGAGGGGAGCAGCACTCTGCAGAGCTCCACTGCCTGTTCACTTTTCATGTTTATCTTTGTATTTAGGGGTGTGTGTGCCACAAACCCAGCCAGAGTCTGAAGCCTGGGGTGGGAGAGGGCTGTGATGTGCCCTCAGAGCCCTGGGCAAGTGTGTTCTGCTCCTGCAGATCCTTCCCTTCCCATAGGCTGGGCCCTTAAAGGAGTTTCCTAAAAGCTATTTTCCAGTCTTGAAGAGACCAAAAGAGAATAATAATCCATAGGCTGGCTTCCCTATATCCTGCAGTCAGCTCCAGCAGCTCACAGATTTCTCCATGCTGGAAGAATTGCTTCCCTCACCTGTTTGCTGTCCTGGTGCCTCAGTACCAGCCTTGCGGGGAACAGCATGTGGGAAAAGCAGGCAGTGCTGTTCCCAAAGCAGAGATGGAGCAGGGAGGCTTCTCTGGAGACTTCAGCTTTGTTTATTCAGGCAGATCTGGATTCCAGTAGCTGCAGCTGGTTTTGAGAGCAGAACAGCCTGCAGTGGTTGGGAAAGGAGAGGCCTCCCTGCAAGTGCTCAGTGCTGCTCTCCTCCTGTCCCCAGGCCTGTGGTGGCTCTGGGTTCACACCTGGGCTGCTTGTGACAAGATTCTTTGTCATTTCTGAGCCTGCCAGTGCTGGGAAGGAGCTCACAGGAGGGGCTGGCACTCGTTGGGAGCTCAGGGAGTGGTGCCACCCCTTTCCTGGTCCCTTAGAAGCAGACAAGTCCTGGGGCTGGGATCTGCTGCAAGCACAGGTGCAGGACACCCTCAGCTGCAGGGGGAGAAGCTTGTAGAGACCATGAGAAACCTGAGGAGCTTCAAGCTTAGGTTTGGAGACACTTCTGTCCTGTGACATCTCCCCCTCACTGCTGGGTCAGAGAAATTAAAGTGAGTCCTGCCTCTGACTCCTCATCTGCTTCTGTTTCAGGTCCTTGGAAGCTCAGGCAAACTCTACACCTGCTACAGCTCCTGCCACTTCTGCACGTGCCCTGCCTTTGGGTTCTCTGTGTTGCAGAAGAGTGAGAGCCTTCTGGTGAGTTCTCAGCCTGGGGCTGCCGTGGGGAGGGGGGACAAGGCTCTGCTCCTTGAACCCAAAATTTCCAAACAAACACCAGTGTGGAGTTGGCCACACAGGCTGAGCCTGACCCACTGTGTCAGTGGCCTCTGAGAGCCCCAGGTTTGGGGTGCAGGGTGCAGGGAGGGCTTTTGGTGCTCAGCAGTGGTGGGGAGGGTGCCAGGAGCCAGGATCTGTGTGCCAGATCCCTGCATGGCACTGTGCTGGTGACAGAACTGGGGACACTGAGCACCACCTGTGCCAGGAGGGAACCAGGGAGGGCTGAGCACCTCACTAAACACATTTTGGCCAGGATGGATTCCTGGTCCAGACAGAGCCTGACATTCCAGCCTTGCTCCTGCTGTTAACTTTGCAGTGCAAACACATCCTGGCTGTCTACCTCAGCCAGGCCATGGGAGCCTGCCAGGAACTGGCTGTGTCTGAGGATCAGCTCACAAACATCCTCCTGGCTGAGGAAGAGGATGAAGGATGAAGGATTGGGATCACACCTGGCTGTGCAGCTGGCATTTTTGGTATCTAAAAGGCTGTCAAATGCTCATTGTGGCTGTAGATTTCTTCCTATGCTGCAGCCAAGTGTGACATTAATTAGCAGCCTGGCACTGATAAATTAATTAATTAATTAATTAGACCTGTGTTGACTTCAGTTTCATTTATTTCTGCTGGTCTGGGGATTTCTGAAGATATTTGAACTAATCTGTAGTAATTGTGATGTGAGGATGCAAACAGTCCTGCAGGTCTCAGTGATCTGTAGATTAAAGAGCTGCTGTGGCTCTTTGCAGGTGGCAGCCCAGAACAATTTCTGATTTTTCAATGGCAAACCTGATCCAGGGGCTAGGGCAGGGACCCCTCAGCACCCTGAGACTGGTGGCAGCTCTGTGCTTCCACTGGGACAGGATCTTTGGAAGCATCAGGGTGGTTGCTGTGCTTTGAGTCAAACATTTTCAGACACACTGACCACCCCAAGGCTGCTTCCCTGGCACCCAGCTCCTTCCAGCTGTGACTCCCTGCCCATGCTCTGTCCTCCCTGAGGGCAGTGTGGCCTCTCCTGCTGCACCATGTGAACATCAACCATGAGAAATAACGGGGCACAGGCTGAGCCAGGTGGTGTGGGTGGTAAATGAAACATTTTGTATGTAAATAACAGTTACTGCAAATACAAAATCTGAGCAACATGAGGAGAACACATCCATCCATGTACAACAGAGCAGAGAGCAAGGACAGCTGAATGGCCACAGCTGCACTCATTACACAGAGTTCCTCTGCTGTTTTTGCTTCACATTTTTATAGAAACCTTTTTATTGAGGGGGGCAAGGGAGGTGTCCTATTTTTATTTTGCCTTGAAATGTCTTTGGCTCAGATCCACAAAGGCACTTCCTGTGCCCAGTGACCATGACCTGGGCAGAGTTAATGCCTGACAGCCCAAAGGCTCGGCTGGACTAAGGATGCTCCACATCCATCTGCAGGAATTCCGGCTCAGGAGGGGCATGGGGAGGGAGCAGTGGTGGATGCTGAGCTGCACTGGAAGCTCTCATGTGTGCACAAGTGTTCTGGGACCTTCTTTCTTGGTGTTACAGCACTGAGAGTTTCACTCTTTTGCTGCTGTGAGAGTTTGGGTCGGTTTCAGGCAGCCACAGGGAGAGATTCCATCCTTTGTTGTGAGGATAAATGTGGCTTGCAACCACTTGGCAACGCTGCCAGAGCTGCAGGTGAAACCCTGCCTGTTTCCAGCCGTGATTAACAGCAGGAATAGAGCCAAAGATAACACAGGAGGGAAGGAATGAAGGGAGGGAGGGGAGAGCCAGGCCCTGCCCAAATGGCAGGAGGTGGCCCCAGTGTCAGCTGGCCCCTGACCAAGGCAGATGCAGCAGAGCTGAATGGGGCTGTTAAAGGAGAAGCACTTGGGACAGACACTTGAACTGCTCAGACTCGTGCTGGAAATGCCCATGTCTGAGCTGTGGCTAAATTTGGACATTGCATAAACATGTACAAACCCATTCAGAGTTCTCTGGTGATTTCACCAAGGTTTGGGGCTGAGCTGCTCCAATGGCAGTGAGGTCCAGCACTTCCAGGGAACCATTCCCTGTGCATGGTGGGCCCAGAGTCATTCCTGCCTGCAGCTTTTGCCAGCTGGCAGAGGAGATGCTGCAGGAACAAGATTTCTTCAGTTTTTCAATTGATTTTACACCATATTTGTCATTATATATGCCACAGAAATGAAACTCTTGGGGTCTTGTACCCCCCTTTTAGTGCAACAGAAATTAAAATATATAGAGTTGATTTCTGTGTGATTCAAGTACAATTTTTCAAGGATAAAAATATAAAAATTACTATTGGGGAAAAAAATAAAGCATTCACAGCTTCTGGGGGTTACAGGGCTGCAAGGGTGCCCTAACAGAGCAAGGCATTAGGAATCAGGTGAACTGCAGCATCCACCTCTCACAGCTAAAACCTGCACTTGTGGAAGCTCTGCAAGGCTGGCAAGTTTTGACCTGGGAGCAAAACCTAATTGTCTTGTTGTCCCCAAGGCAGAGTGACACTGGCCTTGGTGGCTCTGGTTCAGACAAGCCAAGATCATTGGGGCATTTCTGCCTCCTGCATTTTGAGAGCTGGAAACAGATCTGGAAACAAACCTGAAGTACTGGGGCTGCACAGTCCTGTGGACCGAAGTGATTTAAAGGAGATAAAAGCTCTGCTCTACAACCTTGGTCAAATCTTTTCTCAAATCTTTCAGTAAGTGGGGTTTTCATGCTGGGCTGGCCAGTTCTGACCTGGTTTTCCCATCCACACAGTCCCTCCCCTCAGTGCCTGGAACACAGATTCAGTTTCACACCAGCAATTGGGCAAAGTAAGACTTTTTCCCATCAGAGAATACAAGCTGCATCAAACAATTGATGGAATAATTAGGGTATTACCAAAGTGCTGTCAAGTATGGACTTAGAGAACAACTCAAAAAACAGACACAAAATTATTACTCCTAAATGAATCAAAATATTAAAAAATAATAATAAAAATAATAATAATTAAAATAAAGATCCTATGACTTGACATGAGCAGCACAATTGGGGAAACACCCCCCCAGCAGGTGAGTCTTCCCCAGTCAGTGTCCAACCAGGAAAGGAAACACCTGGAAAGGAAACACAACAGGGTCACAGCTCTCACACCCCCTGGGGCTACAGAGGAGGGCGAGCTGCACTCAGTGTCCCCGCTCAGGTCACTCCTCTACGAGTTAATTACAAAAATAAAAATAAAAACACAGCTGCACCAGTGCATAGTGGTCATCTCTGAGCACTCCTGGGACTGCTCACAGGGGGAAGGGCAGTGCCAGGGCCGGGCTGGACCCCCAGGGGCAGCAGGGGCAGGGTCATACGGTCACCGAGGCCACCGGGGAGCTGATGTTGATGACAGTCAGGTGCTGGTTGTTGTCAGAGGGGCACTTGGGGAAGTCGTCGGCCTTGCAGAGGATCTTGGAGAGGATCTTGCGGAAGGTGCAGCGGAAATCCCGGATCCTGTAGGCGTAGATGATGGGGTTGATGACAGAGTTGGCGTGGGAGAGGATGATGGCCACGTACATCACCCACTCGGGCTTGGATCTGGAGAAGTCCTCGTGGAAGTGCGTGATGCAGTTCAAGATGTGCAGGGGCAGCCAGCAGAAGGCAAAGAGCCCCACAATGATGGCCAGAGACTTGGCTGCGTGGACCTCCTTCTGCAGGGTGGTCCTGGAGTTGCCCATCAGCTCGATCTGGTGCAGCTGCTTGCAGGCCACCATGAAGATCTTGATGTAGATCCCCAGCATGATGACGAGCGGGAGCAGCACGCAGCCGAAGAAGTTGAAGTAGACCATGTAGCTCATGGTCACCACGTTCTCAAAGAGGCACGAGATGAAGCAGCCGTGGGGCTCTGTCCCTGTCTCGTTGGTGGCATTGGGACAGCCACTCATGGCTTTGTTCCAGCCCATCAGTGGGGTCAGTCCAATCCCAAAGGACAGGAGCCACAGCACGGCGATGAGTCCCCTCGCCCGCTTGCCGGTCACCAGGCTGTTGTACCTGCAGCCCCCGGGGGAAAAAACCACGATAAATGCTGCATAAACCAGCACTGGTCACTTCCCTGCAGTTCAAGGCATCGCTGTTTTGGTTAATGAGACAAAAGCCACACCCACGAGGGGGCCTCACCTCCCTGATCACCCCAGGGGCAAAGCCTCTCACCTGTGCTCTCCACCCACCCACACACCGTGATTTTTGGGGTGACTCATTTGCTATTCCTGAGAGGCGCCAGCCACTGCCCCAGCCCACAAACCCCCTGCAAGGGTAGGGAAAGGACTTGGAGTCTTAAAAAAGGCTTTATCAGTGCCTGATCCTAAACCACCAACTGCCAGCAGGGCACGGGCAGGGAGGCTGCCTGTGACTGATGCTCTCTGACCGAGCAGCCACTGCTGGGCACGCTGGGGCAGCTGCTGGGCCAGTTCCTGCACTGACCCTGTCAGCTGGGGCAGTGCTGGTGCCCAGTTCTACCTTGCAATCCCACATGGGTTATGAAGAAGCAAGTTGGTGCAGTGCTGAGCCTGGTGCTGCCCCACACCTTCCTCATCCCCCTGAGTCACTCCACAGCCCCTCCAGCCCTGAGATGCTCAGAGACACAGAGAGCAGAGCAGACCTGAAGCAGCAGAAGTCAAAAGTCTGGTTTGGGTGCAGCCAGAGCAGATGCCAAAATCAAAGCATCAGTCAGATCCCTCTCTGGAGGTAGGACGAACCAGTGAGTGCCAGAAGACAACATGAGAAACCCATTCCTGTCCTCTCCAGAGCCAGTCAGGGTCTGCTGGCTGCCACACATCCCCTCCTTCCCACACCCTTCTCTCAGTGCTTGTTTACTCTGGCTTGGCTGCCCTGCTCCTCCTTGCCTAAGAACGTTTGTTCTGATTTTCTTCCGGCCCGTGAGGCAGGGGAGGTTTTATTCCCACAGAACTGCAGCTGTGCCTGTGAATCACTGCACTGCCTCCGTGTGAGCTGAGCCTCCTGCTCCTCCTGCAAGGACTGGGGGGGTCTGCCAGGACCAACTGGGGGTCATAGAGGGGCTGGGGGAGCCCTCAGCTCCTTCTTCAGACACGAGCTGGGCTGGCTGGGAGGATGCAGGAGCAGCAGCCACAGTTAGGCACTGCTGAATTGTGGACAGAATCCATGGGGTGGTGTCTGATGGATAGATCCAGCCACTGAGGGGTTCTCCTGAATTTTTCTCTCATTATTAATGTCTCAATTCTTCAGAAGATGAGAAGTTCTCAAACAGGGCATCAGTGAGGCCAAGCCTGTTGCTTTTGAGAGCCCACATTAGGTTTTCAGAAGCTGGAGCTGGTCTGGGCTTGTGGGACCTGAAATCATTGAGATTTGAGCAAGTTGACAGAAACCCAATCTCTTGGCAAAGTCTGAGTCTTGAGCTACAGCCCTGGCCAATCTCAGTCAGTGCTGCAGAGGCACCAGGAGCTGCTGCTCTCTCAGCCCTGCAGTGAGAAGGGAAAACTGCAGCTCTATGGTTCCTGCTTGCCCTGCTTAGAGCACCTCTCCAGGTGCTCCATCCCAAAAACCTCCCATGGTGGCACTGGAAAATGCCAAAGGGCCCATTGATTACAAACAGAAACTGAAGGAATGGAGGGGTTTGTGTGCTCAGGAGGAGCTGCCATGGCCATGCTGAGCTCCCAGGCTGGTGACATTCAGTGCTGCCTCTTACTGAAAACACTTGGCCCCAAATAAGCTTCTCCCATCTGCTCTTCTCCTGAACTCTTCTGCTAAGATAAGGCTTGGCTTGAACGTTTACAAGATCAGTCAAGAAAGCCACTTCATGTTCCAGTGGCTGTACTGGTGCCTGTTTATTTTAGAGCTGCTCCCCTTCCCAGGGCTCCCAGTGGAGCTGCAGCCGGGACCGTGGCACGTGCATTTTTATATCTTCTGAGAGAAAATGTAAAAACATTCTGGGCTCCCAGTCTGCAAGAGCCAGAGCTGAGCAACGGGGAGGGCTGTAAGGCCCAGGGAAGAGGTGGAGATGGTTTTTAACAGGGAACAACTGCCCTGCTCACATTAGCTCTTCATTTCCCCAGAATTTGCATTGCAAAGCCCTCCCACCATCTCTCCGTGCAGCTGATGGCAGGGGCTGAGGATGGACATTGCTGTGGCCAGCCAGGAGAGCCCAAGGTGAAATTGAGAATAGCCTGATGTCATAGAATTGTTCATTAATTACCTTGTTAGTACCTTAATACTCTTATTTGGTGGGACTTTGCCTGTATTGCCCTTAAGTCAACACAAGCACATGCTTAAAAAAAAAGAAATTAATTAATGTCACCAGATCCAGGTGTGAGGAGTCTCACAAGCTCTTCCCTAAGCTCTATAAAAGTGTCAGACAGTGAGGAACCAACAGGTTTTCACAGCTCAGAATTCTCCAGCAAACCCCTCCTTCATTCTCTTTCAGGCTTAATATTATTAGACAAAAAAATAACCTATTAAAGTAAATTTACTCACCTAAGTCTGCTCAACTAATGTATAACAAATATTGAATCACCTCTACATTTTCGCCTGGAGGCATCAAATGTTGTTTTAATGTAAATAACAGCTGAATATTTTAAGATGATTTAGTGGGATTAAATAACCTGGCGATGCATTAGTTCCTTTTACACCGCCAGGCAAAGTCTCTTTCCTGGTGCAATCACCACGAAGGATTTAATTATCCCAGCTCCCAGCCTGAGCCCTCCCAATGGAGATGGGGGAGCCCCAATGTCATTGTGGGGCAGTCAGGTTCCTGTGCTGATGGATGGAGCTGTGCACTGGCCACCAGTGTCAGGACAAGTGCCCTAAGCAGAGCTCAGCTTTGCAGTGTGTCCCTGGGGCTGTCCCCGCTGTGCCCTCACCCACAGGGGCCACAAAGGCTCCACTGGGGCTGGACGAAGTGTCCCCTGTTCCTGTGGCCTTCCCACAGCAGGCATCCCCCATGGCCCTTCCAAACCCCAGAGTTTTCCTGGGAGAGCATCACAGCAAACACCAGAAGAGCGAGTTCTGTTAGGAATTCTCGCTGTGTGTTGGTAGGATGGTTGGGGTTGGGGATTTTTGCATTTCTGCTGCCGTTTCCTGGCACTGGGAAGCAGCCAAGCATCCCAGGCTGGTGCTGAGCACAGCTGGCACAGGGCAGGACACGCTGCCAGCCCGGCCTCGCAGGGTTTGGCTCCCAGAGGCAGGAACTGAGTCATGTCCTGCACGTCCCTGGCATCTGCCCACCAGCCCTGCCGGACCCCGGGGAGCTCACCCCAGCCCTGCTGCCCCTGAGCTCTGTCAAACAAGGAAAGCACAGCGGGAGCAATTCAGCTTTGGGGGTGATGGGCTTGGGGCAGGAGCAGCAGCAGCCTGGAGGAAACGCTCTGGAATGGGGCTGTTATTGCCACATCATTTATCTCAGAGGGCAGGGACAGGAGAATCCTGCCTGTCCCCAGGCAGCCCAGAAGGACGGACACATCCAAGCCTTGTGGTGCCACCCAGCCTCTGTCCTGTCCCTGGTGTCCTTGTGCCACAGCAGAGGCTGCTCAAGGACTTTGGGTTCTCCCACTGCCTCCAATGAACAATTTCAGAGCTGAAACCCCAAACTCACACATGGCTCGTGCTCCCAGCTCCCTCCCCACTCTGCCCCGTGCCCAGGTGCTGGATGCAGGGAGAGGAGCAGATGGAGTTTGCAGAACTCAGAGCAGGCAGGTGCTGTGGTACAAACAACCAGTGACAATTCATACATTTCTATTTTTAGTGTGAAGGGAAACACACAGACACCTCCATTCACAAGGGGTGAGAGCAGCTCGGCTGCCAAGCATTGTGTCCTTGTCACCTCCTCACAGCTGTACTTTGCATCTTGATCTTTTTTTATTACCTTTTTTTAGCTATAACAAAATAAGCGCCGTTGCTGCCTCTGTGCTCCGTGCACAGCCACGGAGTGGAGATCACACACCAGCTGAAACATCCTGGCAGGACGTTTTAAATGAATCGTAAATTGCACCTTAGAGAGGAAGGGGGAAAATAAAACGAAATAAAAAGAAAAATAAAAAGAAAGAAAGAGAAAAAGCTGCGCTGTTTAAGCAGGAAGGAGTTGGCGGCCAGAGATGTGATCAGGGCTAACGCTATCAGCTGGGGAAGCGGGACATCTGCGAGTGTCCCTGTCCCGGGCAGACAAATCACTTCCTCCCGCATCTGTCCCATTGTGCGCGGGGACAGCAGCAGCACTCCCGGCCTTCCGCTGGGCGGGGGCTGCCACTGTCATACTGTCACAGTGACACTGTCACACTGTCACACTGTCACACTGTCACAGTGACACTGTCACACTGCCACTGTCACACTGCCACACTCACCGCCAGCCCCGGCTCAGGTGAGCTCACGGCTCGGGAGGCAGGAACAGCAGAATGCCGGGCACTCCCAGCCCTGGGGATGCCTCTGGGGTGGTCCCCCGTGTCCCCAGCCACGAGCCGGGGCTATCAAACACCTGCAGGTTAAAAACCCCGTCCGAGATATTCTTATCCATGTGCTCAACCCTCCTGTGAGCCCTCCCTCCCCGGGGTGGGGACAGAGCCGGGAGAGGGGCAGCCCCCGGCCCCTGCCTCACTGTCCCCGCACCGCCTGGGGACAGGGGACAGCCACAGGAGGGGACAGCCACAGGGGACAGCACCGGGTGTGCAGAATGTGGGGAGCAGGAACACGGGGAAGGTATGAACCCCACAAATGGCACAGGAACACGGGGAAGGCATGAACCCCACAAATGGCACAGGAACAGGGGTAAGGTATAAACCCCACAAATGGCACAGGAACAGGGGGAAGGTATAAACCCCACAAATGGCACAGGAACAGGGGGAAGGTATAAACCCCACAAATGGCACACGGCTGGGTAGTCTGGGGGATTAACACGGGAAGCTGCAGCTGAAGGTGCTGTCGGGGGTTCGCAGCCCTGCACTTGTCGAGCGCCGCCAGGACCGGCGAGGTGTGAGCGCCTCTCGCCTCCCGCAGCAGCCCCGAGGGATTTGCATGTGAGATCTCGGTGTCTGCGCTCGCTCGCTCGGCAGGTGAGAAAAAGTGACTGAAAACTGAACTGAGACACCGAGGCTGTGAGCGGGGCCGAGCCGGGCTGCGGCAGAGACCAAGAGAGCCCCGGAGCACAGGAAGGAAATGAGCTCAGCCCGTCCCTGCACGCTGCGCCCACACCCCGGCACCCCCCGACATCAGCAGCTCCCCAAAACCTCCCTGTGCCTGCAGGAGAGCGGGATACTGGTGTGGGATCAGTGGGATACTGGTGTGATACTGGTGTGGGATCAGTGGGATACTGGTGTGATACTGGTGTGGGATCAGTGGGGTACTGGTGTGATACTGGTGTGGGGTCAGTGGGGTACTGGTGTGATACTGGTGTGGGATCAGTGCGATACCGGTGTGGTACTGGTGTAGAGTCAGTGGGGTACTGGTGTGATACTGGTATGAGGTCAGTGTGATACTGGTGTAGTGTCAGTGGGGTACTGGTGTGATACTGGTGTGGGGTCAGTGGGATACTGGTGTGATACTGGTGTGGGATCAGTGGGGTACTGGTGTGATACTGGTATGAGGTCAGTGTGATACTGGTGTAGGGTCAGTGGGGTACTGGTGTGATACTGGTATGAGGTCAGTGTGATACTGGTGTGGGGTCAGTGCGATACCGGTGCTTTGTGTTTCTCAGTCCCAGAACCCCGCGGCTCTCCCCTGTTCAAGACCTCAGCACCTCCCTCCCTCCCCCGCGGCTCTGCAGCCCGGCGTTATCGGCCTGCTGGGGCCTGGGGCTGGGAATTTTTGTCATTCCGAACATCCCCGAGGGTCGGGCCTCGCTGCTCAGCACCGGGGGCTGAGTTAAAGGTGCCTGGCAGAGGTGAGATAGGGACTGGGATTCAGAGGCGGCTGCTCGGGGCGATCCTGTGTCCCCAACCCCTCCCAGTGCCCTGTTCCCTCCGATAGCAGATCAGGGTGGGGATGGCAGATCTCTGCTGGATCCCTTCTTCTGCAATGAAAGGAGCTCAACCCCTTCCCGAAGCTTCCAAAGCGCTGCCTTCCCACCCAGCAGCCCCACCAGGCTCAGCTGCCCTCCCTGCAGAGCCCTGCCCGAGCTCCCCCGGGGCTGGGGGATGGGGCAGGGTCAGCACCGAGCCCACCCGTGCCTCAGCCCAGCCCGTTCCAGCAGCTCCAGGAGCCCATCCCGTCCCCTCCTGCCTGCCTGGGCACTTCCAGGTTGGGCAGAGCAGCCCGGCCTGTGCCAGCACAAGGGGCACCATGGAAGGTTTGAGCAGTGGGAAGGGGGGACATGGCCAAGAGCTGCTCCCACAGCTCCTGCAGGGACTCTGCTCTGTCCCTTGTCCCCAGTGGGTCCAGCAGCTCTGGTCCCAGTGCCCACATGGCACTGGTGTAGGAGCAGGGACACACACAGGGACACCCCCACTGATGCACTCCCAGGTTATTTGTGGCTCATGCCCAGGCCTGATGTCATCCATTGGATTAGGAGTTAATCCTCTCTTGGGATTGCAAAATTCCCTAAACATTTTTGGGTTTGTGTATTTTTTGCAGGGAGAGGTCAAAAGAGCTTCTGGAGCAAAATCCTGCTGGATTTCAAAAATTGCTTTTCTAGAAAAAAATCTTAAAATTAACTTTTATTTTTACAGATTGAGTTGGCCAAAACAGAATAAAAACCTTCTAAATCCAAAGATCTGGGTTCTGACTCAGCCTGGAACCAACCCTGATGCTCCCCGGTGTCCCTGCTGTCCCCCAGTTCTGCAGGAGCTGTGTTGGGGCAGAGGTCCCAAAGATATCCCAAGATATTCCTTTTCCTGTCAGGACTTTTGTTTTTTGGGAGGGAAGTGGCCTCGGAGATGCAGGAAAGATATAAAAATCTAGGACATACATTTTAAGGAAACCAGGCTGCTCACAGCTAAAAATAGCTGTGATTTCCCCTCTCTACTTTATTGCCATGAGGGCACATGTGATTATTCCTGATTTTGTTGTTGTGTTTTGGCTGCATCCAAAGGCTGGAGTGAGTGGCAGCCCTGTGAGATCCTCCCACGTCCCCTGGGCCCAGCCTGGCTGACACAAACTTCCCTAAAAATGTGACAGCTCCATTGCTCAAGCAAACACCCCAGCCCTGCTGCCCTTGCTGGGTTTGTGGCACTTGCAGTTTCTAACTCAGTGATAACCAAGGCCAGGCACAGCATCCTGAGGGATGGGGAGGCTCTGGATCAGGAATTGGGATGCTCAGGGAGTGGGCACAGCATGGGAGCCCCACAGGAGCAGCAGAACAAGCCCGGGGTTCAGATGAAAAGCAGTGCAAGGACAAAAGGAAATGAGGCAAGGGCACAGGGAGGAAGAGCAGCTGCAGTTCTGTGATGGCACTCACAGGGTGGCAGGTGAACACCAAGAGGATTTTCTCTGCTCCTCAGTGGCTCCAGCCCTCCCAGTTGACATCAAACCCCACCAGTTTGCTTTGCTGAGCAAACTGGGAGTTTCGGGATCTGGGAACAAAATCTTTGTTGGGGAAGGCAGAAGGAACCCCTCCTCTGCAGCAGAGGGAGCAGCAGGGGCAGGCAGAGCCTCAGCAGCAGCCAAGCCACCTCTGGAAAGGATGAGGAAAAAAATAGCAACGATCTGAATTTAATCTGTCCCACGAGGACAGCAGGAAGGAGCAGCACTGTTGCCTTCCTCATGTCAAAGCCAAGGGGGGCAGCAGCTCCTGTGGGACCCCGGCAGGAGCAGAGGCGGATCAGGGCAGCACCATTAACAGATCCTGATCCCAGTAACTGATGGTGAACCCGTACAAGGATCCTCTGCCTGCAGGAGGGGCAGCAAAGGCTCAAAGATGTGCAAAAAGGGAGAGGATGTGGCTGGGACCCTGCTCCAATTCATAGCAAAGCTTCCCTGGAACATCAGTCCTGCACTGCTGCAAGGGGTAAAGTTGAAGATGGGAGAGAACAAAACCCAGGAGGAGCAGCAGATCAGCTCAAATCCCAGGGAACTGGCGAGAATTTTCCCATGGCAGGTCCCAGCTGGGATGTTTGCCAGGCAGCAGCACCACATTCACTGTCCTGCAGGAGGTACCAGTGGACAGGGGCACACACAGTGTCCTGTTGAGTGTTTCACTCTCCTTTTGCTCTCTAAATACAGATTCTCTTCTCCCTCCCTAATTCCTGACACGTTTGTTCCAGGCATCCATCCCTACCTACAATTCTTCGCCATGCCAAAGGATTTGGGTTAATGCAAATAAAAGGAAACTGTTTTATTCCACCTACAAATCTTCTTTGGCTCCCAGCTACGGGACTGTGGGGTGAAATCCAGCCCTGGAGGAAGCCAGAGAGCAAAAGCTCCGTGCCAAGTGCTCTCTGCAGGATGGATTTGCTGCTGCTGAGAGATGTTGGATTCCCTGGCCTGGATATTCTGCTTGGAGGAAGTGCTGGGGGGGTCAGGCTGGCAGAGCTGGCACGGAGCTGTGCCCCTGGGCACAGGGATGGGCACACAGGGGTGGCAGCGGCCAGGAGGGTGCAGGAAGAGGGGACAGAGTGGCCAAGGACAAGGAGCTGTGTCCTGGTGGTGGCCAAGGGACCCAGGGAAGGGCTCGGAGCTGCAGCTGCTCAGAATGGGCAGCGTGGGTGGGGGCTCCTCCACAAACAGTAAATTCATCAAAAGCAAACAAGCAAAAAACGAGTTTTGAGGGACACAAAGAATTCATGGCTTCAGGTCAAATTCAGCAAATATTTTTAGCCAGAAGAGGGAGGGTTCTAAACCACCATTTTTAAAATAAGATTTTTTTTGTTCTGCAGTTCTTCAGATGAGAAGTTGTCAGTTCCTTCCCCAGTGAGGAGGTCTTGAACTCAAAGAGCAGCACAGCCACATTGGAAGGGTTGGACAACTCAACCCAAAATCTGCCAGGTTGGTCAGGATCACTTCACTGAAACCTCCATCACTGTTCCAGTTTCACTGAAACAATTTTCCTCTTCCCCATGGGATTCCTTGGTTCAGCCACAGAGCTGAAAAATCCATTATTAGCCTGGCTGTAATGCAAAGTTCTGCTGTGCACCCCAGCCCACAGGCCTGCCCAGCCTCTCAAACAGCTCTGAAAGGGTTTTGAATAATGTGGCACAGCCAGTCCTTAATGTCCCTGCCGAGCTTTCCACAGGGAGATGATGGAGCACTGGATGTGACAAGGACGCTCATCTGCTCTGCAACAACCTCGTTATTGATGGTAATTGCTGGACAGGGCTGGGCACAAATCATTTTCTTAAACATTTAATACTTCACAGTATCAGCCTCAGCACTGACCTCCAGGACGGGTGTTTTGATGAGGAAAGCTTTTCCTACAGTCACCATTCCTAGAAATTGATGATCAGCTTCCCATTCCCACAGCACTTCCAGAAATTGCACGTGTTCCTGCCCAGGGAGGGTGCTGGGAGAAATTCCTCCCCCCTCCCTGCCAGCAGCACTGTGGAACATCCCAGCAATAATGATGCTGAAGAGAAAACTCCAACCAAGCCTTGCTGGGAAACCCCTGGTGCAGCAGAGAAGGGTTTTGCCTGTGTAGATTTATAACCTCCTCTATCCCCTTTTGATCTTGGCTGTACAACTGAAAAAAGCCTTTCAGTATCAGTCCCTAAATCTGCTGTCACCGAGGCAGTGTCCTGTCCATTGTGCTGCTCCTCTCAGGGAGAACCTCCCACCTTTGAAAGGAGTTTTTTACTCACTGGTCCCTTCTGAGAGCACTGAAAGAGGCCTCAATGCCAAGATGGAGTTTAATCCAAATTTCGCACCTCAGCCAGCCTAGGATGGGACTCCTTGGTCTCCATTTGTGTCCAGCTCGAGAGCACTCAGAGGAATAAAGATGTTTGTGCAAATGGAATAAAAGATTTGGCGTGAGATGGGGTGAGGAAAGCGAGGCTGGGAAAGAATCCCGAAGCAAGGCAAAACTGCCCTGGGATGAACTGCCCTGGTGGAGAGTGGAGCAAACCTGCTCAAGACCAGGACTGGGGGAAAAAAGAGTGGAGGAAATCCTGGCTGTTTTGTCAGTTGGCAAAGCCACTTCCCTTCTGCAAGCACAGAACGATCCCTCCGAGCATTTCTGATCCTCTGCTTCCCCCCGGCTCTCAGCAGAGCAGAAACCCCTCACCACAGTTCCCCCAGCTGCAGAAAGTGTCTGTGGTACAAAAATAGAGTAATTGCCTGACAGCTTTGTGGCCAGGAGCGTGACTGAACTGAAACTTTAAAATCTGACCTGCTTCTGGAGCTGCTGCTGTGCTGCTGCCCCACCATCCCGAGAAAACCCCGAACGAAGGGGTGGGAAAGACACGGCAGCATTTTCCGGGGCCAGGGTGGGTCTGTGAGCCCGGCTGGGTGGCTGGGAGGGTCAGAAACGGGGTCAGGGATGCGGGAAACAACCTGTGCCTGTCCCTGTCCCTGTCGGGCTGCAGGTCTGCTGCCGCTTGCGCGACACCCCCCGGAATTTCCACGCTGCGATGACACACAGCCACGCTTTTCTGCCTCTGCCTGATGACTAATTAGCGTTTGCTCAACCTATGGGAGGTCTCAGATGCAAGGTGCCGGAACAGGGTGAAAGGGTTTTCTCTTTTTAAGTCATTTTCGGGTGATTTCATTGCTGGTGCACGGGAGATGCCGGGGACGAGCAGAATCCAGGAAAGCTGCGGCTTTCCGGAGTTCAGCTGAGGTCCCTGAGCCGCATCTGCCCTGCGTCCCCACAGCCTCGGCTCCGGGCCGGTCCCTGGAGCTGTCCTGGACTCCCGGGGGGCTCCATCAATGCCTCATTCCCAGGGAAGAACAACTGAGACACGGAGGAGGCTGAGATGAACAAACTCAGGTCGCTCATAGTGCAGAGCCGGGGTTTGGAGCACCTCAGCTGAAGGAAGCTGCTGCACCAGCCCGCTGTGTAACTTCTATTCCTGACAGTTTCTCCCATTTTATTTCCCATGAATTAGAAGGAAACGAATTCATGTCTTGGATGAGACCGAACTGTAAAACTCTAAAATCTGACGTGGGAATCTCTCTGCTCCCCCCTTCTCCTTTCACAGCAGGAATTAGGAGGAAGAGTGGCCGCTCCTCTCTTTAATTACCTGGGAGATGCCCGGACACCACAATAAAGGGGCTGTATAAATACCTGCACTGATGAGCCACAACCATCCCAAACACAGCCTCACATCACTGCACCCCCCTCGAGTCCCACTGACCCTCCCAAGGCAAACATCCTCAAAGAACCGAACTTCCAGGTGTGTTTAGAAGCAAAAGGTGGGATAATCATCCCAGTCCTGCAGCGAGTGCCAAACCTCTGCTGTTTTCATCACCTGGGAGCAGCAAAACTTTCAGGGCAGCACTAGAGATTAGAAGTTCCTGCACGCTCAGAGCAGGAGGATCAGACCGGGGCTGTCAGGGAATGTGGCCGCCCGCTCCCAATCCAATCCCTTACCTCAGTGGGATCTTGATAGCCAGGTACCTGTCGATGGCCACCGCCAGCAGGCTGAAAATGGAGCTTTGGGTCAGCACCAGCACGAAACAGGCGAAGAAGAGGCAGCTGTGAAAATCCACCTGGAAGCCGATGCTGATGGTGATGGCGAACGGGATGGCCAACAACCCCACGGCGATATCAGCCACGGCCAGCGACACCAGGAAATAGTTGGTGGCGTTCTTCAAGGTGCTGTTGATGGCCACAGCCCAGCAGACCAGCACGTTGCCAGCGATGGAGAGCACGGCGATGATGAGCTCCAGCACGATGTAGGTGGTTTTCATAGTGTCCATGGCGAGAGCCCAGCGCCGGGAGCAGGCGCCGCTCATGGGAAGAAGGGACTTTCCGCCGGGCGCCCTCCCGCAGGTACCAACACGCCCCGGGGCAGCCGAACGCCCATGTCCGGGCTCCCCGCGGCCCTGGGGGGCCGGAGGGGCGCGGCGAGCCCCGGGTGGCGGCCCCCCGCTCCCCGCAGCGCCCGGCCCCCGCCCGGCATCCGCGGGTCCCGCTCAGCGCCCGCCCGCAGCCACCGCCACCCGCGGGGCCATCGGGGCCGGCCCGACCCACCGGGGCTGCTCCGCCCGGGATGCTCCGCCCGGGGATGCTCCGCCGCTGCCGCCCGCTCCCCGCGGAAAAGCCGCTGCCGGCGGCGGCGGGGCTATTTCTGCTCATGGGGCGAGCGGGGCGGGGAGTGCGCGGCGCGGAGCCATTGGCCGGGACCCGGCGGCACCGGCAGCGCCCCCGCAGCGCCCGGCCCCGGGACGGCTCCCCCCGGCCCCGCTCCCGCACCCCCGGCCCCGCTCCCGCACCCCCGGCCCGGTGTGTGCCGCTCCCCGGAGGTTTTGGGCACCGCTCCGCACAATTCGGAATAAAAAGTTTCCCTGGCTCTCCCCTAACTCGGATGCTGCTGCTGCTCCGGGACACCGGAGTTGCCGCACCAAAAATAAACAAAAAACCCTCCCGCCACCAGCGGAGCGCTGACACAAAGTAAGAGATTTCACAAAATCCTGGCAGTGCTCGGTCTCTGGATGGTTATAGCACAGCGGGGCATTTCCTGATGTAAGAAATGGCAAAATACCACAGATTAGCAAATGCTGTTACTCACAGGGCTGGAGTGGTTCAGTTTTGGTCTGAAGAGCTTTAAAAAAAAAAAAAATTATACCTGAAGGGTTTGTCTGCTCTGGTGGGTCTTAAACCAGCAGGGAGGATGAAGAGAATTTAATAACTGGTTACCTTTTCATTGTAGGTTTCATGCTTGATATTGTGTTCACCATCAAAACACAGCACAGAGATTGAACTCCACACCACTGCTGAAGCATCCAGCAGCACTGAATAGTCCAGAGCAGAAAGTGGAAAAAAAATCCAAACAATTAAAGAAAAGAAACTTTTCCTGTAGCCAACAGAAAGTAAAATAAATTGTCATTGATTTTTTTTTTTTTTTTAACAAAGTTGTAAACTAAATCCTGTGGAAGGGAATGCTGAGGACCCAGAGTTAAATCAGAGCAAAAAACACATGGGAAAAATAGGATTGAAATTATTCCTTTGGGTGTAGTGCAAATGGAAACACTCCTGTTGACCAGCAATGCTTTGGGTCAGACAGATACAAAGGGAGACTCTTAATTTATATTGAACAAAGGCATTTTTACCAAGTTGGACATCTCAGGGTGGTGAAGGAAAGCTGTGCCGGGGTACATTGAATTTGATGGGGACACACAGAAAGATCTGATCTGCACACAGGAGCATCGCTGCCCTTTGCACTCCCACCACCAGCCTGGAGGATTCCAGGCACTCTGCTGTCACAAAGAACCAATTCCACAATGACATTATCAGGGAAGCCCTTAAATCCCGGGATTCAAACCTCAGTGTTTGCCTGGAAGTGACCTGAGAGGAGCAGCAGAGTTTGAGGTGAGCTCAAGGTTCACAGCCTCGGGTCTGGCTGCTCCATCAGCGCTGCCTGGATCCTGAACTTGCCCACACTGGTTTGGTTTATTTATTATTTTGGGATGAGTGCAGCTTCCCTCTGCAGAGCCTGTTATAATTATGTAAACTATCACGGAAAAGCACTTTTTCCCCCCAAAGGGATGGATTTACATCAGGGTTTTTACACACGTTGTTTTTCTAGTGCAGGAACATGTGCCAATAGCCACCTTCTGCTGCTCTACAGCACCTCAGCTAAACCAGAATTAACTTTCTGCAGTGGATACATTTTATTAGAGAAAGATCTGCTTTTGTGATCATGGAAGCACTTACTACTGAGCCCAGGGAAATTGTGGTTTATCAAGTCAGACATGAACAGAGAAACCATTATTTCAGGTTCTGATGAATAGGTTGTTTGGGCAAGGTCTCTGTGAGACAGGTAGCGAGGCACTGAATATTGTGGATTTTGCATTAAAAGGAGATTCATGGCTCTCCAAAGCAGCAGAACCTGCGCCAAGGTCCGGTGGTTTATTCTGGCACCAACTGGTGCAACTGAGCTTACTCCCAATACAACTCCTGCAAGGGGAGCCAAGGACAAGTGTGCTCAGCTCTGATGTACCAAACGTGGTTAAATCCTGCTGGCAGGAGGAACAGGATGAGCCCATTCCCAGGTGCTGCCCTCCAGCCGTGCTCTTTGAGCCCTCTTAAAATATCTGGCACTGCACATCCTACCATGAGACACCAACTGAACTTGTGGAGCAGCGCCCTGAGCGCTGCCAAACCCTGCAGCTCTCGGGGCATCCCGGGTGCAAATTTCTCTTCTGGAATCTGTAAAGGAGCAAGGAAACCACAGAGCCACGGAGGTAAACACAGCCCAGAGCCGGCAGGCTGATGGGTGATGAATCCATTCAAAAATTGGAGTGCAGCAGTACCAGGGCAGCAGCGGAGCCCTGCTGGATGCTCAGATGTCAGACACGGATGAATCACCACTACTATTATTTTCCTGGATTCCGCTTCCCTCCAGGGATTCGCCTCCCAACACTCACGTAGGGAACAGCAGCAGCCCCAGCCTGCTGCTTTCAAGTGCAAGAGCTGCCCCGGCTCCTTTGTTCCGAGGGAAACCGATTGAAAGGGATCCCACGTTGTGAACGGCGCTGCGCTGGGAGATGGGAGCGGCACCCTGGGCGGCCGCAGCCGCTGTCCCCGCGGCTTGGCAGGAGCCCTCCAGCCTCGTACGTGCTGTTCCTTCTGTCGCTGCCGTCCCGGGGGAGCGGAGCTGCCGCTTCGGAGGCCGAGCTCTTCCTGCAGCCCCTGTGATCTCTCCTGAGCAGGCTCCGGCTGCTCCGAGGACTTCCCGAGCGAGCTCTGCCTTCACACCTCCAGCGCTCTTGGCCCAGCCACAAAGGGCTCAGAGGAGCCCCGCGAACACATCCCTGCACACACACATCCCTGCACACACATCCCTGCGCACACACATCCCTGCGCACACACATCCCTGCGCACACACATCCCTGCGCACACACATCCCTGCGCACACACATCCCTGCACACACATCCCTGCACACACACATCCCTGCGCACACACATCCCTGCGCACACACATCCCTGCGCACACACATCCCTGCGCACACACATCCCTGCGCACACACATCCCTGCACACACACATCCCTGCACACACATCCCTGCACACACATCCCTGCACACACACATCCCTGCACACACATCCCTGCGCACACACATCCCTGCGCACACACATCCCTGCGCACACACATCCCTGCACACACACATCCCTGCACACACACATCCCTGCACACACATCCCTGCACACACATCCCTGCACACACACATCCCTGCGCACACACATCCCTGCACACACATCCCTGCGCACACATCCCTGCACACACACATCCCTGCGCGCACACATCCCTGCGCGCACACATCCCTGCGCGCACACATCCCTGCGCGCACACATCCCTGCACACGCACATCCCTGCGCGCACACATCCCTGCACACACACCCAGCCAGGGCCCGGCCAGCCCGCGGGGCAGGCTCTGAGCACAAGGAAAAGCTCCCGAGCCACTCAGAGCTGAGATGTTCATGCTGGTCCCGCAGCCAGATTTGCCAGCTCAGACACTCCTCAGCAACCTCAACAAAACATTTTTTTCCTCTCTAAGCCTGCAGAGTTAAGGAGCAAGCACTGAGGTGGGAGTGTCTCTGCTGCAAAGGGACACAGATATCACCTGGCTGTCAAAAATAAAGGTGGATGCTATGTAAGTTCATGTCTTGCTGCTTCAGGCACATCATCACACCGGCTTTGGCAGCCCCGCATGGAGCTGGGAGTGCTGCAGGGGCGGGCAGAACGGGCTCTGCGGTGGTGCAGGGCACCAGCCCAGCACTGGTGGTGCTGCGAGCAGAGGAGTTGCCTGCCATCCATCCATCCATCCATCCATCCATCCATCCATCCATCCATCCATCCATCCATCCATCCATCCCTCCCTCCCCACGGAGGGCGGCTCCACCCCAGAACTGCCCGCGACCCCGGGAATGGGAACTCGGGAGGGACAGAGGCGCTGCCCCAGCACCGCCTGCCGAGCCCCAGCCACGCTCAAGTCTCCACTGGTGCTTCTGAGCTGTTCTCCTGGACAAGACACAGCCTGTCCTGAGCCTGACTCCAAGGAAGGATTCCCGAGACACAACACAACCCCTAAACCACAGAGCAGGTACAAGAACCTTCGAAGTGGTGCTGCCAGCGACAAGGCTGAACTGCTCGGTCTGCCCCGGCCAGGTGAAAGGAATGGATGTTTTTGGAGGAATGGATGTTTTGGGATAACTTGCAAGCAGTGACACCTCTGCATTTTTATTGCCCACACTGTGCTGAGTATTAGCACATCAAAGGCTCCTGATGAGCCCAGAATTAAATGAGGAGAGGAATGGCCCAAGGTGAGGTTTGTAGCTGTAGGGCCCCAGGCGTTTTGCTGGAAGAGATGGAAAGTTAAAGAGTGAAATTCCAGGGAAAGCTATTTCCATACTGGAGATTTCAATCATTCGGCAAAACCCTTGGAAAACCAAACAGAAAAAGATCGTAAACTGCAGATGAAGAAACTTGGATTTTCCTAGTCCCCAGGGTCATTGCCAGATAATGTGTTTTATCCTGGAATCTCAAACTGGTGCTTTAAATTATCTACAAGAACTCATCTCACAACAATGCAGGTGTGTGAATTCTTTAGAAATTGTTTCATCAGAAAACAAAGAAGTCACCACAGGATAGAAAAAACCCCCAAACCATAAACGGCTCCACCAAAGCAGCTGAATTAAAAAGGATTTTGGCTGAGCGGAGGCCAAGGTATGAGAACATCATTTTGAATAAACTTTTCATTTTTTTTCTCTGTTTGGGTTTGTGTACTAACCAGCTTCTGGGGTGGAAAGCCAAGTGCCTCTTCCAGCAGGGTTTGTGGAGCAAAGCTGCTGCTCAAGGCTCCCAGTGGGTACTGGGCCCAGCGTCTCCTTCGTGCTGGTGGAGCAGGTACAGCCAATTTCCCCGAGAAATCAATGGGAAGCGTTGCGTTTCCAGGCCAACATCAGCTCCGGAGAAGCTGGATAGGCACTGATGCCCTTTGCAATTCAAACAACCTGTGATTGCTTCATTCGGAGCTGAGCTGCTTCCTAGGCAGAGCCTTCACGAGTTCATACCCCCAGATCGTGCTGAGTGTCCTCTTCACTCCCAATCAACACTTCAGAGCAAAAGGAGAAGTGGTTCTGCTCCCTGCCGAGCCCTGACATCAGGGAAATGAGTCCTCACACCCCGAGCCTTTAAAGCAATTCAGGTTCATGTACAGATGTGACAATTGGAGCTCCAAATGAACACAATGAAAGGTCTTGAACGGGTGCAACACAACCCCTCTGAATATGGAATTATGTTCAAATACTGCAGAAAAGCAAGATTTAGTTCAAATCCCTCAGCCGGCTTTCTCTGTGCAAGATGAGCTCATGATTTATAAATATCTGTTCTTACCATTATTGAGATTATCTGTGGCTGTCAGAGGACTCAGACAGAACCCTGTGGTGTTCCAGGTCCCAGCCAGAGCTCTGAAAACCACTTCTGATGCCCAAAAATCAGCTCCTGTCACAGGCAGGGCCAGGCAGGTCACCCAGGGGTTAAAGAGCAGCTCAGCTGTGGTGAAGGGAAATTGTAGAATGCACACAAAAATACAAATGAGCAAATTCGGGGGCAGGACCAACCTTCCTGTGCACAGGCAGCTGCCAGCAAATGTTGAACCTGCACTCACAACCTGTGTGAACCCCAATGTTGTTATTACACAGCCCTTGCTGGATTGCTCCAGCAGAGATGAGGATTTTCTGTCCATGTTCCACAACCACCGGCAAAAGGAAACCTGGTGCTGTTAAAGCCCAAGAACTTGGTTAATGTGGTTTCCATCCTTGCAAGGCTCCATCAGAAACCCTCTGAAAGCAATGTCTAATCACAGCTGAAGGAAGAACTGCCCTGCACTATCCCATGGCCTATTATTAATTATTAATATTATTAACCCCTCTGCAAGCCTCAGACAGAACTCTCCCTTCCCAGAAGGGCTGAGCTGTGCAGAGATTATTATTTACGAATAAATTATTTTTATTCAGACACATTCGGGTTGCCAGGGCTGAACAGTTTCACTCACAGCTTTCACTGGACCTGCCCTGGCTGTAGTTCAGATTTGGGTATGGAAAATAACAAATATTTTATAAATGAAAAAACCTCAAGAATCATGGTTGCAGCCTCACTTCCCAGGAGTTTTATCCTGTTGGGAGAATGTTGGGAATGTCCTGACAAATCGCTCACCTGGGGAGTTCCTTTGTCTCCATGATTAGAGCCTGGGAGTGGCTTCCTGTGAGAGAAAGGATGAGCTGACTGAGGAGGCAAAAGTTACAGCACAAGGTGGAATAAAGGTTTGAACTGCTAGAAATTCTTTTTTTTAAGTCAAGAGAAGTTGTAACAGGAGCTTTGCACAGAAGGTGTGCAGCTGTGGGGAGCAGGTTAAGAAAAGCATTTGCTCTCACGTTAATTCTCTTGATCTTGTTACTTTCTCTTTAACCAGCTTAAACTGCTGAGGGGGTGAGGATGAAGCCTCGGTCATTGCTGTCTATTTAAGAGGGGACAGCAGTTCATTTTCTGGATATGTGAATAATGTTTACCCACGCTGGCATTTTACAGCTTCATTTTCTTCCTGTTAAGCTCAATAAAACCAGTGACTCCCCCACCATCTGACTCTCCTGGGTCAGACATTTACTGACATTTACTCCAGGGTCCTGCTCCATTCCAGTATCAAGCTCTGAATAATCCTGTGAGGCTTCAGCCATCTGGTTCTGACCTTTGCAGCCCATCTGGAAGACTCTTTTATTCTACTCACATTGCTTATGCTTCTCTTCCATCTGTTCTGCCTTCCACCTTTCACCAGTCAGGAAGGGAATTCTTCTTTCCACACCAATCCACGTTCTCCAGGCATCAGGAGTCACCTGGCACTAAAAGCACACTGAGCCACACAGCAGCCCTGGATCTTGTCCTCTCACCCCACCTACAACCACCCACCAATCACCCCAGGAAAATAACTGACCCTGATCTTTCATTTTCAGTTTCCTGCTGAACCAAACCTATCCATGGCTATCACTCACTGGCCATCTCCAGAGAGAATCCAGCTTTGCCCACAAATGAATCAAAGCCCCAGGAGTGTATTCTGAAAAGAGACAGCAGAGCCTGGGAGCATCATTTAATGCCCAGCATTAAAAATCCAGGGCTGAAACACAACACTTAGGTGGGGAAAGGCAAAGGAGTTTGGGTTATGTAAATGACAACTTTTCCCACAGGGTTTCACCTGCCCAGCTGGACACAAACACACCTGAGAGGCCTGAAGAGCTTTAAATGCCCATTTCTTTCATGGTCCCGTTTTCTTTGCAGACTCAGCAGCTTGATTGTTCTGGTACTGCTGCTACCACCTTGGTGAGACAAAAGCAGCCTCTGTAAAAATGTTCTGGAATTTGATCTCAGCACCTCTGAAAGCTCTGTGGGTAGATGGGATGGTGGCTGGAGAAGACTCCAGGGATGTTTCTGGCACTGTGCACACACTGCTCACCCTCTGCCATGTTCTGTCACTGCCTCTGGGAGCTGTAACTCATCTCACCTTCCTGACTGCTCAGGGACCCCATCCAAACTGGCCTTGAACACTTCCAGGGATGGGAGATACTCTGGATTTTGTATGTAGGTAATGGAAACATTTCAACAAACCTCAGAAACAGAAAAAGATTTATTAGAAATATTACACAGATTTTTGCATCATACATTTTAATAATGTTAATATTTAAATATTAGCATGTCCAAATCTGCAATGCTTAGTATGTACATTCTAATGTGCTCTTTGTATAAATTAGATTACGATGTAACATCCGTACCCAACAGGAAAAGCTAAAACTGTCAGAGGTGATCATCCCATATGACAAACTCAAGCCTGGACCAACAGTCAATAAAAACATTGTGTCCAGCACTGCCCAATGGGACTTGGCACACGTGCAAGTCAAAAATGGAGAGACCATCAGTTGAGGAAAAAAAAGTTACTTGCAGTTCAGTGAGAAGCTGGTTCTGCACCGTGTCGGTGAGCGAGCGTCGATGGCACTGGGGTTGGTACAAACCAACACAGCTGAGCATAGTAGAACTTATTGCTGGCTTTAAAAATGTCTTAATGCTCCATGCCCTGAGTCTTTTTAGGCAAAAAGCCCTCTTGTGACAGGAAAATGCGTAATCTCATCCCATACAGCCCCTGCCTGTGATCAGATGCACAAGGCTCAGCTTTGCTAAGAGCTGGCCCAGTCAGATCCTTGCTGCTGGTACCCCCAGCACAGCAGGATGAGGAGGTATGAACAAACCAACAAGCCCAGGCTCGTGTGGTCACTGCCAAGGAAAGGGGAGAGTCAGGGAAGCCAAAAGGTGAATTTTTGAAGAGTTCCAGGTCAGTAATCAAACTGGGAAGAATCAATCGTTCTGCCCACTTGCACTTGGTTTGGACAGAAAACTTGCACAGAACTGGTTGCACGTACAAAATAAGAGAGAAAATCTGTAAAAACCGACCTCAAATCATAGAAAGAAAACTGCCAAAACTTAAAAGGACCCTGCTAAAGCCCCAAATCCCTCTGCTTAGCATGGCTGCCTTGCTGCAGTGCAGGAAGAACAGGGATGTCTTTGTCCCCTTCGTGTCACGGGAGCCTGGCAAAGGCAGCCAGCTGTGCTGTGTCCTCTCCTCATCTGCTGAGACCCCCCAGGCTGCACTCTTAGGAGGAATGCCCCTCCAGCTGACAGTCCACACAGATTCTCTGATGTCCTTTGCTGTCAAAGAGCCCCAGGTGTCTGTCCCTGTCCCTCTCCTCACATGCTGGGCTCTCCCTCAGCCTCACCAGGAACTTTCTGAAAAAGCTCCTCAGCCCTTCTAGAAAATCTCACAGGGCTGACTCTGGGCTCGCTCCTCACACCTCTGTACCTTCCCAAGCCATGAAACAATTTGTACCTTCTCTGTCTCACCCGAAATTCCAGGAGCCAGACTGCACCTCGCACACTGGGATCTCCTTTCCTCTCCCACACCACAGTACAACAGTCACACGCTGCCACATCCTCCATGGAATGTCACTGAAACCCATTCCTAACCTTTCTTCTCACCTGCTCATCCCAAATCAGCTCCTTGGTTCCCTGCAGTCCCACAGTTCCCCAGGCACACCCAGAGGCAGGGGCAGGTGGGGCCTGTGAGTGACAATTCAGGGAGCAAGGACAAGATTTACCTGCCTGCACACCAGGGAAAGATCCATTACTCCTAAGAGACAAAGTCAGAAAGGATTTTGGCAATTCAGGCAAACCTGCTCAACACCATCCTTGTCATATCACCACATCCAGGACATTTTCAGAGAATTCTCAGAACTTCTCTAAAGACTATCCATATACCCTCTTGCTTAACTTTTAAGTTCCCTAACTTTAAAGGCAGCTTGAACTTTCATTTAACAGCTCTGATCTGAGATGTCTCACAAGGGCCTGTAGGGTCTCTGAAAACCAGGCCAGTCTGCAGCATGTTGTGTAGGATAAATTTAAATTCATATTGAAAGTTTAAGGCAGCATGAAAAAACAACAGCAACTTGTGAAAATCCAGGTCTAGAAATGTAACTGTGCAAGGAACCCCCCCCAATATTGTAACAGTTAAATGAACAAATATAAATAATATTCTTAATTTAAAAAAATAATCTGGAAAACCATCTCTTAAAGTATCAAAATGAGATGTCTTGCAGGTTTGAGGACAGAACAGTAACATTGAAGAAAAGGTAAAACCAAGTATCTTCTTCCCTACTACAACTCTGTGTTCTAACTCCTAGCTAAGTAAAAAAATTAGGAATACACCACTGGAACTGGGCAGAATTAGTGTCTGGTCTATGCTACTGAGGGCATGGGAGAGCAAGCTGCAAAGAGATGACAGAAACATTGCTTTGTATGAATTATTTGGGAAAAAGAAGTTGCTGGATCTCACAGAATGGTCAGTAAGGGTAAAAAGTGAGCCTTGGAGAGACAGAGCAGTGTCAGAGGAGCCCTGGGAGCAGAGGATGCTCTCACAGGAGGTAACACACACCCAGTGACCACAGGGTTAAAATTCCCTTTTTTTACATCACTTAACTCTGCCTTCGAGATGTTTACCAGACACTGGGAATTAAAAGTGTTTTTCTCATCCCTGCAAGTGCCCAATCCAAAGCCCACTGAGGAATATGGAATTTTCTGTGCTGACTTCACTCCAGCTTTGAACTACAGCCCGATGGAGAGAAAATTGGGATCCCTGCCAAGGGACACCCCCAGGGAAAAGAGCTGCTGCATCCACGAGGCAATGGGGCTCTGCAGTGTAAGTGCCCCAAGGAACTCTGCTCAGCAGAGTTCTCCTCTTCCATCTCATCCTGTACTTGAGAACAGGGAGAGCAGCTCATCTTGGGCTCTACAGACAGCTGAGGAATCCTGGAGAGTGAATCCCATCCAGAAAGGGCTCCCCTGTAAGGAACTGCCTGTGGCAGCACCCACAGCTGCTCTCACAGTGCAGGATGACACTCAGTGTGCAGGGGCACTGCCAGTGCACTCCCCTGTTCATTTTTATCACATCCTCTCCAAAGACTGGAACTGGACTTTCCCAGAGGCAATGGATTAGAATAAATTTCAGACTAAAACCAAGAGTAAGTGATGATTTTCTCCTCCCCCAGAACAGGCACACACTGCCTTCCTCCTCTCTGCTCAAAGCACTCCCTGGCCCTGGGCTCCACCATCTATTCCTGAATTCTGTATTTTGCTGTGAGAACACCGAGTCTGAAATACATTGTTTATTAATTAAATAGCATTACAAAGTAAAATCAAATCAAACAACAAAGCACTATGGGGAACCAGAGGCTGAGATCAGCCACCTGCAAAGCCCTTGAAAGCCAATTTTGTTCTGTAAAATCTCGTTTCCATTTCATGAGCCTTTTCCCAGGAGGTAGGAGCAGTGAGCACTAGTATTTTTTGCAGGAGAGAAATGATCTCTAGCTCCCTAGGACTAATGTCCACAAAGCATTAAACACAAAGGGTTAAACACTAACTAAACACCAACTTTCTCCTACCAGCATGCCCTAAAGCAGCTGGGCAGCCTTTACCTCCTCTCCTAGAACAAATCCAGCAGCCTGTTGGATGCTTCCATCCTTGGAGACAAACACAAAAATTAAGTTCAGCAGGTGAAATGAGAGAACCAGAATAATGGACGTTTAACAGTGCCTAGCAGACATTTTCCTAACAGCATTACTGAGGTGGGAAGCTGCTCTCTGGCGCCTGATTTCCGTGGCACAGAGATGGGTTCCAGTTACATTGTCTGTCAGTTGTGGAGTGAGGTTGCACCTTCCACTGGTACTGATATATCACTGTGTTCCTTTACAGCATAACATCATTCCCAAGCATGTACCAGTGCCCTGTGGGCTGTATTTCATGGTCCAGGGCACAGACTGTCTCTAAATTCCTGCAGCTACGACAGAGCTGTGCTGACCAGACAGCAGCAACACAGAAGGAAGAAGTTACTCCACTCAATCCAACAAAAAATATGAGATGTCACTGTATTGATCACCTGATTACTGGCACGTTCCAAACTAAAGCTATTAAATTGCATTTGCAATGTTCCTGTAATAACTGTGCCTGCACAGTCAACCAGGAAACCAAGCTCTGGCTTCCCGGAGTAATCAAGTAATGAAGTTGGAGTCATAAACCTATTTTTCGTCAAAGAGATTATTTCTGTTTGAGCTGAAATGAAGTCTCAGCACCTAAAAGGATCTTTCAGAGTTATTTCACTAACTGGTGATGAGCAGAGGGTGGTTTCTGAGTTACAAATGACTCTGTTACCATCTTGCTGGTTATGCTATGAGTAAATTAGTGCAGTTACTGGGTGAGATGTGTGAGAGTAACTCAGGTTAGAGTTCTACAACTTAAGTGCATCTGTCAAGGTGTTTTATAAAATAGATGGAGGCAAGAAAACAACATGTACTTGGGATGAGTTAAGCATGTTTTGGCAAGAAGAGCATTTTTGTGAGCTTTTGTATTAATATTAATCTCCCAGCCTCCCTTGAGTGCCAGCATAGTCCACATTGACTCGAAACTTCACTGTGTAGCAGGTCTCCTGTCAAGGCAAATGTTAGCCCAAGGGATCCTCTTCAGAAACATCCCATGTGTGCTTGAAAACGCTTTGCAAGTAAACTTACCAATGGATTTGGTTTGCAAAGGTGGACAACAGGGAATTATTTGGTTGCAGTCCCAGATGGAATCAAAACTACGGAAGAGCTTCCTTTCACACTAAAGCTTAGGTTGGTTGTGGAAGAGGAGCAAGCAGGTTTTTAAAGTGATCGAGTGCATCTGTAGCATTCTTTATTCTCTTCCCCACTTCTGTCCACCTCTTGCTCTGCAGCTCAGGTCTCAAAGTACTTGTAGATCTGCGCCACGTACTGCATGACGCTCTGCCAGTCGGGCCGGTCCGTGTACATCATCTCACTGAGCTCCTGCAGGGACACAGCACCACGCTCAGGCAACCCCACCTCTGAGCCTCCAACACCTCTGCTGCCACTCCACAGCCCCTGAAAGCCACCTACCCAAAGGGCCACTGGAATGGTCCACTGGCCAAGTGCAATTCTGACTACAATCTAAAATATTTCTTCCATCTGCAATCAAACATCAGTTCTCTACATATCTTCATTTAATTCTTTGCTTCTGAATCTAGCTCATGAATCCCATAATAGTTTTCCTTTCATATTAAACTTCTCCCTCCCTTGTCATATAGTTAATTTTGGAAAAGGTTTTTTGAACAGTTTAACAAACAGTTTAACATCTTTCTGTTTCTTAAAGCACTAAACCAAAAAGAAACAAAATGGTGTAACATTAGTGTAATGGTGTAATAGGGCACATCTGTCCATAAAATTATGAATAATCTGGAGCTGGCATCCAAGAGAAGGACATAATCCATACCCTCATTTCAATACTGGATGACCTTTAGCAATTCCTCCAAATTTTAATTATTTTGTGATTCTACAAATCCTTTCTAGAAGTTCTTCTAAGGTCACATCAGTGAATTTCCTGATGGTGGTGCAGCCTGTGTGACACCTGGAGTGCAAGGTCACTGCCTGGCCACAAGGCAACAAGGAAAGGTGTTGGAATGGTGTTTGCAGCAAATGTCCCTTTGCTAAAAGGTTACTCACCAGACTGGGTTTGATGCCCACACTTTCAGCAGCTTGAAATGCCAGCAGCAGATTTCTCTTCTGTAAAAATAAAAGGCCAAAAGGATTAACATCAAAGCACTATTCCTGAACCTTTCCTTGCATCTGGTTACCCAGGAAGTTTAAATGAGCAGATGTATTTGAAAACTAAGCCCCTGGATTCCATACTTGCATGCAGACTCTTTTTTGAGTCTTATTCACTCACAAGTTCTTTGTCTTTGAATAGCTCATCTCCTTCTGCCTGAGTGAGACCCTCTGGTTTTGACAAATAGGTTGTTGTGAAACTGGTTATAACTGGGAAAAAAAACCACACTGAAGTTCTGTCTTTACTGGGAGTGAAAAGTTTCTGCAGAGGTTTTAATTAATATAAGGCATTCTTGTACATAATATAATTCTTACTGTAATAGATACTGTCTTTGTGTTTATTTGCAGCACTCACTGGGCTCAGCCAATTTGTCACTGACTCCTCACCCAGCAGTCCCTGCATTTCTCTCTGGGAGTTCACTGTTGGTTTCCTTCCCCTTTTCATCCTTTCTGCTGACTGTGAATTCTGCAAATGTACAACACAACTTACTTTGTCCTGGCTGTTGAGCTCCTGGTAAGGAATATGTGCAGGCAAGTATGTGTGCAGGAGAGCACAGAAGGCCAGCCCGTCACTCCAGCTGCTGCTGAAGTTGGTAATATCAATATTCTGCAAGAGAAAATGTAAGCCATCCTTCAACAGTGCTACACAACAAAAAAAAATCTCCAAATGATAGTTTTTACGCAGCCATGGAACAAAAACTCCAGAGCTGAGCTAGAAATATTTGTGGTGACATTCCCACCATTGCCACCTCCAAAAGGAGGGAGGTGAAGAAGAAATATTTGGAAAGAAATAGTCTAATAGAGCTGGGAGTTTATATGGACAAAAACCATCTTCCTTTCCTTGTTTCTAGACACTTGGATTGTTCTTTTCCAGCCACACCTCTTACTGTAAGGCTGCACTCAGGTGCACAGAGCAAGCCCAGTTTCCCTGCACATGACAGCTGAGGTCCAGAACCATGGGGGTTACAGTGACTACACAAAGAGAAAATGGGATTTAAAGTCAGCCCATGTGCAGAGAACTCCTTCAAAACAGATTTCTGGGGATACAGATTGCACTTGGGGCTCTTCCCTGGATGCTCTCATGGGGCACCCTGCAGTTAAAACAAGCCCAGGGCCCAGTTCTGCTCCTGTGAACAAGGTGACCTTTCTGATGCTCCTGTTTGCACTGCCTGGCCATACCAGCACAGAAAGGAATTCCCATGGCTGTCTTGCTGCTGTAGTAGCAGCTGTAGTTACAAATAGCAGCTACAAACAAAACAGTGAATGGATACAGAGCAGGAGCTGCTGGAGCAGGGAGGCTCCAGGACACGATGGGGCTGCACCATCTCCCACACTCCAGCAGGTGTGGAGTCACCTCCAACCCCTCCCAGCAGCCACATCCTCCTGTGTGCTCAGCTTCAGTTCACACTCCCTGCCCCTGCATTTTCTTTATTTAGCTGTTTCCTGATTTCTTTCAAGACTCTCTCAAAGATAAGGCTTTTACTGCATCTCCCACACAGCAGCTGGTGCAGACACACCAAAACCCAGACAGGAATTATTTCAGCACGTGCTCCTTGCTTCTGATGCCTCGCTGATTAGTGATCCAACCTGGACTTGGTCCAGTCAGACAGGATTTCCAATTAGTAATAAATGTCCATAACCAAACATGACTCAAATTGAAGCAGCAGAAAATATTTCAGGTTAAAATAATTTAGCTGTAATAAATCTACAACTCTAATGGGCTCATAAAGCAGCTGGCATCCCCACACTGCACCAGCCACCACGTTGTACTGGGCTCTATTAACATCTGTCAGTGGAGATAATACAAAAATGAGGCTGAACAGCATCACAAGAAAAAAAAATAATTTGCTCTGAAAGCTGCCTTGGCATTGCCTATTCCATAGTGTTGCAACATGGAAGTCCAACTTTGTGTGTATGGAATTGGCTGAACTGGATTATTCTGCTTTCCTGAAGTTTTAGATAAACAAGTTCCTTTCTATTTATCAATCTGCAGTTAGTGGGAAAGGACTGACTGCCAAGTTACAGAAGTGTTTTTACTGAGGCCAATATGTTTTATCAGCAAATAGCCTATCATCAAATGCCAATATTCTCTTTTTATACTGTAGGATAGAAATGGAAAATGGAGGTTGTTCCTCCCCCTTCCCAAAGGCCATGGAAACAGGAACAAACAGAGCCTTAGTTAAGCAACAGGACTAGACAAAAAGGCAAGGCTTGTTTGTGTGGGAATGTTGTAGCTATCCTCATTTTCAAGATGTTATTATGAGGCATGTGAGATACAAAACTGCTCCTTCACACAGTATTTCATTATCCCAGAATCAGTTTGATAATTTCACTTACCTTTGTAATTTTAATTGCACCTAAAACTCTTCTCCTATCACAGTATCTTACACATAAGAAGTGCCCATGTCTACACCAAAACTAGGTCCAGAAATCCTCACCTCCCCAACAGTGTTGTCCAGTCATTCTCAGTAACTTTTGAATCTAAGTCTTACAAACAAGCAGAAGTTCAAGGATGGGGTTCTGCTGACCATATCTGAACCACAGATGAAATCTGCTGCAAAGTGGTTTGCCACAATCAACAGCCAAAACGAACTCAAATCTGAATTTTTGTCCTAAATGCAAACCCAGAATGAGCATTCAAAGGTTCAGCTCAACTGTCCAGTTCACAGTACAATAAAAAATACCTAGGCATACTCAAGCCCACTTAGCTCCATCTTTACATCTAACAAGAATCAATGAATTTTGGGGTTTTTTTTCCTCTTAACAAATGCATTTCCATTTCAAACACAATACAAACCCCTCTCCCTGGCACTTCATCTTGGCTTCTGTGTTAGATAGTTTTCAGTTTGGGATATAAGGACATGGTAAATGAAAAATGATCTGTGTTTTGCTACACTGCAGCTTTATTTGTAGTACCTCCCCACTCCACCACACCAAGAGGAATTAAGTCAAAATAGAGACAACTCTGATTTCTCGGAAGATCTCTGGCTCCCCTGAAGCCATTACAAAAAAAAAAGGAAAACAATTTAGGGAATGAACACCTCGGAAACTATTCCCTTCTCTTGATTATTTTGGCAGCAGAACCAGTCTCAGTCTTGCTGCCACACCTCTCTCCCTATTCCCCAGCACACAGTCCCTGAATATATGGGAGCTATTTGTGTCCTGCTGGTTGTTAATGCACAATCCCAAGCTGCAGGAGGGGGATTTCTGTGTCCCAGGGTGCTCACAGCAGAACCCTCACCCTGAGCTCTGAAAAACTGCAGGTGGCTTCTCATGTGACACCCAGAGAGGATGGCAGCACTCAGGGAGAAATGGGAAAATGGAGCAAGGATTCAGATCAAACTGAGTTGCAGCATTCAATGCAGGAAGGGGGGAAAAAAATTGTTGTCATATGGTCACAGGACATCCTGTGTACCCCAGGGCCTGTCCCCAGCACCCCTGCAGTGTCACCCATCAGAGAAAACACTTAATTCTCTTCAAGCCCACAACTGAACTCCTCTACATGCACTGGGAATGTTCAGAGACTGGGATCTGGAAGCACACCAGGGAGCACAGCTATCCAAGTACTAAAGTGCCCAGTATGGTCTGTTTCTATGAACATTAAAGTAAAATTAAAAAAAAATAAATCCAGGCAATGTTATTTGGATAACAAATGTACAATCTAGGATATTAGTGTCAGGTCAAGCCTAAAAGACAAAAACCACCTGGAAGTGATTGACCTTAGCCCCCCATCCCTGGAACAGAACCTTTCCTGCAGATAACAGAGCCCTCAGAGAGCTCCAGTAAAGACACCCAGGGAAATCTGTGTGATCTGTTCTCACTAAAAACAATTCTTTGTTTGTCTGAGGAAAAAAACCACCGCCCCATTAGATCTCACTCGATCTTTGACTCCAAGCAAAAAGCAACAATGACATCATGCACTCTTCATTACAGTCTGAGTAGGTTAAAATCCTGATACAAGATATTCCCACTATGCACGTGTTACTGTGCCCACAGCAATGGCTCTCTGAGTCATAATTTTCTCCCTGAGACCCAGAATTAGCAGTTACAGACATGAATCAGCTTGAAGCTGGTCTGGAACTCTCAGGAAGAAAGCCTGTAAGAAATAGAAGCTGAGCATCTTTATTCCCACCCTCCCCTCAGCATCCCCTCCTGCCTCTCCCAAGTTATTGGTATGGAATAACACCAGGAACCTGCCAGAGTGGCTGATCATGGACGTTCAGCCCATGCAGAATATAAAATTAAATACTTTAAAATAGATCTATTGAATAAATAAAAGGGAATTGCCTTGTTTTTAATAGCAGCTCTCCCTCAAGTGGCTCAGCTTCTTCCAGCTCATCACTACCCAGGCCCCCAGAGCTCCTCTTGAACAGCTCAGTGGTTTTATGTGGATATATTTAAACATGTCTGAACAGAAGCCACAGCTCTGCACATCTGAACTCTGACCCTTCTAATGCAAAATGGATCAAGGTACCTTGACAGGCAAGTTCCAAAGAGGACCCAAACCTACCCATCTTTAACAACAGTTGCATGAAAGTGCAGATCTAATTTGATTTATTACACCCTAACTGGCTGGGGCCAGGTTAACAGGGTTCAGCCAAAGAGTTTCTATTCAAAGGAATCTTCAGGCTCTCACTGGGCAAGTTCTAAACACTTCCTAAGAAGTTACACGAGGGAAGGATGGCTCCTCTGAGCATGACAGACCCTTCTGAGCAAACAAACCACTCCAGTTCATCTGAAATGCTCCGGCAAAGATACGAAACATCTGGGCAATCTACTGGAACTATGGGTGAATGAGAAGTGTGGTCAGGTCCAGTTAACAGGGATGAAAGGCATGAATGTCTGAAATTAAAGGCTGCCTGGATTCCTCTGTAATTGCAGGGTGCATCCAGATGACAACTGCACACAGCTATTTGCAATGGGGAGCTGCAAGGCTGAAGTGATCTGTACATCACATTTAGTCCATCTGCTACCAGGAACTTCTCTGAATTCTCTGACCAATCTTTTTTTTTTTCTCTTAAATTGAATACAGAATAAAGTAATGCCTTTTGATTAAAAGAAATCAAACCAGCAATGCTCTGTGTTGTACAGAGATTAAGTGGGTAGCCAGGGCTGGGAAGGAAGCCAGGTGACCTCCTATCCTCCAGCCTGTATTAATATCCCTGGTTCAAATGGCCCAGCCAACTGCAGTCTGCAGAAGAATTGCTTTAAATTTCTTTGAAACATTGTGATTCTATCCCATAATCCATATTTCTCATGCTTCTCTCAGCATGTCAGCTAGCCATACATCTTATTGCTGATTACACATGCATGGAACAGCAGAGCTCAGATCACAAAATGCTCTCTGAAAATGCAGTTAAATCATGTCATAACAGCACTATGAACTGAAAAGGAACTGATGCCAGCTCTTTAAAAGTCATGCCATTTACTGCACTTCTTTTTATAAAGAATACGTGCTTCCCATCACATTTTTTGGTTCTCTTTGCTCCTTCCTCCACTGCTGCTGCCACAGGTGCTGCTCTGGGTTTACCATTCATCATTTGCTTCAGTAAGTGTGAATTAATGAGCCCTTTAGGAAAAACAAGATACTAAAGGGTTTATAGCTTTTTTTTTTTTTTTGGCAAAAGCATCAATTTGCTACGGAATTCATAGAGAGCAGAGACATTTAAATAGAGGAAATTTAAAAAGGATATTATGCATCCTACACAAAGATGTTTCAGGCCCAAACTATTTCAGTCTCAAAACCCAGAGAAGATACCAAAAAGTCAGGCAGATCCAATTTTCTTATATTAACTTTCCTACCTGAGGCAGACTGGCAAGAATAGGTGGAATGATGCTCTCTAAAATTCTGTGTTTAAAACAAACTCATTTGCACAGGAGTTGTCCTACAGACACTGTTCAGAGTAAATTATAAAGCCATTCTAAAATGATCTGTGCACTCCTCAAACTCAGCTCTTTCTTCCTGTGGTTCAGGACCTCTTCAAGGCAGTTTACTTCTGATATTGTGATTACAAGGGAGAGGTGGTGCTGAAACAGCTGAATTTTTCATGAGAATAAAAAAACGAAAGCAGTAGCAAATAGGAAACAGTTAAAGTAATAAAGTAATTATGTAGCCTCCATTTCCTCTGCTTCCAAGGCAAGATCCTACTGGCGCTGAAACCCTCCCTGCAACCATGCAGTGAGCAACCATCCTGCCTAAGGAGCCAAACAGCTCTGCTGGTGCCTTTTGTTGCATTTTTATATATAAAGATTGACTTTTTACAATGAAAACAAGTTCTACTGAGCAAGGGCTGAGAGTAGCTGCTGGCACAGCATATAACACTCAGTGGATGAATTTGAACCTTTCCTAGCAAATAATCTGAGTTGTTTTGAATGCAAATAACCCCATGACAACATCCTCATTATTAAAAGTCACCTACTTCAAAGGTCTCACTAAAGGTTAGTAAAGTTACAGGGATTTGTACATATTCCTCAGTTTGGGTCTTAATTTATTGCTGTGTATGAGAGAGAGAGAGAAAATGTATAAAACCAAGTTCACAGGGAGCTGGTTGGTTGTCAAACATACAGGACCAAATGAGAGCTGGTCTAAGCAGAAGCAATTTTATGGATGTCTGGGTCATTTCAGAGATGAGGTAATGGTGACAAGAGATATTTATCAAGTGTGATGGTATTTCTGTCATTTCCACCAGTCACATCCCGTGAGAAGGCAGAGGAGTCAGTCCTGTCTGCAGAGGTGGATTACACAGCAAGACCAGGGACTAAGGAATTCTCCCTCTTGTAATAATCCCATTAGACATTAATGAGTTCTGGGTTTGCACTGCAAGTCTCCTTTCAGCCCAAATTCTCCTTGTTCTGCTCCCTTGCTGAAAGGCAACTCCCTGCTTGCCACACAACTGCCACTTCCATCAGTTTTCTCACCAAAAATGGTGAGAAATGACACCAGTGCTGAATGGCACAGGGAAGAAACAGACTGGGCTGTGTCCCTTCATTCCCAAGGCTGCAGCAGGGAAGATGCAGCAGCACAACTCAAGGACCACACAGATACTCTGGGGAAGAGGGGAGGGAGAGAGGGGGGAAGGAATTAGCTCCACTCTGTGTCCAAGACAGCAGCACAGCTACTTCCTGCCTGAAGCCCTGGTGCAGAATTGCTAATGACCACATTGGCTGCTCCCACAGCTCTTTCTAATTATCTCTATGGAGAATTCAGAGATTAGGCATGTCCTGGAATTCCTGGGTGGAGGGGCAGGCTGCAGACTGCAGCAGGCTCAGGGTGGAGGATGGAAACAAGGTGGGGAGGGGTCCCACCAGCAAAGGTTACTGGTGAACCAGCAGCAGGGCCCAGCTGCCTGCCAGTGAAATGCCCAGTTTGGAGCTGCTCCAGCTGGTGACCAATCAATTCAGTGTTTTCACTGATTGTCAGTGCATCCAGGCAACACAAGGGAAGTGTCTTGGACTTTGGGATGGACAGAATGTAAATGCTATTTTTAAAATTACCCAGCAGGATAGAAAGTTACGCATGAGAGAACTGCATTTATTTTATCCTTCCAATCAAGAGACTTGTATTTGTTTACAGGATAAAGCCCTCTGTGTGAAAAAAGGCAGAGCTTGGCCCAAGTTATTTGGCTGCACTGGGGAAGCACGTTTGTGCACTGGCATCAGTGAGAAGGAGTGATTACATTGGTAATCAACCTGGTTATTCCTCACATGCCATTTTAATTCCAGACACCAGCCCTGGGTCCAGCTGGGACATACAGAGAAACTGCATGTCCACATTCAGCCATGAGTACTTTTATTTAGGAAAAAAATGCTTTATCCTACTTGCTCAGCAGCCTCTGATTCTACAAAGAAAACTTGGACTAGACATTTTCAAGCCTGCATTTTCATTAATTAAAATCTCTCAAGATCGTCCCTTTTATCAGAGCATCTTTCCGAATATTACTGAAGTTTATATTCAATTATATGATTCTGTGATCTGTATTTTAACTGCTAGGAAGATCAAGGCAATGCTATAATGTAAGACTACCAAGAGCACAAAGATGGTCCATAAGAGACTTGGGAGCAAAATTCCTGACCAATGTATTGTCATTTTTTATTTAAACACAGGATAATCTCTCCTATCTCAAGAGCTACTAGCAACTTTCAACTTTTGTATAGATAGGAAAAGTCAACATCCTCCTCTTCATCAAAGATCAGAGACACAGAGAGAGAGCCAGAAATTTCATCCACTTCTCAGAAGCTCACAGAATATACTAATAACTTCCTGGGAAAAACCCGTTGCTCATATATCCTGCTTCTAAATGTCAAAATGCATCAAGTGCTGTGGACGCAGAGCTCTGTAAGCTTGTGCAACCTCTCAGAATTAAAGAGCTGGTGCTGGGACTTCAGGGGACGTGTCACTGTCCACCAGAGCAAACCTGACTGCGTGACTGGTGTGGCTCAGTGCTTTCCCCTGCTGGCTCAGCAGGCTCTGATCTCACACAGGTTGGTGTGGCACACCAGGGAAATCTGCCCAGAGCAGAGACTCTGCCATGAACACTGCTCAGAATGAATGGATGGCTGCTGTGCACATCTGCAGGGGTTTTGTGCAGTGTTTTTCCTCACCCACATCACACAGCCCAGGAGTTATTTGTTTTGCTGGTAATCTTCACAAGACCACAGTGCTGTGGGAATGCACATAAACTGTGCAGGACAGCAGAGGGGATTTAGTTCCCTGCTTAGAAAAGTGAACCTGTTCATCTGCTCTTCAGTATTGCTGCTGAATTAGACAATTCCACTGCCTATCTCCTTCTCTTGACCAGTGAAATATTTAGATAGAAACCTGGTTAGTTTAGACAGAAACCTGAGAGGGAGAGATTGATACAATTTGGGAATGTACTGAAACAGTTTTAGGCTACTTGCTGACACAAACACACAATGTGATGTAGAAAGTGCTCATCTGGTGACTAAGAAACCACTGGCTTCTCCCCTGTATTTCCTTAGGACAAGGCACAGCTGTGCTGGGGTTCTCAAGGCTTTGAAACAAAGTTTTAAACCATTATATTTGTGTCAAAAGGAAGTGGTTGAGCGAGCCAAGCCCCAGGTATTACATTCTGACCAGGTTCAGAGGGTTGATCCTGGGTTTTGTCCCATTCAGCTCTAATTCTGGTGAAGAATCAACTTTGCTGGAACTGCCAGCCTGAGTACCAACCCCAAGGATTTTGGTAGCATTTATATATTTTCTACATATATTTTTTTTTTTTTACATTATTTACACAGCTGTTTACTCTCTGCAGTCCAAGATGACGCCAGTGAGGTAAAGTGCTCAGCTGACAATTAGAAAAGCTTAATGTTTAAGTAGGCAGAGAATGTGAACTCCTCACACTAACGTCATACAAAGAAGTAACAGACTTCTTGTTTCTAAACATAGCCCTGATTTTCCAGAATAAAGAAGAAACTTTTAAACATGGACGTGTTAAAGTACAACTGGCCACAAAAGAGCTTTGGGATCTCCTATAAAGCAGGTTCTGCCCCAGGAATGCACCTGCTTGATGCATCAGCAATCCAAAAATTGCCATCCTGGCTGTGTGTCCCAGCAGAGTCCATCTCCCAAAGGAGAATGGTCCCATGACCACTTGACCAAAGGGAATATGTTATGTCCATCTTTGTGCATCTTTGGGTCACACTTAATCCGTGCTGGATCTCATCCAGCCAGTAAACCAGGCAAAAAAAGCATCAGAAAAAGCAGGGGCTAACAGCATGGAATAGGGCTTGAGAACAAGGAAGATTTGGAGGAAACACTGCCTAGCATAAAGAGAAAAGGAATGCAAATTCCTGTGAGAGAAAGAAAGCCACAAATTCGTAAACAAAAAGCTGGTATTAGTCTGAGTTTAAACTGAACACAAAAGGATAAAGAGCTTTATATTACATCCACTGCCAAACCACCAGTCGAGCAGTCTCTTGCTGTAATTACTTGACAAACAGCAAATACTGCAACAGCTTTATTTTTCTCCCTAAGCTTTTCTATCTCTGCTCCAATCCACAGCTGATGCACTGACACGGTCAGGAAGGTGATACCATGCAATGGCTTGAAAGCACAGGTCACGAATTCATGAAATACAAACATTTTCAGAGGTACAGCTTTCATTTCCCTTTATCAGTTCTAGGACAATCCCTGTCTGCTCCTATTTAATATTCTTCTGCTTAAAACAACCACACAGCTTTACTGTAAGAGATGGTGGATCTTCAACAAGTGGTGGGTCCCAAATAGGTCCTGTTAAACCAAACTTTGAACAAAAAACTAACCACAAAAATGTATTGGAGGAAAGAGCCAGTCTCAGATCCTCTTTTCCTCTGGGCCACAGGAAGGGTGTGTAGTGGTTGAAAAGAGCATGAAAATAGTTCCATATTCATTAACATGGTGGCAATTCCTTCTCCTTTCTAGAGAGAGCATGTGTGGCAGAAACAACAATCCTCAGTTCTAATGATCATGGGTTGAGTGCCTCTTAAAGTTCTGTGTTTTCACAATACATCTGTGAATAGCAATAGACTTTAATCTAGAGAGGTTTGGCCCCTTGACAAATGGTCTCCACAGAGAGGAAAGAGAATCAGGGCACTTAAATGACACCACAGTCACTAATGACATGATTATGGAAGGTGATAATGCAACAAGAATGACTCTCAGCAGCTTCCAGGAGTTCCAGCTCACAGGAACTGAGCCTGGTAGAAAAAAGACACCCAATTCCTGCTCCACACTGCTGCTAGGATGGATCATCTTTTTAAATAGATGAAAAAAATCCACAAGACAACAGAGAAAAAGCTATTTTAACACAAACAACTTACTCTCAGCAGGCTTTGTGGTTTGAAGGATTTGTGGTAAATGAGTTTCAGAGCCACAAAAGCATTTCTCAAGCCTGGTCACCTCATGGCCCTAACATTACACACCATGATGTCAATGAACTCAAGAGAGGCAGAAGGAACAGCCTGTGAGCCTGTGCCAGTGCACAATTCTTATAGGGAACCGTGCAGTAGATTTGGGTTTTTAAGGTGGAGATTTTCCATCAGGAAATTTTGCACAATGACATTGAGCCCAAAGCCTGATTTCACCACAATTCTTGTTACCACTGAGACTTTTTAGCACCTCCCCTGCATAGTTATTCAGAATCAATGGCCAAAATGCCAGATTCATCTGGGCACCAAAACATGACAATTGAAATAATATCATAAATCGTGCCACAGTTTATGCCATCCCACTTTCACATTCTTTTCTCCTAGCCATTAAACTGAACACCCACTTTATTTTCACTCTGGTGATTCTGTTTTCATGTTCTCAATATTTTTTCTTAGCATGCATATCTTTCTGATATCAAATCACTGTTTAAATAAGGATCTTAGAATTGACATAGCAAATTACAGAAACACAGATGCTTTCATGTTTCCCCTCAGTTACTGTAAACCCATGCAATTTCTTTTTTTAAAAAGCAAACAAAATCCTCCAGGCCACTGCTAATTTGTGCTGCACTTCCCCCAACTCCCCCCAGTGTCCCTGGTTTATTTTATGGGATTGCCTCCTGGGGAACACACTGAAGTTCAAAGCCAGGGAATGTTCCCACTGTAGTCCATGCAAGGAGAGTTCATGGTTGGACTGGATCTCAAACTAAATTAAACTAAATGATTCTATATTTGCCAGGAGCAGGATGAAAATTTCTATCTACAGCATAAGTTTTGTATGAATTAAAGCATTTAAAAAGTGGAATCTTGTGTGCTGGTCTCTGGGTCTCATCCCCAGATACCTTCCTAGGTCACTCATCCAGCTTTCCTCAGGGAATCTGGGACATGGGGAAAATATCAATTACTCTAATCCATTTTGCTCATACTGCTTAATGAAATCACAATTTAAACAGAAAGGAATCCCCCTCTTCCCCCCCAGCTCAGATGAGGAACTGCTATCACACATTTTGCCACCAAAAAGAGAAGTCAGGCAGCCAAGCAGCAAGGTTTTTATGCTTTCATTCTGCTGTGTCACAGGGTTGAAAAGAGTTTGCATCTAAACTTCTCCCTGGTTCTGGGCTCCATGTGAGGAATGACATGACAGATTACCCTGGAATTTGCACAGATGATGCCTCACAGGCAGGGCTGTTATCTCTGGAAAAGAAGCCATGCACGTCACCAGGGCTCTGCTCTGTGGAGTTCATTACCTCATTCCACCCTTGCAGAGGCTGAGGCAGGAAGGAGGATGACGTTCTTTACTCCATTTCTTGTACTCAAGAATGATAAAAACTCCCTGTGGAGCTTAACATCAGCCTTACCATGGGAGTGCAAGGCTCTGGGAAAAGCAAGTTCATGACAAGTTAGTGAATGCACAGCAGAGAGTGCAATGGGAATGAGAAGCTGAGGAAGAATGTCCAAGAGAGAATCCCTCTAAACAAAGCAGTGAAGATAGAGAGGGCAAATTCTCACCATAAATCAATATTGTGATTGTGCTTTGGTTCTTCTGACTTTAATATCTGCCCTGAGATGTCACACGGGCCTCTGTATTTGCAAAGCCACATCTTTTTTTTTTTTCTAAAAGCAATACATTTAGTTCAACTTGGGTGTAAATCAGAGAAAGAAACCTACAGGCTGATACTCAGAGAAATCTTCTGACAGTGAACTCATTGGAGTTAGACTGTTTGAAGAGTGAAGGAAGCTCCTCATAGGCACCATTTCAAACAAAAAAGGGCAACACTGCCAGGAGAAAGCATTACTTGAGAGATGGGTTTGCTGGCTTTACAGAAGTTAAGACTTTGAAAAGTTCTGTTTCATGAATTTTTTTCTGAGGACTGCATGGGGATGTCCCCACAAACTTTCAAATCCAAGCCCAGGAGAATTTTAGTAGAGGAGATATAAAAAATCAATGCAGCACAGAACACACAACTTCAGAGGACAACACTGAAGTTTTTGAGGCATTATCACAGAACTGGGGGCTAAACACCAACCCTGGCCTTACTAAGCTGTGTCTAAAGTCAAGAGCTGTCTCCAACACCTTCTGGGAAATTGCTGCAAGCCAGATGAACACACGAGTGCTAAGAAACCACTGAAAGGAAAGCTACTGTCCTCTCTTCCAAACTCCTGCACCCTGCAGCTAATGCCTCATAAAGAGCTGCTTGGGAAGGAAAAAAAATCCATTATTGACTTTAAAAGATGGAGTCTGCTTTTATTAGAGACTTGCTCCAGGGTGCACATCATGTGGTGATAACTGCTTTTGTCTTCTGCTCTAAATAACAAACAATATTATTCCTAAGAAAGAAAACTCCCAACATTATACCAAACCAAGATTTCCTGCACATCCAGCACCTACCACAGGATGAAATATTGTCTGTAACTGGCTTCCTTGCAGAACCAAAGGATTAACTCAGCTGAACACCAACACGAGCCAGGGAAGCACAGCAATGGCCATGCAAAACCAAACCATTATCCCTGATCAACAGTGAAAATCACTCTGCAAAGAAATGAGACAGTCCCAGGCGGTCTTTGTAAAATCAACCTGCAAATTTCATTTGGTCAAGGCCACACAATGAAATATTTCTTTGGCTTTGCAGACAGGACTAGAGAAAAAACTCACACACAATAATGTACTGCCCACAGAAGACTACAGAAAAAAAATTAGAATGTGCTTTCAAAAATTGATGCTAAATTGAGGCTGTTGCACATATACACTGTTTCTCACCATCAGCAACCTTTAGTGCAGTGAATACTTTGGGGTTTGTATAAAAATTACTTTGACAACTCAATATTGGGGAGTGCAGAGTTAAAGAAATCCAAAGGAAGAGGATGGAAAAAGCAAACATACAAAAATCAAGATACAGTGATATTCAGATTTCTTTGAAGTGACTGCTTCATACTATAGGGAAGTGATTAAAGTAAAAAAGCACCTACTCTCTTACCTGGTAACCTTCAGTCTTCTTTTGGCACCATTTCAACAAAGCATTCCTCTTGGAACCCCCATACTCCCGAGCCAGGGCTGCCAGGGGGTCCTTCCTCTCCACACTGAACCAGGGAAGAAGGGAGAAGACAATAAATACACTGAAATCTCTTTAATTTTTACCAGTGTGTAAATAATATCTGTATGACATAGAATGGTAGCACAGAACACAAATATAAACCAATTTCCTTTACACGAGGTAAATTCAGGTGGTGTCACTGCACATGAAGAACTGAAAAAACAGAACCTGTGGATATCCAGTGGTGTGTGTTAACCAAACATTTCTGCTATTATTTTCATCAGCTTTACTCATACAACCTTCAAGCAATCTCTTTATTTTATACATTGAAAACTAGGGTTTAGGTGTAAAATTGAAAGAAATTGCCTAAAGAATCTGTAACAGTAAATTCACACCCAGTTGAGCAGCTGCAAAACAAGTTCTTGAATAAAATGAAAAATGTGAAAACTGAGGACACTTAAAGGCCAACAAACAAAACACCCACGTTGTCTCTACAGCTTCTACTGGTGGAAATAACGGTGGAGATAAGAGGAGAATCTATGGTTTTTCTCAAGAGAGAAGAAAACTGTGTCTAATTTCCTTCAGCCCTCAGAGCCTCTGGTTTTTAGGTCACAACATGCAAAATGACAGTGAGATAATGAGGGCTGACCACACGTACACATGATGGAATTCTTGTGTACAACTCAGTGGTTCCTGAAAGCTTGCTGTCCTCATTTCCCATTTCACACATAACTGTGACCATTACAATCTGAATTTTCATATCTGGATCTAACAGAGCCTGCTAATTCCCAAGGACCAGCCAGCAGAGTCTGCTCCAGAGACAGAGTCCTCCAGATTAAAATATTTATTTTGGTGCCAGGTAATGCTGCTGGTCTGTCCTGTTTTATCCAGGGAATTGGGCTGATACCTGAGTTTGCTTTGGGGTTTCAAGCAGCTGGAGGTAGAGGAGAGCATCCTGCTGCTGAAGGCCATTGGGGGTTTGCTCAGGGATTCCAGGGAGGGGCTTTTGCGGAGGTAATGGTCTGGTTTCAGCTCTTCATTTCTCCCCTTCAGAAGGTCTGTGGGAATTTCAACAACAACAACAAAAAAAACCTGTCAGTCTGCAGCCTGAGGAATTTGATTAATCACTGTCCTGCCACCCCAGCACACAATATGTAGTCTGTTGTTTTGATTCTAAACAAATGTACTCATTTGTTCATTAAACACACATGGGGCTAGGAAACCTTGAGCAGATTAGAGGTGACCACAACAAGGAATGGCTTTGATGATTTCAACAGTACAGGCTGCCTGGTTTCCTGTGATTGATACTCCTGCTGGGGGGTAGGGGCCTCAGGTGAATGAGGGGAAATACCAAAATCTACAGTCTTAAAGGTTCAAAAGCTGAGCACCAGATATCTTCACCAGATGACTGAGCAGCCCTAGCACAATGATTCCTTTTCTGCCATCAGCAGACCTGTAACAAGAAAGGCTCTTGTCCCCTGAATAGAGCCCAGGGAAAGGCACTTACTCCTCCTCATGTCTGGCATCCACTCTGACATAACTTTGAGAAGGCTCCATATACTCACAGCAGATGAATCTGTATTTTCCTTACACATATTAAGTAATTTATATAATGGATTTATGACATACATTGTTAGATAGTCAAAAGAAAATCACTGCATATCAATACATGAGGTGATGTAACAAGGCAGGACTGCACATCATGTTATCAGAAATTACTCAATGTAGAACACAACTTTTTCACCTTTTTCAGTTACATCCCTATAATAATTATCAATTAATGCCATATCACTGAGGTGTGAATTCCTTCTTATCTCAGCTTCAGCTCCTTTTGATTTATTCCTGGGTGCTACAAAGTCCAGATGGAGCCAGTAAACCCCTGACTCTCAGAGATCACAGCCAAAGACCAGCTCTGGGTGAAGTAATCCATGCTCCTGTCCAACACTGTAACATTTGGGTCACATTAGGGACATCACAGAGCCCTGCTGTGACACTGGTCAGATGGAATCCGCCAGAAGATTTTTATTATGGAGACTACTTCACTCTGAATTTCCTTGGGGATAATTTTTGATTCAGTGTTGGATCAACTGCCTTCTAGGATTATTTAGATTGGAACCAGAGCTGTTACAAGTTTACAGTGAGCGAGCCTTTGCTATGGATTATTGGAACTAAATTAAATCCAGGTACAAAGAGAAGCTGTAAATACAGGAACTTGTTAGATAAGCAGCCATAAATTTTTACCATACAATGGCCTATAAAATATCTGTTGATTTTAACAGATTTTCACAGAACTCTCTATGGGTAATAACAGAAATTATCCATGGTGCAGAGTGAGATATTTATTGTTAAGGACTGGCATCATATTACACAGCTGATAGATTATTTCACTCCACAGTAAACTGGTAGAGATTAAAAAGGTCTTATGTTGTGTTTGGGATCTGTACACTCATGCAAGACTTCCTGGAAACCAACTGATACAAGTAAATAAACCCTGTCCATTTCCCTAGACAGAAGCAGACACTTCTGCTTGCTTAATCAAGTTCTAATTTCTCTCCTGTATTAGCAAACTATTGCAAAAATCCAGTCTAGTCATCAAGAGGTTGTGACTGATTGGTTTGGGGTTTTTTTTTTTGTCCCTCCCTGCAGTTTCACTACAGGAACAAAATATTTCATCTGCCCTTAAAAATTCAAGAATCTGTTGTTACTAACTTTAATTCCAATGCAACAACTACATTCAGGACCAGATAATCAAAATAAAGGGCCCTAGAGAAAATGGGAAACAAACACTGGTGGAAAAGAATATTAAATGACAAGAGAACAAAAGCAAAGTGTGAAATGAAAACAAACTCATCTCTTGAGAACTCTCAAAATAAACTATTTCCAGCCCAAATATGACTGCTCCTAAAACAGTCACATCAGTATCTGAAATGTTTGATGTATTTCAAATGAAGCTCAATTTAAAAACAAATAAACCCTCAGAAGACAGTGCTTTGGGCTTGTTCCAGAGACATACATATTGAACAAAATCCAACCCTCTCCAGTTCCACAGCGTGGATTAGAGAGGTGCCATGGGTACTTTGGAATAAAGGAGGGGAGTTTGTGTTGGCAAACCACAATAAATCAGCTATTTTTTAGTTATGATCGAGATGGGAACAGAAGCACAACAAAATTAATAAGCTCTGTAAAACAAAAACACTGGAGGCACTTTCCATGTTTCCCTTGACCATGTCACAAGAGGAAAAATGGCTCAGGCAGAGGCCATGAGTTAATAACAAGTCTAGTTAACAAAATGAGGCAGTGTTTGTACATTTATCACAACTTACCTGCCAGAGGGAGGTCTGACAGATCTGCATGTCTGGCAATGCCCTTGCTGGCTGGCTTGGCATTGGTGTACACAGAATGTCTCTGTGAAACAAAGGTGCAAAAGGTAAGTGAAGAAGTATTGGCCATCATGCTTAAATAGGTGAGGAGAAAGAAGAAGTTTCTGCTATTTCAAGATCACAGAGCATGTGGAGGGAGGCAGAAACCTTTCAGCAGGGTATCAGCTGGACCTAGAGCTGGGTAAATAATTGTGAGAAATAAAAGGACAAAGGGACAATATTTTATCTGGTAATACACTGGTTCCTGAACTACTTCACACTTCTGTTTGTATGATTTTTCTCTTGCCAAACACAATTTAATGTCACAAATGAAAAGTAAGGATGCCTGTTCCCAGCTCTCACTGTGCTCCCAACACCCTGAGTCATATGTCAGGAGGATTCTTGCCTCTGCAGCCCCAGCACCAGTTTTCAATTAATACCCCATCATCAGGCATTAACACAGTTCCCAGACCTCATTGGAGAACTGGGAGCACACGTCTTGGAAACTTCAATCCATGTCTCACGTGTCAGCTCCCTAGTTCAGTGTGATGTTTCTTCTACCTCACTCCCAATATTGAAACCTCTTTTCTGGTCCATGGTGATAAAAGTTCAGAACTGTACTCCACAGAGTTCACATCCGTCCACTGAGACCTCGAAGCTGAAGTCAGGACAAAATCACTTTGATCCTTTTTGTTAGGATCACAGCATTTGATGTTCCACAGCAAACAAACAGATGAGTTTCCCGCTCCCCTGTCAGCAGATGCTGCAGCCAGCACTGTGTCCACCTCTTTTGAATCTACAAGGACAGAGGAGCTCCTTGTACCTGCATTGGGGAAACAGCAGCTGCTGGGGCTGTCCTCACTGGAATTCCACTGAGAGGGCTCCTGGGCACCTTGTGAACTGGGATATTTTGTCCACTGCTACCTGCAAGGAAAAACCATGGAAACATCTGGATTTCAAACCCAACTATCACCCTCTTGTCAGGTCAGGGAACCACTGTGGAGTGACATTCCATATTTATGCACTAAGCACTGACAGAAAACACCCCTCCAGAAGCAAGAACAGGGTCCTGCTCACTGCTAGAAATTTTTTTTACTACGAAGTACAATGTTCCAATACCTGAGCATCCCAAGTCAAATGACTTTATCAGTGATTTCACAGTGGCTGCAGATTCTGGAGGCGTGGGAGATGCTCTGCTCAGGCAGACCCCCTGCCAGCGGCTGGCTGTGTCTGACTCCAGGGAATCCACCTCCTCAGCTGCCAGCCTGCAAGGCACAAACCACAGCAAAGTCAGGGCCAACAGAAAGTGCAAACACAGATTAAAGATCTCCACTGATAGCAAAGCAAATCCAACTGTGTGCAAGTTTTACTGCAATGCCCAGAACATGGACCTTGGAATATTAGGACTCTTTGAATATTCAGGTCCTTTTCTTGTAGTGCCTGGCAAATACTAAATCACTGAGTCTAACAAATTTTTCTGCACTGTTAACCATTTCATCCTCACACAGAAAGGAGGATTTTCATAGGGAAAAAAAAAAAAGCAGTTTGATGAGACTTTTGAGTAATTATCAATAATTACCTGAAGATGGGCTTTTAATACAGCACACATGCCAAGGGGCTACTGTGGCTCTCAGTTTACAGTGAGGAAAGTAACCAAAAGGCAAATACACTCCAGAGTAAAAACTCAACACTTTAAACTTATCAACAGAGACATCTGCTAAATAAATGAACCCTCAATCACAATTCATAAGCACTTATATGGGGAATAAAACCCTTAAGTGCTTCATCCTAGCAGACACAGGAAGGCCAAAATCCAATGGCTAGAATAAACACAGACAAACCAAACAGAAAAGTTCTCCTATTTTAAGGAAGGATAATGAAGTTACTCCTTCAAAAAGAAATTCTGAAGTCAAGATGAGGTGCTGGACTTACAGGAGTTCATACAGGGAAGCCCAGAGCTGTGTTAAACATCAAATATAATCACACAGTAAAGTTGCTTCTAGTCAAGTATTTTACGTGATATTGCTTAGTGACTTACCTACATTTCTCAGGTAGATTTGGAGTGCAATTACCTAGCTTTAGTTTAGGAAAGCTGCAAGCAAATAAAGTCCAGTCATGTAAAAAGAGATTATTTGTACCTCTCTCACCTGCTCAGAAGCTGCACATGAGCTGCTGAGCAGCAGGTTCTGAGCTATCACCACATCTCCCTGCATTTACCATGTTTGATACACACCAAGAGCTACATGAACACAAAACCAGAAATGATTTCATAAGGTGCCTGGAGGACTCCATCCAGAAAGTGCCTATGGGGTTCAACAACTTCTGTGAGCTAAAAATAGAAGTCAAGAGTCTTTTTCCTTCCCTTTAGCCACCAGCAAATGCAAAAGGCTAAAGGGTGTCAGTGAATAAGAGAGTAAGAGTGACTCAAGTTTCTATTTCTGGCAGAGCTTAAGGAGGTGCTGTCTTTAAGCAGACTTTTGCTATTTCTATAATTCATTGAAGCTCCTTGTGTGCCAGAGGAGGCTGCAGAGGCAGATGGCTGGAGAAAAAGCCATTTCAGTTCCAATCTCCTTTAATCCACTAAGGAGGAAAGGCAGACAGGGTAAGATTCACTGAGCTCTCAGGGAGCCAGTGTTTTGCTAGCCTTAAGTTCCAGCCTTGACTTCTTGTTCTATGGTTCATAAAGCACAAACAACAAATCAGCAGGTGACAGCATCTGCACCTGAGTTACACAAACCACAAAAGCTAAACGAGTCCTGCTTCTAGCAAAGCATGGAGGAAGGATAAATTTCTGCCTCAAGATCCCAAACCAGCCAGTGCAATCTATTACACTTTCAGTCTGGCCTTTGACTGCAAAAGGATGCAAATATGTTAAATAAAGTAACTGGACCAGCCCCTGTGCCAGAGAAGAATCCATTGAGAATTCAGGTGCCATTATTCTGTCATTATGAGGATTCAAGTGCTGGAGTTACAACCAGCTTCAATTTTTTTTTTTAGGATGCTTCCTGTAATCTTCCATCTGTTTATTTGTAATAGGCAGCCTAAAATAACCTCCTTGATTAAACACAACAGAAAACTGAGGCCTCCCATGCTGCAAATCTTGGTATAAAAGGTAAGGACAATAGTCCTGAGAGCTTCAATTAAAACACATGCCAGCCAACAAGCATGGAGAGATGAAATTGGTGAGCACTTAACCTTAAAAAGAAAAATCTGTATGATAGAGGGATGCACATGTGTGTAGAGAGAAGCAGCAAGAGCTTAACTTGCAGTAGCTAATTCAGGAGGACAGAACAGAGCACAAATTAGAAAGATTAACAATAAGCCATAACTTCAAACCCAAAATGACTCCTCCTTATGCACAGAATTTCTTCAGCTTAGCTCATCTCAGGCCATCCAAGAGACTACACAAGTTCTGCTACAAAAACGAGGGATTTGAACAAAATGTCACCAATTACTGTACGCTTTCCTGGAAACAAGAATGAATGGTTCACACAGATAAATGCTGCACGTGCAGCTGGCTGAAGTGGAGCAGCTCCAGGAGGAAGCAGAGCACTGGAGCCACAAAGGAATTAAAATGTGCAGTCCCTTTCACAAAACCACTGCTGAGTTTCATTCATGAGAGAAGAATTTGCAGAGAGCTTTCCTCTAACAGCAAGAGTTAGAGTCTTGTTTTGACTTTGAGTCAGTCCCCTTGTTTTCTAGGTTTGAAATATGTGGACAACTGACTGACAACAAGGTGCAACTCCTGGGTTTAATGTACAGATTTTTGGCAAACTCAGCCTTCTCATGTTTGTGAAATTTCTAAACTGCTCTGATGACTGTTACAGGAGGCCTAAAACCACAGCACCACATTTTCAGAAATAATGACTCCCCAATCTCATCTTTGACACCATTCCTGTCACTGTGACTCCTCCTGAACCCCAAGGCACACAAAGAAGAGACACACAGCTACTGCTGCACAAAACAGAAGAGAGGCCAAGGGCAGGCAGCAGACAATTCCAAACACTGAAACATTTATTTGGCACTTGAATGTGTATTTCTTAAACATAAAAACCAACATTCAACAGCTGCTAGCACAGCAGAGAAAGGCAACACAAGTGTGCATATAGGCAAACACTCCAGTAGCACGGCACAAAGGTGGGGGCCATGCCAAAGCCAGGACATCCTGTGGAATTCTCCACTAGCTCAGCCTGCTCCCACACCAGGCCCTTGCTAGGTCTTCACATCCAGAAGAAAAGGACAGAAATTCCACTGTCAAAATACAGAATTCCAGTCCTGGAACGAATGGTGGGAATCTCCTGGTAGAGGTGGTGATCTCCGAGTTTTTCCTCAGCGTCCATGGAAAGCTCTCTCCAGGTGTCTCCAGCTGCAGAGCTGAACTTCAAGTTCTCCCTGATCATCATATACTTCACCTGAGTTAAAGGCATGAGAACGACTCCTTACTGAGAGGATGTTTACTAGGGGCTTGAGATGTTTGTTTCTTTTCCTTCTGTCCTCTCCATCTGCAGTTCTTACAGGAGGACAAACCTCGCAGGGAACTTTCTCCGGGAAGGTCACAGCAGGACACGCTCCGTGGTTGTCCCTTCCCAGCACCAGCTGTGCCACCCAGTGGCCACTGCCTTGTCAATGCAGGAGTGAAATGTGAAACCAGCAGAGCAGCTGAGAATGAGAGTGTAAATTCGTGTTTCCACTCAGTTTTGCTGCTGGATTTCAGTGACCTATCCCCAACTCTATGTGTCTGCACAAACCATCTGTTCTCTTACAGGTATTTAGACACACAGAGATAGATCATAGAATATAATACTACGTGGAGAATTTATGTATATGCCATTAAATTTTACAAATCTGACATACACACTCGGTTTAATTTCTGTTTAAGGTTAAAATGGCATGTTCCAATGCCTGTCTCGAGGCAAACAGCCCCATCCCTCCAAAAAAAAGCTCTCAGTTATTTCAGATCCCCAAATCTCTGTGATTACTTCTTATGGCTTAGCTGGCTTTAGAGTAATTCAGAACTTCTTCTGCCTCCTAGTGTCTTCTGAAACAAAGAGAGGCTCTTGCCCATGGGGAAGAGGTGGACCTGAGCATTCACACTTTGCAATACACTTGAATTTTGCAGGGTAGTAAAAAAAACAGAGGTGCTTTCTTGAATTGAAACTTCCCTTTTTCAGCTGGGAGTTGAAGGCATTTCCTGCAGTGTCTCACAGGGCTGGCTGTGCCTCCTTTCAGGGCTGTGTTAGCTGGCAGAGATCAGGCACCTGTGGGGAGACACACAGCAGTCGGGGAGGTTATCAAAAGCCACACCATGCCCACCCTGAGGTACAGCTCTCTATTTTACACCATCTCAATCTCTAAATTAAAGGGAGTCAGGGAAATGCCACTGGTGTGGCTAGAACAGTTAAAGGAACGGGCTTTGAGACAGCATGAGCAACAACAGTACAAAATACAAAATAAATCTATGTTGCTCAGATAGGAAGAAATTAATTATTTACAGCCAGGGAATCAATGTAGAGCAGGGATGGGAATGTTCCTGGCTTTCCTCTCCTCTGGTCATTTCAGACTATTCATTCAAAGGGGCTCATGAACCCCTGCAGGCAGCTGAGCTGCTCTGCCTCAGCCACAGTTTCAGGGTCCTTGCACTAAAGGGGGTGGAATAACCTCACTCAGTGCAAAAAAACCCCACCAAGAACTCCCTAACAACCCCAAACCCCCCACCAAACAACTCTGAGGAACAAACAAACACTGCTTTGAGAGCCCTGCTCTGCCATCCTCCTTTGCTTGCTGTGAGAGCAGAGTGAACTCTCAAACCTCTGTGAGACAGAACAGCTGCAAACACAGGCACAAATGAGCAGCACATCAGCACATACAGACTGACAGCAGGGTTTAATACACAGAGTACAGGCTCATTTCCAGGAGAAAAGCATGTGACACTGCCATGCTGTGGCATTGGAGACTTTAGGAGGAAAAACAGAAGCAAATTAGTGGATGCATCACAATGTTGAGTTTAGGCTTCCGTTTGAAGATCTGGTTAATTGTTTTATTATTCTAAGAAGTCGCTCATTTAATGACAGATTTAATTTCTCTAAGTACTACTCCTGGTCCAACTATCTCCCCTCCATGTTCTTAGTTCAAGGCACAAAATATTTTAGTGCCAAAATAATTCTGACAATTTGAAGCCAAAGAGTCAAAGCAAGACCTTAGAACTTTTACTCAGGATCTTATCCTGTCTGGTCTTGAAAACCTCAGGGGATGGAGACTATTTAACTTGTATTTCCACTACCTGTGAGGAGACAGCTACACAACAGTGGATTGTAAGCTTTTGCATTTTACTGCAGAGAAATAACATTAATTAGGATGTCAAATATCATAGAAGACTGCCTGAAGCACAGGTTAATCAATTTGTAGTTTCAACTAATACTAACTTGGGACAAGTTAACTCCTTTTTCCCTTATTCCACTTGGTTGATCCTTGTCCAACCTCCCCCCCCACCATTCTTAGTCATAGAATCAGACATTTAATCTGTGTTAAAAATGCCTTTGGGAGGTTCTTACCTTCATTCAGTTGAACTCTGATGACCTCATCAGGATTTTTTCTGCAAGTTCTTTGGCTGTTCCTAAACCAAAAATGACTTTTTGTCTGATTAGAAGAACGGAACGGTGAAATCGAACTTGGAGGCAGGAACTCAGGCAGCCACAGGCAAACATTAAAATGGCAGGATGTCGTAGGAGATAAATTGGCTTCAAGATGAATTTGTGAGGTGGAGTCTAACGACCCTCAAGAGATGGCTGAGATTTTGCCAAAAACCTTTGAGTAGCAAGCTCTTTGGAAGGTACATTTTCCAACAAGAGCTTAAAAAATCAAACAGGAAACTTTCACTAGGGACTGTCAGCCATTCAGCTGAGCGTGCAGCTGCTCAGCATTAGCAAACATGAGGAACACTTTAGAGATTCTGTTAAGATATCATGCTACAAACTGCTTCCACCAGTGCTGAGCACACATCAAAATCACCACAGGCACCAGAATCTACTGCTGATTCTGAGTAGTGGTGTTTGTGAAAGCTGACAAAGTGACCACGAGAATACCCCCAGAACTTTCTGGGTGAAGGAAACCGAGGTGCTGGGGGAGACAAAGACCTCAGGAATGCAAAAATATCTGGAAGTGTAGAACTGGCTCTCAGCAGGAGCTTTGGCGACTTCAGGAATTTGTTTCATAGGTCAGTAGAGCTTTAAAATTCCAGTGTTTAGCTGCTGATCACTGGTTTGTTAGACAGGGACTTCCATAGGCGTCATTATGTTCCCCATACCACTCAGTACAGACATTCTGCACACTCTGAGAGTCAAATTTATTATCCTGACAGATGCAAAGTTTGGTTTCATTACCTGTCTTTGAAAGAGGATCAATATTGCCCACTGCAGACAGCGTATCTGGCTCCATGAACAAGGCAATACTCAAAGCAAGCTGCACAGAGAGTCAACATGACACAGAGACAGACACATCCATGTGTGTGTGACACAGAGGGAGACACAAAAGCCCAAAGTGACTTCATTAAACACATGTCTGAACCCTTCCTCCTGGAACTACAGCTGCATGGATTCTGGGGATCCAATTTAAAAAGGAGTATTTGCAGCTCAGGTTTCTTATAGCAAAGAGCTGATAATGTTCCTGATAGATGGAAGATAAATATTCCAGTTTTCAAATTAGCAGATCATCTTCTATTCATTTGAAGTATGATCAAATATATCTTAAAAGCCAAAATAATACAGAGGGGAAGCTATGAGAATATGATTCCCCACCCTCATATAGGAGCCCTGCTTTCAACAAGAGAAATTTCATTAAGAACAAATTAGGAATGGAAACAGAGCCCAGAACCTTAAGTACTGTCTGGTAATCATTTTGTCTGAGTACGTAGTCTGTAACAGCTTTTCTTTGCATCCACCTGGGACTCTGCTAATGAAACTGGAGCCTAAAAACTTTCCTTTATTTTCTGAAGCTTTTCTGTTTGTTCAATCCAGGCATTCTGATCCATACACCTCCACAAAAAAGCTCTCCCATGTTTTTAGTCCCATCGACTGTACAGCTGCTGCGGAAACTCCTGAATGGAAAACTGTGAGCAAATAAGTGCAACATAGAGTTGGACTGTTACTTCACCTGCAAGAAATGAGAGGATTCATCCTGTTCCTGTGGCCATTCTGCCAATGGCCATGAATTTACCAGGAGAGAGATTAAAAGGCAAAATCTAGAGGAGTAAAATTAACTTGGTACATTTCTGATGAACAGATGACTGCTTGTGTTACTTTGTCTTTCTTCATTGACTTCCCTCAGGTTAAGAAGTTCTCTTCTGGAATATCTGTACCCAACCAATCTTTCCACAGATGATTTAATACAGCTGCATGGAATATCTGTACCCAACCAATCCTTCCACAGCTGCACCAAGTTATAAAGGCATCATCATTTCGAGAGCAAAGCTATCAGAGGATATTGGCAATTGTTACTACTTAATATTTGCTGATTAAAACCTTCATGGCTTAGTTGGCAGAACTAGATTGCCAAAAAGAAGAAGAACAGAAACATCTTAGAATAAGAGACAACAAAATCTGCCAGAAGAGTTACAAACAGACGAGCTGCACATCCAAGCCAGTGAGTAGTTACTGACAAAGCACTGTTTGCATGCGTGTTAGCAGGCACACAGATCAAGTCTTGGCCTTGGAAAATGCTAAACAACCAACCTGTTGCTGCCCTTCACTTCATCCAGCTCCTTCTGCAGCCTGGCACACTTCTCCTCCTCCTCCTGCAGCTTCCTCTTCACCACACGCAGCTCCTGCTGAGCTTCACACTTGATGTCATTGGCCACAACCACTGCAGTCTGCAGGTCAGCCTGGAAACGCCTCCACTCCTCTGTGTCCTCCTGGAAAGAGCAAATAGAGGCCCAAATTGTGTAAAAACACACTCATTCAACCTGAGCACTTAGTTATTGACCTCTACTGCAGTGATCACAAGCAACCAGGATTTCCCCACAATTTTAAGGTGATGCTGGGTCAAACTGAACATTTGCCTCTTTATACTACCAAAAATATTGCCAAAGAAACTCATGCTAAGCTTTCCACTCCAGTATTGCCAAGAAGTCCAAAGTGAAGAGAATGAAGACTTAAAGGGTGTAGAAAGAATTTCTGCTCTTGCTCTAGGAAAACACAATGCCAGTATTGCAATAAAAGCTCAGCTTAGCTTTGTCTTGGAGCTTAAACCTTACCTTCATCTGCTTAGTCAGAGCCTTCAGCTGCCTCTCTGTATCCAGTTTTTGTTCTTCCAGCTTCATTGCTTTACCTAGAAATTATAAAAAACGTGAAAAGATTATTAAACATGTAAGGGCAACAGTGAGAATGGGAGGACAGAGCAGCTGATTTGGTTTTGCTTCTGGTAATGCCACTAAAATAGACTAAACTGAATTAAGACACTGCCAATGATCAGGAACGGAACCAACAGGAGATGTGGTACTCAAACATCTCTAAAATACGTTATTGTTTTCAGGTATTGAACCAGACTGAAATTTAAACAATCCCACGTGGATTCACTTACTCAGCACACACATCCTGAGGGATCATTGATGTGTGGAACAGCCACTGGTTCCACCAGGTGGCAGCTCCCTGTCCACAGCGACCTCGACTTCACTGCTCTTCCCTAAAAGACTTTACCCTCTTTGCCTTAAAAACTCTTAATAGACGTCAAATAATTCCAATTTCTGGAACAGGCAATACTTCCTTCACTACAGAATAAGGCTTGGAGACTGTCTCTGATATTCCATCTAGAACACTCTCTGTAAAAATAGTACTTTTATGCATGAACAGAAGGGAGTATCCAAAACTGGAATATTTGTAAAGGACAGATCTCCTCCTCCTCTCTGTTGCAGCCCTAACTGAGCCCCCACAAATAAGTTCATTTAAATCCTTTTTTCCAGCTCCACCTACTTTCCAGGTCACTGATGAGCTGGTTATTGTGGAGTTTTATAGCACGGTGTTGTTCCACCTGGTCTTCCAACTCGAAAATGGTCTCCTTCAGGTTTTTGATATCTGCTTCATTCTCTGATGTCTTCTCCTGCAGCTTCTGGCTGGTTCTGCTCAGCTGCTCAGCCTGTCGGTCACACACCTCCTTCAGCTGACCATACTCATTCTCAGCCTGGCAGGGAGGAAAAAAGCTGCACGTTTGTCCTTATTTCTTAGGAGATCTCACTCATTAGAGACTTTACTGGGCACCTGGTGGGATTTAAGCATTGTGTACACCCAGTTTGCAATGAAAATGAGAGTCTCAGGAAGCAGAGATAAGCAATGAATGTCTGTTGTCTTTCCTGGCAATAAAAATAATACAAGATGCTGCACAGCAAATGAAATTTTCTCTATGATGACCACAATTCCAAACCAATCTCTGCAGTTAATGAAGGGAGAGGAATTATACTCCCGGAAAGCTCCACATCCATTTCTGCAGCACATTATGAAAGTGATATCACTGCCTTAGGGCCAGGCTGATGATCAGTTCATCCACATTAACAATTTGCTGCTTTTACCATGTGCATTTTCAATGGACTGTGAAAACACACACAGCAGAGCCAGCTACTGCAGATAAGTGCATTTCTGCATATGGGACATCTGGAATTACTGAAGGGAGAATCTGCTGCACTTCAGTTTGTTGGCTCAGCCTGCTGATCAATGCTTCCAGGTTTGGGGGGAGCTCTCTGACTATGAACAAGTGATGGAAAAGGTGCAGGCTGCCAATTCAGTGAGCAGCACTGGCACAGCCTCACTGCAGGGCAGCCTTACAGAAGCCTGTGGTCTTGCTTGGGTGTCACAAATAGCCAGTGATTCAAAACAGCTTAATTCGAGGGAAGGGAAGAGTAAAAAGAGGGAAATCTGTGGTTTCCAAACCAAGCAATAAAAAAGTTTGGTATAGAGACTGAGCACTCAGCAGTTTTTCATTTATTCTTCATGAACTGTAGCTCCAGAAAGCATTTGGGAGCTTCCCCTACTAACTCCATTTGCTGTGGTCACCTATTTTAACTGAAAGGACATCTGGATTTTCTAAATCACTCAAACCATGGAGGTGCTTTTTGGCAATGCTCTCTTCCTCTGCAGCCAATTTTATCATTCTTCTCATGCTCCCTTCCCCATACAGGAAAGGCTGCACACTCTCACTCCTTGTGCAGCACTGGGACATAATCACTGCTTGTGCTTTATTAACACTTGTTGAATGATGGCTCATGCTGCAGCTCCTCTGAACAGCCAGGATCACACAGGAAACAGGGACAGTAACTTGCTTAAGCTTGCTTGGAGCAAAGCTATGAACTCACAAATTATGTGAATTGTTGTAAATTTTTTTCTGTTACTTTACCTATCCCAAAACAGAGCTATTTTTTTTGTAAAAATATTTGTTTTATTAAAATTATCTCATCTGGAGCTTGACTGTGCATCATCAGCCACGTTGCTGCTCCTGTCAGCTTCCCTGAGCATTAACTCATGTCCTTGTGTTCTCATGACCAATGACACCTATACTTCACTGCTAATTAATTGTGATTCATTATTCAGAATTTAATATTCACAGCTAACTATTTATGCCCTTCTCTTCATCTGATTAGCAAGTGATTTACACTATCTGTTCACATCATATCAAAGTAATTTTTTCTTCATCTGCTCTTTGCTCCAATTCTGATAGACACAATTCTAATTACTAAAAGAGTAAATTCTACAGATGGTATTAGGACAAAATATTTATGAATTTATAAATAAAGATATGCTAATAGCTATTTTTGAGAAAATATGGGTATAGCAGCAGAAACTGAGACAGTATCATATAATCCCAGCTTCTATTCAGAGCTAATCATATGATTTAAATCCTGGAAACTTACAATCAGTGGCCCAATAACAATGTAAAGATCAACCTATTGATGAAAGGACAGAAACAACCACTTTATTTTAGAGCTGTTACTGTTTTACCTTAGAGAGCAGCCCCTGAATGTGCTTCAGTTCACTGTTTGCCTTCAGCAGCTCTTGTTTCAGCTCAGTGCAAGAGGTTTCTAACTGAGCCTTTTCTGCATGGGCTACTTTGAGCATCTCCTGCACCTCGGAGTTGTCAGAGGTGCAGCCCATCACGTTGATTTCTGCAGCTTTTTGTTTCTCATTCTCCAGCTGAGTTTTGAGAGAGCTATTCTCAATTTTCAGACCTTCCAAGGCAATCTTACAGTCCTCCAGACTTTTTGTCACTGTGCTGTTGCTCTGTTGTTCCACCTCTAGAAGTTTAAGCAGCTTCTCGTTTTCTTCTCTCAGGCTTTTTATCACCTGCTGGGCATCCTGATGCTCCCTTTCTAAGCTTCTCAAGCTGCTGGTTAACTGTTGCTGAATGTTGAGCAGCTTCTCTCTCTCAAATTGTGTTTTTTCAAGAACTTCTGCACATTTCTGTTCTAGTTCGAGGACTTTCTCCTCTTGAGCTTCATTCTTGGATCTCTCTTGGAGGAGAGTCATGAGCTTCTCATTCTCCTGGCTCAGCTGCTCGGCTCTATCTCTGTGCTGACGGAAGGAAGTCTCCAGGAGAGCTTTCTCTTCCACCAGCTTCTCATTTTCTGTTGTCAGCTCCTGCACCATTTGCTGCTGATCCGACAGCTCCTGCAACGTGGCCTGCAGCTCTTCCGCTGTGCTGTGGTGATTCTCCTCCATCTTCTGTATCCTCTCTGTAAGAGATGCAACGGAGAGGTCGCTGATATTGTTGGGAGAACTTCCTGCAGTGGAGCACTTGGAGCCTTTGAAGTGGTTGCTGCTGGTGGATGCTGGCCTGGAAGGTACATCTGCTATGTGCTCGAAGTCGGACGCGTCGGGTGACAGGGAGGCTTTGGTGACATCGCTGCTGGAGGAGCTGGAATTGCGCAGGGCAGCCCCGTTCACGTGCTGCCTCTGCTCCTCTGCTTCAGCCCTCGATACATTCTTGGATGGGCTTCCAAAACTCGACTCTTGGGTAGTTGGGGTTGGGAGGCTGCTGTCGCCTCCACTGCTTGTGGTTGTGTCTGAGAGAGGGGAGTTCTCCAGATAAAGCAATTTCTCTTTCAAAGCGCGGTTTTCTTCTCCCAGGCTAGCAAGCTCTTTTTGGAAAGTCCTGTTTTTCTCCTGAAGGGTCCTTATTAATGGATCTATGTCAACAGGTGATACTGTTTCTAAATTTTGGTTGGAAGCACCCATTCCTTCAGCATTGAGTGACCCTTTCTCTTTGCATTTCTTCAACTCACAACGAAGTTTGGTGATTTCCGAATCTTTCGTCTTCGCTTCTGCCAGGAGTTCTTTAACCTGAGATTCCAGAACAGCCTTGTCACCAGTTTCATTCTCTTGCTTGGACTTGCTGGTGGGGCGCACGTGTTTGGTAGGAGTTGGTGCACCAGAAGAGGTGGGGCTGGGCTGGGTTTTCCTGGTGTTGGCTTGCCCACGCAGCACAGCTCTCTCCCTGGACACGGCTGAGGACAATTCCCGGGGTGCTGGGATCCCCGTGCGCTTCGCGGCCGAAACTGTTCCTTGAGGAACAAGGGATGAAGGAAATTTGAGTTAGTGCATGAAGAAAACAAGTTTCACAACAACAGTGCTGGAGCCTAGAGCAGTCCTGGAAAAAACCACCTGAGTGTTTGAATAGGTTTAGTCATGACTGACTGTGTGGATTCATGTTTCAAAGGCTTGTATTATTCTGCATTTCTTCCTTTCCCATCCCCTGCAAAGGAACACAGCCTGGTAAACTTTCTCCCAGTGTAATAATACATAAATGCTGCAATACATGAGCTACAGCTCCCTATTAATTATACTGATGTAAAGATATAAAGATATTAATTATTTGAAAGTAAAAGTTCTTCACACTACTTTGTAAAATGCTGGATCTAATCCTAATAATTTCTGGGAAAATGTTCAGTAACTTAAGAAAAGATATTGTCCTTGAAAAAATGTATTTGTATCACACACAAAACTATTTGCATTATACTCTATTTAAGCAGATCATCACAAAAAAAGGACTGAAACATTTATGCTGAGCACAGATTCAGTGAAATATAAAACTCTTCTGGCACTTCCAACACTAAGATAATTGTGTTGCTGCAGCTTCTTGCAGAGATGGATCAGAGATTTTCCATGTTCTAAATTCCCATCCTCTTATGAAAGAAGAGCAGAAGGAGGTTAGAGAGTTGATGCTGTTCTGTTTGGTTGTTGGTTGGGTTTTTTCTCCACCAACCAACAATGCCAAGCATTATGTGATTACAAGGGAAATGAAGTTTATGAGTTGCTGATTTTCATCTTCCAAAGCTCTCTTGAACTACAGGATCCCAGGCACTGAAGAAACAATAAGAGACATCTGAAGCTGTAACAAGCTGGTTAAAGGAAAGAAGCTGGTTCAAAGGGAAGGTATGACATGCCACGACAACATGGTGAATCTAAGAAAATCCTCCTGAAAATTCAGGACTTTAGTCAAAAGGAAAAGCCCTAAATCACAGGACCATGAAGTGTGGAGATAGGGCACAATGAGGAGATGTCCAATGCAGCCACATAAACAGGATGCATGAGCGAGTTATGCAAACAGAAAGGGCTAGTGAGCCAGTGTTTGCAATAAAAACAACTTCCAGAAGGACTCTGGGGGAAAATCCTAGAACGAATTCCATCTCCCCACATTGGGGAGGCTCTTTGCCCACACACATGTGCAGCATTCACAGAAAATCAAGGAGCACTAAGAGCAAAGGGGAACAAACCCTCCCACAGCCCTCTCCTCACTGCAGCGGTGCAGGGCATGGAAGGGTTAACATTAACACCACCCCGTTTGCTCAGCATCTCTTTTGAAGAATGCACTGGGTTTATAAAGCCCACACAAACAGGAGCCCCCTCCTCCTCCCCCCCCCAAACACACACACTCTGCAGCAGCACAATAAACACCCCGAGACAAAGAGCAGCTCAAGAAAAGCCCCCTGAACCCAGCGCAGCGCTGGCAGGAGAGCACAGAGAGCCTCTGTCATGGCAGGGGCATGGTGAGGCCAGAGACAAAGGCTCCAGTGTTTTTGGGAAGAGATACAGGGCCAGCCAGGCCCACACAGCTTCATTCAGTCACCTACAGCTGGAGGGGACAGCACAGCTCCGGGATCTCCGGTGGAAAGCACCACGCAAGCGGAGATGGGAATTCTCCCTGTCAGAGCCGCAGGCCCCGGCTCATGGATCTGCCCATTCCCAACCCGACTGCCAGGACCTGGCACCCGTCAAACGCACCCGGAGCGAGCTCAGCACACCAGCAAAGCTCGTGGTGTCCATGCAGGAACACCAGGAGATGAAGGACAGGAGGAAAATTGAAAAGACCGTGATGTGGTGTGGCTTCCAGCAGGGAAATCCCAACTCAGCACAGCCCTTTCCTGCCCAGAGAGAGGCACAGGTGAAGCCCAGGTGGGAAAGCACTTGAATGCAGCCTGACCATGGAGCAGGATGAGTGTCCAGCACACAGAAGCAGTTTTCTCACAAGCTGCAATCATATTACAAGAGGTAAAATCTACATTACAAATAAGAGATATTCTTGAATGGAGCCTAAGGGGTGATTTAAAGCCTTCTGTATGTCCTGGGCTTTTATTCGATCTGAAAGGGTTTTCCACCTTTCACACAAAATTTTATGACAAAAGCAAATGCTCTGAAAAACCTTTTTAATGCCCAAACCAGTTCAATAACATGACTGTCAAGCGGTCAGTACACGACTAAGCAGTATCCTATAAACAGTGGGTGGTATTCTGTACATTACCATTAATAATGAGGCAATTACACGTTAGTACAAATTGCTTGGCACTAAGGAAACCACCTTTTCCTTGGAGATATGCTGCACTTGTAGTGATGCCAGCGTATTTCTAATCACCACCAGATGACAACTGCAACAGGATCCTAAGCAATGGAAGACATATACATAAGGATAACAATTAATGATATTTAACTGGGATTATCTGTACTCCACCAGTTTGCCAGCCAGTGCAGGCTTTGAGCTCACTCAATGTGCCCCATGTGTTTTGCAAGACTCCACGCTCTGCTGACTTGCTCTGTCATAAATCACAAAGCATTTGCTACCCATCAATAACCATTAACCAACTTGGTTTTTTCACGATGTAGAGACTCACATATTTTCCTCACTCCACTCCCCACAAGCACCACACGACACTAAAAGTCACAAGGCACCAACAAAAAAAAAAGTTCTAAGTGCATATGTTGATCACAAACCACCAAATGAAGTATAAACACTACTTTAAAGTCTATTTTATGGGCAACCCTGCTCTGAATGACCTTGGAATTGAGCAGAGTAGTGGTTGGCAAGGCCACAGCCCGAGGCTCCATAGGCAGAAGTGCACTGAGGGCTGTGCGAGCCCCCCTGGTGACCTGATTGAACATCCCCAGTCTGGGGATGGGCTGTGGGACACTCCAGACAGACAGACAGACACGTGCCTCCCAGGCTGCTGCATCCCATACAAATCTGATTTATGCTGCTGCTTTCAGTGGCTGGAATCATGCAGAACTTCACTGCCTGGCAAGTGTTGCTGGTTTGGAGCAGGAAAGAGAAAAACAACCAGCCCTGAGTCTCAGTGGAGGTCACCTCATCACTGTGTTCCTCACCTGGGTGCTCAGTAAAAACTTCTTCATTTTCAGCTGTACTTTTAAGGTGTCAGGCATTAAACCATAACAGATAGAACTTATAATTCTCCAAATGCTTTAAAATTAACAGCTATTTAACTCAAATCCTCTGAAACAGATAATTAAGTTTAAGTTACAGGACAGGGAAGCAGAGAGAAATGAAACACCTGACCCAAGGTCACACTAAATCAGGATTAGGACCAGGGTTCTGACCCTGCTGTGCAGCTTTCCATGCACCACTTGCTGCCAGGGAGCACCCCCTGACTTCCCACTGGTGTCAAAAGCCAAAGTATCACTTTAATGAGATAAAAGTTGGCCCCGATGATCTTTCGACATTTTAATCCCCTTTACAACACTACAATGTTTCTCACATTCTCTCCAGAAGCATGAGGGCTACTCCTCAATTTTTCCACATTATGATCTATTTCTGATCTGAGTTCTCAGCACCTTCCATTGGGACGTCCATAACCAGGAGAAAATGGACTATGGAATGGAGGAAAACATTTCCCAATGCTCCAAGGTGAAACACACGGGATTGCAGTTCAGGAGTAACCTCCAGGCAGCAGAGCCAATGTAATTACAGCGGTACCAGGGTAAGGGGAAGTCAGGCAAACATTTTACCACTCACAGAGGGACACGTATGACATTATGGAATGAAAATTCAATACATTTCTCTGTCTTTACATTCTGTGTGCTCTGAGATAGCACATATCACTGCAGTAAAGCACCAGCTTTAAATTTACATTTATTTTACTTGACCCTTAATTATATTAACAGTTCAAACACCTGCTTCCCCAGTCCCAGAGCAGAGGAATAATCTCACTTGGGAAGTGACAACATTTGACTACATAAACACCTTTGAAAATGTTCTCATTTCTGCCTTGAATCTATTTTTTAGAACTGGAGTCAATAAAAAATTATTTGCCTCTGGCCTTTGTCCCATTTGTGTCCCACAACCTGCCCTTTACTTAATCCTTCCCTCCATCAACATATTAATAACTCAAAGGTTAATGCCATGGCCTTCTGCTGTTCCACGGTGGAGTTAACAGGGAATGTTCCATTTAGTACCTTATTCCTCAATTTTAATCCTGTCATCTCTTAAGCAAACAACAATAAAAACACATTTTCTCCTTCAACATATTCAAAATTCCACGTCAGTAATTCACTGTTCCATAGTTTCAGTCCATGCTAAGCCTCCTGCACGCAGAGCCCATGGCTGTAATTTAAGCACTGATCACAAAGTCATCTCACAAAGCATTTCAGTCATGTAAGACTAAAGCATGGAGACAGATGCAGCTTTGGTGTGATGTTTTTAAACAATGGATACCTTATTTGAATTGCAAGGGCAGGATAACTAGCAGGAAATAAAAGAAAGCTATTCATAGCCTCTGCAATGTTCGAGTCATGCATTTCAGAAAGGCAAACTGTTGCCTGCAGACAAGTTTGTCCTCTCATGAGGGATGTTACAGCTCTCTCATTCCAGCTCCTGCTCTTGCAACAGATCAGCAATTTCACTGTCCCGTGTCTGTCATCCCTAAATCCACCTCAGAAGGGACAGTGCAACAAGAGACTGCAAGAAGAAATTAAGGACTAACTCACAGCCTCTCTGGCAACAGAAGACTGCGGTTCTTCCATCATTCTGGAATTCTGTTCTCACATGCCAGGATGCTTTAATAAAATTTCCCATCTGAACAGAACTCCTGAGCCTCAGATACAGAAGTGGTTCCTTGAGGGAAAGGTCAGTATAAATCAAGTGGGCTGGAAGCATTTAGCACCATGGCTAAATAAAGGGAATATTAACAGCCCACGCTTGTACACCAAATAAAAAGAATTATTAAACCACCCCACACAATTTTACTGTGCTCTAGCACTTGTGGTTTAGTTGAAATATGTCCTTTTTATCAATTCTGGCTTTCAGCTCATCCTCTGGCTGTGACTTCAGTAGATCCTGGACTCGAGAGCACTCCCTGAGGCTTTGCCAGGATGTGCTGAGGATCCAGGGCAGCACAGGAACACACAGTGACAGCCAGGCAAGGCAGGCAGGTACTCTGTGCTCAGCCTTGCCTGGGAAAGGTCCTGGCACCACTTTTAGTTTCTCAGTAAAACAAACCTGGGTCACAGCAGTATCTTAATTTCACCTGGTTTAAGACATCTGGTCTAGGACACCAAAATACAGCTGTCTAGTGCCATTTCAGATGACCTTTAGGTATATTTAAAATAACTTCACCTCATTCAAAGATTTGGCAGCACCTGTAGGAGACTTGTCCCTTGCTCCAGAGGCAGACAGAGCAACTGGGACGGCTGAAGACACCTTAAGTGTCACCAGACATTGAACTGAACAGTCAGACTTTCTTCACAGATTTACAAACTGATGTTAGAAGGCACATAACAGCAGCTTTTCGGTGCTACATTCAGAATTCCTCCAGCACCCAAGTACCCTTTAGCTGATTTCCAGCTCCACAACGAACAATTTAACACAATGGATTAATATGGGATTCATGACATCAGCGATGTGAATTTAGTCACAGCCAAGTCACAAAAGCTGGCATTAGCTTGGAGTCACCACACTCTCCACTGACTCACTGTGATAAAGCAGCACATGTTACAGGGAGCCTGGACATGTCTTCTGACTTCTTTTGTCAACTCAGAGTAAAGTTTTCAAGAACCTAATTAACTTGGTGGTTAAAATCCATTTTTCAAAAGCAGATAAGCCACTAAGACCTCAAAGCTTAACTGAAAGCCCAGGGGACTTGGCAGATCCCTTTCACCCTGCTCCAGCATTGATCTTGAGATTGATACTGAGACTGATTAAGAGTCAGCCAGGGATGTCCTTTGGGAAATGGTGACTGTACAGCACAGAGGAAGGATTGCTGTACACTTGACTGCTTTAAAGTACTTTTTCATAGAAAGGTTTCAGCACACATCTGTTCTATTGAAACACCGTATTTTCTTTCTCCTGCCTATTTTCCCCCCTTTGTTTAAAGCAAATGAAACAGTTAAAAAACAACTTCCCTGCTGACCAGCGATCTTCTGATATCCTAATTACCAGGAAACACACTGACATATTTCACGGTGGCATGAGGAAAAGCAAACATTGAGGAGTAGGGCAGATATAACAGCAGCCCTTACCTGCACTGTCGGGCTGCTTCATACAAAACCTGAGAGACAAAATCCCTGCACATTCTGCCACACTGCCTAAAGCCCCTATCCTTAAACCTCTGGGAATGGTAGAACAGCTTGATAGGATGCACAGAACTAAATCAAACCATGAGGAAGATTTGAATCCATCCTGAGAGCTTCTTGGGAGCCAAAATGTGCATGGGACTGGATGCAAAAGGCTGGATTTTTAGAGATGCAGGTGGCAAGAGACAACACTCAGCACCTACTGATATTTTCAAAACTGCTTGAGCTGTTTAGAACTTCATATTTGAGAGTGAAATGGCTGAAACTTCTGCTTCACCACTGGCTTAGGCAAAAGTCAGGATAAAGAATGACACTATTGTACTGTAGCAAAGTATCACGGCTTGATCTGCTTGGTACACAAAGGGAATGAGCTGAACAGGGATCACTGTCAGCATTCTTCCACAACAGCACTGGATACTCCTCTGAATAATCCTCAAAAACTCAAGAGGAGCACACCATTTTCCATCCCTTTTAGGGCTGTCCTACAGAAAGGCAATGCTCTCTGCTACCTGCTCTTTATGCAGCAGCAGCAAACAAAGCAAAGCAAGGCTTGGCCCGTTGTGGTTCTTCTGAATTAAGCAGTCTGTTTGCAGAGGGTTAGTCATAGAGCCAACACCTTCACAGGTCAGCAACTCCTTGGGAAGGTTCACTTGTACTCCACCTAGCTTTTAAAAAAGACAAGAAGATGGGTCCAGAACAACAAATGTGGTTTTGATAATCCTGCACTAATTATATATAGAAGCTTCTGCTCCAATAGGGCTTTTTAATCACTTAGCAAACACAGACTAAGAGTAATTAAAATATTAACTTTTTTTTTCTGAATCATTTTAATGGCCTGTAGGACTGTCTGGCCTCCCTGATTGCATTGTCTGTGGAACAGGCACAATATGAAACAGGAGGAAAGAGCTAAAAGGCTTAAGATTTTCATCTATGTAATCATCGTGGAGAGTGTAGGAAAGCGACTCAGGTACTGATATTTGAGATGAAGGATAAGAATAAGAGACCAAAGAGAAGTAAAAATTATATTACAAAGTATTAGGGAACAAGAGATGACTGTACTGAAAAAGCTACACTACAAAGAAAAAACAGCAGTAAGATCTGAGTAATTCCTAATTTAAGACTACAGAGACCCCTGACATTTGAGCTGAACACTTAGTAAAGGTTGGCTGATTTTTTTAGTAAGAAATATTAGTCTAGAGATCTGGAGTGCAAAAAGCACACAAGAAAAGGCACTTTTGGTAACTTAAAGACTAAGTCATGACAAAACTACTTGTCAGTGGTTTAAATCTGCAGATGAACTATTGGTAGGACATTCTTTTCAAGGGTGGCCACCAGAAGAGACTCTCCCATGGAAGGAATGTAAACCAATAGTAGAGACGACCTTATGGTTGAAGCATCACCACTTAGTTCGAATTTTAGCATCTAAACAAGTACTCAGAATCCAGAAAAGACCCCAGTAAGCTTTATGGTGGTTTTAAAAGAGAAAAAGTGTCTGCTGCACAATTAAGGAATGATCACATACATTTTCTTTTCACTTGATCAATAACTCTGTCACCTTGTCCTTGCACAGAAAGTCACATTTAACTCTTCCAGAAAAGTGTTAAAACGAAAACAGAACAAGATCAACTCTACTCAGTATCAGTGGTTCCAAGCTCAGCACAGCCACAGGAACTGAATTTCAAGTTCACTTTGTTACAGCTCAATTCTACCACAGTGGAAACAAGGTCGCATTCAGAAGGTAATTGAGAGGAGATCTGATCAAAACCCAGTTCACAAAGTCTCATTGTGAATTTCAGCTGACTTTCTCTGCTCTTTATGGGCCTGTTCAGAGACAATTCCTCTCTGAATAACAGCAAGAGTAGTTAAAATCTCTTTACCCTCAGAGACTTGCCAGTGTCCACACAAAAGAGTCTCTCTGAACATTTCTGATGCTGTTTACTTGAGTTTCCTGGAAGTTTTTAAACTGAAAATGAAAACTCAAGCCTGGACATCCCCGTTTTGAGTAAAATTTTAAACCCAGCAGTGCAAGCTCTACCGTAAGAGGCAACTTTAGCTCTCAAATCTCAGGACCAAAGATACATCAGCAAATTGAATTGGCTGAGCTGAGAGAAAAGAACTGCTCTGTGCATGCCCAGTCTGTGCTCCCACAAATAAAAACTTCCCTTTCTGATCTGCTCAAGAGTCAAGGAGCACCCAAGGGGCTCCACTGTTCCATAAAGGCTCTGGCACCAAGAGAATCACGAGGTGCTGCTGTGTTCACCCCCAAAATGAAGGACACAAACCCCATGGAATTACCCCACTGCAGGTCATGAGTGGGGTGGAATCTACCCCTGAGCTGCTTTGGATTTCTGGAGTACCCAGCAACCTGGCATAACAAACACTGAGCCATCCAAAGCAAATGTTCAGGGAAACTCTATCTCCTGCACTTGCTGGAATATCCCTATGGTAAACTCAACACTACTTTTTTTGGAACTGTTAATACCACTGGGCCTGCCAAAAACTTCAGTCACCTCCAAGTTATACCCCTTGTCTATCCCCCACAAAACTTCCAATGTGTAGCATTATCTCAAAATTCATCTGGTGAAAGTTACAGAAATAAAGAATTCTCCCTTTTTCAAATGAAGTACCCCTATTTGATGGTTTTAATGTGAATTTATAATTTCCACAACCATCACAGCTGATTATTAAAAAAATACATATTTTTTATATTTCCTAAGGGGGGCTTGATTCTGTATACTTGTGACATTAGCACACCAAAATTATTGGGATTTCTGTGTACTATGACACTTCCTGATTTTGTTTGCTCTGGAACATTTCCTGCCTATGCACCTGTAAAAACAAGACAGGATCAGGTATAATCATCTCATACCTACAGCTAAATCAATTTTAAGCCAAACTCTATTCTGGTGGTGTTTTTAGACAACTGTTTAGACAACAACAACAAAAAAATCCATAAATACAAATTTTTCTGTGAAGAGGGACAAAATCACTGCTGTTTCACTGAAATGAGGGATTTTTTTTGTTTGATCTGGTTGCTAAGTTTCGAGTTTCTTTTGTTTTCCTACCTGTTAGACCTGAGGCTTCTGCTTTCCAAAAGTTTTTTAGCAACTGCTGTGGGGAACATCCTTGGAGTTACTAACACATCCCCCAGAACGTGCTGTTCAGAAAAAAGCAGGGATTTGCTTGAAGATAAAACAGAGAAATAATTTATCAACTCCTGTGGCTGTGCTAGGAATATTCCTGAGGTAAATGACTACTAGTTACATTAAGAATCCCAGGGTTTTCCTTGATTTTAGCTTGCAGACAAGGAGATAATTCTCCCCAGCTCAGAAAGCAGCTCCCCAGCTAATCTAGCCCAGAAATCCCTCACTCAGCCATTGCTGGGTTAACAGTGCTGATAAAACAGCTGTACTTCCATTTCTGGAAAATACAATTATAATGGATAAAATACCAGTGTTGAGTGTTTTGAGAAGCACAGGAAATTAAAAAGCAAACAAAACTAACCAACCCTAAATCTAACCATACCAACTCACTTAACAGTGGCTGTCACATGTGTTCCCCCATGCACAGTGGCTGTCACAACTGAATGTGATCTGTGGCTCAAGTTAATGCAGGAGTTTCCTAAAACCTCCTGGTCCAAGAACCCACTTGGAAGGAACAGTGAGAACTCTGATCCTTCCAGACAAGTCAGGTGCTGTGGATCACTCCTCTAACCATCAAAATCTGACATCTCTCCACAAGCACAAAGGATAACCAAACAGATGGTAAGAGGGGAAACTCTTAATATCCAACATTTTCACAATTAGCAGGATAATTTACTCAACCTGTTCAGGAGGCCAGGCTGTGGATTGACTCATGGAACTGACAGAGATACCTGCATGGGCTTTATCACCTTCTGCCTTCTTTGTCAAGGTGGATCCTGCTCGAATTCCTTGTCCTTCCCACCGAGGGAGCAGAGCCATCACGGAGGAAAAGAAGCCAAAAATGCCTCTCCAAGCACTGCTGTGGAGTGCTTTGTGTCAGGGATCCATGATCCCAACCCTCCAGTTCAGGAATGCTGTCCCACACTTGGCCAAAAGAGCAGCACTGACCCAGCCAAAAGAACTTCTCTGCTCATGAATTCCCAAACCCTGCTAGTCCAGAAGGACAAGGGGGAAAGGGATCAAAAATGGAAACATGAAAGGAGATTCCTCTTCCTTCCCTAAATGGGCAGAACTTAAAAGCTGGAAGCTTTTTTTCTCAATTGTTTGCTTAATGCTTAATAACCAGTTTGCATTGCACTGGTGTTACAACTGCCTTTTGTTTACTGAAATGTGATGGCCACATAATAAACCCAGTTTTATTATCATTTCCAGCCTGCTTCTGTGAGGGGGTGCAGAAAGGACTCGGATTTAAGTCTCCACAGCTCATCCAGAGCTTTAGCTCAGCCCAGCACAGAGCTAAGGGAGCTGGAACAGCCAATACTGGGAACTGGGCTGAAATCATCAGAACTATCAACACAGGATGAGACACATCAGGAAAAGAAATGAGACAGAAGGGGAGAGGAGAAAGCTCATAACATAATGAGATGTTTATCTATAAAACATTGCCCACTTCAAAGCAGGAAGAGCTTCAACTCCTTGGTTAAAAAAAAAAAGAGCTTTTAATTAAAAGATCAGTCAAAGATTTTCCACAGTCAAGCAGCCTCAAAGAAACTATGTGTGGAGGAGGCTGAGAGTAATTCTAAACATGATCGGTCCATTCTTCAAACTCAACGAGGTTTTATGAAAGCATTTCTCAAGATCTAGAAGATAAGGATTGTGGAAATAGCCTCAGCCCCTCAAAGAGGGGCTCCTCCCTTCTGACACCTCTACCCTGATCAGCTTTTGCTCTGGAAAAGCCTGGAAAAACACATTCACAGCTCTGTGCCTCCCACCTCGTGACAAACTAGATTGTAATCCTAGGGACCTTCGGGTTAAGCAAAGTTACTGCCATGGACTTTAGGAGGTCTGACTTGAAATATTTCTGTGCATTGCTCTAGTCAGCTGAAAACAGGCTGTACTGAGCACACAGCCTTCCATTAGGCAAAGGTTTTAAAGCCTTTGAAGGTTTAAATGAATTGCAACCACTTTTCTGGAACACTCTTTCCATTCAAGGAATGTTTCCAGATGGGGATGGAGATGACACCACCACCTTATCCCCTCCCAGCATTACGACTGACACCACATGCTCTGGGGAACAAGACTTAGAACCACTTTCCCTTTGGTCACAGAATTTTTAAATGCTTTTTCTTTTCTGAAAAAACCCCAGGATTTTGAAAATTTAGCCTTAAATAAGAAAAATGCAACACGTTCTCTACAGGCTGCAATTTAGCAACTATTTCACATTGTTGCAGATAGACAACACCAGGGGTATTGCACTCTGGAGGAGCTTTCCAAGCAGAGAATACCAGTCCTGGAATGATTCCTGTTCATGGAATCTCATCCCCATTTACCAGCTGTTAATTATGACTAATGAACCTCATGCTGAGTTGGTTCTGTTCTGCACAAGCCCAGGGAATTACCTCTGTTTTATTTCAGGAATCATAAGCATTTTTGTCTAGGAGAGTAAGTATTCAGTTATACTTCTGAAGGTCTTTCCCGTATTGCAGAGAGCTCAGTTCCTGCCAACAAATTTATCATTATCCACACCCTTGTGGAAACAACTCCTATAAAAGGGATTATATGAGCATAATTATTTGGTATCACAAGGATTTCTACATCTTCAGTATAAATGCTGCAATGGCAAAATGCAGAAGACCTTTAGGGTGTGGAAAATACAAAAGAATATCCTCCAGATGCAGGGAAGAAGCCACCTTTGCATTCTATGTATTTCAGACTAATTAAAACAGATTTCTATCCTTTGTATAGGATGGGATTTCTTCAGCTGGGGAAGAAAGAAAAGTCATCCAACATAAGTAAAATGTGTCAGAGGATTAACTGCACCCTGTCCCTAAAGACGTTTTTATTCCATACATTAATAAATATGATTTCATTGAAGTTGCTGGTAAAATTCTTACTTGCCTGAGTAGCAGTGATTTTTAACACTTAGCACCAAAGCATCCATCAGGACAGGAATGTGAGAGGAACCTAACTCTGCTCATGGGATATGGACATATTTACTTTGCTCCTAACAGTTTTCCTAAGCAATTGAATAAATTCCAACCAAGACAAAAAGCCTACAGAGCTGGTAACAAATGGAAAATACATGTCCCTGTTTGAGCCAACACATCCCCTACACATGCTCAGAACGGAACCCTGCAAACTCACGTTAGCTCTCTGCTTTCCCAAGAGTGTATTTTTCCAGTGATGAATACCAAATTTGCCTGTAAGAACTTCAAATGTAAATTGTGCTGCTGATAAAAATATAGAGCTTGTTAGCAATGTGCTCCAGAGCCTGATGAAAAGGGCAGGAAGCTGCAGCTCTGATGTAATTTATAGCCTGAGAGAAGCGACCGATGATCACACAGCACACAAGGGCAGTGCTCTGCCTCAGAACATGCAATCCATATCTATTGATGCTTGTGGAAAAACATTTCATGAAATATAATAGATGGAACATTCCAAAGAGGTCTGTGAACACACGCCTGCTTTGGATTATAGGAAGAAAAAAAAAGCTGATGCATGGAAAATTTAACAGCATCTACACAATCATCAGAGATCTCGGTTTTAGATCATCTTCAATCATCATGCTCAAATTGCTTGGAGATACAGAATTGGAAAGTATTAGAAAATAATGAAAATATCAACTATTTGTCAATCTTCTAGTGTCAGTCCGTGAGAATCACAGAAAAATCAAATTAGGTTCTCCTCAAGCAATGCAGTAGAAATGAAATCAGAGAAGTACTCTTGCCTCAATTTTACAATCTCATGTTGTTTTGAAAGCTACATTCCCTGTGGAAATCAGATTTTATGAAGAGTAAATTAGTAAAATTGGGGAGGAATTGAAAAGAGAAAAAAAAAAAAAGAAATAGATTACTTTGCTGAAATACTGGTAGAAGGTCCAGAACACAGGACTGCTTCCAAATAAACTCAGTATCTCCAGGGCTCTGGCAGCTTTGAGTGGGAAGACCAAGGGGCAATACTTGCTCAAATTTCTTTGGCCAGCTTTACAACTTGAAGATCTTGAGGAGCCAAACACAGCCCAAAACAAAAAGAAGCAAGCTTCTCTTTTTCTCCAAGGCCAGCATTATTCCCTTCTCTTTTCACCCTTTTCCCTCTTTCAAGTCATTTACTGCTGTGTCAGAACCAACACAATCACAACCATCCCCTGGCTGCTTCCTTGTCACTCTGCAGCTGTCAAGCACATTAACTAAACTAATGAAACAATCCTCAAGAAAATTAGCTTTTACATTTTACTACCATGTTAGATCTACCACTGGTAGGTCCCACAACACCACCAGCACTGAGGCAAAAGCACAGTCCAGAGCTCTGGACCCACAGGACAAGTTCTTGCTGACCAGCTCATTCAGCAGGATTCCCAGAAGCTCCCTGCCTTCATCCAAAAATGGTTTTGTTTTGCTGATGGAAATTAATCTCACACAAAATGCTTAAACCACATCCTGCTGCCTGCCATGCCCTAGAAGTTCTTCTTGTAAAAGCTGTCATCCTGCCCATGGAGAAAGCACTCCCACTCACACATCCTCTGAGCCGGGGCAGAAAACTGTTGGGAAGGCCCTGTAGTGTAGGAGATCTCATTGATGATCTTTTCCATTAATTCAGCATTCATTAGCCTTTCAACTTGGAATCAGGGGACCTCAGATTATCACTTAAGGCTGCCTCAGATAATTCCAGAGGTAAGTTACATGCATGACTAAATTCCTCTAAGAGCTCAGTCCAGACTGTGACAGTGTCTGGCTGTTCCCATTTCACTGGCCTGGGAGCACAGGAGACACTGACTGATGTGTTTGTCAGTCCTTCTGAAATGATTTAATCATGTCAGTCCCATCAAGTCACCTCACGAGACCAATCAACAGAGCTGGCCCTCACTGGCCTTGGAAGAAAAGCTTAAGTCAAGTAAAAATTACTCTCCAGGGGAAAATAAACTTCTTCAATACCAGTTTAATCAGCAGTGTGTTAGTACTCTGAAAAATGAGAGCATTTCTAAACCCCCCATGCAAGAATGACTTGTGGGAGGAAGAGGTGACTAAGGAATTAAACTATCCAGTGGAGAGCAAACTGTGGTTTGTTGGCTCCACTGGGAACAAAAGGTCTGTGGCTCGATGCCCGAGCTCCAAGAGGACATGACTTGCTGTCGGTATTTCCATGAAAGCTGTTATGTGATTCATTAGCTTTGCTGGCCCCTCTCTCCTCCCTCCCTTCCCCCCACACCATCATTAAACTCATCTGGTCTCTTGAGCTCTTGCTTGGCAGAAATGGTGTTCTGAGATGCAACAGAGCTTAAATGAACAGCTCCCATGTTTGGGAGAAAGGGAGACTAAAAGAGAGCACCCAGAAAAGGTCTGACTACACACCCTGAAAACAAAGAACAGAAATTACAAGAACATTTCTACAATAGCATTTATCTTCAAAGTCTCCCATGTTTTTACACTGAAAAATCCCTTCCTCAAACTCAGATGAAGCCACCCCTGGGCCAGGAGAAAACAGACATAAGAAAACAGATCAATACTGACTCAGTGCATACACTGACACTTGATATTCTCATCCAAGCCATGTAAGCATGTTTTACAAATAAACACAATCCCAAAAAAAGCCTAACCCTTGGATAACCCCACCCGCCACCTTGTTCCAACACGAGAAGTTAACATTTCCCATTCAAGCAATTCTTTCACGAACGCTTTTGTGGGTATTGAGTCATTTTTTCCCACCTCTTCCCAAAGATATTCATCATCCATCACCTGCAGATGTTTAGAGGATAAACAACCCCCCCATCACCGTGTCAACCAGTGTCAAAGAACGTCAGTGCTCCTCTTCAGAAATAACAGGAGGCCTCCCTGTTTCCAAGGCAAACTATGTTTGAAAGGCTTTCTCCCAATAAACAGAGTGCACTGGATAACTCTGGATTCTTCCATACAACTCCCAGGAAATGTTCCAGCTATTCCACAGGTGCTCTGGCCTCTGTTTGTATACACTCTTTCCTTTAGCTTGGGTAGCCAGCTTCAAAAGCAGAAAACTAATTCTGCTGACAAACTGCTGCAATATTCACTCGCCTTTCACATCATTTTCTGTACGACTTTATAGGTGTTTTCATTCTAAAACCTCCACTGGCTTTAAAAATATGAATATTCAGAGCACTGGGGTATGGCAGGAAAACCAACCACTTGCAAGGAGCAGAGTTTTGGCAAACAAGTGATGCAAACTTGGGTCACACACCACAAAGTTCTCACAAATGACTGCAAAAGCTGTTTCAAGTAAGTTTTAAATTAGAAGCTAGGAAAAGCCTATAGAATTTAATGTTATTACAAGCAATCCTCTTAAATCCTTGTTAGACACTCTTAGGAAGATGGAGATTAATTTGAGATGATACTGGGCTGTTAGAGTCTTGTCTTCTGTTCACAATATTCAAATTAAACACCAGCTGTGGATTTCTTTCTTCTGTCTTCTCCTTGGCACAGTCCTTGCTCAGTCAGTCCCAGTTCTTTGATTCTCCTGTATTAATGTGCAAACTTTCAGCTGCTCAGCTTGGAGGCAATAATTTCCTTCCTGTTCCTGGACAGCACTGACCAGCCCACCCAGAATGTACACTTAATAGGAAAACCCATTAAAGTACATAAGACTCTCATAAATATGTGAAAATGAGTATTTTACTTGAAATGATGACCTATATCATAACAGGAGCAGATTTTTAAAGATTTCAATGCCCACTGAAACCAAGAGGAGGAACAAAGCTGCCCCCAGCATCCCAAGATGGTAAGTTTGGGGTGAAAGACCTTGAGATGAGCCATAAGATGTCCATGAAGTTTCCTAAGAAGGAAGACAAACAAGATGACCCCGAATGCCATGCTCAGGGAAACAGGTCAAAGTGGTTGTCTGTCGCTAAAGCTGGCTCATGAGCTAGATCAATAAAGCAACACATTCCTGGGGTGTAGCCTGGTTATTCCAAAACACAAGCTTAGAAATACCACAGTTGTTCAGGATGTTGGTGTTCCTGAATGAGAGCTGAATTAAGCTCACTCAAGCAGAAACAAAACTCAGAGATACTACGACCTATCACATTCTGATGTGAGAAGCAGATTTTTGCATCCTCGCTGTCAAAAACACAAACTCTGAGTTCCAAAGCTGGAGCTCTCCCACACAATAAGGAATATGTTGTCATAATTTTTTTTCTTTTTGTCAGCAGGAAGGTTTGACTCTTTTTCATGGTTAAACATTGGAGTTTTGAACACATAGTTCAATACAAAACACTGTTTTTAAGTCCTACTCATACCTTACGAACAGTGAGGATTTTCAAACAAGACCTACTACAGCCTACACTTAAAAACTGAGAATAGTTTAAAAACTGATGAGGTGCAACAGAAGTATAACTCTTTCCTCTTCAATAAAAAAATAAATCAAGAGAAAACAAAGGATGAAAGAGATTTTTCAAACCCACAAGGGGTCTGCACACTCATTCATCATCTGTGTTAACAGCAATAAGCTGTTCAAATGGCCCTGCAAAATCAGAGTCTGTTTGCTCCAACTGATCAGAAGTCGGCAGTGTATCTCCCAGGGCTATTATCCAGCTCTCCCTTAATTTATTATCAGTACTACCCCTCCTAAATGACACGTTTAGCTCCAGCAAAACTTCGCTGCCTGGTAATGGCCAGCAGATTTCAGGGGCTGGGGATGGAGGCAGCCATACTCTCCCCAGCCTAAAGTTTCACTTTCCCTTAGGGCAGCATTTCTTCTGGTGACTGGATACTGGCAGCTTTTGTGTTCTTCATTAGCCCGGTGATTAACATAGTGCTAGAGAGTTCTCACTACACCTCACTGCTGTTCCAGCACTCGCTGGCACATCTATTGTGAGATCTCTGAGCAGCAATGCAGCCCTGGCTAACAATACCAGAGATCAGGTACATTTCTATTTGCTCTTGGAACAATACTTACATATCTACCCGAAGTCATAGAAACCCCTGATCAAGCAATAACAACTTTAATGGGATTTTGTGAATGAAATTCCCATGGCAACAGCAAGAAACAGTGCCAGGAAATACAACCGATTGCGGTTTTATGTGTGTTAGAGGGTTCTAAATTCGGAAAGAAACTGAAAAATAAGCAGCATAAATTACTGGACCTACGGGGTTTCCTCCCTCATTCAGCATTTGAGAAGCAAGCAAAATAAACCAGAAGGCAACCAAAGCAGCACTACGGCATCAGGAACAAATTAGCAGCAGTGCTGGTGTACGGTGCAGACATTTGGCACACGGGGAATGCGATCTACCTGATACCAGCTCTCAGCTTTCTATGAAATCTGCTCCTGATTAACATGCAGAGCACTACACTTCTGAAAGGACAATGGTGGGAGACCTTCCACAAAGGCATCATTTTAAATTCTAAGGCCTGGAAAATTTCAGGCCTCAGGCCACGAACAATGGTGAAGGCTAACACAGCCAAGCTGCAGATCCTGACAAGTTTTACGTACATCACTACATCGGCTTTGTAACTTTTAAGCTGCATCATGCAGACTGTGCAAAAAAAAAAAAGAAAAAAAAAAATCTGTCAGCCAACAGGGTCCCTCCCTTGCAGGCATTCTGTTCCAAAGGATTCCTTTCAGCAAAGCTCCCCTAAGGACGGTGCTGTGATCTCAGGTACGGAACGGCAAATAAAGCGCATTTCCAAGGCGAACAGCAGCAGGGTCCCCAGCAGGCTGGAGAAGCCACCAGCACTGGCTGTGACACCAGCCCTGTGCCGGCTCAGCGGGAGCCCCCGAGAACAAAACGCCATCCCCGCCGTGCCGCCGCCCCCGCCGCTCGCACACACCTTGCTCGTGCTCCTCCGCTCTGCCCGGCTGGTTGCCCATCTCCTCCGGCCGCCCGGCTCCTCCCGAGCTCCTTCAGGCCGCCGGTGCCCCGCTCATGCCCGGTGCCAGCGCGGAGCCGCCCGTCCCTCAGGCGCGGCTCGGCAGCTCCGGCGGGGAGCGCCAGGCACTTCTCAGCTGCTGGCGGCCGAGCCGCGCTGCGGCCCCCGCCGAGGCGGCTGCGGCGCCGCCTCCTCCCTCATCCCAACCCCGCTGCCGGCCGGGCTGGGCACGGAGCGAGCGGGGCAGCGCCGGGGGACACCCAGCGGCCGCCGCGGGAGCTGCAGCGCTCCGGCCGGGCCGCGGGATCCGAGAGGGAGCGATGCTCCAGCACCGCCTTGAGCGGAGCTGCCCTGGCCGACAGGGGAGAACAGCAGAGAGCCCGTTCCGGGTATTTCTAACCCTGGGGGCCAAGGAGGTCACAGGGACCCTCAGCAGAGACCTGAGCAGCCAAATGCCTACAAAGCAAAGCCAACATTAATTTTCCCCCAGTTCCACCATGCTTACCATGGACAAACAGACCTCGCCCACAGATCTGACTACACTGCTGAGCACAGTACTGACATGTCTGGGCAAGGGCAGCTCGTAACCGTCACAAAAATGAGGGGACCCAATTTCAGAAATGCTCAGCATCTAGTGATAACATAGATACCCAAAGGATGCTGGAAGGGAGACTGGACTCCTCTGAAAACCTGACCGTGACTGTGAGCATGAGCCCTTTCTGACAAGTCCCATCTATCAGATCTGTTCTGATATCCTCTGGGGCTATTCCCGGGTCAGCAGAGCATCCCCAGCTGCTCTCAGCTTCCACTGGTGCTGACAACAGCACAGTAGGCTCACATCCCTATTATATTAAACAATATACAGGGTTCAATGAATACCATTAAAATCTATTTGTCTTAATTGAAGTAAGAATGTGGTGTTTTATTCCTATTACAGTGATTTCCAAATTTCCCCTTATGCTAATAAAACAACAATCAAACCTGACAGCCACTATGACATCTTGAGCTGCAGCCACAAAATGGAGCAGATTTCACACCATATCTCTATCATCAATATTTTTGCCTGTGACTGGCACTGCAAGAGCAGCTGCATAGGACAGCCCCACTCAGAGCCTGGCCAACAGTCCATCTTTCCAAAAAATCAAGATGCTCCACACTCGTAGAGCCCTGATGTACATGGGAAACAAGGATACCGAACAACTCCAGTGATCAGTTTCCATTATGTGGATAATTGACAGAATCCTCTCGAGTCTTGGTTTCAACAAGAGTTGGTTAAAAACAAATTCAGAAATAATAAACTCGTGTCTCCTAGGCTCAAAACAGCCTGAAAATAAAACATGGAGAATTAATCTATCTAGTTGTGTATCCATCACTTCACATAAAGTATCTGGAGACCTTTCAATAGGATAGAAGCAAAATTTTGCTAATATTTCAGTATAATAGGACAAGTTCATTGTCAATCTTAAGCTTTCCATTGTTCTTCCTCTGACACTTTATAGATGAAGTGAAAAGTTTTCATACAGCTGTCTATATCTGGATGACATTAAACAACTCCTGTCTACTTCTGTCTCCTGACATGTCAAACAAAACGCTTTGTTTAAAGAATAAGCCATCAAAGTTCTATAAAAAGGATCAGCAATAGTGCATTCTTTCTCTAAAAGAGAAACCATCTCTTGTATTTTACTATGGTGGGTACTCAGCCTGCCCTTTCCAAGGTACACATGCAAACTTCCTCCAGCTGCTGGTGAAATGTATCTCCCACAGAGATTTTCTTCCATTACAGACTAAAGAGTGATTTCTGCTTTTCTTCAACAGGACTCACCTGAGGGGCTGCATTAGCTGCCAGAGTCTGTTGGGCTGATAAATCCTGAAGCTGAGCATTTATTACTTCACCACCTGCTTTCTATTTCTGTAATCACAAAAGGGAATAGTGTAACAAGGTCCCAGAGCAGCGCTGGTGCAAGCCTGGAGTAATTATAAAATGTAATCACTGACTCAGAGCAAACACACCTGAAATCTGAGCACTGTAGAAGAGCCAGGACTGGAAGAACCAATCTGTTATTTTTGACAGTGGCACAAAATATAAGTCAGAACATTCTAACACTGTGATAGGGAGAATGATGTCAAGCCAAAGACTTCTAGCCCAGGTCCATAAGGAAAGGTAAAGCACAAATTTTTAAATACAGCTACAGCCTGAGCAGAAGGCATGGATAAGAGATTACTGCTTAGGGAGCTTGCAGCTCAAGCTGAGGAAAAAGAAAAAGGAGTAACAGCAAGCATGACATGGGGACCAGGTAACAAATTACAACAGATGCATGGCTAAATCTTTAGGCAAGTATTTGTTATCTGGACCTTTTACATTACTTTCCCTTCCTCTTCAGTAATAAAGGTGTAAAAATGAATGAATGAATTTCAGCTCCACAAAGCAGACTAGCTGGTCTCTTCCTAAGCATGAAGCTTGACTCATCCTCTTGCTCTTTGTTGAACTGCCAATAAAACTTCACAAACACTCCTTTCCTATATAGTGCGAATGGGAATTAATTACTGAAGGTGTGATATCCATAATTCTTGCAACTCTCTAGTCAAATGACAGGACTTGCTTGCCAGGCATAACATTCTTTGCATCCTACTCATAACACAGCAAATTAATGAGTGTAATTTCTGTTCAAATTGTAATCCATGCTCATGAGAACAAGTGTGAAGATGCCACCAAATCTCAGATTTGCAGTGGCCAGGTAGCTGAGTCTCTGCAGAAGGCTGAGGTCTAAAGAAGTTAGAGAGACTGATGCTGGACTAAACTGAATGGGCCCTAAGCGTGGACATCATGAACACCAGAGTTCACACTATCACACTCTCCTTCTTCCATTAATAGTAAAGATTTTATGAGCACCAAGTGCATAAGCAGCAGGGAAAATAAATCTTCAGAATTTGTATAACATTCCCAGTAGTGGACCCCAAAGAATTAGGAATATAACATCTAGAGCTGAATACCAGGTGAACAAAAGCTTTTTAAAACCATGTTAGAAACAGATTTTTTGTTGTGAAGATACTTGGTGAGGTCACAGCACCACAGCCTTCCAGGAACCCATCTGAGATGGAGCTGTCTATCCCTTCCCTCTTGCTCTACAGTATTAAAATCTAATGTAAGCCAAAAGCTGCTGAAAAAAAAAAAAACAACAGTGGAAAAAAAAATACTACAAGGAATGCCAAGCCCTCCCCTGATCTGCATACTTGTCAGACCAGGCCAGCTTTGCGTTCCTTTCCTTCTCCCTCCCATTTCTTTAAGTGCAAACACAGTGGCCCTTTGCCAAGGCATTCTGGCTGCAATACATTTAGACCCAGAGAATTTGTGTTAGGGATCATTTCTCTTCAAACCAGCTGAAGGAAAGCTGATAATTAACCTAGGGCAGGTAGTCAGAGCAAGGTTGTGTTGACTTTGCTGAATAATTTCAGCAAAGAAGCCTGAAAAGAAATGAAAACAACCTGGGAGATCCTAGATTTGTGCTATTCCTGGAGCATCCAGGCATGCTCCCCTCTCTGTTTAGGTGTCCCTAGCAAAGATTTTGGGATCACCACTGTTCCCTTACAGCTGTAATGAATCCTCCCTATACATGCTGGCTTGAGCCAATTAACTGTCAACAATTTAATGAGTTAAGTCATTACAGCCTTCAAGATCCAGCATTTCAGTATCCCCACCACACACTGAATCCTCTTCACTGGCTCAGGTCCCAGAGGGGCTCACGTGTGCCAACAAAGTCATTCTCAGGGGGATACACAGAGAAAAGGCTCTTTCACAGGTGGTTTTAATGAATGCAGAATCTCAATGTGTTAATAGAGATTCAGCACAGGAAATGTAAATTCTGCAGTAGATTAGGACAGCAAGAAAACTGAAAAAGGTGCATTCTGCAGACAGTGTTGTCAGCAGAAGTTAATTCCTACTTGTTTAATAATGCAAGATGACTGCAGCCAGGCTGTGAATGCCTCTCAAAAAGCCTGTTATCCATAACAGGATCAGGTATCAGAAATCCTACCAGACAGCCTCTAAATGCGTTGGTCTCACTACCCTGCCAGTTATCAAAGAGGAAAAAGCTCCCTGAAGAACAGTCACGTGAAGTAGCCTCCATTCCCAGCCATCCTAGGATGCACAACTATCCACGGTTTACAGAGTGAAAAAGCAAAACTTCAAAGAACATGGAAAACAACAACATACAGGAACATTTCCAGCAAAGGCATCAGCAATCAACAACTGCATTTGCAGGCTCTGGCAAGAAAAAAAAATCCTTGTAAGAAGAAAGTAAGACAAACTTGACAAGTAGCAGCCATAACCTAAATCTGGAATGCCAAATTTGATCTACCTCAAATCTTGAGCTTTCCCCTCAGAGGATAGTGGGTGAAATCTTCTAAACTGGTGTCTGACTCCTTGGCACCTGGGGAAATCACACACACAGACAACATTTTGCTAAGGAATGCCAGGGAGGTTCAGGTTCATATTTGTAGCAATATGTTAAACATCTTTGCAGGTATTTATAGGTGTGTGTAGATGCCAATATGCACACCCAGCTGCATGTAGAGCTCTGGATGTAAATGCAGACACATTTCCATTGCTTTGCATGTTAAATTCCTGCAGCACTTTTGCCAATTTGAATGGCAGCCTGACAAAGCAATATTTTGAGTCTTCCTTTCATTTTTATACCACTTTTAGAGCTAGAATCTCTTTGTAAGAAAGAATAATTATGCAAGAGCTGTGTCTTGTACCTGGAAGGGGGAGCAAAATGCAAGTGGCTTTCCAGATGAGGTTTTGAAGCATATTTACAGCTCCTGGGAAAGCCCAGATGAGCTCAGCCATTTGGTTGCAGTGGAGCCTGGTGGAACAGAACATACCGATCTCATTAGTGTCCCTCACACTTGGCACTATCGTTCACAAGAAAAATGAGACAGTAACAAGCCTGAATGCAAAGTGCAGCAACCTCTCCCAAACCTATAGCAGTGCTTTGATGTGACAGATCACAAAAAGCAGGCGCTGTCAAAAGCTGATGTATGGCAGAGTAAAATGGCCCCAAGGTCAGAGAGCTGTCCTTCAATAGAAATCACTTTCCTTTTTCCTGTCCTAATTGGGGTGCATTAGCATCTTATGAACTACTAAATTGTCAGATTTTTTTTTCTTTTTTTAAAGAAAGCTTTTAAATAAAAGATACTTTCTTGAATTTTCCAACCATGGAGGGACAGCTTCTGGTCTGGATTAGCTTCACATTAACCTAAATTTTTACCCCACATCAGAAAGTGGCAAACACAAAGCAGAGAAGTTAGCTGAGAGAAGACAGAAAAATTGATATTACTATCAAACAGCAAGCTGAAAATTACAATTCTATGAACGTGGAAGCTCTGAAATCTGAAGCATGGCACATTTTCAATTTTGCTGGGAAAGAAGCGTATCTAATGAGTGCTATGTGCAATAAAACCCCACACCACTCTGGAATCAGCCACAGGTGAACAAGTCCCACCAGTGATATTCAAGCTTTCCCAGCACTAACACCAGTGCTGGCAGGGACCAGTTGGCCTCATTTAAAGCTTTTCTTTTCTGAATACCAGCACTATCTACACAGAAAAGCTGCAAGCAGCTGTTTTCGAGAGAAATCGAGACTTCTTTTCACACAAACTACATGAAAAAACAATGATGGACAGATGGAGTGATGGTATGTGCTCTACCAGCACTAGGAAGGAATTAAAGATACACAGGTATCATATTTAGTCATTAGCTCTGATTATTGGGCAGGAATGTGGATGACAAATCACAGAAAAACTCATCAAAACAGAGCCCCTCCTTATAGGAGCTGAAGATTGTTCAACCCAAACTGTGCCACAACAGAATATAAGCCTCAGGCCCTTCTATAGTTCTCCCTGATTATGCCAAATCTCTCAGTATTTTTGTTTCCCTATTTAATTTGCTGGGTTTATTACAACAGCCTGTGTTACAGAGCAGCTTCATTTCCAATGCTGGCAATGTTCCATTCTGGGATTAGCAGCTTTTGTCCAGGTAACCTGCAGAGTTCAGAGCCTCGACACGAGATGCTGAGGAGATAATTGAAACTCTTAATATCTTTTGAGCTCCCCTCCTCTGTGCTCCTGGATTGGCACCATCTCCAGCCTTGGATGTGGATCAACTCAGCAGGAACACACAGAAAGCAACAGGCTTTTGTGATTTTGGCTGAAAACTCGGGCCAAGTATTGATTTTCCTGTTTTATGCATAAGAATAAATGGTAATTTCTGAAGGAGCAGGGGGTGACACAGCAGGCCAGCCCTCACAGCCCTGCTGGCATCTTGGCTTCTCCCAGCCTCCAAAGATGTAGCACACCTCACTCTCACTGTGGGATGGTGTAGCACCTGTCTCCTGGTTTGAGCTTTAAAGAGAACTTGAGGTTGTCAGTAAAATAACCAGAATGTCTATAAATACTAAGGTAGGTGATAATAGCATTGTTATTGACAGTTTCCTATTGTTTCTAAGGCAAAATCAAGCAGTCTAGAGAGATTTAGCCTTTATTTAGCTATGAAAAATAAGCTGATGAAGCAGGCTGAGAAAACAAAGTACAGTTATCTCTTAATTACACTTCAGGGATAACTGATAGCTCTCATTGGAGCTGGCAGCACTTGATACAAAAATCAATATGTTTGTGAGAAATGGGAATGGCTGAAATATTCTCAATGTTTTTGGATGATGTGTGACTGGACTGTGCCATGCCCACATCCTGGCTCTCTCCTTTCTGATGTCCAGCCTAAGACTCTTTTTGGTTCCTGTCCAACCTGACAGATAATAGCAGCTGTCACTGAAATCACATCAAAGCAGCACAGGAACATGATTAAACCAGACAGCCTCCAGGGAAGTTTTCAGAAAGTGCTTGAACTGGGAGTTTGTACAGACTGAATGACAGAACTCAGAGCAAGGATTTGGAATGACTTCCAGGCTCCATTGAGAAAGTAATTTCATCTGCCTGAACCTCAAATTTTCCATTTGCATACCAGTCCTGCCATGCAATGCTTTTCCTGAGAGGTATATGATCACATAAGAAGCTTTGAAATTCTCTGTGAAATTGCATTTTTTTCAGGTTATTTGGCTTGCAGACCTCAAAGGAGCAGAATCTGAAGTCACTGATTTCCTACAACCCTGAACCTTAGAAGAAGGGAGTCCTAGTTTCACATGAATATACAAATCCTCTATTTATACATTTTACAATCATTTCTTTGCTATATGGCTTCACAGACTGGATGACTTTACAAGTACATGCATTAAAATCAATGTTTTCCAAGATTAGTGAACTCTTCCTCACGTTTTACAACTTTCCAGCTCTTTTTCATCTATTGAAACATTAAAAACAATGCCAGACCTCTGTAAGCTTGGCTTTAACAAACCCAAACAGCCACTTCAGGACAGCACATGGGAAGACATCACACTGTGGATAAGGAAGCTGAATACAAGACATTTATTTCTCCCTGTGCATCATTTCCCACTGCCTGGGATTTCAAAACTGCCAAGGAGTTACAAAACCAAACATCACAGCACAGAACTTCCAGCCAGAATCAGTCTCCAGCTCCATTTGCTCAACTCCACTTGCCAAGGATGGATACACGGGCTTGGCCTCATCCCCCCTGAAGCTGTTTATGATTTACTGTGTTAGCTCCCCACAGGGCAGGCAGGGGTAGTTCCATCAATAAAAGGCTGGAATAAATAACTGAAACTCCACCAAGGGCAGCACAGAAACAACTCTATTTAAACAACCAACCTTTGAGGTCAATTATTTATTATCTGCAGCATTTGGAACATGTCTTATTGCTCAAGGTCAACACACAAATGGTGGACAGTCATACTCAAAGAAGAAAGAAATCTAATCTTTTGTATTTCCATACCTTTTTCCCTTTAAATTCTCTCACACAAGACTATTATACCAACTGAGTACCACCAGAGCGTGGCTGGAATTAATAGAATATCATTTCAGTAAAATAATCAAACCACTCACTTGAGTTACAGACAAAAAAAAGCCCAAACAAGGGGGAGACATAATGCCTGCAGTCAAGACATGAAAGAAAAACACAGAACAGATGAAGGCCATCAAAGAAACAAAAGAAAGTGATTTCAGAATAAATTTCTAGATTTACACATTTGGCTACATACACAAACATCTGCATTTCCCAGCTACTGGAATGTTCTCACTTGGATTAGCTCCACAGTCAGCATTGCATCTTGATCACAATCAGACTGTTTGGGATGCCATTGCAATAAAACACAGCAGCTGAAAACGTTCTCTCCTTTCCTGCTTATGTTCCCTAGAACATGCTGTGCCCTCTGTCATGCTGTTAGCTCTCTTAGCAACAATACACCATTTAAGTGGGACTATTGGTATTTTTTTCAGTGTGACAAAGCATTCAGCTCTGTAACCTTGCTCAATAAGATCAAGCACCTTCCAGTGGCCCTGACAATGACACGTTCTCAGAACACAGCTGGATTTCCAAGCACCCTTTCAGATTATGGAACCACTGTAAAAACAGACATGTAAGAAACTGTACACATACTTGTAACAGTCCCTGTAAGAGCTGGGACAGTTCTCTCTAGGTTAAAAATGATTTTAGAGGGGTAGCACATACATTCTTAGTGTTTATCTATACACTTGTTCTCTTCTCATTTAGCATTAAAATTCCTATTCATTCTTCTACAAATGCTGATGCACAGCAATATATGAGGTTATATCAATGATGTGATTTCAAGTGGCAAAGCAATACCCAGATGTAACTTGACCTCCATAAAGCATTTCAGCCTTTGTATTTAAAGTAGTCATCATCATCAATGTCCCTCCTCCAATCCCAGTTATTACAGCTGCATGCAGAAGAGGGCTCTCTATTCCAGGGCTTGTGTTTTGGTATCTGACATACGTATTCCATTCTGGACTCCCTGCAGTGCTGTTTCCCTGGCTGCATTCCCAGGATCCTGTGCTGCATCATCTGTACAGGTTTTCTTCTCCCTGCCTGGCTCCTCCCAAGCATCATATGCCTCTTTATTGGCTTGTGAATCCCAAATTCCTTTGGATACAGCTAGTCACTATTAAATTTGAGGATTTACACACTGATTAACAGCAGAATGGGATCTGTCTTTGGGTCACTATGAAACATTTGTGCTGTTATAAGGCACATAGTTTTTTCCAAGGGTATATAAAGATTTATTTTTTTTTTTTTTTTTTAACAGAAACCTCTCTCTGGTTAGTAACATTGTTCTGTCACACAGCCAAAACCTGCAGAGGCTGTGACAAATAGGGAGGTCATGGTCAAATTTAATAAGAGCTCACATTCCCTTGGAAATGCCACCAGGGAGCAGACAAAAGCAAGCATTTGCTGAACTCCTGGGGGAAGGCAGAGCGTTTGCACTGAAGCCCTTGGTATGCAGATGGTGTCGCTGCCTTTCGAAACAGGCTTAGGTTTGAAACCTATGGGAACGAGCTGCTGACGCTGCCGGGGAGAGCAGCCCCGGGGTAGCTCAGGAGAGGCTCAGGATGAGGATGCCCAGGGCTGGCTCTTTGTTCTCACACCCGCCGTGTCCCAGGAGCAGCGGGGAAGCAGCTCTGCTCCCTCAGTAGAGAGAGGAGAGAATACTCTTGATAAATGGGGAAAACTTCAGACAGCGAGCTTTCCCTTGCTGTCCAGCTCCGGAGACGGGGGGCTGGATCGCCGGCTGGGTCCCCCCCGCCCCGGCCGGCCCGGACCCTCAGTGGGAACGGGCGCGGGCCACCGGCGCCACCGCCTGGCTGCTGGGGCTGCCCGTGCTCCCAAAACCATCCCAATTCTCCCTTTTCACTTCACGTCCCTGCCCCGTGGGGTGTAGGATGCAAGGCACAGCGTCCTGTGACTGCCAGGGCAGGAAAGGCACGGCTGTGCTGCAAGGGGGACACGGGACACTCTGCTGGGACCTTGGCAAACCGAGTGACACTCACAGCACTGGTGACAGAATCTTTGTGCCTCTACCTGTGTTGGGCTTCAGCCGACTCTCAGCAAGCTCTGAAATGGCTCCTGTTGTGATGGTTTTCTTCAGCCTGGAGACTCCCGAGGCTGCTGCTGCCGCCCCAGGTTTTGTGAGCATGTCCTCGCTGCTCGCCCGCTTCAGCTGCGACACAGAGGAACAGGTCAGGACCCTGAGTATTCCCAGCAGTTAGTTCAAAATGCAAGATTCTTTAGAGAAAATTAACATTTCCATAAAGTAACCCCACAGGAATATTGCCTTGATAACTGGAGTACATTAATTTTTGAGTTTGTGTTGCACTCTAGGTTTTTGTGAAGTGGGTTAAGAGATAAAACACTGTTCCAACAATGAAAAATGAAAATGGGAAAGATTGTTCAAAAATAACTGAAAGGCAAGGAGAAAACAGTTTACAGGAGTGGTCTACTGGCAAATTTTTGGGAAGAAATCTCTGGTGACACAAGTCTAAGAGCCTACTCAAGAAACCCATGGAACACAACAAGCACAAGGTAAGAGAAACACTGACATTATCTTGCTTCAGCAAGCAGAAGTTGCAGTTTATCTCAGAACCTTGGTCAGCTGATTTCCCATTTGTGTGCCTCTAGTAACAGCCTCTAATCAATTTCAGGAAAAATACTTTAAATATTTTAAGACTAAAGCTTTGGAGAGTCTCCCTAGAGCAGTAGTTTTTCTATACTTTTGAGTTTGTGGACACCTAAAGTGTCATTTAGAAACATTTGTGTTTTCTCAAATGAAAATCCACTTCCTTTGAAGCTGTCCAGTGACACCAGGGGGTCCCTGAAGCACAGGCTGAACACCGCTGCTGGGTTAAGAGAAAAGAGCACACAACAAGCACTGCCCCTATTTAGTGGTTCCTGAATGTGAAACATTTTTAAGCAAAATGAAGTCTTTCAACTCTAATTCCTTCTCCCTTTTATCTCCTCCTCTGACTCAGAGTCTGTGGTTTCCTGGACCCTGTGAGCCCATAAGTTTCAATAGCTGAAGTGTTGACGTGCTCCAGGATACCAAACAACGAACGTTTTGCCTCCTGGCAGAGGTTTTGTCAGCTCACTCTTAGGAGGAGAATGGAACAACCTGACTTTCTGACCTTTAGAGAATTCTGCAGGCTCTCTAAAATAATTTCTTCAATGTGTTCTTTCCTATAGCAGCAACTACGGTGCCTTTCCTACTCCCTTTCTTCAAGGAAGCCACTTTGATGATTTTGCACTTGCAGCTGGATGACAATTTGAAGGCATTAGCTTTCATTAGGAAGAAATCTCTCCACAATTAACAGTAAATTTAATAAACCAATCGTATTAGGTTTCCTGATTAGTGTCTTCAGTAGCATTCCTTGACAGATGCTGCCTCAGCCACACAGCACAACCTGCCTGGAGCACTGAAATACCCTGTTGGTAAGTGCATCTAGGAATCTCCACAGCAAGTTCAAGAAATTAATCCTTTCCTTGAAAAACTGTGACAATTAATGAAGTTTTAATTAAGAGGAGATCTAAATGCTGTACCCTGCTATGTACTGTTCATTAACTTTATTACTGGAAAGTTACAACCTTGGTCTGGATTTGGATGACCAGGTTATTTCTGGTACAGATGCAGCAGCATTTCAGGTGTATTATTCCATTTTCTTTAAAAAATTACTTGGACAGAGGTTTCTGATATTGTTTAAATATATCTGTATAGAAAAATAGGATTCATAAAGTGTATTTGTTACATTGCAGTATCTTCTGTTAAGGTATTTTGCCTTGAAGGGAGAGGCACAGGTTTTTAGGAATGCTGGAAATTCATTAATAAATCTCTTTGAATTTCTTTACACGTGTAACTATCAGCTGAACTAAGAATTTGCCATTTGTTTTTCTCCATCATCAAAGTTTAGGCAAATCCCTCACCCACAGAGTGTACAGATACAGTACATGCAAAATACTTTGAGAAATGTGTATTAATCTAATATACAACTAAATTTTTGAGTCTCCCTACACTTAATACAGGGGGTGTAGTAGTTTGAGGACTAAACCAAAGCTTTAACCTGCAACAAGACTGGAATGCTTGAACAGTCTCCAAGGATTTGTACCTTGCTGAGCCGGGATTCAAAGGCAAGGGAAGTGGAGGATTTGGATGTCTTCATTCCTGTGGAGGTGGTGGGAAGAGGTTTTCCTCTGTCGACCCCATGGCTCCCTTGCTTTGCTGTTGTAGTCCAAGGCCTGGCACTACTCTTCATTTTCTTCCCAACTCAGTTTACAGACTCTAAAAAAAAAAAAGTTTAGATGTATTTATGCACTCATACAAAAATATAACTAATCTTTATGTGGCCTGAAAGGGCAAGAGATAGATGTGGCATGAGTTTGAAGGGCTGAAATGGCCATGCTAAACTTGATCCCTTTTCTCACAAATATCAGCACTGAGCCTAGAGAAACCTTCAGAGCAGCCTACAATCACTTCTACTTTTCATACCAACCACAGAAGGAACATCAACTTTTCTGGGGTCTGTTTAAGTCCCCAAACCTCTCTCAGGCACAGCAGAACAACCTGTGAATGCTGACGCACAATGAAAGAATAACTGAGAACACTGAAGCTCACAGCAATTTAAAGCAACCTTGGGATAAAAGGAAAATTCCTTATTTTACCATTAGATCCAGCATCTTTAACTGAAATAAGAGTCACTTTTAGAAAGTCACATGAGAAACAAGTTTCCTCAGATGGAAAATGTATCTTTAACTTATCAGAGTCTTCTAGAGGAGCAGCAGTTGATGTTGCCACAGCGATAAAAAGATGTTTCTCAATACCAAGATTCACCAAACATAGTAAAAAAAAAAAAGTCAACTTCCTTGCAAACAAAGATCCAGATCCACTATTCCTCAGAGATAAGCTTATGCAAGAGAGAAATCCTGCCAGGAATCAGCAAATAGACGTGAATTCCTTTTTTTGGATGTAGCAGAGCACATTTCAGCTGCCAGCAGGAACAACTAGCCTTTCTGTAGTTTCTTTCTGTAGGCTGACAGCTGCCAATTAAACAGCTCCCTCCACTCCTGGAGATCTAAACCCATCCATTTTCACCAGCCATTGCCCAATCCAAACCAGGAGCAGAATAAAAGAATTATTTGGATATTTTTTCAAAGTCCCACCAGCCTGCTGGGAATGTGAGGGAGGGGAGGTTGCTTGGTACCTCCTGTCCTCCCCCTCTTCCTATGAGCAACACTTTTCTTCATTTTCCAAATTAGACACAGGATGTAGCTGTGCTCAGCCTTGTGTAGGCAGAGGGTACCTTGCTCCTTATCAGGTAACCAGAATATCCACAGGCACAGTTTTTTAAGAATGTTGGAAATTCCTTAATAAATCTCTTTGATATGTAACCATCAGCTGAACTAAGAATTTGCCATTTTTCTTCATCTTCAAAGTTTAGGCAATTCCCTCACCCACAGAGTGCCCAGGATGCTCAGAGGAGGAGTGAGCTTGGACAGCAACACTTTGAGAGAGACACCGAAACAATTTATTCCTGGCTGAGTCAGGAGTGGCTCTGGTCACATTTTGCATCTCATAATTTGCTTTGCACCTGATTTCACATTCATAAATAACTGAATTCCCAGGACACAGATCTGTCTGGGGCCAAGGTGGGTTTGACAGTGACAGCACCTTCCAGGTGCCAGCACGGTGTGTTCAGGGAGCGTTTCTGCACGGAGGTGAAGGCAATGTCAATTGCTCAGCTGCTGTTCCACAGAGAACAAAGCCAGCAAGTGACATCCCCCTCTATTTGTCCTTGGTGCCTCTTGCAGGGAGGGCTGTCTGCTCTCTCCACAGCAGCTCCCTAGCAGCTCCTAAATAAAGGAATTAAAAAGTTAGTAGTTGTTGCTAAGTATAGGCATTACCCCATTAAAATTCTTAACACATCCAGTGAGGAGCCATCCACTGATCTCATTAAGAGTCTTTGGTGATGATTATGCTGATCGCTGTTTTAAAGCCCTGCCAGATGTGTAAACTATATTACAATAGCTGATATTATTTAGCATTCCCACAGCTCATGATCCACCTTAGCAAGCTTTGGTGCTTTACAATATTTAAAACCCTATCTTTTAACAGGCTCTTAATCCTTTTAACGGGCTTGTAGCATTCACTGTGTTTATATGGGTGAACAGGCAACTACACATGCCAACTCTTGCTGATTACATCTCCAAATTATGCAGATTTTGGTTTTGTGCAGATCCAGTGGTTGCACATACACTGCTTTATAATACCCTCTGGTTTTCTTCGTAACTGTACCTCATATTTTCCTGCCTTAAGCTGTACAGATGCTTTCTTGATATCCAAAGGAATTTAATTTTGAGTCATCCATGACATTTTCAAGTTGCAGTGGAGTGATATGCTCATTAGACCACGATGTTAGGAGTAAAAGGAAGAGGTCCTTAAAAAAAAAGAAACCCAAACCACAAAGTTTGTAGCCTGAGGCAAACTGGCTTTTTCATGTAAAGAGAGCTGAATTATTTGCCATGAGGATTCAATAACATTTTACTGCACCAAGCAGATGAAACTAAAATTGAGAAGAAATACCTGGATTTATTAGTGTTTATTATGAGTTTTCCATGTATTTACAGGAGCACTGGCATTTGTAAAAGATGGAGTTAAGATTTCTCAGGTATTTGGCTAACCTGAATTTGCCTTGTAGATAAAGATTTCCATCTCTGAAGTGGGATTCCAAGACTTTCCACAAGCCTTATATGTACTTCAAAGCATCAAGCCAGGTTGCACACTTCTTAAGCTTTCACTCCTAAGTAGGTGACACATATTTGAGTTATTAGAAGTACTGCTTCAGGAGGAGTGCAAAATAAAACTACTTAGAAAAAAAAAAAAAAGAAAAAAGAAGAGAAAAAGTCCTGCAGTTCTTTGATGAGAGCAGAAAATCCATTCTCAGAGTCACCATCAGCTTTCCCCCTCCTCCAAATGCAATTTATTGCATTGCAATGAAACAAACAAAACAAAAAAAGCTCTGTGGAAAGTGCAGCAGTGGGGACAGTGGAAAACCCTGGAGTTCAGCATCATGAAACTGCTCATGGAAGGAGCTCATGGTAGCAGTGAACCAAAATATTAACTCAGCTATCCAAATGTCTGCAGCCAGGCAGCAATCAGGACACACAACATTAACAAGGAGGTTTCTCTTATCCTGGTGTAGAAACATCACATTTATTAAAAACATCAAATCCAGCTCTTATCTGCTGGTCTGAGGAGTAACTCTGCTGTATTTTCACTAAATATCAGCCCTTCCTTCCACAAGGACCCCAGAGAGATTGATTTGATCTCTAAGCTACCCCCAGGGAGACTTGAAAGAAAAGCAGCTTTCCACAAGAGACACAACCAAGCAGTTTCTGCAAACACAGGGACAAAATTCACTTGTTTTACACCCATTCTGTGTCAATAAATTTCAGATGAGAGCTGCTTCTCATGGGAAAATGATTTGCTTTAAGCAATGCCTGGAGCTCTGTGGTTTTATTCTTCATTTTTGTACATTTCACAGGGAATTTTTCTTAGGAAGCAAACAGAATTACTGCCATCCTGAGATTCAAAGTCCTTCTTTGGCATCAGCCAGAGCAGGGCACTCAGCTGGCCAAACGAAATCCCTGTAGCATGCCCTGCTTGGAGCTGTGCTCTGAAAATGAGGCAGCAACCCCATGCTGAAATAAATGAGGACTCAGCAAGATGTAACTTCAGCAAAATTGGTTCTAGTGCCAGGCACTTCCAGACTGCAGGGGTTTGGGCTTGGTTTTCTGAAAACCTTTTACAGCTAAAAGTGATGTCTGAATACAGCCCTCCTCTGAAACAGGTACTGCAAATAATAATCAGGTTCACCAAAAATGTAAAGCTGGTCCTGACAGAGCTGCTTCTCTCAGTAATCCTCAGAATTCCCTGCAGGCATCAGCCTTTAAAAATTCAGGCCATGCTATACAGTTCATCCTCTCTTACTGATATTTTTTAAGGATATTTGGAATATGCTGATGAGGACTATTTTGGCAGTTGGCAGAAATTCTGCAGTCAATTTTATTTGAAATTTTACTGTTTTATTAAAGGCTGAGAACCCAGACATTTCTTTATTAGTCAGGCCACATGCATTTACTAATAAAAGTCTTTAGAACCAGCCTAAAATGATTCCCATTTTATGGCTAGAAAAACTGGATTAAGAATTTATCCTAACTCACAGGCAGTCAGCATCAGCAGAAACAACACCAGGGCTCCAGGATCTATAGACCTGGCTGTGGATCAAAAGAGGAATTCACCAGTTCTGTGGAATAAACTTCTAGGATACACATTCTGCTGACTATTGAAGGCTAGTTTATTCTGAAGAACTAAAAAGAATAGATAGGTTGATTTGAGTGATGATGAGCAATACTATTTCACAGGCAAGAAACCTAGGAGTTGCACTATTAAATAAAAATTATTAGCATATCTGCAGAAATGAAATTACACAGGAAAATGATGTCTGGAAATATCTGTACCTCACATACTTCACACAATTTAGGTTTTGGTGCCCGTGTCTGTGTGTCAGGACTCAGCAGGACACCCAAATTAAAGCAGAGTCATGCACAAGATGCTTTGGAAAAGGAATGAAATAAAGAATTATGAAAACTCATTAGTGAATCTGGAGAGGAATGTGCCAGATGGCAGCTTCACCAGGACCTGGGGATGCTCAGCAGTCCTGAAGGATGAGGCCAAAGTCCCAACTCTGCAGCTGAGGCTCTTAAAGGACACAGGTGTGACTTTGGTGGGTCAAATCCCACAGTCCCCAGTGCCATTTTCCTGTCATTCAGTTAACTTTTCATTACATTCAAAGGTCAGACTATTCCAGAAGCTTTATTGCACACTCATGAATTCAAAGCACGATTTTCTTTTCTTTTTTTTTTTTGGTAAAATCTGCATCATGTTTCTACTATTTTCCTTCTAATCAACTTCTGCTATTTTCAGACAAACTATCAACTGGAACATAGAAATATCTAACAAGTTCAGTAAACTGTAAAGCATTTTCTAGTGGCACGTAGGAAGCTCTATGGCAGGATAGACAGCTGGGCTAAAATAGAATTCTTTTCTGCCTTTCACATCAATTAACTTTAAACAACAATTTTTAGGCTTGACAGATGCTTCCATATGACTCATCTTGATTTCTTAACTGATATTAGGAATCAAACCAGGGAAGCTGATAGTCCAAATACATTAATTGGTAATGTGGAGATAGATGGCATGGAAAAAAATCTATTTGGAAAAAAGATCAGGCTAAGAAATAAAAACAAACTGTTACTGTTTTGGTCACCTTTAGCAGCTTTCCTCAGGCATCTGCTCCTTTTATCTCTGTAGGATTTCTGTATCTATCCATTCTCTCTTTCCTTCAATTCCTATTACCTTGGTTTTGGTGTATTTGAGGCTCTCAGTACAACCTTCCTCCTCTAAGCAGACACTTGCTGGATTCTCACTGGTACAAAGCTTAGCTTTAATTAGAATTGGATGAAAAAGCCCTCCAAAAAACAAACCCAAGCCAGACCACCTGCTTCCACCCAAACACAACTCAGATTAAAAAAATACTCATTTCCCAAACCCTCATCTCTAAGACTCCTCCTGCTTTTGCTGTCTAAAAAGAATCAATTATAAACCTGACCCCAGACACTTTCACAGTTTTCCTCTACCTCAGCAGACTCTCTTTCCAATCTCATTTGCAGCTGAATTTTCGTGGTTTGCCGGTAGAGGACGAGGAGACAAAACATCACTTGGAAATTTTCATGTCCAGACAGCAGGGCAGATTCTGCTGGTTTTATTCATGCCTCAAGAAAAGATGGTTTTAGTGCTGTTATTATTTGCCAACTTTTAACAGGGAATGAAACTGTATTGTAATAAAACAGCTAGGCAGCTGTAGAATCCAAGTGATTTTGCAAAGAGTTAAAAATGCTGTTAAATTTTAAAAACAAATGAGGATACAGACATTCATAAGGTCACCCATCCAGTCACTCTTTGGGGCTACTGTAGCTTGCTTTGCATTTTTGTTTTAATGTTTTTTCTGCAGAACTCTTGAACATCAAAAGAACACTTTCAATGTGGCATTGGATGAGAATTTTCTTTCCAGAGGATACAGCTCTACCTCTCCTCTATAAAGAACTACTGCAGAGCCAGTTCCTTCCCTTCCCCCCATGGAAACAGATAATGGAAACTCCCTTGAACTTCCCAAAGACAAACTTTATCTGTGGTTACAGTGGTAAGTGACCAGCTCACTCATTTTTGTGTTAAGGCTTTTCTTGCTTCTTTCCTTAGTGTGTTTTCAATCATTCCCTACAATTGGTATTTATTAAATAGCACATAAATGCACTAAAAGGTTCCAAGGATGTCCAAAGTACATCAGAGATGGCCCAGGCAAGGACAGGTCCAGGCAGCCACACATAACAGGTTTCCAGCCATCAACTCAGCCTCCAAATCCATCCCAACAAAGCTGCCAGAGGCTGGGCCAGCAACTGCAGAACTCCATGTCTCAACATCATTCAAAATAAAATCCTCTTCCCACAGCAAGCATTAGAGTCATTGATGACTTTTTCAGGCGTGGAGAGCACTGCAAAACCTTCTGCCCACCCTCCTCCACAGAAGCTCTCCCTGGAGTTTTGGATTTGTCAGCCTCTCACTCATCGTTAGATCACATGAGAAAAATGCAGAATTCACAACAAAATCCTCATGTGTGCACATGGATAAGGAATTGGTTCAGCTGCATTTCCCTTGTCCTTGTTCCATGCTGCTGGCCACTTATGAGACAGGAAAGCACAGATATCTTTGCTGTCATCCAGCACAGTGACTGATGCTGGAAAACCAAGCCAAAGCTGTACTTGGAGATGTCTGGGAACATGCTCATCCTGTGTTTGAATTACACTGCCTGTACATGGATTCTCCATCTCCTCCTCCTCCTTCCTCACATTGATTATCTAACCACTCACCATTACACAGCTTGGAAGAGAAACGCTGCTACCTCCTTATGACCCCTGATCTTATGAGAGGATAAAGAACCAAAAATCCCAACCCAGCTGTAATTTTCTACACGATGTGGCAATTCTGAATCACAAACATTGAGTTGCTGAAGGATGCACAGGAAGATTCAGGAAGGCTAAAAATGATGCATTGATTCCAAACTCCCTTTTTGAAGTTACAACCATGTTATAATCATGAAGAATTAGGTCACTCTGGGCTTTCCCCAATATGACTCTGTCCCGAGTAGATGGGTTTAATTCACGTTCAGTATATTCAGGTTGACAACAAAAATGTTTTAGAGCCATTTCAAGGCAGCTATTGCTCATGAATCTGGGTTCTTTGAACTACTGTCCCAGTGAACACAGCACAAAACAAGTGACACATTCGGCCACTTCATGTTTTGCCAACCCACAAGAAGGAAGAGAAGAAGGTTTCATTTCAGATAGAGCAAGAGCTATATAATTGCTGAAGAAATTAAGAATAATTACAAGTGGTTTGCCTGATAATTACCTGTCATTACGTTTTTCTGTAGCATCGAGGGTAGATACAACTACAAGAAAGAAAAGGAATGATGATTTTTTTTGGAATAGCAGAGATGCACAGCATGTGGCTACATGGTAGCCCTGACTGGTACAGACTGGCAGCTTCCCTGTCCCCTCAGAGCATGGAGGGATGATACCAGAGGCAATGCATTCCATGGAATTCCACCTGATTCCATCTTCAGCTTCAGCACAGAATCATCATGCCCCCTCAGCCATGCAATATTCGCATGCCTTAGTCTTTCCATTCGTAAAAATGGGATAATAATTGCTTGCTAAATAGGATATTTATGAAGATGGGCTCATTCGTTTGCCTTGGAAAGGAACCCCACAGAAAAAAACCCCAAAAATTAGATAGATCAACATCTGTCAGGCAGCACACAAGCGAGCAGCCTCACAGATTGCCACATGCTGGGATGTTTCCCTGACTCCCGTTTTCCATCCATCACAGTGCAGAGAAATAATTGAGATCTGGAAGCTATCCCTTAAGGAGACATTTATCTCCCATTAAAGTGCAGAATAGCTCACTTGAAGTTCATAAACTGGGAACTTCTGAGCGTTTATGAGTGACGGCGTGAACTTCTGACAGAAAGGGCTCTCTGCAAAGATGAGGACAGAACTCCAAAGCTGCAGGAGAAACCAGAGAACTTCTGCATTTTAAAAATATTCATAACAAACAGGAACAGAACAGACCTAAGCAACAGTACCAACAGTTTGCACTTGTGACTTTGGAGGCCACTGATGGACTGAATGACCCACCTTGGTGGGCTACACAATGAAATTAGATTGGTTTAGAACTGCACAGGAAAGGGAAGGGGTGGCACACAGCCAGGTGCATGTTAGGATGAGGAATTTCTGCAGTAGTTGCCTGTCAAATTGTGCAGACAAACAACATTGTTTGAGCAAATCAGGTATCCTCTCTCCTGCCGAGGTTACAGGGGCAAAGAACATTTCAATTTAGAAAGAAACATGCAAACCTGAAAGGAGCAGTAGGGGATATCTAGAACTGTACACAAGAGAAAAAGGTAGAGAATCCCTGTTTTCAAACCAGTTCTGCCACTAATCCTTTACTGCTACACGCACAGGGCTTAATTAACATCTCCACAACTTTGCCATATTACCTGCTCTATAAATGCTGTCATTATTACAATTGTTTCTATGACCAACCTTCATCCACAACATAATTTTAAAGACAACAGTTGAGGTGCTGTAATGAAGGGGTTCTGCTGAGAACCTGAGCAGCTCTGTGCTGTGGGGCTGGAAGAGGTCCCTGCTGGACTGCCCCCGGTGCTTTCCCTGCTCCCACAGACAGGAGCTGCCAAAGCTCCTGGCTCAGCAGCCCGTTCCCTTCTGCCCTTCCTAGACTGGACCGTGTTTCCTCTGCACATGCAGCAGTAGAGGAAACTCTGCTCGTGCTCCTGCTTCATTTCACTGTCAGGGAACGGCCGTAAATTGCCAGAGGAGAAAGCAGGAACAGAAACAGCTTCACCCCTTCTGTCACTAAATCTATGTAGCTGAGCAGGAGGAAAATACAGTAGCCAGCTCTCGTGAGGGGATTTCTTTCTGTGGTTGTAATGGCTTTTAGACAACTCCCAGCCCATTTTCAGCTAATACAGACTTGTTTGCCCTATTTTTGATTAATTCAATTCAGTTTTACATTGAGATGCTATGAAATAAGTGTTGGTGAGCAAAGCAGGTTCATTCACTCTACGAATGCATTACTGACCCAAGAATCCTTCAAGAGGTAATACAGTTCCCACCATAAAAACATAAAAGATAATAAAATACTTACAGTAAAGCTTGTCCTCTTTTCTGCGTTAAAAAGAAAAGTGGCTCCCACTAGCTTCTGACAGCATGTGCAAGCCAGACTGAAAATTCAGGGCTTGAGTGCTTCCCTGAGAGGAAAACCACATTGCAGAGAGACACAGAGAGCTGCTTGAGAAATGATTCACACACGGAAGCGAGCTGGCTCCACCGGCGCCTCGGCATTCAGCACACACACACAGGCACTCGCTTACTCAGGGGAATGACAAATATTATATTTTCATCAAAGCAAGGACGACTTATGCAAGAAAGCAATTTGTTGCCTACGTTCAAAACACTGAGATGCTTCAATCCTTAAAGCAGAGGAAGAGTTTCTTTCAGGGTCCCATCATCCCCAACTGCAGGACTGGACACTGGGCAGAGCATAAACCACAAACTGGTCTGGATGATCCAATCAAGCAAAAACATGCAGCACATACCACGGAGAAAGGGCAAGGAGGTGGCACAGAAAAAGGCATTTTCAGAGGAAAACACAGAAGCAGCTTTCAGAAGCTTTTCTATTCCACAATAATACATCCCCCGGAGTGCCAGCAATCACAGCCAGGACACCTTATGACATTT